>OY720682.1:0-1200000 GCA_963170755.1 Amphimallon solstitiale | reverse complement strand
AAAGCTCAATATTTGATTATATTTTCAATTTTTTATATTTTACTTAAAAAATGTTTTATCATTGTTTTGTTTTTAAAATTTATGAAATAATAAAAAACAATAAGACAAACGTGTTTTAATAATCTAAAGCTTTTCAGTTCGAAAGTCAAATTTTGAATACTATAAAAGAGTATATCACATATAATTTGCAGCACTTTATAAGAGTCCAACAGAACCCCATAAAGGGGCGGGGGCGCCAAATTTCAATTTGAACAAGGGCGCCTAATACCCACGCGGCGGCCCTGGACACAGCCGTAGTAGCAAAACCACTATACGCATACTTGTCCTACATTAGCAAATATATATTTTCATCCTTCTCTAAAATTGTGATATTGTTGCTTGGGAAGATTTGAAATTAAAGTAAAAAAAATCGTTGAAAAATCAACGAAAACGTAATAGATTTATATGCTTTCGTAAGGACGTAATAAAACATAGTGAAACGTAACAGATCTGTTACAACTGTAACAGCAATCGCAACACTGGCAGCAGCTGACAGTCAAATGGACATGTGCATTTACAGTTGACTGTCAGCTACTGCAGAGGTTGGGATAGTGCGATTTGTTCGAGTCTGTAGAAATAAATGTAACACATTGAAACTATATGAGATACCATACAGCAACCTGTCATAAATATATATATAATTGGTAATTAATATATTTTTGATATCTACTTTTTTAATTAGAAAAACTGTTTGCAACGGCTTAGCTGAATTCAAAATGTGGAATCTTTTTTATCAGTGTCGTTCAAGAAACTCGAATAAAATGGTCTGATGGTTTGATCATAAGCAGATTTTGCCTAACTCAATATATCGAAATTATGCCGGATGAAAAATAAACATCAGTTTTATAGGTTAGTTTCACATAATTTATGATAAAGTGAACGTTTTATTTTAAAAACCAATATTCAACCTGAAACACATAACAAGATAAACGATGAAAATTGATTTTAAATTAGAAACAAATGCGAAAATGTCTACCACTGGAGTCTTTTTTTAGATAACAAATAAATAGTAGTAAAATTAATCACTTTAAAAGGATCTCTAACAATAATGTATCGTAGGAAACTGATAAATAATCACTATGTTAGTTGTGGGAAATGCTTCAAATAAGATTATTAAAATATAACTGGTACTTAGTTTGTTTAAATTGCAAAAATGTATTTGTAAATATTTTCATGTACATGCTTTTGTATATTTGATATTATTTAAAAATTAAGAATTTTTAATATCTTAATTTTATGTTTATTTTGTAAAATAATAATTATTTTTACTGGTATGTTGTACACTCAGTATATTTCAAAAATGATAATGAGTGGATTCCAAATTGATTAAGAAGTACAATGATTAAGATTTTACTTTGTGAAAATTTCTTATCTATTGTCATGTGTAAATCGGTAATGTAATATGAGTTGCCTATATAAAATTTTTATATTATTTTATAGCGAAACTTAAATTTCTAGTAAAAAAGGATATTTATTATTTATACGTTTATTTCTATTTGTTTTAACAATGTATTTCATCTTTATATTTGCAGTTGAAAATCATTGTCAAATATTGATCACGATGTATATTTTTACTTTACGTTTGGTTATTTATTTCACTCTGGGCATATCTAAAATAGGTTAAGGCTCATAGTTTGTTGTATTTACTCTATAAGAAACCTTACACAGGGCTTTTTATATATTTCATACGGGGGTATCACTTTAACTTCCAAGCACTTTTGAATGGTTTATATGTCCAAGCGAGAGGTAGAGTTCATTTCTTGCGTAGAAATATTTCAATATTGTGTAAATATTTTTACTGTAAATATACATAACGCATTAGTATAAGGAATTATTTGTTTATTTAAACCTGTAAGTATAGAAGAATTAAATATGTGTAGAAATAAATACATTTTCCCATTGTATTTTTGAAACTGTTAGGAAGAAAGGTTATTTATTAATTGTATACATCCAAATTGAAGTATTTTCATATATGTAAACATTAATGTCAAATTGTTGACGCCATGTTGATTCGAGGTAGTATTTTTACTATTTTTAAGATAGAAAAATATCTAATACCAGCGTTGCCATAAAACGTTTTACTGGTATTATTGTGTGTTTCTAGAAGCTTCAGGAATATTCGATTTCTGTTTAGAACGGAAATAATATTTCAAATTTAGATACTAAGGAGCAGGAGAAACTTATAAAAAGGTCCGACGTATTGCCGTGATCCCTATATTGGTCAGGCATTATAAGATAAATAAATAATTAAGTAATAGAATAAGTAAATAATTTTTAGTAGTAAGTGTAATTATAGAAAAATGTATCATGAGTTGCATAACCGCAACAGCGTAACATTATAATGTGAGGTATATGATAATTGAAATTGAAATAAAATTTATATAAAGGTACAAAAATAAACATCAAAAATAAAATTCATGTATTCTATATTTGTAGAGACGAGGAGCATAAGATGCAATTTCAGTATACAGGGTGTTTCATCGGTTGGGGTATCGCGAATTAAAGTGCCTAAATATAAAAATGTCGACTTCAAATTTTAACCACTTATAGAACTTTTAAACCGCTACCAGTAGGTTAGGTTGTTTTTGATAATATTATTTTATTTAATGCGTAAATAAAAAAAAACCTTCGTTCAAAAAATCAAAAGTACTCAGATTTTATTGAAATTCAGGTGTTAAAAAGATATGTCTATAAAATCAACTATGCAATTGAAAAAAAAAATTAAAACTTAATCAATTATTGAATATTTTACAATAATTTCAAAATTAAAGGCAAGACGTTGAAGAATTTATGGGTTTTTTATTACAGTGTTGTGTGTTGAGTTTATAAGCGATTCAAGGTAAGAAAGTTAATATAAATTAGGAAAAATTAGGTATTACCCAGCTTTTTTTGGCGCTAGCTGTAAATTCCACTAATTCAGATCAACATGACACTGTCACTGTGCGGATGTCAAGTGAATGGGTAATACCAGGTAGTAGAAAGTAAATATTTATAACAAATGTTCAAAATGGTGACCTTCTTGCTGCACACACAGTTCTAACCGACGCGTGAAGGAATTAAGAACTGTAGCGCCTCTGTTTAGCTGGTTAAGGCGTTCAAACGCATTTGTTATTCTTGCCCTCATATCCTCGGCGGTAGTTGGCGGTTGTTGGTACACCATCTCCTTCACAGCACCCCATGTGAAAAAATCCATCGGTGTTAAGTCGGGTGATCTGGCTGGCCATGGAACTGGCCCACCACGTCCGATCCAGCGTGCAGGGAACTGATTATCCATAACCTGACGAGCCCTTAGTGCGTAGTGCGGAGGAGCCCCATCTTGCTGCAGCCACAAGTGTTGGCGAACATTTAACGGCACATTTTCTAATAAATTGTAAAGATCATTTTCCAGAAAATTTGCGTAAAGCTCGCCGTTTAAATGCTGGTCAAAAAAGAAGGGGCCGATTAAATGGTTATCAATGATTCCCCCCCAAACATTGACCGTCCACCTATTCTGAATGCGTTCTTCACGCATCCAATGAGGGTTCACTGGTGCCCAATAGTGTATGTTATGTCTGTTGACATGTCCACTGCTTCTAAAAGAGCATTCGTCAGTAAACAAAACATGTCTAAAAAGTGCTCATTTTCTTCTAATTGTCTTTGTGCCCATTCACAAAATGCAACTCGATTTGCAAAATCATCCCCGTGAAGTTCTTGGTGAAGCTCGATATGATATGGGTGGTAAGTGTGTTTGTTGATTATCCGCCACACCGATGTCTTGCTGATTCCAGTCGCAACACTGATTTCTTTAGTGCTTATCTGAGGGTTATTGTCCACCATATTTAAAACAATTGCCTGATTCAGTTCATTGGTGACAGGTGGATTATTCACACTTCGATTTTTTGACGCAAGTGATCCCGTTTGCCTCAAGTTATCCACTAACCTTTTGAAAGTTCGACTTTCTGGGTGGATCCTATCCGGAAAACGTTCCGCATAAATCTGCTCAGCAACCGCGGCATTTTGTAGAGCTTCCCCATAAACAAGTATCATGTCAACTTTTTCGTCGGCAGAGAAAGTGAACGGCATTTTGAAAACAGAAAACACTAGCAAAACACAGCTTAAACAAATGAAGTTGACTTCGTGAAAATAGAATCACAACTAACATCACAGAGTACCTAAATGTAAGTTCAGAATGCCCTTGGAAACGCTTCCCGATTAGTAGAACTACAACAACAACTGAAGGCTTCAGGGTTGAATATTATCCGTCATAAATTTTTATTTATTATCCGTCATAAATTTAAAAGGACTACCTGTTTGCGGACAGCACAATTAGAAAGTTAAGTACCATAAATCTGTCGTAAGAAAAACGACATTATTTAATATTGACTTTATTTGACAAACGGTTTCGTTTATAAAAATTCTGATTGTGAAGTTAATATGGGTGATATTTCCACGTATCACCATTCAAATTTGAACATTTTTTGAGCACTTTTAATTTTTGATAATACGTTTTTTTTTAAATTTACGCATTAATTAAAATAATATTATCAAAAACAACCTAACCTGCTGGTAGCGGTTTAAAAGCTCTATAAGTGGTTAAAATTTGAAGTCGATATTTTTATATTTAGGCACTTTAATTCGCGATACCCCAACCGATGAAACACCCTGTACAAAGGCCGAACCAAATTTTATGCATTGTGTAAGAATAGCATTAAATATATTGAGCAGTAAACCACTATTCAAACTCAATAACGTGTTAAAAATAAATAACAGAGAGAGAGTTATGATGAAAGATGGTATAGTCAAAAGAGTTAGTCATTTGAATGCCGTAAAGTTATATGAAAAGGGTGAAATTAGACATTCACCACATGAAAACATCTTTCATCATGGGTAGACGATATAAATAAGATAAGTTTATAAAAGATTGTTATTTGTTTGACATTCTATGGTCACACTTAACAATATGATAAATACCTGAGACTAATATCTAAGCATAATTTTAAAAGGAATATGTAAAAAGGTATATTTTTTATTCGACACGATGTAATAAAGAAAAAACTTCAGTAATAGCAGGTTAAATCCAGTTTTATCCAGGAAAATTCCAGAAATAACAGGTTAAAATTGGTTTAATCTGAGTAAATCTACAAAGAAAAAACAATGTTTAATATTGTTAACAGCTGCATACAAATCAACCTACATGAAGACGACAAAAGATGGTTCGAAGATATAGATGAAGCTGTCAAGGTCCAAGTTACTGACAATGTAATTAAAAAAGGAAGTATTCCAGTCGTATGCAATGTTTTTCCTATTATTTTCAAAGGAAATGTCTGCAAAAGAAAAATACGAATAGTGTTAAACAATGGAAAAAGAATGTATTTAAATAATGATGAAAGAGGCAACGAATTCATCTATAAACACAATAAAGGATGGCGTTAATGAAAAGGAATGTACCTACCCAAGATAAGAAAATCGCAAATGTGCATAGACATTAACAATAATAAACAATTTGAGTGCGTGTATTTTGTGTAATTTCTGGATGTCAAAACAATATGGGTACAGGTCAGCCTAGGGAAAACGTCAAGAAAATAAATCTGAGCAGGACAATGCCAACTTAAACGTTAGTGCGAGAATTGTGGCGCTGCGGACGAAGAATGGTTTTTTCCGATGACGGAGAGGAAATAAAAAGGCCAGGAACGCCGAGATACGAGAGAAGTCGTCGATCCATTTTTTTTCAATAAGTATTTTTCATTTCATAATTAATTTTTGCCATTTAGTTTAATTTCATTTATTTTTTATTATCAATATGATAGATCAATATCAGGAGGAATTTGATGAAATGTATGAACATTATAAGAAAGTTTTCCTTAAAATAAATTATGCTAAAGATGCTATGTGAAAATATTCATCATTAGCAAAGCGTTTAAAACTTATTAATATTTGAATAAGAATATTATCTTCTTTGTTATAAGTAGATTAATGGAATGAATCATGGGAGTATTGTTAGTAATGTAGAAGGGCATCAATGACACAACGTGTGAATGTTTGTTAGCGATGTTATCTATGCATTATTAACAAGTTTTTTAGATACAAAATTTTATAGGGATTTCAAATATATTTATATACGTAAAGATGGGAGCATTTTTGATGGACGATAGCCAATTTATGGTATGTACAACGTGTAAATATTTGCATATGATGATTGGTGACAGTTTTATCAAGGTGTTTTCTGTTCTGCGTAATTTTGTATCTTCAGAGGCATTTCGTGAGAATGAATGTCTTTGTTGAAGCGAAATTTAGCATAGTATAAGAAAATTATTATTTCTTTGAAACTACACAATGTTAAAATTTTAATATAGCAAAGAGTGATATTTATTCTGAATCTATGTGTTATATTTGTAATGTAATGTGTTTTCGTATTTATAAAATACACGTTTTTTTACTTGTAATTGGAAAGTAAAAAGAACAATTTCTTTTTACGGCCACATGTGGCAAGAGAATTATTTATTTCACCGATACTGTTATAAGATGTTAAATTGAATATAAATATTTTATGAGATTTAGTTTTTTATTAGTAATCTTATCCTATTTAATTTTAAATAAGAAATGTTGTTGGAAAAATAAAAGGAATATCACTGCTAGAACCTACAAGAAATATACGAATGTTAATAGAGATTGAATTTATAAATTTAATAAAGAATTTTTTTTTTACATGACAACGCTATCTTTACATTCGTTCTATATTATGCTGCTTTGTATTATCGTAGTTTGATTAAGTTATGCCGGTACAAGATTATTATTTTTAATTTGAAAACAAAGCTATAGCAGTATGTACTTCCTAATCACTCTCTTTATCATTGAATTTCACTGAATACACCTTTGTGAAACCAAGGTTTATCTTTTTGAAAAATTTAGTGAACATGGAAAAACACATATTATCTTGATAATACTCAGAGAGTATTTAGTTTATTTTATATAATTAGTCAATTAAAGTTTAGAATCGACATGGTACATCAAAAAGAATTTAACGAGATTCAAAGGTATTTATTCTAATATTACTAATGACTTTTAACATGATAAAATTCACTTTTTATATTTTCTAAATTAATTAAAATTCATCGTAATAATAATGTTAATAATTAAATAATTGTTTTAACGGAGTTCATTCTTGGACAGGCACTTTTTAAATAAACCTGTTAATGGTTCATAGAATGAGCATGTGCCTGAGCAGCAAACGTTTTATGTGTACTGGAGATAATGTTTTTGCGGTAAAGAACCTGATTATATTATCAATGTCAGTGCATTTAAAATAGTTACGGGCTGTGCATAATAAATAAGTTTTGATATTTGTTAATAAATAAATCATGCTAAAAGAACTTTCTGGTTCGTTTTTATATAGTTTTAAAAATTGAAATGGTGCAATTTCTCAATATGAATAAAATAGATTATTAATATAAAGAATCATAATATTTTAAGCATTGTTTGTACATGCATATTCAAATCATTTATAAATAGAATTTTTATTTTTTTGTCTTATGTTATCTATTTATATCTCTTTGGAATAATGTACATATATGTATAGCGTAAAAATTTTGATTTGTATCATTTTAAAAGGAAATTATATAAATATAAAATTGTATTTATTTTGAAATTTTGTATGTATTTGCCATGCCATATTAAAGATAGAATCCTTTAACTTTAAAAAAATATAATACCACACCTTGAGAAAAAGAGTCAGTAATCGGAAGTATTAAAAAGGTAAGAAAGACAAAAAAGTGTGTAAACCACTGTAAATACACGATACATGTAGTAATATACCTGTGGTATTTTATGCTAAAGTGCAATATTTATTTTTTTAAAATTATATTTGTAACAATCAAGGTCACAGCAATATGTTAATTATTTGCTTTATAAATCATTAAATTTAGGCAAATAACAAAAGGAGGAAAAGAAAAAATATACTTTGGTGTAAATGAAATTCTTTTGCAAAAGTGATAAACATATTTTATACATAAACTTGACAATACAGACATATTCTTTATGCAGAATACCCGAATGGATAACTGATAAATTATAAATTAGTAATATGTACGTACAAGAAACTTTAAATATAAAGTCAAAAGTTGGAAATATTTACCGCACAATAACTGGTACTTAAAGCAAATTTTGACTTTTCATTAGATGTCCTATATAGTATATACTCGTACACATACTACTATAAATGTGTAACAAAGGTAGCAAGCGAATGCATTGTTTGCTCGAGCCAAATTCATTTTGTTATTTTTAGAGGTGCAGTGTCAGGACTGATTTATTTGTACCTTTTCTATTTTGTTGTTTCTTTGTAGTTAGCCGGTATATGTTGATTATACATGTAGCTACATACTTTGCCTATGTCAGAAACAATAAATTGATATTAAATACGCAAGCTACTTTTCTTTGTCATTTTAAATAAATTTGCAAATTTCAATACTTTTCATATTACTAAAAATAGCAGGTCTATTCAACTGTTATACAAAGCCTGTTCAATATTTTACAAGTAGCTTTTAATTGATTCTATTTAAGATGAATTCTATCTAACAAATCAAAATGTTTAGTTTTGTTTTGTTCGTCTATGCTGCTTCTTTAATATATAAAACATGAAAGTAGAACACACAAAGCATTCAGAGGACTTATTGACAACACCAAGTGTAAATTTTCATAATAAATCTTCGAGCAATAAATCAGTCAAACAAATTGTTTCAGATGTTTAAGCGCAAATTTTTTCTATACTGGATCATCTCCAAAATGCGAATGTCAAGAAGTTACATACAAAGTGTATATTTTAAACAAATTATATACAGGTGTTAGAATGCTATCAGATATAAGGAGTTACTCTGGAATAAAATATAATTTTACAAGAAACGCTTGTTGTACTAATATAGTCCATGCCAGTAAGATGCCAAAAGGATTTAGATATTGGTGGTGATCATTATATCAGTAATCTTTATTTTTGTGGTAAGTGTTATTGAAATCAAGCTTCCGCATTCTCCATTCACTATAAATACTACATATTTTATACTCTCTCAACAGGATCAGATTAAAACTTGTCCAAACAAGTTCAAATTGATAGTCGTTGGCCAAGCTGACATCGAAGAAAACAAAAGCAATTTTTGAGTTTTTCCGTAGAATATGACACTGAGGTCTGATGGTTTGAACTTTTCTTCAAAAGTACTTATTTTATATCCATGGGCCATATAGTGCCATATTCCACCAAAAAATGCTCGTGCTTATGATATAGTTGTTACATAACGATTTGTTCATAAGACCATCATCGATATTCTTAATTGGCCTGCACGAGCTATTTCTTCCTTTGGGATATAGAGCTCGAAAAGTTGGTATGTTAAGAAACATACCAAGCTCATTTCAAGCAACTGGTAGGGCATCATGGGCCTATTGTCAATTAATTAACCTCAAATGAATTGACAATAGGCCGATGACGCCCTACCAGTTGCTTGAAATGAGCTTCCACAGAAGTATATATATACATATAGACCATTAGAAGCATAAAATACCAAATGTATTGGTTTATTTTTACCATCAACTCATTTTCAATGAAAATTTAGTCAATTATTATTGTCAACACAATAAATATTTAAACAAAATTCTGTTAAAAAATATATACTTTCACTGGGTTTCTGCTGTTTTGTCACATGTTCTACGTGGTTTAGAAATCTTAGTTAATTTCGCATTATTTTATAATTTAACAACTTTTTGTATGCCAATTTCTTCATTTTGTATCTTAAGAGATGTAAACAATTTTCACATCTATTTTTTTTTTTTTTTGAAAAAGGAAGCACTAACAATAGAAATCTCTACTCTTTAAGTTTTTCAAACAATGTAATGGGTTTATTACAGTTGTTCCTCAATAAAATATTTGCACGGGATGTTTATAACCAATGTTTAAGGTTATGATTCATGTGGTATCCAAAAATAATGATTTTTATTCTCGTGCTTGCGCTTGTTTAAAGTGATTTTACAAATATTTGCCCATTTATCAGATTATATCAGCACATGTAATTAATCTAACAACAAGCCTTACTTTTTATAATACATTTTGTAGGCATTAGAGCAATAAAATATGTTCATGTAATAATAAAATTTTTCCGAGTTAATAATCATATTCTTAGGACTTAGGACTACAATATTGAATCGTTCCGCCAATATTTCGAGGACTGTAAACTTAATTTCATTAGTAAATTCCAAAAAATGTAGGTCTAATATTCATAGTTACATAGATTTTACATTTTGCACTTGCTTATTAAAAATAGTTCTTTATATTGTCCCTATAGTCGTTTGACTTAAATATTTTTCGACAACTTACACCAATTAACAAATGGTTGACATTTCATTTTTACAGTTAAGTCGTTGTATATATTTAAATATTGAAATAATAAAGTTTTTCGTAAATTGGCTGGGTCTATTTTAGACTCTCGTATTATTACTATGATTAAGGGGGCTTACGCAGAGGTGTCGACTAACTGCCGTGAGGTAGGTCGTAAGGGGGTGGCCCCATATGCTCTAATGTAAATTCTGGACTTTTGAAAGTTTCGTTCAAACAATAGTACCGCTTTCATTTACGAAATATCAAAACGAAATTTAAAACATAAGTAAACAAAGGCTCAATGCATGTTCGACTGGAATTAGTTTTTAAAATAAAGTTTGTGAAACTGTGTTATGATTGTGTAAATTTGAATTTTAATTATTTTTAAAATTCTGTTTTTCTCAGCGGAGAAATACCTAAATTGATTTTTCTGCTTCGCCCTGAGTAAATTAATTAGGAAATTTTATCACAAAAATTTGCCCACGATGAGATTTGAACTCATGACCTTCTTAATGCCGTCAAGATGCGCTACCAACTGCGCCACGAGGGCTTGAGTTCATATCTACTTAAACGTCTTGATATCATCAAGTGACAGATTGAAATAATACATTTTTATCCGGTAGTTCGGAAATGAATGTGTAAATTTGAATTTTAATTATTTTTAAAATTCTGTTTTGCTCAGCGGAGAAATAGCTAAATTGATTTTTCTGCTTCGCGCTTAGTAAATTAATTAGGAAATTTTATCACAAAAATTTGCCCACGATGAGATTTGAACTCATGACCTTCTTAATGCCGTCAAGATGCGTTACCAACTGCGCCACGAGGGCTTGAGTTCATATCTACTGCCGGATAAAAATGTATTATTTCAATCTGTCATTTGATGATATCAAGACGTTTAAGTAGATATGAACTCAAGCCCTCGTGGCGCAGTTGGTAGCGCATCTTGACGGCATTAAGAAGGTCATGAGTTCAAATCTCATCGTGGGCAAATTTTTGTGATAAAATTTCCTAATTAATTTACTCAGCGCGAAGCAGAAAAATCAATTTAGGAATTTGTGTTATGATGTTGTAAATTTCGGCAACTTTGAGAGTGAAATGTAGGAGTAAATAATTTGAATTATAGGAAAGTACTCCCAACGAAACCTTAATTAATCCTATGTATTCAATTTAATGCACCTCTGCGTAAGCCCTCTTAAGTACATATTTACTAAAGATATCTGGATAGTTGTATTTTAGAAATGCTGCACGCTCAAGTAAATAAAGGTAGACTTAATATATAATTGAAGAAGTATTAATAAGAATTTCTAGATTGATCTTGAAATACAGCTCTTAAATGTGCTCTTTGAATTACCAATAATCATCCTACATGCCTGCATGACCCCCAAAAATCACCGCTATTTCTAGCTACGAATGCAAATTAGTATAGTTCGCACCTAATATAATTGCGAACTATACGAGTGCGAGCACTCATATTTGCTGCAATAACTTTTAAAGCATAACTATAACCAGATAAATACGTATGAGCCATTCAAATTACACACATGTTGTTCTAAATTGTTCTAATACTATTATCTAGCAAAATAAACCTGAGAGTAAGATTGTTATTTCAAATTAAAATTTTAAGAATTTTTTTTACAAAAATTATTCAAAATCCTATTCTAAGTATCTACTTTCTATTCTCTTAATAAATCTATACAGAATAGGCGCTTTCTTTCGACCAAAGGATTACTAATCCAATGATCCGGATTTCAGTCAAACCGAACGAACGGTTGCGTTTATTTGAATTCTGAAACCGGATTCTTGAATCGGAGCGGAATCCCCTTACCCCTCAGAATCCGTCTTATTTTACGATTAGCAGATTTCGAATCCATGAATCGGTAAATTCTAACCTTAAATGTTGATTATTTTGAGTAAACATGTCTGAACAAATAGAAATTTTATAACCCATTATAGAAGATCTACATAAAGTATGTATAACACATTCTACTGTAATAGAATTTAAAGTAAATTTGACGAAATATGAGATAAATCGAGCAAAAACAGGTAATATATAGTTAATTAATAGTTGTATTAGTTACTATAATGGAGATAGCGCTCTAAATTTGTTTTTTGATTTTCAGATTTCATTTTTTTGACGAAATTATAGAAAAGTATTATACATTGTATGATATAAATAAATATAATAAACTATACATACAAATAAATAGCTAATTGTGTAAACGTAAGCAGTATCTATTCACGATTGCGCATGAACGTTCTTTCGACTATGTTTGACTGATCGCGGATTTTGAATCCACGTTCAAGTCAGTTTTGTTGGATTAGCAATCCTTTGGTCGAAAGAAAGCGCCTAATGTATACAAGATATTAAAAAGAAAAGTGCTATTCGCTAAGAGTAATCCAAATTTTAAATTTTGTTTACACAAAAAATATTCCAAATCCAGCTCTAAATACTTTTGTACTCTTCATAAATATAAATAGAGTGTTTAATTTATGACATATTTGCGAAAGAGAGAGAAAAATATTTTTAAAAACCACTTTTTCAGGAATCATCCGCAAAGAAAACCAACAAAACTATTTTAGTAAAATCATTGATCCAATGCAAGAAAATGCTCTGAATTATCTAATATGAATTTAAGCTGAACTCCATATAAACACTCTTCCACGCTGATGTTACTTTACTGCCATTTTGGTCGGGTAAAACCAGGTATTGTGTCCTGTTTGCTAGATAGGAGTTACTCAAAGAAAAACTTCCAATTTTTTCAGTTTTGTCAATAGAGCTTGATGGTGTACGTCCCCATTATTCAGGTCAGGATTAATTTTGTCAGCAATTGAAATGTAGCATATGTTAACATTTATTTTTAAATCTGGTTCGAATTTCATCAAAATTTTGGGTTTATTGGGTATACTTAATAAATAGAAAATTCAGAATTTTCAATCCTTTCCTATATTGAAAATATGTTGTAAACATAAAGAATGCTGGTACCTTAAAGGTGTTGAACATCGAAATTTTAACTATGGGGTATAGAAATTTTCTACTTGTGAAAATAACGTTTTGCCTCTTTTTTGCTGATATCGTACTGGTAGCAAAAATTCTTAAGTATTAGAGAAAAACATCAAATTATGGCTAAATATACTTAAACAACCTAACCTATAGGTATATGACTACTGACAAAACAAAGGGATAATAGTATTAAGTAAGGACGATCAACAAACTATTAATATTAAAATAGAAAAGAAAACTTAGAACAATTTACACAAGCTGAAAAACCGTCTCCAATATTAAAATATAGCAGTATACATTAGGGTGGTCCTTATTTTTCGAGTTTTTAAATATTATCGCGGCACCTTTTCATTCGATTCTCTACTATAAAATATGAAGTAGTAATTTTTTTTTTAATTTTTGGACAAAATTTAGAGGTCGCTACCAGTTGTCAAACTAACGAAAAGTTATTTTATGGCTACTTCGACTATGAGTCTCACTAATTCATTAAGATAAGTGTTTATTTTGCGTTGTTAAAGTGAAACATGCAGAGACACGTATAGGTCCCCCTCTCCTGCACCTACGCATCGAGATAAAGCCCGCCCGCAATTCAGTCGGTATTAATTCATTGACGAGAGAGCACACGCGTTTTGTTTCAAGAAACATACAAACTTGTTTCAACTTGCAATGGCATCTACTAGTAGCGGAGTCAGCGTAGTTACTAGAAATAAAACCAACATTTGGCTGATCGGCCAATTACTGCCTAAACTAAACCAGTCAAGGTTACCATCTATTGGTGAAGTGTTACGTTTGTTTTGTTATTACAAAAGTGAAGAAAAGAAAACCATTCATGAATCTGCGACTTTGGCTGCATGTGAAGTGATAAACTTGTGGGAAAAAGCTAATATACCAACGAGATTAAAAAAACATGTAATATGTAAAATCGAGAAACACGTCAAAGAGTGGCAGAATCTGAAAAAAAATAAAGAGAACAAGAAAAAATGTACGGAAGCATTAAAGAAAAAAGAACAAGACTGGCAACAAAAATTAGACGATTTATTTGATATAGCTCATTGTGATGCTTTAAATATTATAACTGTCGAAGAGGACAAGCAGTTTTTATTAGTACAAAGACAAAAAATCGCCAGGGTTTTATTGGTTCAGTAGATAGAAAAAGTTTAAAAAAAATTAAGAAAATAAAAGAGAAAGAAGAACGGCTTCAGAAACTGCGTGAACGTGAAAACATAAATATCTTGACTTTGACAGAAAAGTGCTCTTTTTCTTCTTTGTAATTTCTTTCGTCGTCATCTACCAGCACCAGCGAAGAAACAAGTACAACTGATTCAGAAGTTCCATCAGAATCTCCGAAAGTGCAACCACCCCAAAAACGAGCTCGAAAAGACATTATTAGCGGCCCATTAGCTTCTAGTCTTGATGTCTCTAAATTGAGTGACAGAAAAGCAACCATTGTCGTAACATCTACTTTGAAAAGTGCTGGATGTGGTCCATCAGACTTTAATGTCAACAGATCTTCCATTCGTCGGCACCGTTTGAAAAATCGAAAAGCAGTTGCAGAGTCTCTCAAAAGCGAGTTCAAACCTAATTTGCCATTAACAATTCACCGGGATGGCAAGTTAATTGAAGATATATTACTGGGCAGGAAACTGTAGATCGGCTGCCAATTTTGGTATCGGGAGATGGGATTGATCAACTTCTAGCAGTTCCAAAACTGGAACATGGAGCAAGTGAAGCAAGTGCGTCAGTTATCTACGAAACAATAAATTTATGGAATTTGAGCGATAAAGTAAGTAGTTTGTGTTTTGATACAACTGCTGTAAACACTGGTTTAAGAAATGGAGTTTGTGTTCTTTTAGAGCGAAAAATGGAGAAAGACATGCTTTGGCTTGCATGTCGCCATCATATAATGGAAATTATGTTATCAGCTGTAGTGGATCAATCGCTCGGTTCGTCAAGTGGTCCTGATATTCAATTATTCAAAAGGTTTAAGAAAAATTGGGTCAGCATTGACCAAAGCGACTACAAATCAATTACTTATGACACCGAATCAAGTATCCTTGTCGAATCCGCCGCAGACAGAATTTCTTTTGAAAAAAAACAATTACAAGCACATCAACCTCGAGATGACTATAGGGAATTATTGAATCTCACTATCATTTTCTTAGGAGGAGTTCCCGAAAAAGGTGTTTCATTTAGGAAACCTGCTGGTATATATCGAGCTAGATGGATGGCAAGGGCTTTGTACTGTTTGAAAATTTTCCTATTTAAACATCAGTTTAAACTGTCAAAAAACGAAGAGAAAGCTGTAAGAGAAATAAGCATTTTCACAGTGATAATATATGTAAAATATTGGTTTCAAGCCTCTACCGGATGGTCAGCACCAAGAAACGACTTACAATTATTGAAAGATCTTACAGCATTTGAAAAAATTAATCAAAAAATGGCTACTGTTGCCCTAAAAAAAATACTGGGCCATTTGTGGTATTTGTCGGAGGAACTGGTGTCTTTTGCATTTTTCGACGACGAACTTCCAGTACAAGATAAAAAGAAAATGGTAGATGCACTAAAAATTGAAGCCATAGAAGATTGCCCAAAAAGAATAAACATTGACATCGAGCACATCGACGAAAAAAACATTGAGGACTTCGTAACTAGCAACTCTTTGCGATTTTTCCAAATTCTGGGTATCTCATCAAAGTTTTTGAATAAAGATGTGGAAACTTGGAACGATGATGCTGATTTTGTGACTGCAAAAAAAATCGTTCACTCTATGCGAGTAGTGAACGATATAGCTGAGCGTAGTGTTGCATTAATTCAAGAGTATAATAAATTGATCACAACCGATGAAGAACAAAAGCAATATTTGCTTTTATTGGTGAAGGAGTATAGGAAAAGATACCCTAACACTAACAAATCAACCCTTGTATCTTTATAATAAAGGATTTTAATGTTTTGATAATATGTCTTAATTTGTAACAATAACAATAATTTTACACTTTTGACGTCCTGACTTATGAATAAAAAATTCTAACTAATTCAGAAATTTTGAGTATTTATTTAATATTCAAAGCTTGGTAGCGACCTTTAAAAGTTATTTAAAAATTATGAAAAAAATACTGAATTTTTTTTTAAGGTATATAATCAAATTTTGGGGTGCCCCGTAAAATAAAAGAAAAAAATTTTTTTCTTAATAATAGGGACCACCCTAGTATACATATTATGCACCCCTTATCTGGAAGTAAAATGTTTGGAACTGAACTCAAGACAAAGTAAACATCATTATTGCAAGTTTACAAAACCTGTAAAGAAAGTTATCAACAATATTTAGGAACTGTCAGCATATGTAGTAAATTGCTGCATTTTGGGGGTATTTTCACAAAAAATCAAAATAGCCAGAATGATACCGATGCATAAAATGGCAAATTGTGCAGAAAACTACAAACTAATCACCATTAGATATGTAATATTAAAGACTTTTCAGAGGTCTATGTCAAATACATTGATTGAAATTTAAAAAATGTTCTAAACATAATTACATAAATAAGAGATGTTACATCGTACATTAGTGGTGTTGCAAATGTAACTATCCGTTACTAAAGTATTCGTTACTCGATAAGATCCGAAGTAACGAATACTGGTTTCAAATTATCGTTACTTTTTCAGTTACTCTCATAATATATAACTTTTAGAATGCATATTCTTGTCTGAAATATTTTATTAAGAAATATAATTTAGAGTAAATAACTTTCCACAAAATATTTGAATTTAACCAATTGTGTTAGTATTACTTGTATTTACCTAGGTCGATTTCATTATAAAAATTTTGTATGAACTTATTGTATTGAAGCAATATAAAATAAATTGTGTGCCTTGTACTGCATTCTACATTTATTCGTTTTACATTAACAAATTAACTGTTACCATCAACATACGAGACGGTCGTCAAAAAACTTAAAAATATTTTAGAAACTGCAGACTTTGTAGCCACAACTACAGACGCTTGGACGTCTGTAGCAAATGAAAGTTATATAGGTGTTACAACTCATTTCATTACCAGCAAATGGAATTTCCATTCATTTGTGTTAGAATGCTTTTGTTGCGAGACCAATCATACGTCGCTAAATTTATCTAATGAGTTGCAGCGTATTATAGCAGAATGGAACTTAACTCATAAAATATATGCTTGTACAACCGATAGTGCAGCCAATATGATTAGTGCCATAAAAATTTCTGGATGGGCTCATATTCCTTGTTTTGCTCACACGCTTAATTTAATTATTAAAACCGGTCTTGCAGAAATTGATTCTATCCGTAATAAAGTAAGAGCCATAGTGGAATACTTTAATAGAAGCACACAAGCAACAACTAATTTTTTTTCAATCCAGAAACAAATGGAACCAAACTCATTGCCATTAAAACTGAAATAAGAAGTCGTTACACGGTGGAATTCAACATTCTACATGTTTGAACGAATAGTTAAATTACAAGAACCTCTTATGCCACAGTCGATCTATTACGCAATCCAGTTGTGTTGCTCTCTGAGGTTGAATGGATTACTTTAAAAGAAATATGTAAAATATTACAAACATTTGAGCAAATTACGGTAGAGATGAGTGTCATAGATACCGAAATTGGTACTTTTGAAAGTGCTGATTTAGAAACTATTGACGAATCAGAAACATGCCTAATTTGGAAAGAGTTTGACAAGTCAATGAAATCTACAGAATTAGTTAATAGTCCAACAGCTGCAGCAATTACAGAAATAAAAACTTATGTAGCAGACGTAATTTTGACCCGGAAAGAAAATCCATTAGAATGGTGGAAACAAAGAGAATTGCTATATCCAACATTATCCAAATCAGCAAAAAAATATCTATCTGTAGTAGCCACCTCGGTCCCGTGTGAAAGATTATTTTCCAAAGCAGGCAATTTAATTTCTGAAAAACGTAGTCGTTTAAAAGGAAAAAGTGTGCAACGTATAATGTTCTTACATTGTAATCAAGAATTAATTTAAATACATGAGTATTTGTTTACTTTTTTGTAACCTTATTTCAAATAACTCTGTATGCAGTTAAAATAAATCAATATTATACAACCTATACAATACATATTGCCGTGGTATCTCGCAAGTTTATAAAATAAGAATAGCTTTAAGAATTAGTTTAAGTTTTGAAATGAAATAAAAATGACAAAAATCGTATTTGGATATGAAAGAGTTTAAATTTGCAACAAATTACATGAATGTATATAAAGTTGCATACACATGGTCAAATACAAGCAAATAATTTAAAAGTCATTATTATTCAATTGAATAGTGAGTAAATGTAAAATAAAAAATATTAAATAAGTATGAAATAAAAGACAAAATAAATATAAGCAATATATTTCTTTTGTAAAAAGGATACACAAGATGTACGGTTTACATATCATGAAAAAGATCAAATACGATATGCAAGAAAGATAGATATGGCTAAATAAATTATTATGATTTACATGCATAAAGCAATAAAACTTTATGAAAGAGTTTAAAAACTAAATTATATTAAAAGATAAAAATTACCTTAGCTTATAACTAGAGACTAGAAAAGGATATAAAATATATAAAACGTAAACCCGATCAGCAATAACATTTTGTATAAAAAGGTAGCTGATAGCATAAATAAAAAGTGTATGTGTTTATGATTTGTTTGTAACACAATGCTTCAGATACTGGAAACAGACGTGTACAGTTTCATGACCTACAAAAGATAACAAAATATAAAACTTGTGTAAAGTTTATTGCAGACAGACATATTACCGATGGACAGATGCAATGGAGAAACAAACGTATCTTCCAGGTGCAGGCAGTGTTGGAAGAAAAATATGCGTTCTTTCCAACGTGTTTCCAAACCTACCGAGTCACAATCCAGCTACAAGAAAAGTGAAGAACATTAATAAATGGGAAGGAACATATGTATTGAACAATGAACAAGGCAATGGGTTCATTAATAAATACAAAGAAGGATGGTATTAACAACAAGAATAAACCTACCGTCGGAAAAGCAGTACGAGGCAGTGAAAAAGATTCTTAAATAAGAAGACAATTTTCGATGTGTTGACGTTTGGTGAATAAGAACTGTCAGAACAATATGTGCGTGTGTGTGTGTGTATCACGGCGGCAACATGTGGGCAGCGATTTCACTGAAACGTATACTCCAATGCCAACCTAAAAGATGGACTAGAGGGCGCACTAGTCAACGTTACATTTTTTTGTCGGTATAAAATTCGAAACAAGATCCGACAAGAAGAACTTCTTATTACGACTTCGGGAGAATAAGACGCTTTCAAAATAATTGCGATTGAGATTTTGTTAATTGTTATATAGTAGAATAGTAATTTCTTTATTTTTTTTATCACGTTCATTTATAATAGTTTTCTTTTATTAATACATTTAAATTCATTTTTGAAGAGTTCAAGATGGACATTCAAAATAAACAATTTGATGAAATGTTTGTAAATAGCAAGTATGTTTTGTTTTTGAAAAGAGTTATCTAAACTGTTAAACAAATATTGGTTTTGCGTGCAAATGATTACTCAATATAACGTTGAACAGTATAGATACGCAAATATTATCCTGTAAGGTTTTCAATTCATTAAGAAATTACAAAAAGATATAGGACTAATGGTGTTGGGTAGTTGGAGAAATGCTGCGTGCGAATGAGTACTTTCTTCAATAATTTATCCAGGCATTATTAATCTTTTTCAAGTCATGTTAATACACAATTAAACGTTTTACACGGCAAAGATTAAAAGCTAGAAACAACGCGTGCAAATGGTTGTCTAAAGCAATTAATTGAAGCCAATATCAAAACAATTATGTTGATAAATAAAATTATCAATGAACAATAAAAGTTTACATTTATTTAAATACAGGATAAATATTTATTTTTTTTGTTTAGCATCATGAATGCATAATAAAAAGATTTACATACATTATAACCGGCATCTGGTATAAATGATATATATTTTCAATTATGTATTTGTTTAGAGCATTAAGGTGTATAAAGATATTTGAATTTACAAATTATTAAATAAAAAGTATATGATCATGTTATATAGACATTCCGTTTTCTTCTTTAAACAAAACGTCCCTATTATAAGTAAGAGAAAGGTTACCAGTGAAGGAGAAGGAACCACATACATTGCCAGAACCCACAATAGTTATTAGGTACATGCTATAACAATATAAATTAAATACAAAACCAATTATAAGCTTTTGGTGTAAAAAAGAATAAATTTTAGAGCACAGCATATACAGATGACTATACCCACAACATATAGTGCAGCATGTTCTCATATTTTTATAAGAGGGCACTGTATATATATATATATATATATAAGTTGAGGATTGTCGTGGGTGTAGCGGCCTTTTTTTGGGACAACACGGTTTAAAAACAGGTAACTTAACAATGTAATTAAAAACACATATTTTTGTTTTTATTCTTTGTAACGTTTCGGCTAAACATTTATGTTGCCTTTTTCAAACAATCTATAATTATTTTAACAAATTAAAATATGTACAATAAAACGGATATAAATTTATAACTTACACTTATCTGTTGTTTTCTTAGTTAATTGTAATGGTGAATATAATATACGATACATTTACAAATAATATGTTTTTCTTCCTGAAAGTCGTCATTTCTTTCTCTAGTTCTCTTACACTTTCAACAAATCTCATTTACTTTTACAGTCGTATTTATATTTTTATAGTTCTAATACTTGTAATTGTCAAGTTTATGTCTTGACTCTTAAGGTGGCCATCTCGCCCATCTCAATTACATTGCAAACATGTTGCGAACATATCGCACCAGAAACCGTAAGTACGCAATAAATTAAAAATTAAAAAATACGAGCATAATCTACAAACTTATCTCCAGGGGACTGGGTAATTTTAATAACGGAAGTTTGTTCGATTAATGTGGAAAAAAATGTTAAAAAACAGGAAGTTTTTATACCAAAAATCTGCTAGTTTGTTTCGTATTTACTTGGAATATATAGATAATTGCCAGATATTAGGTAGCTTACCCCCTAGAGAAATAAATTCTCTTTCTTTTGAAGCTTGATACAAAGCAATTAAGCGTATTTTATAGCTGTCTTGTGCTTTTAATTGTTTTTACACGGCATTCGGATTGATTCGGACATATCTGGACAATCTTTATTAAGAAAAGTAGATTCCATATATCATAATCAGAGTGATGGGTGCAGTAATTCTTAAACAGAGGGCGCTGTCGACAATAATATTAGTTTTTAAAATTATTCTGGAAATATAGTGTCTGCACGAAGAGCAGACAAACTTATTGTATATCTTACTCAGTCATACAATGACGTTATATATGTCTTTCTGTCAGACACCAAAAGAGTAACGTTTAAAGAAAGAAATCGCAATCGCATATATACAAATAACATTAAATTGAACTGATATAATACTATTCGTACAAAAAGCCGAAAATAGAACTGATGCATCTCGTATTCTTATTTAGTAATATATCTACCGAAAATATCTAGCCCACAGAGTATTTTACAAAAAGTATTTATGTTTTGGTGATCAAAGTGATCATACACAGAGTCTTACAAATTAAAGCGAATCTGAAAATACTTTTGGATTTAATTTCCATTTAATTTGTAACATATCTACACTATGTTGCAAATTATGTGTAAATTAAATAAAAATGAAATGAGAAAACATTTTCAGATTCGCATTTACTTTGAAACACAGCGTAACACTATGTTTCAAATTAAATGCAAATCTGAAAATATGTTCTCATTTAATTGCCAAATAATTTGCAACATAGTCTACATTAGGGTGGTCGTTATTTTTCAAATTTGAGATTTCTTTCGGGTACCCCCCTATTTTTTTTTCGTTAAATGTAAAAATATACCACATAAAATGTCTACTTATTTGATTCATATTAAGGGGTACCGCAGAGGGGTTAATGTTCCCTCCCCCATTCTGGAAAAAATCAACTTTTTCGCTTTTTCTTCTGTTGAATTAAAGTGCAACTTATTATACATGAATAGATAGATTTGAAATTCAATGTAAAAAAGTACATACCTTGATTTTTTCTAGAATAGCAATAGCTAATGAGTAAAACGTTTGACAAATTCCCAGCCTTAGGTTTAGCTATGGCTCAGTAGTTGTCCTAACAACAGTCGATTTGTATGCGTCCGGAAATTCTTTACGGTATTGACTAACTACTTGTAGAATATATTGCTTTTGTCATTCGTCTTTCGACAAAACATTAGTAGCCAAAGAGAATGCTGAAAAAACAATTTTTCCTAACACATAATGGTCACCCTAATGAACATATATTGCAACAGATTTTCGACTTATATTTCAAATTAAATGCAAATCTATGGAAACTAAATGAGAAAGTATTTCCAGATTCGCATACTGTACAAGTTCTACTTCTAAACAAGTGTTTTGGTCAAATATTTTCAAAAAAAATAAATAACTCAAAAACTATTGGCTCAATTTTGAAAAAGAAAAAACAGTTGAACAGATAATTTAAAGCAGTACTAGAAAATCCAAAAATATATAGGATCAGTTACTTAAAAAAATTAAGTTTCACGCATTTGCGGTGGAACTTTTTTAATAAAATTCTTTTCAAATTTTATTTTGAGTACATATGAATTCTTTTTAAAATTGTTTAAACTTAGTAGTTGACGAAATATTGCCTAAATTGCCTAAATCTTTTTACTGAAGTAAACTATTACTTTCGGTCTGCCGATTTTACTGAAAATCTAATCAGATCTCAAGAGGCAGATTATACACGTAAATACAAAATTTGGAATTGATCGTTGTAGCGGTTTGACCGCTATCGTGGTCACACACAGCCAGACTCACACTGACACACACAGACATTTTTTAAAAACCACTTTTTCGGTATCAGGGGACTTCAAAACGTGGACATCTGCAAAAATCTCGAGGACGAAAATTTTCATCATCACTATACTTCCTTATACTACGTATAAGGAGGTAAAAGGAATTTTATTATTTATCTCAGTCCGAATATTGGAAATTTTTTTATACAAAAATTATTCAAAATCGAGCTTTAAATATGTCCATACCCGTGATATATCTATTTAAAATGCATGACTTGCGATATATTCGCAAAAACCTGTTTTACGATAAGAGTATGTACCAGTAGGAATTTCAAAATTTTTTTTTTTTAAATTGTTTTCTAATTTAGTCTTGATCGCTTTGGTATACTTTACATTCTAAAATTAGTAGTTGACGAGATATTGCTATTATTTGATTTCTTCACTGAAATAAAGTACTACTCCCGATTTATCGATTTCACTGAAAATCTAATTAGATTTCCGAGAGAGATTATATTCCTAAATATACATTTCGGTATTGATGGACTTTACCGGTTGGCCGCTATCGTGGTCACAAAGAGAAGGACACAGAGAGAGAGAACGCGCGAGAGACTTTTTGTAAACGTGGAAATCTGCAAAATCTCGAGGTCAAGAATTTTTGTCATCAAAATACTTCCTTTTACTACGTAGGTATAAGAAAGTCAAAAAGGAATTTTATTTATGAACTAAAAATTACCTAAAATAAGTCTAGACAATTTTGGGTTAAATTTGCGAATACATGTTAAAGTGTATCTCATTTATAATTTTTTTTAATATTTGTTGTGCATGTATATATGTATTTTGTAAATTTATGCCCTGATCTGTATATTGTTGTGTTTTACAGAATGTTCTGACAGAGGGTAATGATAATTTTTCATTATTTCTTTCTTAGCGTTTCCTTAATAAAAATTGGAAAAATTTGGAAATTCTTTGATTACCTTTTCCTGTAGAATTAAATTAGAGGAAATAGTGAGATCACAGGGGTTATTTTTTATATTATATCGTACACTAGCGGAATTATCCAGAATGTGAGGGGCAGAATCTGATTTTCTGCTAAAACCATTCCTTGTTAAATCAGAATGCTGGGTGGAGACACTTAGATGTAAAAGGCAGCGAAGGAATACTCTTAATTGCTTTGGATCAAGCATCAAAAGAAAGAGAATTTATTTCTCTATAGGCTAAGCTACTAATATCTTACAAGTATTTATATATTCGAAGTAAGCACATTTTTAGTACAAAAACTTCCTGTTTTTTAACAATTTTTCCCATATTATTCGGACAAACTTCAGTTGGAGACAAGTGTGCGGATAAGCCGGAATTTTTTTGGTTATCAACGGATTGTGGTGCGATATGTTAGCAGCATGTTTGCAATGTAATTGAAATTGGTGAGGTAGCCATCTTAATATGACAAAATATATTCTTTAGTTTGTATATGAAAACTAGCATACTATTTCATTTTTGTGAAACCCTAATAAAATTGAAATGAATAAATAATACAACTGTCTAGGTATATATTAATACATGACGAAAAAGCTTTGTACTCTGGCATAGATAGTTAAAGTTCATATGAATAAGGAGTGCAGAAAGATAAAATTTATGTATAATATGTGTTACAAATAAATACATTAATTAATTAAATTACAAAGTTATGGTATTAGGGGTGAGGCTTACTGTAGGTTTGAGAGTTACCTGTTAAATCGCAGACAGAGGGTGGTGATTGATCGACTTTCGTCTGATACCAGAGTTTCGTGTAGGGGGGTTCCACAGGGGTCGGTCCTTGGACCCACTCTTTTCTTAATTTATATCAATGACCTTTCTTCATTTCTCGGGATGGATTCTGATCTTGTATTATATGCTGATGATATTAATATAATAATTCGATCTAGCAATTTGGCTGGTTTGTTTGAGAGTGCTAATTGTCTTTATGAAAGATTGTGTGAATGGCTTTGTGCTAATGGTTTGGTTGTTAACACCCAAAAAACCAAATGTATTTTGTTCCGCAACCGGCGTGGATATAATGTGGATAGTTTTTCTCTGGGTGGGAATGATGTGAAATTGAGCAGGTCTGCCAGACTTCTTGGTGTCACCATTGATGAGGATCTTAGGTGGATTACCCATATAGATAATATCTGTAATGAACTATCTAGAACATGTTATGCTTTGTACAACCTGAGAAGGTCTTGCAGTGCTCATGTTCTTAAAACTTATTACTACGCCAATTTCCATTCCAGGCTGAGGTTTGGAATAATTCATTGGGGATCTGGTCTTGGAACGGAGCGTCTTCTTATATTGCAGAAACGCGCGATTCGTACCATTTTCAATCTTTCTTCTCGTGAATCTTGTAGAACAATCTTTGGTAGACACAATATTCTTACTGTATATGACGTGTATATCCTTGAAGTCTTGTGCTATGTTTATAAATTTAAATGTCGATTTTCGACTGATACTCCGCATAATTACAACATGCGTCAAACGGATTATTTGCTGCCTCCGACCCACAAAACCACTCTGTTTCAAAAGAACTTAGGTTTCATGGGATGTAAGTTGTATAATAAACTGCCAAACAGCATAAAATCTTGTAAAACTTATTGTAAATTTAAGTATAGTGTTAGGGCGTATTTGTTAACGTTGTCTTGTTATTCTATTAATGAATATATGTCGCAGTGATACTAAATTTTAATTAATGTAGTTTTCAAATATTTTAATAATATAATAGTATTTTTTTAATTTATGATATATATGTATATTTTATGATTGATGATTTTATTGTAACTCCATTGTTCTTTCTCTTTGTGACATATTTCCAGTACAAATACTGCTGTGTTCCAGGGTATTTTGTACTTTGTTTGAAATGAATAAAGATTATTATTATTATTATTATTATTATTAATTAACTCGAAAATTAATGGATAACGACGTATTTCTACACGTTCGCAGCTAACGTAATAGAAAATTCAAAAAAAATTATGTGCAACGGTTATAGAAGTATACTTTTTGAGAAAAGAACCTGAATAACTCAAACTTAAAAAATTAATGAATCAAAGTCGAATTTCGGCCACTGATCGACCACTGGTATTAATTATTAGGCAAGTTATTCCTAATTAACTTGCCTAATAATTAATACCAGTGGTTCTATTAGAATGACCAATTCAATTGGAAAAAAATTTCAAAGACCGCCATGAAATTTATCCGACAGTGTGCATTTCGCACGTTAATAATAAATTACTAAATATAATTAAAAACAAGATCTGAAGAATATTAAAAAAATTAAATTTCTTACATGCCTATGTAAGTAATTTTTATTACAGAATTAAAGAAAATAGTTTAAAAATTTTGTATAAGTACCTATACTTATACAAAATTTTTAAACTATTTTTTTTAATTCTGTAATAAAAATTACTTACATAGGCATGTAAGAAATTTAATTTTTTTAATATTCTTCAGATCTTGTTTTTAATTATATTTAGTAATTTATTATTAACGTGCGAAATGCACACTGTCGGATAAATTTCATGGCGGTCTTTGAAATTTTTTTCCAATTGAATTGGTCATTCTAATAGTTGATACGGTATCAGAACTTAATAAAACACTTGATGACAAGGAAGGCATTTTATAATATCCAAGACAACTGTCTGAGCACACATGTATATTTAACTTATTTAATTAGACTGTTGTAGGTATGTGATATATATTGATTGTTTCTCTTTTTCTTACTTTTACACACATTATAGGCCTTGTGTTTCTTACACTGACAGGTTCACTACTTACGGGTTTTCTTGAGCAGAGTTCTGTTCTTTTTATTATTAATGGTCAAAAACGAATTTGAATAAATACATGGTGACCGTCTAAATTGAATCAGCCTATATATTCCTTTATCAGAAATGCAATAATCACTAAAAATACCTGTTTATTATCTAAATCAAATAGGTAAAGGACATAGAACTACATAGGTATTTACAAAACAAACATTATATGTAAGTATGTTCCTATTATTCTTGTAAGGACGTTATTTGCATTTTTACAATTTAGGGTAAATATCAAGGATTTCAAAATAGACACATATTCTATTAAATCGTGTATGTATGAGACAAAAACTCTCTTTTTTGTCTCATACAAAAAAAACGGTCTGGTCTATCAGTCTCTATATAATTTGGTTGAATGTAAGACATACGTTGCGTTAGTAGTGTCATCTTTTATCCAATAAATTTATTTTACAAATTATATCGCTGCTACTTTCAACCAGATGGCTAATATAAATGCAGTCACGTATGCAACACATAATACACGCCTAATGGTTAGAAGAGGACAGAGCAATGTGGCGATTCTCTTTCTATTAGATGGCCACCTTAAAACATATCTGTTACAAGCATGCGTTTAAAATCAATGTGTATAGGTATATAAATTCTTCTAGCTCGTGTATTTGTAAAAAGTTGTGTGTATGTTGTGTTTTTATTTTGGTTGTTTCTTTTGAATATTTTAATATTTTCTTTATGTACTTATTTTTTTTAATTATTATGTAGCATTAATAAGATGATGTGTTATGATTTTGATTAAACTGTTAAATTATTGAAACATAAATATTGGAAA
The DNA here is from genome assembly GCA_963170755.1 of Amphimallon solstitiale. Classification (NCBI taxonomy): domain Eukaryota; kingdom Metazoa; phylum Arthropoda; class Insecta; order Coleoptera; family Scarabaeidae; genus Amphimallon; species Amphimallon solstitiale. The sequence continues at coordinate 1,172,143 of OY720682.1, read as the reverse complement.
TGTTATTAATGTCGGTCCTATCATTAATTGAGTTTGTAGTTTTTTTAATGTAAATGCTTTCCAAAAAATTCCAAGTATGACAATTACAAGTATTAGAACTATAAAAATATAAATACGACTGTAAAAGTAAATGAGATTTGTTGAAAGTGTAAGAGAACTAGAGAAAGAAATGACGACTTTCAGGAAGAAAAACATATTATTTGTAAATGTATCGTATATTATATTCACCATTACAATTAAATAAGAAAACAACAGATAAGTGTAAGTTATAAATTTATATCCGTTTTATTGTACATATTTTAATTTGTTAAAATAATTATAGATTGTTTGAAAAAGGCAACATAAATGTTTGGCCGAAACGTTACAAAGAATAAAAACAAAAATATGTGTTTTTAATTACATTGTTAAGTTACCTGTTTTTAAACCGTGTTGTCCCAAAAAAAGGCCGCTACACCCACGACAATCCTCAACTTATAAAATATAATACGGCCAAGGAAAAAAATTACCAAAAATATATATATATATATATATATATGAAAGAATAAGAAATTATTGCGGATACATAAAATATCAGAAAAAGAAAAATATTGGGAATAATCCATATATATATATATATATATATATATATATATATATATATATATATATATATGCTATCATAGCAATATGTTGATTTCTTCTTATTAATCTAATTTAATTTATGTAATAAAATCTGACCTTCTAATGTAACTACTCGTCCTATCGTAAATGAAATGGCTCCTTAAAAATACTTTAGGCTTTGGCATTTTACTTTTAATTTTGAGTTGAAATGTTTTGTGTGATACTTACTTTTAACGAATTTTATTTATTTAACGTAATATATATTAATATTAGTATATAAGTGGACATTTTGTTTGTACCATATATTAACTATAGATATTCCCGCACCGCACATTTGAACGAGTACTCGGTAACGACTAAAGTAACGGATATTGAATTCGAAAGTAACGAATAGTTTGAAGTATTGAAAAGTAACTGAAATCAACATCACTATCGTACATCAATCATTCGCAATTTACGTGAATTGTCTAGATCAGAATTTATTGGTCACAAGAATTAATTTTTCTATGCTGCAAGCACTATAAATTTGGCAAGAAGTTTTTCAAATTGTTAAGTGTTTAGATGCATTATCGAAATGAAATAATTCGGTCTACAATGAATAAATTAACAAATCATAATACGATACAACAGATTAACTTACACCAAGTAGAGTTGAGTTAAATTTTTGGGATCTTGTAATTTTTATGCTATACAACAAATTAACTATTTATTTATAATTCAAAAAAACATTTTGACAGTGTTCAAAAATGCCCAACATGTTTGGTTCAACATACCTCTACACACTTTAAAATACAAAATTTAATTATACCTGTTACAGAAGTTCACTCAACAAATCTACTTAAATTTATACATAAATTCAGTGCTCAAAAATTACTGAGTATCGTACTAATTGTTATGCATAATTTGTTAGATGCGTGCAAAAATTAGTTACTGGATTCAAAGTTTAATGGCATCTGATTAGTTTGGCTGATATATCTCAATATAGCAGTGGAAGATCAAAAAATCATAAACTCGTTCTACCAAACGAATATCGTTAATCTTATGTTATTAATAAGAATTAGTATGATTTAAAGTTTCAGTGAAATGGAATTTCACACAATATTTTATCATAAAAGAGATTATAGGCTAAAATTATATTGTTGGTTGTTATATTTACATGTAGAAATATTAATATAAAAATATATTTATATATCTACACAACACATATATGCACATTGATTATGTTCTTATTTATTCTCTTATGAGCAAGGTTTTTGGCAACCACAATTAACAGTCCATTCAGTTAGATATCAATACTACTGCATACGTATATTGTAAAATTACATCATAACATTTTTAGTCATGGGTCTGTGGAAGCTATTAATATTTTATGAATGACCGTGTACATTCTACTGTTTCGAAAACACACGTTTATAAATACATTTATTGTTTTCTGCCTGAACAATTTAGTACACATACCTGTTTTATTCTTTTCATTTCGAAAGTAGAATGTTAATATATTTTCATGTTTACTCCGTATGTTCTCTTATATTTATGGTTAGCTATGGGGATCTAGCAAATTTATCGAAACCTTAACTGAGCCCGCCTTATCGAATAACAATTTTCCAAATCTAAAAAATTGGTAAGATAAATACTATTTTATTGATATTTATATGTGTAATTTTAATTATTACATAATTTATTTCTCTATTTACAATTATATATTTTAATAACTAGCATTATTTGCGATACCACGCAAGAAAGTCTGACTATTATTTGAATTACAGTTTTCAGATCTTTTTTGTTCTTTTTCAACACCGTCTTTATATTTTTTAGACTTGCCTAAGTACATATTGGCTCTGTTTGAACAAGAAATCGCTGTTCCTTTTGATTTGCTTGAAATAATGTAAAGTAAATTACAACATATAAATTTTACATTTAAACTACATAAACAAAGACATTGTTCAGTAGCTACCTTTAAAAACTAGAATAATGCGCGGGCGCCATACGACTTTCTCATACGCATGTGTGTTCCAAAGTTTGTATACAAAAATTGTTCCAAGCTAAGTTTTAAATACTTTTTTCTAATCTGATGCTATAATAACGATATAAACACATCGAAAATGATGCATTTATATATTATCTAGTGCAATTTAGTTTTTGGAGGGTGTCTACTGGAAATTTGTAACTCTGATGTCAAAAAATCAAAATGGAATCTATCTTGCCTATAATATTAATATCCATTGGACTATTAATACACTGACCATTGCGATAAATCAAGAAAAATTGCTTATGTCTAGTATTAATAGGCCGTAAGTTATAATATTTCTTAATTAAATCGATCCATATTGTATCTGTAATTACGAAGAATCTTGGAATATTATTTTTTGTTTTAGGTACAGAAATAATGATGGTGTCAGACTTGTAGTCAATTCGTCTACAGATATATCGCTCAGTTCTTATCGTCTACAAGCCCCGTTGCACCCTATTGTCAAGACTACCTACAAATTAATACCATTATATGCAAAGTTGCGATAGATGTTGAAAACGTATTTATACTTTCATTTCGAAATATATTTTATTATTTGCTTCATGTATAAATTTAATATCTATTTCTTCTGAGATTTTAGACTTTTTTGGTAGGTAACCTTGAGATAAACAATTTAGCAGAGCCTGTAATTTCTTATACTGCGATATATCTACATCCTTGTTTATAGTTAGCAAGACCACGGCATAGAATAAATTGTCCATAAAGTAGGTGGTTTATATTTAATATGTTGTATATGAAAATAGACAATTAAAGCGTTTTCTGATATAACATAAACAACTCGTGTCATAAGACACTTATTGCACTCGTCTATTAGGACCATCCTCGCTGTGCTCGTCGTGTCCTAAACTTGGCAAATAGACGTGTCTTTTGACACTCGTTCTTCAATATACAAAAAAACAATAATTGTTAGTAAAAGTGTAATTTTAGACTACTAAATTTTGAGAACTTTAACATGCTTTCAAATTAATTCTTCGGTACAATTCTATCCTGTAGAATTTTGGCAATTCACAAAATATTGGTGAAATATTGTTTTTTCGCTGAAGTAATCTACTACTTCCGGTCTACCGATTTCACTGAAAATCTAATCAGTTCTTGAGGAGATTATTGTTGTAAATATGAAGTTTGGTATTGATAAATTGATAAGTTTAGCCGTTGGTTACATACACAACACACACAGAGACAGAGAGAGAGGGAAGCGAATGGAGGGAGAGATAGAGAGAGTGGGGAGGGGTCACACATTTTGGTGGTGAGAATATTTCTTTATACTACGAGAAAGAAAATCAAATTGTTCCATCTTGAGCTATAAATACTTTTGCTCTTATAATAAATCTATATAAAATACATACTTTGCGAGATATTTGCAAAAAAGTGCTATTTGATAAGAGCAAAAGTGTTACTTCCGGTATGAATTGCAGCCAAACGGCTACAGATATCGATACCTAACTTTAGTGGTTTACTTCTGTAAAAAAAACAGCATTTACTAATATCTCGTCAACTAATAGGAAGTTTAGACAGATTTCAAAAGAATGCAAAAGTACTGAAAAGTTAATTCCAAAAAGATTTTCGTAATTCCTACCAGAAGTAGATCTTTTTGTCTATGAAATTATGCCTCCTATACAGATTTATCTAGAATACAAAAGTGATTAGAGCTCGAATTGGAACATTTTTTGTTTTGGCCTGAAACACACCTCTTATCGTATAGCGGTTTTTTTGCAAATATTTGGCAAATTATGCATTCTATAGAAATTTATTAAGAGAATAAATTTGGGATAATATCTGTATAAAAAAAATCAAAATTTGGTCCGGGAGTATCACATTCACCCAGGAATATTAAGGAATATAGAATTTAAAATGTTTAGATTTTATAAACAACGAAAATCTTGTAGTAATGAAAACAGACCCCACCAAACGATTTCAATTAGATATTAAAAACATACATAAGGATTGTAATGGCCTTTTTACTGATGGGAAAAAAACAAACTAATTACAATTAATACAAAACCCGCTCGCTTGTATGGTCTAATGAAATTACATAAAGATACTATCCCTATTAGACCAGTGGTCTCATACATAGGTTGCCCTAGTAGATTACTTGCCATTAAACTTAATTCTATCTTCAGTCATTATACAAAATTTAAGGATAAACGCTCTGTTAAAAACTCAATCGAACTAGCCAATACATTAAAAACAACTACAATTCCGAACAATGCAAATATCAGTAGACGTCACTAATATGTTTGCGAATATACCACCTAAAGAATGTTTAACACTAATGGAAAACATCCTAGTAGATAATAAAGTCAATGCCAATATTAAACAAGAAATCGTAGATCTAATGGAGATAGTATACTAAACCAAAATTATTTTGAATTTGATTCGAAAATTTATAAACAAACAGAAGGGTTGGCAATGGTATCACCCCCCCTTCTAGCGGAAATTTTTATGTCTAATATTGTGAATATCATTTTAAATTCCCATTTAGGTAAAAAACATATTCTTTTCTGGTATCGGTATGTGGACGACGTGCTTACTTGTTTCAATGGGACAACTAGACAATTTATACATTACATTAATTCAGTACACCCTAAGATTAAATTCACAGTTGAAATGGAAGAAAATAATTGCATAAATTTTTTGGATCTTAAAATTACCAAATCTGATAGCCAGCTTAGCTTCAATATTTTTAGAAAACCTACCTTTTCAGATGCTTGCATACCGAGCGATTCACAACAGCCACAAACTAGCAGCTTTCTACTCTATGGTACATATCATTGCCGTCATCAAAACAAAATTTCAACCAAGAAATTGATGTTATTAAACAAATTGCATATAATAATGGCTATCCCCCCAAAATCATAGATAACATATTAAATAAGAAACTAACTAAATTGGCCTTGAACTCAGTATACCCTCATAATAAATTAGAATCACCTCAATATATCTCCTTAATCTATTTTGGCAATGTTAGTGATGAAATCGCTAAAATTATTTCTAAATATGATATTAAAGTAGCACTCGAACCTCACACAAAGGTCGCAAATATTCTTTTTAATTGTAAAACGAAAACAAACCCTTTAAACAAATCTGGTGTTTATAAGCTTGAATGTTCTAATTGTAAAGGAGTATATATCGGACAGACTGGTCGTAGTTTTAATATTAGAGTTAAAGAACATATTAAAAAAGTTGACAATGAATACAACAATTAATAATTTTGTCAAAATCTTGCACTTCGCCGAGAAAGTGAGAAATTAAACTTCCTAGAGGCTCTCGAAATATTCAAAGCCTCCCGCAATTTCGAATGTCATTTACTTAACGACCAGACCGATTTGATATACCGCTTGTGTAAAACCATATTGGGGATAGGATATATGTATACTAGGCATACCGGCAACAACGCCCAATCGTGGCCGTAGTCATGGTACAAGGAAACAAGGTATGCTTTTGCGCATCTCTGGATTACGCGCATTCGACCTCTAGTACTACCAGTTCAATAAAGTTGTGAATTCACAGGACACTATTTCAATAAAGTCTTTTTTAACAGAAATACAATACAACACAGTAAGAAAATAAAAGCACAATTCTAATTAAACATTAATTCTTATTTCTTAGTAAATTATTATATAAATTTATTAAGAACGGAATTCTAATGAAAATAAAAAATATACTCTTAACAATACTAAAAAATAAAATGTTATTGCATAGGTTCAAAAATGCCTCCTTCAACAGCAAGGCATTGTCCGAGTCTATCATAAAAATTTTCTCGCACATTACGAATCACATCGACTGTTACGGATTCAAAAGCCTCTATGATTAGCCTTCTCAAAATATCTAAGTTTTCTAGCCTGCCAACTTGTGCACTGTATATTTTATTTTTGATGTATCCCCACAAAAAGAAATCATTTGGCGATAGATCAGGAGATCGCGGAGGCCAACGAATGTTTCCTGTTCCACTAATGAGACGATCAGAAAAAGTATTTAAATTTATGCAATCCTTTGCAGAATGACCACTATAGTACCATTTAATAATTTGCAGTTTTTCTTCTGGTGTGTAGCGAGGCATTGTTACCATTGTCCCCTCCTCTCACAAACACAGAACGACGCTGTTCGATACGATCTCCAAATACAATTTTAGTTGTTAAAGGGAGTCTTGGAAAATGCTTTCTGTCAGTTACTTCTGTCAGTGAGTTCAGTCAGTGACTTCTGTCAGAGTTCTCAAGTGACATTTTTTTCGATAAATGCGCGTCATTCAGAGATGCGCAAAAGCATACCTTGTTTCCTTGTACCATGACTACGGCCACGATTGGGCGTTGTTGCCGGTGTGCCTAGTATACATATATCCTATCCCCAATATGATTTTACACATGCGGTATACACCTCTGTTTACCTGCTGTACTTGATTTTTAATTTACCTCATATTTCTAATTTCTGGTTTTCCCTATAATTAACTAATAACTGTTATAATGTATTGTGTATTATCCCATGTATGTCCCCTCTAGTTTATAATTACTGCCTAACATAACATAATTTTGTGTCTCATTCAATACTGTGTTCGTTAAAGGCCATGTTGGTCAAAACCGCGGTCAGAGCATTTGTTTAAATATAGTGATACAACAGAGTAAATGTGTTTTTATTGTATTGATTTAAAATGTAGTTTGGAAAAACTCACACATTTTGGAACGCACATACGTATAAGACGAGTGCTCACACCTCATTGTTTTTCTTGTATTAGATTAAGATTTAAAAAACTATTTTTTGCTTATGATCACTAATGGTTTTTTGTAAGATATATTCCCTTTTTTTCTCGTAATAAGGCAATAGGGCAATGAAAAATCTTTTGAGTAAATATATGAATTTTTCATGTATATGTTGTATCGAAAGAAACATTTTTTTTCCAATTTCAAAAACAAATTAACAACAATTACGAGAACCCCTGGTAAATATTTGTTGCTTCTTGTATGTTAACATTCTACTTACATTCAATGGAATTAAAGGCGCAAATAAGTATAAGAGAAAATTTGGCATTTTTAAAGTCTATAATACAATGTTCATTTTGAACATTGTATTATTATAACCTTCTAATAATGGGCGAACGGTTTGATAACTTTTTCAAGTTTTACATTCGTCAAAAATTAGTCTGAAACCAGTGTTGTTACGTAATGGAAAACTTTATTTCTATTTCATTAGCATATGCTGTTTCCATCAGGAAAATCTACTTGAATATTTTGTTAGAGAATATGTGGTACGAAGATTATTTCTAGAATATTTATGTAGACTTTAAAGTTATTCCAATTATTTTGAGTATGGAATAAGACCACGCCAAACACTGATTGATGTCTTTTATGTTTTTAGAACAGTAGTAAGGAAAAACCATTTTATTTAGCGCAAGTGACCACTATGACAGAAATTTATACTAGGAAAGGACTATGTATAACCATCGGCACTTTTGAAAAAAATTAATATAATACCACCTTTGCACCTAAATCAAAGGCTGATGATAAACTTTGACACTTGATGGTGTTAAATACTTGTAAGAAGAGTTCTCAAATAATAGAAGAAAAACAGACAGAATGTATTTTTGTTGCACAACATGTACGAGAATACAACATGTACGCAATAGAAAATTTAAAACGAAATTAATAGCGCGAGAAAACGCTGCGTAGTGTCTATGGTACAACTTTCTGCCAGTATTTTTTTTTTTTTGGGAAACAAAAATCAAAAAATTATAAAGCTTTAATAATGAACGTAAAGCATTTTATGGTGTTGGATGTAATATGTAGCTTTAAGTGCATATTCTATATTCTACATTATCACTTGAATTTTTAATTGTCGGGAAAATATAGGCGACGTTAGCGTTGAGTACATTGAACGCTCTCACCAAGACATTTAAGGAATGGAAACATGGTACAATGGCAAATGGAATCCTGCAATTTTAGCAGATTTTTTTATAAAAATTGATATACCTACGTCATTCCATGGCAAAAGCAAAAGTCGAAATTTGTTGGTCAATGTAATCGCCGGTGACAGATTAAAAGTTCCATATAATAATCGCTTATACAGGAGAATGGTTTTTTATTTTCGAAAAAAGTTATTTTATAGTAATTAACAGGAATGCTACGTGTCTAATATCTGGATGTGTGTAATGATTATAACATTTTACATTCATATTCATATTTTTCCACTAATTCAAAGAAATGTTGTCGACATCGAGAACAGAAGATGTTGATGCCTATGCAGGCATTTTGTTATTTATTAATTAATTGTTACGGCAACTTTAGGAAAAAAAGTTCATGCTTTAATTAATTTAGGTTAGAATTGCTTATTAGAACACGTAATGTCAATGATGCGGCTTGAGGCATTGCTATGTATTATATATTACACATTGCTAAGTTTCGTTGATGTCTTGAAGGTCAAGTAATTATTTTTCTAATATAAGAAAATTAGTTTTTTTCATGACTTCTCACCAGTTGACCTTGCGACTAAAAAATATTTATATTCAAGCTTGTACAGATGCGTTACGGCACCGAAAATAAGGCTAGCTTTGCAAAAAATCGTGAAAACCCACGATTTCTTATAACTTTTTAATTATTTTTCTGGACGACATAATTATAATTATATTGGTAATTGATATATATGGAAGAGAAGAATGCAGCCACATGCTCTTCGTTACATTATGTGTATTTTGCATGTAATTACTGTTAAAATAAAGGTAATTTATTATTATTATTATTTCAACACCAATATATGGCAAAGATAAAGGCACGTGGTTTTTTATGTTGCTCCAGCAGTAGTCCTCCTGTTTATTACTATAATTGTGGTGCAATCAGACATGACTATGACCCATTAGTAATGGGGGTCAGATAAATCCATTGGTGAAGTCAGAATCAAGCTAAATGGAATGTATCCTATTGAAAAGCAGACTTAAAAAGTAAACAATCAAGCAAAAGTAGATAAATCCATTGAAATATACTTTAACTTTAGGTTTCAAAGAAAACAGGATAAATCCAGTTAAATTCGATGTAGAATATTACATGTGTAGATGGCTCTGACTACGTTAATCAGCTGTTTCTGTTAGTTGCATCGACGCACTTTGAGCTGTCAAGTTGTTAGATTTTCTTTAGCGACTGTTTATCCGTTGAATTCTTAGATTTGATCTCGGTGACTCCAGTATTTGATCAAAAAATGGAAGAACCAGGAGGAATTGATATTTCTGTGCAAGAAGGTAATAATTTTATTTATTTTATAATAATCTATCTATATACAAAACTGCTTTCTTCAACAGGCAGTTGAGGAAGTCGGACTAAAATTCCGCAAACTCTTTTTAAGCGAAAATTACTGTAAGAAAAAAAGTATGTCGACAAAGATCCTCTGTTGGCAAATTTTAAACGACCTTTTTATCACGACGGGTAAAGTTATAAGTGCAACAAAATTCGATTGAGAGACTTTAAGGTTATTCGGAAGACATTTTATTGTATTCCTGATAAAATCACACAGAATGTGAAACTTTGTCATATGATGGGGGTTTGTTCAGTAATGAGAAATCGCTCTGTCAGAAACGAACCGAAAGCTCGTTCTATTAATATCACTTACCATCTAAAAAATAAAGAAAATAAGTTGATTAGAGTCTGCCAAACATTTTTTCCCGTGGTTTTGGGGATTACCAAAAATCGCATTAATACCATCGCAAAAACCATTCATGAAGGGAAATCACCTAAAGAAAATCGTGGTGGCGATAAAATTTCTAAAAAATCAGAACATAAAAAAACATAGCATCAGGAAATTTATTGGAGAATTAAGAGGAATAGAGAGCCATTACAACCGGTCAAAATCTCAAAGAGTTTATTTGCCTGCTAATTTAAGCATTGCAAAACTACATAAAATTTATAATTCGAAGTGTCAAGAAAACTGTAAAAGTAGCTTGTCCATGTTCCCATGTTCTCAAGAATTTTCTGTCGAGAATTTAATATAGGATTCAGTTCACCTGCAGCAGATTGTTGGTCATTGTAGTACTCGTCTCAAGTATAACATCAAGATGGAAAAAGATGTAAAGAAAAAATCTAACATTATGATTGAACTAAGAATCCATAAAAAGAGATCTACAGCTTTTTGCGAGTTGGCCAAAGAAAAACCCCCAAATTCAATAACGCTTTGTTTTAATATGCAACAGGTACAACCTCTACCACGTACCCCCATTTTCGACGCCTTTTTCTCGCATCAAGTAAGTTTCTACGTTTTTTGCTGCGTTGAAATGAACTCGAACCTTCTATACATGGACAGAAGATCTGGCCGGAAGAGGTTCAGTTGAAATTGGTTCTGCACTCCTAAGTTATCTGGATTCTTTAGAATATGATGATATAAGAGTGGTGAGATTATTCTGCGATGGTTGTGGAGGGCAGAATAAGAATTCACATATTATTCATGCTCTCAGTTACTGGCTCAAACTAAAGTCTCCCCCTGGACTTCAGGAAATTCAAATCACATACCCAGTCCGAGGTCATAGTTTTTTGCCCGCCGACAGGGTTTTTGAGCGGGTATTCATACAAAAGGAAACAGATAATAGAGGAATAAATACTTTAAAGGTACAATGCTACCAGAACTTTAGATTTGTTAGTATGACTGAAACGCCACGGAATTTGCTCAAGAGAGGAAAGATGTTTCCAAAAATATAGAAAGAGATTGAATTAGGTCGCACTCTTCCAGACAAAAAGAAAAGAACTATTCGTCACCTGATGGAACAACAATTTGGTACTAAATGGGAGGAAGATGAAAACTTAGACTGGTACAGAAAAATAATGTCTAATGTTGGTATGGATGAGCCAAAAGAAGATGAAGATGAAAACATACACTGTGATTGCTTAGAAGATGACGCTGGAGTACATATTTAAAATTGTTAGTCATCAAATTAATATTCTGAATAAAATTTAATATATTTTCTAAGATTTAGGTTATAGCTTTTGTTACGTTTTTTACAAAAATAATATATTTAAGTTTGGGAGCTATCTTCTGTTGTATTATCAAAATATTAATAAAATTACTAATCAATTTTCTTTAACAATCCAAAACAAGACAAATCCTCTTCATTTTTGTCAAAAACTTATCGTGCGTACGGTAAAAAACCGTGAAATTTACATTTTGGTGGTGCTTTATTCAGCTCCATTGAATGAATAAGTTATTTTCTGTTTAAATGTCACGGAATTATAAATATAGGTTTTTGTCGAATCTCTCAAAACTATTTAGAACGGATTTATCTGCTTTTGTCTGATTGCTCCACAATTATTTATTTTTTCTACATTTCATATAACTTGTTATACAGGCTGTCCAGAAAATCTCCTAACAAACGAAGACCGGAGATTCCTCAGATAATTTTAAGACAATTTAACCCAATTCACCCTAGTCCGGAAATGCTTCCTAAGGGAGCTAGAGCTCTTTGAATTGTAATTAGTTTTTTTTTTAATATCTCCCGAACGCTTCTATTAGGAAAACAAAAACTGGTATGCTTATTTATCCTCCAGAGATGAATCGATTCCATCAATTGCGAATTTCTAGTACCGGTCATAGGCGTCCGTTTTGGGTAGGTAAACGGTTATTTTAACGCATAACTTTTTTGTCTTTAACTTTTAAGCATTTGTGACACTAGATTATTAAATTTTCAGGTATTCTAGTACTAAAAGGTACTCTTACTTTAAGTCGGTAGGATACACCGTTTTCTAGAAAAATCGATTTGAAAATTTTTCGTTTTTTCGTCATTTCATCTTTCGTCATTTCGCGAACTGACAACAATTTGACAATTAAAAACGTAGGTTTTATTTCTGTTGGCAGTTCAGAGCGAACTAGTGCAAAAAATAGTAAATTGAATTTTAATGACGAAAAAACGAAAAATTTTCAAATCGATTTTTCTAGAAAACGGTGTATCCTACCGACTTAAAGTAAGAGTACCTTTTAGTACTAGAATACCTGAAAATTTAATAATCTAGTGTCACAAATGCTTAAAAGTTAAAGACAAAAAAGTTATGCGTTAAAATAATCGTTTACCTACCCAAAACGGACGCCTATGACCTTAGGAAGCATTTTCGGACTAGGGTGAATTGGGTTAAATTGTCTTAAAATTATCTGAGGAATTTCCGGTCTTCGTTTGTCAGGAGAGTTTCTGGACACCTTGTATACACCGTGTCCAAAGTTATCGGTGAACTATTGCTATCTCTGTTATTTTTGGAGCTACGGTTTTGGTCAAATTGGCAAATTATTACTTTTTTTAACGCTGATTAGTATGCTGCAGTTCATGAAAAACAATTGAATTACGTGTTTCTGAGAAATTTGAAGATTTATATTTTTTTAATGGAAGACTCTGTATATTTGTACGTATTTTGGAAGAGCATAATATTTTTAACAAAAATATAAAATAGATAACTGTCTTTAACTAAAAAATAGACAAATGGGAAGCGTTTAAAGCTGAAGAACTTTTGTTAACATTTAATTCTAAGCCGGTCATGGAAAATAATAGCAAAGTATAATACAATAAACAAAACAAAACAAATAATATAATAATCAAATAAGTTACATTTTTTTATTACCTATTCAACATTTTGCCTAAATTAATAAATGCCTTGCTGTTCAGTGCATTTTTCGGCTCTCACGATAACACTTTCTGTAGCATTTCTAATAGTTTGACCAGAAATATTATTTAGTGTTTATCTAATACTAGTTACGAGTTCCATAAAATTTTAATATCGCTGCTTGTACGAGGGATAAGCTACAATTATTGAGAATTGAAAAATCTAGTAACCCGTGCAAAACAAATTGGTGTTTATTAAATAGTGCATTATTTTATCTGTCAATTGCAGTTTAGTTTGTGACATTTGGTTGAATATAGTGTTTGAGGAATAGTCCATAGAATAAGCTTCTGTTATCGGAAAAATGGAACTATCACGAGAGAACTTTCGGATAATGATTTACTATGATTTCAAGAAAGGCTTGAGCGCGTATGAGTGTAAGGAAAGTTTAAAATTGGCATTTGGGGATCTCGCACCATCTCTACTGTTTATAGATGGCATAAAGAATTTGAGCGAGGTTGTAAGACGGTGGTACATAAAAAAGGAGCTGGCCCTCCTTTAACTGCTGTTAACCCCGAAAACATTGCTGCGGTGAAGAAGATGGTGGAAGAGGACAATCGCATTACCTATGCAATGATAGAGTCCAATCTAAAGATTGGATCCTCGCAAGTGAGATCAATATTGTACGAACATTTACATTTGAAAAAGGTTGTACATCGGTTTCTGCCCCATCATCTGACAGATTTACAAAAAGCGGAACTTGTTAGAATTTGCCAACAAACTTTAGATATGTTGAATGCTGGAGGCCATCAAATTATTTCTAAAATTGTAACTGGCGATGAAACGTACATACCGTTTTTTGATGTTCCCACTCGCCAAGAAAGCCGAGTCTGGATACATGAAGACGAGGAAACCCCTACGATGGTGAAAAAACCACGAGCAATGAAAAAAGTTATTGTCGCAGTATTTTTTAGAAGTACGGGTTTGGTGGCCGCAATTAAATTAGAAGATCAGAAGATAGTTACCGCTAAATGGTATGTTGAAAATTGTTTGCCTACTGTGTTTAGTAAAGTGTCCAGAAAGGGAATCATGTTACATCATGATAACGCGTCGTCGCATACAGCAGGGACGGACAACTGTTCAGTATTTAGCGGAAAACAAAATCAAAATTATAGAACATCCTCCTTACTCACCGGCTTTGGCGATGTGTGACTTCTGGCTATTTTTTGAGCTCAAAAAACATTTGAGAGGGAAAGGTTCCAGTCAGAAGAAGAGATTGACTCGCCGTTAAGAGTTTTTTTTGATATTATCCCTAAGGGCAGGTGGTTGAACGCTTTCAAACTATGGAAGGAGAGAAAACTTTGAACATATTTAAAATAAAAATTCTATAAACTTGTATCAATCTTTCTATTCTCAATAATTGTAGCTTGTTCCTCGTATACCTCATCCTTTACAAAACCCCAAAGATGAACATCTGGAGGTGTTAAGTCAGGAGAGCGGGCAGGCCAGGGAATGGGAGCGTTGGTTCCTATACATATTTGATTAAACGTTTCGTTTAACAAGTTGAAAGTGTTAACGTAATTATGAGGAGGTGCTCCATTCTGTTGAAAATACATACGAAGCCTATCAAGTGCTGGCATATCATCCAAGAGACCATCCAGAATTTCTGTTAATAGCCATACATAGCGGTCTCCAGTTAAATTCAATACACACATATTAGTCACATTTTAGAGCCAGAGCTATTAAATTAGTCTTGATAACCATATCTTATGCTATAATTTTGGAGGAGCTACAGTTAAATAGATTATGTTCAGTCACCATAGTAGTGTACTTGTTCAAATACAATGGAGATCGTTAATAAGTATCTACGTATCTCTAGTGCAATTACTGATGTTGGTAAAAATATAAGAAAGGCTATTAGCATGGTAACATAAATAGGATGTCAGATGAGAAACTAACAAAGAGAAGTTTATTTGGTAAGAAAGGGGAGCTTTAGAAACGATGTACGAGATGTAAAGCAATGAAAGAAAACACAAAATTCGATAGTTTACACTGCTAGGTACAAACAAAACGTAAAATTTTACTATAATTTATATTATTAATTTTATGCATATTTAGACAGAATTTTGGTGCTGGCTGACTTATTTGCATATGTTTGTGCATGTCTTAATTGACAACAAGTACTTTTAAAAAGCAAATTTGAAAGTGGAAAGATATAAATGCAGGTTTTTTATAGAATAATATTTTTAAATACAGAAAATAGTAAGTATATTACAATACAAGTTTCATAAGACACAAAATGTCTTATGAAACTATTTTGGTTATTAAAAGTTTAAAAAAAATCTTAAAATGAGAGACATGCTTTGTTCGAACATTTTAGAAATTTTGTTTTTTTGAAGTTGGTTACTCTGATTTTTAAGTAGAACATTTTAAATATTTGAATATCGGTGATGTTGTAATTATGTTTAAAATTCAGACTGTATGCAATAAATTATTTCAAATTATCAACAACGAGGACGAAATAAATAATTGTACGCCCCGAGAGATTTGCAAAATAGCAGAAGGCAATTTACAAAATCTTTCGCTATAAAGAAAGTCCCGAGATATCTATCAAAAACAACCTTTTATAACAGTTGTACTATTCAACATTGGAAGTAAATTTAGTTAATAGCTTCGGAAAACTTATCATCCAACTCTGCTTAACAATTTATATTGTTAATTAGTAAATAAAATGTTAGCATGTGTATTTTTTATTCTTTGCACAACTTCTATTGCACATGTTTGTTACATTAAATGATTATATTTCGACCACTGATCTGTATAATATAAATGGATAAGCAATGCAATAGGATGCGCGTGGAATTTTTATGCCAAATTAAATACTTAATCGGCGCTTACGAGCACGCGCAGTCCCTAGTCTTTTGACATTGTGAATGATTTTAATAGACGTAGGCGTACTAGCTTTTTGTTTATATTTTTGGAGTATTTTTATTAAGGAAAATGGGAAAAACATTGAAAAGGATCCAATTATACAATTTCCGACGTACCATCACTGACATTGTTATCTCAAAATGTTGTTATTTCTGGTTTTGTTGTCAAACCATTGAAGCGCATTGTTAAGTGTGCTAAATGTGTGTCCGTACTAGAAGAAATCTCACAAACATCTGTCGATAATGCTAGTTTTCATCTTTTGAACAGAAAAAATTATGGTGCTTTAATACGTCCTTCACAAGATGTCCAAGTACGCCATATTCTTGTACAAAACAACAATAAACATCCTGCAGAGGCAGTGTTTTTTGAGCTATTTGTACGTTCAATTTCTATTACCTTGTTAGCCGAAAATAAGTAATTTGTATCCTTAGATACACATATGTTTGATTCATCTATTTTACATGAAAGTCACGTTTCTCTTTTAATTAAGCATGTTGTGCGATGTTATACGAAAATCCGTTGCTATAGCATTGCAGAGAAACAAACAGAAGTAGAACGTGGGGAACTTGTAAGAAAAAAGCTCTCCAAATTAATACTTTTTTATAACCAATAAATATTTCAAAAGGTGTTTTTTTGAGTATTTTTTTAAAATTTCCCTTAATAAATAAACATTTCAATATCCTCAGATGCAGATTTTAATTTGAAAGTTCATGTTCTGTTACATACTTTTCAAAGATTTTAGGGATTTCAAATTAGCGCATTTATTTTATGTTATTGCGCATGTGCGTCAGCCCCGTGCGCAGTTCGTATTTAATCACAATTTCTAACATGCTATTGCTCATCCATTTATGTTATACAGATCAGTGATTTCGACATTTAAATATAATTTGGTTCCATTTTTTTTTTGATTACCAACGTCAAAACAACAAAATTAGCGTGCGATAAAGTAATACTTTATGCAACCAAAACGGGTGTCGTAAAGTGAACTTTATGACACCGAAATAGAAAAATAATTTTATATAGTACATTACTTTATTTCTTATTTATTAAATAATTAATGAATAATATATTATTTTGATACATTTCCAATGAATTAAAATATGTTTGACTAATTATTTTCTACTTATTTTAGTGTACGCGCTTCTTTGCTCGTATTTATTGTGCTAAAAGTAGAAAATATGTAATTTTCGAATATTACATTATTGAGTTTAAATCACCGCTGACAAAATTTTGTCTTTATTAATGTGTAGTATTTAACTGATAATTTTATTTTTCTCAAACATTACTCTCACTGCAAAAGAATTATGCATACTCTTAACAAAAATAATATAAAAAGAATATATACAGTGTGTAAAGTGTTGTTTCCTATAGGAAAAATATTTTAATATCAATTTCAGGAGAAAAACTTATTGTTTATAAAAATTTTTGATTGTATCTAAACCCCTTTAGGTAAATAAAAAACCAGTAATCATTTAAGATAAGATAAAGAATCTTGAAATTATGTCTAGTTGTTAATTTTAAATATGACTAAATGCGAGTGTTATATTATATTATTAATGTTAAACAAAAGGCAAATGTCATTTCGATAAAATTTTTTTTTAGTGTTTGTAAAAAGGATAACCACTAAACTATAGCACTATTCCACGTAATCTTTCCCACATCCATCGCTATCCTCAACTTCTTTTTTAAATTTTGGGTAAACTTTGTTCATCATTAATTTCTCAAACACCCTCCACAATCCGCATTTTTAGATAATTCAAATAATTTCCCATTGTTTCTCTGTACACTTTTGATTTAGGTAACCCCAAAGAAGAAAATCAATGACAGTTAAGTCCGGTGATCGAACTGGCCAATGTATTGGTCCATGTCATTTAATCCATCTAATATAATAGGAAAGTGTAAATTTACGAATTTACCATCTTGTTGGAAGTAGATGCGTTGCAAGTGATAAAAATAAAAAATTCTGAAGCATTTCCAAATTATTGTGTTGATTTAAATTTCTATTAAACAAATAGGGTCTAATGAATCTGTTTAATAATATTCTGCACCAAACATTGACTTATTGATATCGCTGATTTCGAACATTAATTCTATTATAATAATTTTCCTTATATGAAACCACATCACTTAACACACTGTATATTTTCTTTGTTTTTACTTGCTAATAAAGTCTTTGAAAAAAAAGATAGCAGGATATTCCCGGCCAAAATGAAGTGTTGAACTCGCCGCAAATAAAAGGGGGCCTCATAGAAATAATTTCATTTTCAAATCATAATTTGAACTAGAAAACGAAAATAAATGTTAAAATTTGTTGATGTGGACAATTAAAGAAATACAATTTTAAATTTATTGCTATATAGATTAAATAATTTAAATTTGGAATTATAATTTTGAATATCATATACATAGGCATATTTACCTATACTTTGAAGTTTAGCCAATTCTTTAAAATTCTTAAATATATCGAAAGTATGAACATCTGTAAGTATACCTCCGCTAGCGATTTATTTTTGTAACAGTAGCAGTTTTTAAAGTAAAATTAACTACACTTCTTAATATATTTGGAGGATGGCCAACTGAAAAAGACATTTATATTAATTTTATAAAACCCTGCAGCAAGAAGAAGAGTTCATTTGGTTTGATTTAAGCTATTCTAAATGTTAAAAATAACATTTTCATCAGATATTTGTAAGACATTCGAATGTATAATACGAACAAGCAATTAATATTACACAGGTATATGTTAGTGAGCATTTATTAATAGATACATGTTAATAACTGTTTTTTGTGATTATTTTGGTATGTCGAAAATTCGCTTAGCTGCCAAACTTAATAGGATACAAACATCTTTATAGCCGTACTACTTTGAAAACAGGAATATGCAAGTGATGGATACTTATGCATACTGTAGGAAATCTTATGAACGATAGATTTATCTCTAATAATTAAGACCGATTGCCATAATATATTAGAATTATAAATAAGTTAGTTCAACGAATATAAATCAAACGATATGGATGATTTATGAGTGTGGTATAAACAGATATTATTTTAAAATTATATTTATGTTTTCAATAGTTAAATAATGCCAAATTATTGACAACGGTTGTCAAACCAAATATCAGTTTAAAAATTTGTCCAATCAATCAGGCGAAAAGAAACGCTAATGATTTATCTGTATTAATTGCTTCTAACAAGGTCAAAGCAATGTGGTTGTTGCCTATCAATTCAAATCGTAACCATATAGATAGAAGAAATGAATGCCCATTGATTCCAGATACTTTAGTGATCCCTTTAGATTGGATGACGTTTCGTACAATTAAGTGAGCAATGTAATTAATTCTCAGAAACCATCGGATACAACAGATGTGTACGGTCTAAATACAAATATACTAAAATTAGTAAAAGAACGAGATTATTATTACCAATTTATATATTAATGAGATTTTGAATTGTAAACCGGTTTTTATTCTCTCGGTAATGTCAAAACTATTGAGAAAATAATTAAGAATAAAATCGTTACTTTTTACTTTCTTATACGTAGTATAAGGAAGTATTGTGATGATGAAAATTTTCGACCTCGAGATTTTTGCAGATGTCCACGTTTTGAAGTCCCCTGATACCGAAAAAGTGGTTTTAAAAAAATCTCTCTCTCTCTCTCTCTCTCTCTCTCTGACCACGATAGCGTTCAAACCGCTGTAGATATCAATTCCAAATTTTGCCTTTACGTGTATATTCTCCCTCTTAAGATCTGATTAGTTTTTCAGTAAAATCGGTAGACCGGAAGTAGCAGTTTACTTCAGCGAAAAAATCGAATTTTGCCAATATTTCGTCAACTACTAAGTTTAAAAATTTTTATTAAGAATTCATGTATACTTAAAATTAAAATTGAGAATAATTTTATTTAAAAAGTTTTTCGAAATTCCTACCGGATGTAGGTCTTTTACTCTTATCGAAAATCAGTTTTTTGCGAATATTTCGCAAGTCATGCTTTTTAGACAAGTACGTTACGGGTATAAAAGTATTTAAAACATAATTTTCAATATCTTTTGTATAAAAAGATTTCAAAATTCAGACCGGAAGTACCACTTTTACTCTTATCGAATAGCGATTTTTTTGCAAATATGTCGTAAGTTATGCATTCTATATTGTGATGGGGTATGGGGGTGCGTGTATAGGGGGGTAGGTACCCTTACAAAGCCCCAAGTTGCGGTGCCAATAATGCTATGGGGGTGTTTCACTGTATGCTTATAACGCCCCTATGTTGTAATGATGAATGGAGAGCTAATGAGACTTAGAGCGCTTAATTTACTTTATCCTAAAAACAAAAACTACTAAACACAATAATCTATTTAACTATTAACTTTTCAATTTTAATTCTGCCGGCTAGCTAAAGGGGGGTTGTATTCTACGAACACGGAGAGAAATTATCTATTTATTTTATGTATCAATTAGTATCTCACAAATTTCCTAATAGATAACTACCGTTATTACTAATTCAAAAATTTCGCGGCATTTAACGTATGACTGCGCAAGATCGAGATATACTTTATCCAAGAGGTGGAACGAACACTAAAATTCGCGCGAAGACGCTATACTTAATGTGTACGAGTGGATAGATTAAGTAATCAAAAGAAAGGAATTTAAAAGTTATGTGATTAACTAAGTGGGTGTTGTTTAAGTGACTCTAATTGTGTTCTCTACAGGGCGTTACTGAGGTTCGAAAGTTTGATTTACCTTAGTCCGTATACCTTGCTATCCAGCTGTCGTTTGACGATCTTGAAGAATCTAACCTGGAAATTCAATTTGGACAGACAGCTCTTATGCTGGAGCGTCAACAGAATATGTGTACCTCTTATGGTGGAAGACTGAGTTTCAACAGTGACGAAAACAAACACTTTATATAAGGAAACAACAAATCTGAATTTATTTAAAACATAACACTGAATATTTACTACAATACAACAATGTCCACACAATTTAGATATCAACAATACACTTTTATTGTGTACAAGAACAACAGTTATTTAGGCAGAAGTTCTACGATTTTGAAATATTTAAAACAAGGCACAGTATGCGAACTTGGCCCTTATGTATCAACTATAAAAATGGGCTGCATGACAAATGAGATAGTACTAAATTTAACTGTAAGTAAATTCTGATATTTTTTTAAATAAGCATTAAATTGTTGGAAATTTTAAATTGACTTTCTAAGTGTTTATATATGCTATGTATCTAGATTTGAATTTTATTAATTGATAGAGATGATCGAATTAAAAGACGTTACATAAATGTGACATAGATTTGGATTTGACCCACATTTGTGTCAAGAAAAACAAACATATACGAATATTAGACTTGGTACCTTCTGTGTATTAATTCCTTATCTTGTTTAAGGCCAGGTACTTGTTCCAATGGGGTTGCTTCTATGTGAAGGCAGCTCGCGTCCCAGCTGTGTGGTATCGGTGTTCGATGAGTCCTTGACCCAGTTCGGCTCGGTTTAAGGTCGGCTTCTTCAATGGATGACCTTCGGTGTATTAACTTTGACGGTGGCTGGATGTCAATATGGATTGGTAATAATTGTAGATGCGTTGATCAACTCAATGAATGATCACACAAAAAATAAATGAGTCGAAATGAATGGCTCGTTAATGACGGTTCACACAACAAATCAATCGATGAATAATCCGCTTGCATTACCATGAATGCTCACGGAACAATCAAATTCTGAATATTAATCTTAATAATCACGAATGTCAATCACTGAATAATAATCTTAATAATCTCTCTTGCATAACCATGAATGCTCACGAAACAATGAAGAATCTTGAATAATCTTGAATGCTCACGAAACAATGAAGAATCTTGAATAATCTTGAATGCTCACGAAACAATGAAGAATCTTGAATAAACCTCGATCCTCGTGGGACGTGCCTTTTTATATCAATCTCTGTTGTGGTTCTTGTAACCATGGCAATTTTATACAGTAAAATTTTACAAAGTCTTTTTACGGGCAAGTCTATTTTTGTATATTTGTGGAATCATGTTTTATCTTAGTTAAATTAATTCGTCTTTCAATCGGTACAATAAAATTACTTTAATTCGTTTTCTTTTAGAAAAACACATTTTTTAAAAATTAAAGGGCAAATTTTGCATTTCGACTTTCATTTGTTCGATGACGTCAATGACGCTAATGAAATAAATTTAAATATCAGAATTTTTGCTTAAAATGCCTTTTTAGTAGAACTTTACCTTTACAAATTAAACTTATAAATACATACAATATATTTTCGTCTTTTAATCCTTTTTAAAATCTTTCTTTATACAAAAAATTAGTGTGGTTAGTTTTTGAAGTGGAATAACTAAATGGTCTTTTAATTTATTTACGATTTACTGTTATAACATGAAACTATGACCTTTTCTTAATCTATACCACCTTTTTTAAATTATCTACATAGCTTGTAATTTATATTATAAAACTTTTCTTTTACCTCTGTTGACAACTGTCAAATTATTCAAAATGCTTATTTAAATATCTGGTCTCAACTTGTAAATATGACATTGAAAAATATTACATCGTAAATGCGTCTCGATAGACTTTGTAACTGCTAGAGTTAATTTATAATTACTTTGATTACTTATAAGAAATATTTGAAATTTATTTTGCCTCTGTCAATATGGCGCGTCGAAATTTGAAAATTAAAATGATGCTTAACTTAAATGTGCGCAACTAAGAGTTTTATTGTTTGTTACCATGCTTGTAACTTGTAAACTAGTTTATAGTTTAAATGTTTTTTGTGTTCACCATTAGTTTATTTTAGTTTTATGCTATGCATTTTTAGATATCAATTTGTCATGTATGTGCAATACTTTTGCCAAAGTTTGGGATGATGCTTTCGAAACTATCAACCTTGTTTTAACCTTGAACCTGTAACTTTTTGTGACAATTTACTCTTGAGAAATCATACTATAAAATGGTACTCAATTATATGCTCATAGTGTGGTAATAAATGTTGAAATTTGTAATTTAAAATTGTCCATTTGTAATGGCTGTCAGATTCATTTTTTATTAATACTTTGCCTATATATCACTTAACTAATTATTGTTGTATTGTGTAAATTTGCTAAATATAAGTATAAAAATAAGACTAATGTGTATTTTAAACTAATCAGGTAATTATCTTAATATTTAGTGATTAATACGGGGGTTTCAGTTGGGGTTCCTGAAAAGAGTAGTCATTGGTTTGGTTTTCTAAATTTGGGGGTGAATTTCTTTCTAATATTTACAATTTGATGGGGTTCTCAGAATCTACTAGATTTGTTAGTAAAATCTGTCTTAATTTTTAGGAATTTTTACCTGTACTCTTATACAAGGGTCCAAACATAATGCATCGCCGATGTATATATGGTTGCCTGTATTCAAGGGGTTTTAAAGGGTGACTGTATGTGTTTGTGGGTATTTGACTGGTGTTGTCACATAATCGACACCAGTTTAATATATATATTTATCAAGAGTACAAACGTATGTAGAATTGGATTTGCAATATTTTTTGTGTAAATGAAATTTCAAAATTCGGACCGGAAGTAGCACTTTTACTCGTAGCGAGGAGCACTTTTTTTGTAAATATCTTGCAAAGTATGCATTCTATAGAGATTTATTAAGAGAATAGAAGTACTTGGAATAGGAGTTTGAATAAAATATTTTGATTTTGATAAAATTCTATAATTTGAAACGCTCATACGTATAAAAAAGTCGTGTGGTGGCCACTACGCATTTTTTTGAAGAAAGTTCATTGTTTTGCGGTATCTCAGGTCGTATCTAAGTAACAGACGTCAGATAGTTAGGGTGGGGGAAAATAAACTCAGGTGTGCCACAGGGTTCCATATTGGGGCCAGTTTTGTTTCTAATTTATATTAATAATTTCGCAAGGAATATTAAGACTGATTAGGTTATACTTTTCGCGGATGATGATGCCTTATTCCGCGGAGAGTGCGGATGTTGTGCCTTCGATCTCGGTGGCTCATAAAGATGCGGAGGTTTTGTTTACACAAAATAGGTTATTACTTAAATAGTAGTAAGAGAGTTACGATGATGTTTTCCGTGCGAAGTGGTGTTAAAATTGATGTTGTGGATGGAGTCAGGTATTAGGGTTTTGTATTGGATCCTAAATTTAAGTGGTGACCACACTGCGAGCATATAGCAAAAAAACTGCGAAAGGTGAAATGCATTTAATGTGTTTCGGAAACGAGAGATGGCGCTGATTTTAGTTCCCGTTTTGTACAAAAACTATACAATATATTATGAATTTCATTGAATGTATATATAGTTAAGTGTATTTAGCAATGATACAACGTTTTACTTTTTTTTATATTTCATTCTATAAAAAAAATATATATTCAATAACTTCCAAAAGAACAGACAAAAAGAAAATTCGAGAAAGGGCAACGTTGTAGAGTTAATTTTTATGTACTTTCGTGTTTTTATTGTTCTTTTACGATGAATATTAACATCCGAAACGCATATTTTCATAATTTTTCCGTCCCTCTACACACCTCACCACTTCCCATTCCGAACGCGCGGGATCACGATGATCGGTCGTGACCACATGTTGATTCAAAACTGTCACGCACCTGATGCGGTACAAGTTATCAAAAGTTTTCGAATTTGTGAGTTCAGTTCTGTAGTGATAAAATAGACAGGAATAACATGGATAAAAGATACTCGACTAAGGGAAGAAACCATCTTCGACGTAATAATGAGGTGTGGCCACCTTTTTCTTATACGTATGAGCGTTCTATATTATACTGTAACGGCAGGCGTACGAGGATGTTACATGGCGATCCTGTCAGGATTGTTATATGGCGATCCTGCGGCAGGATACATTGGACCTTCTGGCAGTGCGATGGCAACAAGGAAAACTGGACAAGAGGACATCCATATTGTGTGCGTATAATACCAGAAGCACGTCCATGTCTAGCAGTATGGGCTTAACACAGCCAAAAAAGATGTCTCACCATACAGCTGACTTAATGAAGCGCGGAAAAAACAAGAAGAAGCAGTAAAATATCAAAAAAAAAAAAACGTTAAATAAAGGTTAGTGTAGTGCAAAATATATATAAATGGACATACAATATGACACTAATACTTATAAATATTAAAATATCTCTAAAATGTAAAATGTAGAATTATTAATTTTTTTCGTTACTCGATTTGTAGGTAAATATTAAAATCAAGTTCATTAAAAGCAAACGTATATTAAATTCAATGTGAATACCTCAAGTAAACAAGAGTATGCATTATAGTGAAAAGCAAAATTCGAATAATCGGACAATGCAAAGACAATAGTCAACAATAATCTTTATAGTAAATATAGAAAAAGAATTTACAAACAAGACAAAATTGTTTTTAAATATTGCAAAAATGTATATACTGAACAATTATGATAGTAAACAATTTTTATAAACATATAGTAAATAATAAAACAATATAAATTTTACTATTAAAATACGGGAATTATTAATGAAATATAAAGGAATATGCAGATCTTAAACACTATACCAATTACTATAAGATACTATAAAGTGGATAATTTATTTGGGAAAATAAAATAATTTCTATTAAGCAAACTAATCGAACGGCACTTAGACTTAGGGAACTTGTTGAGATTGTTGCATGAATAATATGAAATAAATCATATGGATTATAGTAAGTTTTTTCAAAAACTACCACCATCGGACAAATAGTCAAGAGGATACAATAGCAGCAAACCAGCAGTACGTGCGTCGCTGGCTGACCTACTTGTAATGTCCAGAGTGCTAGCTACTCTCATGAAATGCAAAAAATGTGTAGGTATATGTAATTTAGATGTTCAAATAATGAGGAACTAAAATCCCACAATATCCAAGAATTAGTTAAGATCTCGTAATATACATTATGAAATATCTATCATTCCCAAAATAAGAAGGCGATTTGTGAAAGAAAGAATGTAACGATTGTCAATGACATAAGCATGTACGCTGCATGAAAACGTGTGACAATCGACGTAACTACATCATTAAAAAAAAAAAAAAGTTGTGATTATATTTTTTTTTAAATCAATACTATTTTATTACAGTGTATAATTATAAATATAGTCATCCAATAAAAGGGATTAAAATGACTTAAAATTGTATTGATATATAACATCAAATTATATAAATCTATGAAGAAAGCTTGCATGTGTCATAAAATAAATCGTAAAATAGTTGTAAAATAACGAAACATATCTAAAATTAGAACCTATATACAGTGATTCGTACAAGAAATACTTACATAATTTAAAAATGTGAATAGTAGAATATGTTATTTTTAGATTTTAAGTAAATTGTATTATTATAGGATATAAGAATAATTGTCTTACGTTAATTAAAGTATTTAAGTTTGTAAAAATTATAGATAGACTCTAAAGAAAAATTTTTTTATTTATTGGAAAAATATCTTTTTTTCTTCAGGAAGGAGATGTAACACCAGGCTTACGAGGATGTTATAATAGAAAATTGTTCTACTAAATTATTTTAAATAGCCTTATCTTCTTAGACAAATAAGCCAACTTATAAGAATTTTTTATATAAAAATTACTCAAAATCCTATTATAAGTACTTCTATTCTCTTAACAAATCCTTAAAGAATGCATACTTTGCGAGATATTCGAAAAAAATTGCTACTCGCTAAGAGTAAAAGTGTTCCTTCCGGTCCGAATTTTGAAATTTTTTTTATACAAAAGATATTTAAAAGTACGTTCTAAATACTTTTATACTCGTAATGTACCTGCCTAGAAAGCATGACTTGCGAGATATTCGCAAAAAACTGATTTTCGATAAGAGTAAAAGACCTATTTCCGGTAGGAATTTCGAAAAACTTCATTAATACAATATTTCTCAAATTTAATTTTGAGTACATTTGAATTCTTTATAAATTTGTTTAAAATTAGTAATTGAGGAAATATTTGCAAAATTAGATTTTTTCACTGAAGTAAACTACTACTTCCGGTCTGCCGATTTTGCTCCAAATCTAATCAGTTCTCAAGAGGGAGATTATATTCGTAAATACAAAATTTGGAATTAATATCTGTAGCGGTTTGGCCGCTATCGTGGTCACAGACAGACACACAAACAGACACACAGACATTTTTTTGAAAACCACTTTTTTGGTATCAGGGGACCTCAAAACGTGGACATCTGCAAAAATCTCGAGGTCGAAAATTTTCATCATTTTCATAAGTTTTGTAATTTGTTTATAAAAACGGGAATAATTTTCCGACACTTTTAACTCTCTTGCACACTCAGCCACCACCTTTCGCCTTAAGACATCTATCTTCATCAGTATCTCGGGACATTGATTAGAAATCTCTTTTAGTAATGCTATTTAAAACTAAGGTTAAGAACGTCTTTTTTAGACTATTTAGTGTACAAAATAAATGAGTTTTTTGATTTATGACTAGATTTGCTTAACTGATCCTTCAAGTGTTATTACTATAAGCGAAGAATTCTTAAACTGGAATATTTTCTCAATGTTTGACTTTATGCTATATTAATTCAAAGATGTATTTGCACATATTTTATTGTAAATCTATTGCAGGATTGGAAGTTACGAACTATTTTCGGCCAGGCAAGTGAGAGTTAAATTATTTGGAAAAAAAAAAACTCCATATTACTCTAATTAATAATAATATATAGTATAGAGTAATATTTTGTAATCGATAAGATCACAAAACTCACAAAACGATTTCGACCTAAATTAATGTAAAATAATTTTTTGTTCCTAATTTATTCTAAACAATGTTTTAAAGTTAATATAAACGTAGTGACACATAAGTTTTAGCGGGCTTACTATCCAATCCAGGTAATGCATCTAGACTGTACAAAATACATAGACTTTGTTAATTATAGTTGTTGCATTTCAAAAATATTTTTGTTGAAACCATAAATTGATGATTAGCCAACACTTAAGGTCATGTAAATTTGCCGATTCTGACTCATTTTGCGTCAGTGACCTGTGAAATGGATGCCCTCACTTATTTACTAAAATTTTGACGAGCTATAAATATATCTAGTGGAAATTATTACTGTTTGCCGACAAATCATGTCATGCGAAAACGATGATATATAATTTAAGCTGAATGTCTAAATAATTCTACGAAAATTTCAACTGAGAATATTGGTAATTTTAATATATGCAAAACAAAATTAATTATAACAATAATAATACTACGAACGTTATCAAGATATAAAGTATATGTAATAATAAAATATGTACGTTTTTTTTTAAAATTTTGCAGTACTTCGCTACTAGTTTCATGGTGCCTAATTAATTATTCTTTTTATTATTCTATGAAGACAACGTCGACACTACTAGCTAAGTACATTTATCTGGATTTTTTTTATTTAGTAAAGACACAATTATATATAGGATTAAAGAACGTTTTAAATAAAATTAAAATTACCAGGTAATAAGAAGAGATAAAATATTATGGCGTTTACATCAGCAATAGGCGATATATGCCTTGCGATAAGCACTCTAGTCTAATGTTTTAAACTTTCGGTGATGTGATAACAACAAATATGTTTGCAAGTCGAAGCATGTAGTATACTTCTTACATTTTTTTGTTTCTCTGGTGCAATACTATCCATTGAGAGAAAAGAAGACAAACTGCAAAGATAGCAAAATCGATGTATCAAAATCATATTAAACAAAAAATGATTAGTTATCAATGTATGATATATTTAGTCGTAGAATAAAGTTGGCCATTGTATAGGAACATTTTAGTTGTGTACCTATTTACAAAATTTGTAGATGTTGACAACTATCATATAAGAAATAAAGACCAAAAGCTAACAAAGATCTGTCAAAATTATTATACTGTTTGTGTACAGAAGAAAATCCAAATAAATGAATCAAAGATTTTTATCAAACACATGTAATAAATATTAACTTGAGATGCGAAATATTAAATCATAAATGCTAATGAGCCAATATTATTTATGCCTGTTGCAATATAATATATTATAGCTTGATTGAAATAGACATTGTAAGAGTTAGACAAACACCAAACGTTCCAAATCGATGTTTAAAAATGATTTTAAATATAAATAGGTTTAGAAGAATTCTTACTTGATAAAGTATGTTCAATGAATAAAAGAAAATTGGCGTATTTGGCATAGTAAAATAATGCATTTATGAAATCTACATAAAAGATAACAAGAATGTTCTAAATTCAATATTTATTGAAAGGTGAAAAGTTCATATAATAACGTACGCATCTAATAAATATATTTAAGACTAAATTGACGAACTTACTTAAGGGCTATTTTAAATAGATAGAAAAATTCCACTGAACAATCATTCGTAAATAAGAAGACCATACTATGTAAATGAGTTGCTCTAGAAGGCATGTGTAACGATTAGTTAGTGGTAACGAAGAATGATTTTCAAAAACATCCTTAAATAGCATGAAATACGAATAGAAAGATTATAATTTATGTGATAACTTCCAGGTCAACAATTTATTTATCTAAATAATTTAAATATGTGACGAAATTAAAAAAAAACTTAAAAAGAATTGCACGGAAATAATCCGAAATTTATATAAGTACTTTTTTGTTTTGTTTTAATAAGTTCCCATGTATCTATGTATTAAATCTAGCGATATCGCTGGCTACGACAAAGAATTTATTTTCTTCATACAGTCATCTTCATGAATCAATCTTAATTCTGTATTGAACTCAAGTATAATGAGTCGTAACCGTATCAATCTCGAACCAATTTGTTTGCATATGTTTCTTCGGTAAATGAAATTTCTTGTAACACAAAAATTGAAAATTTCAAGTTTCGTTGTAAGTATAATATGTCAATTGAGTATAATTATATTTTACAGAAAAACAACATACATGTAAGCTAAATCTTTTATCTTCAGTTAAACAGGCATTAGTAGTTAGTAGTCTAAAAGTGATTATTTCTAGTATTATCAATACCTTGTCTAGAAAGTACAATAATTACTAAATTTAGTTTTATTATTAGTTATATTTCAGTAATTATAAGTAATTAGTTATGAATATGTATTAAGTATTTTTAGTACAAAAACTTTTTCAAAAAAGAATGTTTATGAATTATAATTTTATGTCTTAATTCGTCTTATTTTTTGTAATAGTAAAGACATATATTATTATTGTAGTAAAATCTTGCTTCATCGGACCATGGTTAGAAATTTTAATGTTTTCTGTATAAATTTACGGGAAACAAAACATTGAGTTAGTATAATTTATAACCTCTGATTGTTTGGTTTTGTCAAAAATTCCAAAAATCCCTTGTGTATTTGCAATTAGTGCTTTAGGACATGCCGCGAATTACGCTAAGTCATTTATTAATAAAATTCTATTATCTTTTGAATATTATGAATTTTCTTATATTTTTTGGAGAATTTAATCTTCCAAAACTTAAAAAATGAGGTGTGGCCACCACACGACTTTCTTATACGTAAGAGCGTTTCAAATTATAGAATTTCAAGAATCCTTTTTTTACAAAAAATATTCAAAATCCTATTCTAAGTACTTTCATTCTCTTAATAAATCTCTATAGAATGCATACTTTGCAAGATATTATCAAAAATGTGCTACTCGCTATGAGTAAAAGTGCTACTTCCGGTCCGAATTTTGAAATTTCATATATACAAAAAATATTGCAAATACAGTTCTAAATACTTTTGTACTCTTGATAAATATATATAGAATGCATAACTTACGACATATTTGCAAAAAATCGCTATTCGATAAGAGTAAAAGTGGTACTTCCGGTCTGAATTTTGAAATTTTTTTTATACAAAAGATATTGAAAATTATGTTCTAAATACTTTTATACCCGTAACGTACTTGTCTAAAACACATGACTTGCGAAATATTTGCAAAAAACTGATTTTCGATAAGAGTAAAAGACCTACTTCCGGTAGGAATTTCGAAAAACTTTTTAAATAAAATTATTCTAAATTTTAATTCTTAATACATATGAATTCTTTATAAATTTGTTTAAACTTAGTAGTTGACGAAATATTGGCAAAATTCGATTTTTTCGCTGAAGTAAACTGCTACTTCCGGTCTACCGATTTTACTGAAAGACTAAGCAGATCTCAAGAGGGAGATTATACACGAAAATCAAAATTTGGAATTGATACCTGCAGCGGTTTGACCGCTATCGTGGTCACACACACACAGAGAGAGACACACAGACATTTTTTAAAAACCACTTTTTCCGTATCAGGGAACTTCAAAACGTGGACATCTGCAAAAATCTCGAGGTCGAAAATTTTCGTCATCACAATAATTCCTTATACTACGTATAAGAAAGTAAAAACTTGTTAAAATTTTTTCTAAAATGTATACAGTCATTTTCAGTATGTGTTAAGTACAAGTAACCTTTATAATATAATGCAAAGAAGGCAATTTTCTAATAATTATCGATTATTTTCTATTCGCAAATAATTGCTAACGCCGTTGTTTATTTCGTTGGAAATCACTAGTTACGTTTGATATAGGATCGGTTGCATTCGCTAAAAAGGAATTAGATCATACTTAAACTGCTATAAAACAACAAATATTTGAGAGAAATAAGACCGAGTATATAATATCATCTTGCAAAAATGGAAAACAATAACTCTTTTATCGTGGAAAATCGCGTATTTTTCCTTCTAAAACTATCAATGCAAGAGAATGTTAAATGCGTGTAGATAATTTTTGTTGAACACAAACACAAGCTTTATAAACGGGGCGATATGAAAAAGTCGTGTGTCTGTAAAAACCTAATTATAGTTTCAATTTATTTTTGGATCTTATTTTATGTTTTACTACTTTTTTTTAATGAATTATAAAGTTATTCTCGGTGTTATATCAACAACAATTACGAATAGTTTTGTAAGTGCAATAACCTTTCTGAAACGTTTTACATTTTTGTTATATTATTTTTTGTTTGTTAGAGTCTTTGCCAATTTCTACAAGCTTTCTTTAATGATATGTATTAATGTCACTGTACATAGGTTATTAATAGATATACAAGAATTTGAAATAAAAACTAAAAATAAAGAAGTCTGAAAAGCATTTAATTCTAATCAAGTAGATCGAAGCATTAAATATTAATTGACTCCATTAGTGTTACGCTACAAAGAATTAGATTATCCAGATTAAGTTTGTAGGAAAACAAATTATTTGGTTTTTCTGAGTTAGTTATTATATGCGTCTTCAACTACTTGAATTTGCCAATAAAATAACTGTTACATCGTTATGTGTTTAAAAAAAAAATCTACTATGCGATAACAAACACATT
This sequence comes from Amphimallon solstitiale, assembly GCA_963170755.1. Taxonomy (NCBI): domain Eukaryota; kingdom Metazoa; phylum Arthropoda; class Insecta; order Coleoptera; family Scarabaeidae; genus Amphimallon; species Amphimallon solstitiale. The sequence goes on along the minus strand of OY720682.1, from coordinate 1,139,688 downwards.
AAAAGGCTGTCTAAAGAAAACATTAAAATTGCTAAGATTATTAACTGTTGAACCTCTTACATGAGCAGTTATTTCCTCTGATAGCGACATTTAACATTATTTGGTACCTGGTCTTAACTCATAGTTTCTCTGTAAAGTAGGAAATGAGAGCTTACGAAAGCTTAATAAGCTAGCGATATTAGGAAGCAGGATTTATGTATAATTGTGAAGTAGAAAAAATAATGCTATATTTGCAATTAAACGACATTTTTAAGTGTACTTTTAAATCGTTTTTGTGGCAGTTCTCTAATCTTGGCTGGAAGATGATTATAAATCTTCATGCACTGATGCAGAACATTTTTCTGAATTTCTGTCAAGTGCGTTCGCGGTTGTGACAAAAACTTATGAGAGTTTCCTCTTGTATTATGGCAGTGTGATAATTCATATTTTTTGAAAAATTCGATATAGTTCTGCTTCACAAACAGTGCACATTCTAACACAAACATAGATGGCAATGTCAGTATATTGTTTGACTTGAAAATGTTGACACAGGAGTCACCTGGACGCACACCAAAAACCGATCTTATGCAGGCCTTCTGAAGTATAAAAAGTCTATCCGAGTCCACCGAGTTACCCCAGAATATCACGCCGTATTTAAGTCTGGAGTACACATTAGAGTAGTAAACAGTCATCGCGGTGCCAACACCAACGTTTTTTGCCACCATTTCCAAAGCATAGCACGAGCTGCTTAGTCTACCAGCTAGATAATCCACATGCTGACGCCAAGACAAATGAGAGTCTATGGACCATCCCAGGAAAGGTGCACTCTCTACAGAAGTAAGCAAATTTCCATTGTGTGACGTTTGCCAAGGTTCTTCAAAGTTGGTGAATTTTATGAAACTGGTCTTGTGTATGTTAAGTTTTAAATTATGACTGGAGAACCACTCCTCCATATTTCCAAGTTGTGTTTTTAATTTATTGATACAATATTTCTCACCAGCTGCCCGAGTCACAATGGAGGTGTCGTCGACATACATAACAGCCAAGCTGTCCACAACGTCCGGGAAATCGTTGACATAGAGTATAAACAGCAATGGTCCCAGGATAGAACCTTGCGGAATCCCAAAGGAAACCCTGCGCCACTCCGAGCGTATTTCCTTCCCCGTATTATCATATGTTGCTACACATTGTTTCCTTCCCGCCAGATAGGACGCAATCCACTCTCGCGCCACTCCTCTGAAGCCAACCAATTCCAGTTTTTCCAAGAGGACTCCATGATGAACTGTATCGAAAGCCCTAGATAGGTCTATTAGAGTACAAATTACGCTTTCTTGATTATTAATACCATCGTATATTTCCATTAGGAATTGGAACATAGCTCTTGTTGTTGATCGTCCCCTCACATAACCATTCTGGGTCGTGTTTAATAAATTGTTTTTGTCCAAAAACTTTACGATTCTTGTCAAGATTATTTTTTCAAAAATTTTTGAGATGTTTGATAGTAGGGCTATGGGTCGATAGTTTTCGAACTTCGATTTATCGCCCTTTTTGTATATAGGCCTAATAATGGAGTGCTTTAAGTCATCGGGGAATACTCCACTCTGAAAAGAAGTATTTATTAGATGCACAAGAGGAGGTGCTAGTTCTGCCGCGCAGTATTTCAATACAGAAATTGGAACTTCATCCAATCCCGTCGCAGTACCATTATTGAGACTCTTTATTGTATTTACAACCTCATCATGTTCCGTTAAATGTAAAGCAAAAATCATATTGAGTTTCTTGTTGTGTTGGACATGCGCTCTTGTTACTTTATTGTCCACAGTATTTATAAAATATTCATTCATATCTGTCAGCACCTGAATGTCGGTCCTTCTGTTGTGCCGCAAGGCAGCATCTATCTCAAAAAGTTTGTTGTTCTCTTTTCCTTGGATTTGATTTATGATTTCCCAAGTTTTCCTTATAGGGTTACTTGAATTTACTATACAATTAGCATAGGTTTTCCTTCTCGAATTGTCAATTTCTTTTTTGAGATTACTGCAAAAGTTTTTGCAAAGAGAGAATTGCCACTACTTTTATGTATGCTAAGGAAGTAGATGTTCAGATCACGTAGTCCATTAATTTTGTGTTAAAATTTCTCAATATGTTACACAGAATCTGGATTAAATACTGTAAAGAAATAAGCCCACAAAAAAAAGAAGCAGACATCCGGGCGACGACAAAAACATACCGGTAAACAAGTCGTAAATCAACTGCACTCATATACTACGTCAGCGACAGAAAGTCTGGAATATGGTAGAAGAGAGCCAGAATTTGCTAGACCTTTTGTCTGCACATATAAATGTCGCCGGTGGGTTAAGGAATTCATTCATTCAATAGTAGTCGCGCGCGGTATTTACTGAACAGTTAAAATAAACATAAATGATGTGAGTAGTGCAGTTTTATTATAGTTCATAAAATACATAAATATTACTGACATAAATAGTAGTGATAGAAATAAATACGTGTGTTAATTTATTTGTAGTAGTTTTAAGTGCGATACATTTATTTCATATTTTTTTATTGTGATTAGTTTTAAGTGTGTAAATATACAGACTGTTTCAAAACATTTGCACGAGTTGTTTATTCGACCCCGAAAACGCTACAATACTTACACAATTCAAATGAGTCAATTTTTACACAATCTTTTATATCTATTGAAATTGACAAGCAGTTTTCGTGAAATTTCAGAAAAAAATCTTCAACCGTTAAGTAAAGCATTCAGAACAAATAAATAGTCTTATATTGAAAGTGTGGGAGATTTGTGATACGAAAAATGCAATAAATTCAGCTTATTGCACCTTCATGCAGGGCATTCATATGCTTTCGATCATATTCATTATTTATTTACGCTATATATCACCATTATACACACATACTGCCAATTTTTCTGTGCTATTCCTTATTTGAATTTTATACGTACGAATCAAATGCAGAGTTTATTTCAAAAACAGTACCTGTCAAAAATTTAATTTTATTGAAAATTAGCTTCTTATAAATCATACGTACCGGTAAATGAAATATTTCAGTCAAATACAACGTCTGTTAGGGTTATTTGTACATACAAAATATAAGCTGCTTCGGAAAAACGCCTGTTACTGACATATGCTGCTTTTCTTGGAAAATTGTCGTACCTTTAAACGTCAAAATGGAAGCCGAGGTGCCGTTAAAACAAATTAAGTAGCCTTCAAGAAGCGACGTCTCATTCATTTCAAAATGGTGCAGGTGCTGCCCATATCACCACAAAGGAAAAGAAATGCCCCATAACCAAGTAGGCAAATATTGCAGGTTAGTTTTCATTATTATTTTGTCTGTAACACCCCCTAACCTAACCCACCTCAAATGTATTCTAGATACAGTCGTTACAAATGTTTCAGTATGTTATCTGCACACGAAAGGGAAGCTATTTTTAACAATTTTTACAAAATATCAACCAAAAATCTGCAAGATTCCCATCTATATGGCGTTATGAACCTATTGCCAGTCAAGCAAAGCAGGTAAGTATAATACTAATGAATTGCTTTGACTCAAAGGAGACGTCACTGCACCTAATTATGGACTTGTAGCTCACTATGCTTATAAAATATAAAGTAAAAAACTTGATGGTACTTATACAGTAGTTCCAGTTTCTGTGTTTGCATGCAGTAACACCTGCCCAACTTAGACGGCTGCAAACAAGTCTTTGTGGAAATGTAAATTCACCAGTAGATAAAAGTGACCGACATAGAAATAGACCTTCTGCTACACCTACTTAAGTAAAAAATCTAATCATAGATAACATTAGGTCATTTAAACCTGATAGTCTCATTATTCACTTAGAGAGAATTCCAATCACTATTACTTACAAGGAAATTCATCTGTTTTACGTCTGTACAAATTTTGTTGCAAATAATTTTTGTTTTGCCTCATTTATTTTATATAATGTCTTTTTGCATGCTTAACACGTAAAGAATAGTGAAAAAATTTTTTGCCTATAATTTTCCAAAAAATTTTTATTTTTTTTTTGTTCCCATGTGGGAACATTGTGCACACAAGACATCGACAATAAAAAAAGTTGTACTTCAAAAAATTATATTGTTGTACTTATACATTGTGATATATAAAAAAACATTTTTTTTTCTCATACAAGCATAAATATACTTTGCATTTCGAACAATACAGCCTACTTTTTCCTGTGCAATTTTCCAATCTGCAACGATTACGTTTGTTCGAATGCATCACCCAATGACCAATCCCATCTAATCTTGTTTCTAATGCAGGCTGTTGTCCCCTAGGTTTCTTTTGCATAGTCTCTGGAAGTGGGTCCTTGCTAGTCCTTCCGCGTTTCGCCCTATTTTGTATGGAATTGTGGTCTCCCAAAGTAGTCAATACTTTTGCTAATTCAGTTCTGAACTGCAAAAGGGAGATGTTCACCTTGTTCTGAGGTTGGTCTTGACTGTGGTGTTCGGCAATTCTTCTATACAGCAACCATGCGTTGCATGTAATAACATCTAGCAAGTGAAAGAACAATCGATGGTACCATTTCTTAGATCGTATGTGAATTCGGTACAATCCAAGTATCGAATCGAGAAGATCAACTCCTCCCATATGCTTATTGTATACCTGCACAATATTTGGGCAGTTAATCTCTTTCCTGGTGTTATCAGTCCTGAAAAATCGCTGAACCTTATGTAGTGGCTGGCTGCCAGCGAATGTGGAAAGCAATGTCACCACTTTATTGTCATACCACTGTAGACACCTCAAGTGCTGGTTTTCGTGGGTTCCTACTTGTTCCAGATAGGAACCTCTTCCTTTCCGTTTCCATTCTTTTTCTGTGAGAAAACTGCACCCCATTAGTCGATTCATCCTCACCGTGCCCACACAATCAATGCCGTTCTGTGCCAAATAACAGAACAGAGGAATACCTGTGAAATAATTGTCACAATATAGTTTGTGGTGCACAATTTTTGGCACGTTGCGACTCATGCGGTAAACCACATTACTTGCAGAACCGAAATCATCTTCTCCATCTGCTGCAACTACCTTCCCACTGAACAATTCAAAGTCATAAGAAAAGCCACTAATTCCAGAAAGTACCCATATTTTGTAACCCCACTTGTGAGGCTTTTTCGGATTATATGTTTTTATGGAAATCCTGCCTTTAAACGGCACTATCTGCTCATCACAAGCCAAATGTTCCTCCATTGGAATTTTGAGACAGACAGACCATACATGATCAATGACAGGTTGAATTTTTTCTGTCTTGTTCTGCATTTGTTTGTTGTCATTAAAATGAAGATTTCTTTTTAGTATCTGAAAACGATTAACAGTCATAGCATCTGCAGCCTGAGCAATTCGGGTATCTGCTGACCAGTAGTTCCTAGTGGTAGACAATTTGATGATCGACATCCACAGTAAGACTCCTATAAATTTTTGTATTTCGTTGGTTGATGTGACCAAAGGACGATTGGGTTTTCTTTGCACAGAATACAGCACGCTCATATCTACTATCACCTGTAGAAATTCTTCAGGGACAAAATGTTTAAAAACAGCATATGGGGTGGTAAGGTTCAAAACTTCATCTGGCAAAGTATCGTTACCACTAAATTTTATGCTTTCGTCAGCTTTTGTGGTAGTCTGTTCTTTTTTACAATGGATTTTCTGACGTTTCGATTGAGGCTGAGATTTAGAAGTAGATGGAGCAACAAAATTGCTCAACGGGAGCTCGTCTTCTGAACTGAAATGTTCTAGATCCTCTTGGTGATTTTCAACAAAGTCGTCCTGAAAGTCGGGTATTTCATCTTCATCTAATAAAAGAGAATCCTCACTGTCGCTAGGAATATCTCTGATTTCATAAACATCGCTTTTGTTTCCATAAAATGATTTAGAAGGAATAGGTGAAAAGTTTTCTTCCATCGTAAGTTTGTAGTGCCCATGCACGGTGTTCCCGAACGGTACCAGTTAACCGAGTTCACATGTATAGGTAAATATACAGCAAGAGCGCGCGAGGTATGATCACCCGATGGTATACGTAAACTCGCATCTAAACGTGGTCCGATAATACATATTAGAGTAACGGCACAACATACTAGCATTGCCTGCTCATATTCGAACTCATAGTGATCTGATTATTTTTTTGCAGATTGACAAAAAGAACAAATTAAATTTTCTCTTTAAGTGATGACGATTGCTTAGATAACTAAGTCGATAATAACGCGAAGATTGTAATACTTATAACGTAATTATGATTATCCTAATGAAATTAAATAATAATGTAGTTGTGTACAAAGTTATAGCAGTACAACTGGGTTTTAAAATGAAATAAAAACAACCCGCCTGAAACATCTGCAGAATAAACTAAGATGTCTAGAGAAATATAAATAAATAGAAATTTCATGGTAAAAAAAAACTATAAATAAGTATAACAGGAATACCATAAAGTAACATAAAACGACCCTTGAAATAGAAATTAAAATTAGAGATTCTCTCCAGTAAATATAACGAAATAACAACTCTGGAAAAATAAATCTATATATCTATATCTGGCGAACACAGCTAGCGGAGATCATTTGCCGAATATACGTCCGAAGAATGTCGACTAGCATCGGGTGATCATACCCCGCGCGCTCAAGCTGTATACAAAATACCGAAAACCAAATCATTCATACCTTCAGCAGCGAATGTTCCCGAATGGTGACAATGCGTAAATAAAGGTGGTATTTTTGAAGTTAAGAAAGTTAGAACTTAAAACGCATGGTGTTCCCGAATGGAGACAAGGTGTAATAGAGGGATAAGATTCAAGTCTCCTATAAATCATATTGGTCAATTTTTCATAAAAAGTTAACATACAATTTGGCTTGCCAAGGACTGGTACCTGCTAAATTTGTGATTCGTTTAATTAAAATGTCTTTATAGTGGAAAATGGTGAAGCAAAAGAATCTTTAGCAGCACAAAGTAGCTCCATTTAGGAAAAACGCAGGCCTTTTATGTTTCAAAAAACCGATGGAGAGCTACAGCTAAGTCAGGAAAAGCACAATTCGCCTCTTCCTCATATAAGGGACAATTTAGCTTTCCGATGTAGACAATTGCCCTACTATGTTTTTGAAATACATAATCGTGCAGACGATGGTGCCGATGTAGTTCTACAATGAATGTATTGTCAAAAATTGTCCGATTGAAGCTGCATCAATCTTATTTATTTATTTTACAAAGATCGTTGATATTACTTTTCCAAACCTAGCGGTTTATAGTGGCGGGAATGTTAGTTCATTGCCTAAAGTTGTTCGATAACATTACTTATATATTGCCTCCCCGGGGACACTTGTTTCTTCCGAATAACAACGACTTCTCAGTAATTTATAAAAAAAACAGTAGAAATTGCAAAATTACTAGAGTATTGGGATACCACCATTAGGACTTGTCGTGGGAATCCATCACTATTTCAGTTGGTTAAAGTACAATAGTAAGACATTTTTGATTTTAAGCTGTCAACTGATCGATTTTTCATAGAGAATCCTCGACCACCGATTCAACTGAAGCCTTTGAGAATGTACCATATACAGTTGTGTAATAAATTTCTAGATGTAAGAGATAGTTATTCTGGAACGTGGAGACAGTGTATAGTTAGAAACAAGAGTGTTTTTAATTATATTTTAGTAATTTATTATTAATGTGGAAAATCCACACTCTCTTTCTATTATTAATGGTCAAAAAACGAAATTGAATAAATACTTGGCGAGATACTTTTATAAAAAAAACTATTTATCTACAAGAATAAAAATATACTGCCTCTGTGAGATTAGATTTTTTTAGGCAAACGTTGTTCCAAACTTACTTCTGAATACTTCTGTGTTCATTAGTTTTGAAAAAACCATTGACAAGATACTCGGTAACTATGTTTTTCACGTTCAAGTGTCACTTCTCATCTATCAATTTAATTCTTCCAATTAAGACATTGTACATGCTCAAGTTACATAACAAAACACAAAATTTACCAACTTTGCCAAACTCAAACCTACTCTCTATTCCAAATAATAAGCGAAATACCCATGGTGACCGTCAAAATTGAATCAGCCTATATATTCCTTTTTCAGAAATGCAATAATCATAAAAAAATATCTATTTATTATCTAATCAAATAGGTAAAGCACATAGATCTACATAGGTATTTACAGACATTTAATGTAACAGTATGTTATAGAACATCCTTTCGTATTATTCTTGTATGGGCATTATTTGCATTTTTACAATTTAGGAAAGTTAGGGTAAATGTCAATGATATGAAAATAGACACATATTCTATTAAATCGTGTATAAGGTCATAAAATTCTTTTTCCAAGCTAACATTTATTTTTATATTACCTCAAATACAAGTTGTATGGTATTGGAGAACTATGACAAAAACTTCAGCCACAAAAAAACGGTCTGGTTTGTGAATAATTTGATTGCAATCTAAGACACACGTTGCGATAGTATTGCCATCTTTTATCCAATAAATTTGTTTTACAAATTACACGGCTGCTACTGCAACCAGATGGCTAATATAAATACATACGTATGCAACACATTTATTTCTTCTGAACATCTTTTTTCCTGTTTGATTAATAAAGATACTACTAAAAGCTTTGACTTTATTCCAAAAATGACATTTGGCAAAAACAAAATTCAAAATTCAAAACTTTGCAAGCTCTTTTGATAAATTTCACATAGCCACATGAAACACAAAATTGACAATTTTTCATTTTAAAGAATGTAGGTCGCATTTATTTGACAGATCCTCTTTTTAAGAAAAACCCTTCAAATCATAACTTGCTAGTCAACTAGCATACTGAATTAGTCAGTAAGATGCCCGGACTTTTAGCATGCGTTTGAATTTATTTGTAAATTGTCAAAATTAAGAGTTTAGATTAACCTCAATAAAATGTTGATTGCATATAATAAATATACATTTTATATTCAATTACTTTTTATGCATTACAATGTGCTACAGTTATTTACAAATGTAGTTATCTATTAACATACATATTCTTGAATGCTCAAAGTAATTCGACTTTATTATTTAAGACAAGCTATGCAATAAATAGAAAACAGCGGTATTTGAGTAATTTGTTATGTAGTATATTTTTAATCATCTTACAAGCTACTAGCATCTGTACGATATCTTTTTATATATGTGTAAACAGTCCATCTTAAGGGTGACTTCAAGCTAACTAATAGAGTACACATATATGCTTCCCTTATCTTAGCTTTCTAGTTAAATTATTTGCAAATCTCACATGTTAATTTTGATATTTCACAAGAAAAATGTCAAAAGTTGCTTGATTATCGAATTATTTCCGCAATATGATGGATGCTTCCTAAACAAAGGAAGTTATAGCTGTTTAAATATTTTCTATTTTTAACTATTATGTAGATCGCATCTTGATACTTATATCATATGCTAGACACAGGTTTTTAATTTGTATATGTTTTTGTCCATCTCTCTTACATTTAAGTTATATGAGATAGGTAGAGCGACGTTTGTATATTATAGTTCCATAAATTAACGGTAGAATGGCGATGAAAAATTGGAAATAGAATGCATACGTGATGAAGTCATTGTGTAGGCGAAGCAATTACTATACTCTATAGCAACAAATTTTAAAAGCCTTTAACTTTGTTATTGTTGGCTGGTGATGTATACATATTTTATAGATATCCTTTCTCCTAGTAAGTGTTTGATTTAGTGTTGGAAAAGGCTGAAAATCGTAACTAATACAAGATTAAACACACAATATGTAATTAGGCTTATTTATGTGGCTTAACATGCGAATATGTGGGAATATTGTTATTTCAGGCAATAAACAGATCATAAAAAATGTTAAGTATTGCGATTAAGAAATTTTCAAATTATTAAATCGCCAACTTGGAAAGTCTGTCTTCATTTGTTTTATCGCCAGAGTCGTGTCTAAATAATCAATTTAAAAAATAAACATCCTTCTACAATCACGTGACCATCTTACGTGTATATAACATTCCCAATATAATGAAAAAACGGCAATAACTTGTAATTTCAAATTCATATTCTGCAAAAAGTGATTAGTTTATGCTCTCACAATTGTGTTTTATTATGTGAAGATTTAGATGGCGCTGCGATAAAAAGAATTTTTTTGATCGCCACAATCTTCATTTGTTTTTTATTTGAAAGACTATTAAAATTAATGTAAATTGTATTGTTTGTGTTAGTTTTCAAAATATAACGATTTCTAGATATTCGTGTTTAAAGAAAGTAAGAGTAATTTTAAAGTTTTGTTTTTATTTTGTTTAAATACTTAAAAGAATCAAATATAACTAACAGAGATGTTCAACACTGTTGTCTTCTTGATTGCTACATAACCTATATATATTGCCTTATTAGTTCTCTTCCGCAAACATTTAACAATGTATTTCTACTATTTTTTTGAACATTTGCATAAATTTTATTATAAAGGTCGCCCATATTTGATATGGGTTCCTTGTAAACTTCAGCTTTCAAGTAACCCCAGAAGAAAAAATCTAACGGGGTAAGATTCGACGAACGAGCCGGCAACCTAAGGACGCCATTAGTACTAATTCAACGACGTGGGAAGGTTTGATTAAAATAGTCAGTAACTATGTTGGCATTATGAGCAGGTCTTGATGTAACCACATATTATTTCGCAGCTCTATAGGTACATCTTCCAAAAGTAATGGTAACTCATTTTTCAGGAAATGTAAGTAGCTCACACCAATTAAATTTAAAAATTCCACACCAATACAATCTCAACGCAAAGTGAGTAAATGTTTGAATGAAGCTAATTATAAAGACAATTAATAATCAAGCAAATGTCACTAATGTGTACTAATGTCAAAATATTTCCTAAATAATCAAATCAAGCATACACACATATAACACAGATATGAATGCTTTTCTGATGCCTATATACCTGTGGGTGCCTATGAAGTGGAATTTATAAAAAAGAACTAACTATAACATTTAGATTGTAAAGTAACTATAATCGGGGAGAGTGGGGACGGTTTGGACTACAGGAGGAAATGGACACGTTCATAATTCCCGCCGTTTTGTAATTTGTGACCGCACATGAACAGTATTTGTGGCAAAACAAACATTATAAACCCACATCCCAGTTCAATCGGTATCGCTCAATGGTTGCTTGAACAGGAAAAGTTTGTGCGTTTTGGTGTTGTTGAATGTAAGTTTGTTCAGTGCTTTGGTAAGTAATAATTTCATACTCGTAAATTTGATTTAATTAATTATAATAATACGTGAAACACCTTTCATTAGAGGATATTTTGTTAATTTAAAATTGAGTTCAACATTGTGTGCAATGACTTCTGATCATTTTTATTTTGCCCCTCCTATTTAGGAGGATGTGGATACTGGTGTCCATATCCTCCCCAACCTGTCCAAATGCTCCCATAGTAATTTCATCATTTTAAAATCTAATAATAATATTGTAATTTTTGTTTCAATTTGCAATATGCCTCGTGTGTATGTAAGAAAAACAAATAGACAATTTCCTCCAGGGGATTTGGCAGCTGCTGTAGAAGATGTTTTAGAAAACAACATGTCAATTAGGAAAAGTGTAGAATTACGTAATGTAAAAAAATCTCGTCTTTGCAACTATGTAAATAAAGTAAGAATGAATGGAATATTAAATGTTTCTTTCAAACCGCAATATGTAACAACTCAAGTATTCACAAATGACATGGAAGACAGACTTCAGAAATATTTATTAACCTGCTCAAACATGTTTCATGGGCTAACTCCTAAGGCTACAAGACGTCTGGCTTATGAATACGCTTAGAAAAATGATGTTATATATCCCAAAAACTGGAAGGAAAGTGGTTTGGCTGGCCGTGAATGGCTCAATGGATTTTTACGAAGGCACCCCTGACCTTCAATCCGAACCCCGGAGGCTACTAGTCTAGCTAGGGTGACTAGTTTTAATAAAAATAATGTTAATTTGGTTTTCGGCAAATTAGCCAATATCATGCAACGATACCAGTTGACCCCTTCCAGAATATATAATTTAGATGAGGTAAAATTTTAATATCAATGAAATAACTAATTTATTTATAGACGTTTTTTTCTTGTTCAGACGGGAGTTACAACAGTCCATCGAGTTCCGAAAATTATAAGTAGAAAAGGACAGCATCAAGTGGGACAAGTAACATCCAGAGAACGAAGGGAGCTTGTTACCCAGGTTGGAATAATATGTGCGAACGGTACATCACTGCCACCGATTTGGATATTCCCAAGACAAAGATTCGACGAAAAAAGAATGATGAAAGGAGCGCCTAATCAAGAAGATGGTCCTATGGGATTGGTATATCCATCTGGATGGATGACTGCTACAAACTTTCTCAAAGTTCTCCAGTTTTTCCATAAATATGTGAAGTCATCGATTGAGGAAAAAATGTTATTAGTCATGGATAACCATGATACTCATTTATCTATTCAAGCAATTGACTACTGTCGTGACCATGGAATCGTAATTTTAACACTTCCCTCGCATACTTCAAATCGCCTGCAACCCTTATATAAAACCGTCTTTGGCCCATTTAAGACATATTTTAATCAGTCTGCAGATAAATGGAATGCTGAATTATTCGGGTTAAATCCTCATAATTTATGACCTTCCGGAGCTTTGCTACAAGTCCTGGGATTTGGCAGCCACATCCAATATTAAATCAGGGTTTCTCAGCACGGGGATTTGCCCATATAATGCAAACATTTTTAAAGAGGAAGATTTTCTTGGTGCTTATGTGACTGATCGTCCAACAGTTGTAAATCAGGAAAATGGACCAAATACACACCCTCCAAATACAAGTCAAGAACGACCACTTGTTAGCATGGAAAATGAGCCAAATCAAGATATTTCACACGCAAGCGAAGACGGGCCAACTGACATTCACGAAAATAGAGCAGATCGTAATGTTCCAATTACAGGCACGATAAATTTTGAAGATAGGTACAAAAGAAAAGGAAGCTTGCTTGCAAGTCCTGAATTTATAAGACTGTTTCCCAAAGCTGGTGAAAGAAAAAGAACTACAAACAGAAGGAAAGGCAGATGCAAAATTGCAACAGACACACCAGAAAAAGAGGAGATTGAAGAGATGGTTCAAAAAAGAGATAAAAGAAGGTCAAAAAAGTGACAAAGAAGGTTGTACAAGAGAGTTCTTCGTCTGAGGAAGAACTAGAATTAAACGACAGCTCTTCAGATGACCTCAATTACGAAGAAGATGAAGAAGAAAATGATGGAAAATTTTTAATTGAAGAAGGAAGACATGCAATTGTAAAAGTTTTTAGGGATAATTTCAAAAAGACATCCAGCAATTTTGTTGCTGAAATTATAAAGAAAACCGTTGATGGTTATGAAGTTAAATTTTTGAAGCCACAACTGGCTTCAAATAGATTTATTGTGTCGGACGAACTACCAGCATTAGGATTGTGTAATGACATTGCAATAGGTTTACCAAAGCCAACAAAAGACCAGCGAATACGTTTTAAAGATATGGTTTACTTTAACATTGATCTATCAAGTTATAATCTACATTAATAAGTTTATAAATATATTGATATAGAAAAATGATTCATTTATTCTGTATTTTCATATTCCAGTTACTTTTTCTGCGTACTCTTTATGTGTCCATATACTCCTGGAGCTATATCCATTGCCTCCTGCAGTTAGGGAGGGTTTGGACGTTTGTAATTTTTACTTTGGACTTTTCTTTTTTTGGATATTTTTAATCGGAAGACCAAATAACAAACAAATTTCTTGAGTCGAATGTTCAATACACCAAATGCTCTGGTATGGGCGGTTCTTTTTCATTTTGTCGTGTTTTATGCAAGTTTCAAAAAAGTGTCCAAATCGTCCCCACTCTCCCCTACTGCTATTTTTCCAAATTAAATATTTAAAAAAATAAAGACAAAACTTACTCTTACTTTCTTTAAACACGAATATCTATGAAACCGTTAAATTTTCGAAACTAACACAAACAGTAAAATTTACATTAATTTTAATACTCTCTCAAATAAAAAACAAATGAAGATTTTGGCGATAAAAAAAATTCTTTTACGCAGCGCCATCTATATCTTCACATAATAAAACACAATTGTAAGAACAAACTAGAGTCGATCACATTCTTTAATAACTACTTTTTACAAAATTCAAATATATTTATCCGTTTCCCAGATATTTGATCAGGAAGTTTTAAGTGACACACCCTCTATAGATTTGCATATTGGTGAATGTATTGATGTCAAATTAAGTACAAAATTACAGAAATGTCTTTCCTATTTTGTATGTAATATTATTCTCTAGTATCGCAACTTGGACGAGAAAGTCTAAAACCGATATGCACATAAATACGGTAATTAAATGACCAACCTTATGAATAGAAACAAGTCAGTATTGTAGAGGCTGGTTTCTGCTGTTAAACACAACATTATGAAGATGTGCTGCCTATCTGGTAAATAATATAAACAATAAAATTATAAATCCAAAGTTGTTCGTGTATTTTACCTGAACGACTTTTTCTTTTATAAATCTCTAAAACTTCGCGGACGATGGTTGCTATCAGTACTATTTTCGTCAGTCTTAATGTGTGTTCGTGATTATTTAATGTATCATTGCTCATACTGGAAAATTACTGCGTTAGAGTGGAGGAAATGTTAAATTATATCCGCAACATTTAAGGGAAGCGGAAAAGGTACCGCAGGGGACAGGAGAATTCCGTTGTAGCTAAAGCGGTGCTGCCTTTTTTCTGCCCTCGTGTGTTGAGCTCAGCAACGGATATCTTTATATTTTTGCCTGAACGCAATTCTCTCTGTTCAAAACAGTTCTTCTTGTAGAAACCTTTAATGGAACGAGCTACAAGAATTTATAGTTCTTAATATGGACGAATATGATGCTGCCCAAATATGTGGTGTGAATATGGAATTTCTGATTATATACGTTCCTGTGAGATAATCAGTAATTACATTAAACAAACATGATGAATGAAAATTCTGATATTAAATGAACTTATTGATCTAATTATAGGTTAGATAAGTATTTACAAATTAAGTATTAGATAAGTATAAAATAAATAAAAGGTACTTAAAGCTAATAAAAGAGAGTGAGACATTTACATATATGCCATAAAACTCTATAAACGAGGTTAAAATTTGTCATGCACGAGAGATAAATATAGTTGAATAAATAATATGAATTTAAAAACGTGCACCATGTAATAAAATTTTATAAGAAGGATTTATATAAATCATACTTAAAGAATGAAATATACCTTCACTTATAACTATAGATAAAAAAGGATATAAGTATATCTTGACACGGAACGATCAGCAATAATGTTTTTATATAAAAGACAGCTGAACAAACAAAATAAACATTCATGAATTTGTGTGTGTAGCACTATGTTTCATAGACTGTAGAAAGACTCGTATGGTTTGAAGACCTACAAAAACAAAATATCGTATAAACTTTGTTTGTAGTTTTTTACAGATAAATATATCACCATTGGAAAAGTCTTGTCTGGTCGAAACCAGCAACGAAATAGCAGGCCAGACGGATCGTGATAGTACGAATAATGTTGGAAGAAGAATACCTGTTATTTATAATATATTTCCAATTTTATCGAATACTGAAATAAATAAAAGAAGAATAAGGATTGTGTTAGTTAATGGAAAAAGAAAATATGTGACGAATGATGAAAAAGGCAACAAGGTCATAAACAAACACAAGGAAGAATTATATTAATAAAAAAAATATACCTACTTTTGAAGATACCGAATAGTTTAGGGAATAAGACTTTTAAATAAGCAAACAATTTGCAGTGTGTTGACGTTTACGTGAATGAACTGTCAAAGATAATAAGTGCGTGTGTGTTGGTGTCACGACGGCAACTTGGGGGCAGAGATTTTACGGATGACGCAGGGCGACGACCTAAATTTTAGTTCGGTAGTGGCGTGACAGGCGTTACATATTTTTTCCCGGGTATAAATTCAAAAACAGGAATGAACAAGATTAGTTACTGACTGCGACTTCGAACGATAAAGACTTTTAAAAAAGAATTAATCGTAGGGTCAGATACACCACGATTAGATGTACATTCATTTTGTATTAGCATATTAATTTTATTTTATCTAATTTTCATTCATTATAATAAATTTTCTTTGTTAATATTTTGTGTATTTAAAGAAAATGGAAATGCCTATGGCATAATTTGAAGAGATGTTTAATGATATAAAGTAAGTTTTTAATACAGAGATTTATCAATGCTGCTATGCGTATATGGAATACAATGTGCAAATGTTCATTCAGTATAACGTTGGGCAGCAGGGATAATAGATATTGTCCTGTAAAAATATTAAGTCATTAGTTTTTCTTTATATACAACACAAATAGGATTATTAATGGTGTTGGGTGTTAAGAGGATATAACGTGCGAATGTATATCTTCTAACACTTTATTAAGCATCATTAATTCTCGCAATTCATTTTTGATTTCAAATTTAAAAATTAAAATAGATATTTAGAAAAGGGAGATGTTTCGGTGTGGTTGATTTTGAGACGCTGGTTGCAATGCGTGCGAATGGTTGTTACCAGTGATCAAATGCAAGCTTTTCCTCCGAACATTGACCATTGCGAAGTTCTAGGATTATCAGAGCATTACGTGCGAATATAATGTTTCTGATAGAATAGAATTAGCACAATATTAACAGAATACTGATATTCAATTGGATTTTCTTTGTTTTAAGACAGGATAATATTTTATTTTTGATTAAGCATTATTTCTTTCTATTATGTTTTCTTTTATAATTCTTGGGTGGATATAGTATAGCGATGCTATCTATTCTTAAAAATGTTGAATAAAATATACAATTATGTTTTTTATATAGACTCAGATTTTTCTTTAATACAAACTATAACCTTATCCCTAAAAAAAAAAATAAGAAAGAGATTTACCAGGAGAATAGAATGTTGAATACACTGATAGAACTCACGCATACTCAAAAAGTACGTGCTGTTAAGAAATAAGTGAATATATTAAATATAATAAAAATTACATTATTTTTATAAATTATGTTGCTGGTACAGCACACAGCAATATGTAGTATAGGATAAGTCACAATGTCAGTTACAATATATAAAAAAAATGACTTAACATACAACAATAGAGAAAAAAAGAGTACAAAATACAGATCAGTATATACACTAAAAAAAGAAAACAAACAGTGAATAACGAAATATACTAATCACTCCTATCATTTAAAAATTCATCCATTGAGTAGTAGCATTTTTGCAGCAAGAACCGTTTAATAGAACTCCTAAAAACACCGACACTTCCTGACTTAAAACGCTCTGGCAACTTATTGTAAGCTTTTATGGCCAAGTAATGAGAACCGCGCTCGTAAAATGACAATCTATGTTTAGGAAGTTCAAGCACCGACCCATGGCATGTGTTGTACGTGTGATAGCTACCCAATTTTTTCATTCTATCAATATTATTCCAAGCATACAATTATAATTGCATTATATAAACGCATGGCAAGGACAATATCCCCATATAAGCAAAATAATCTCTACAACTTGTTCTATAGCTAAGTCCATTTATTGCTCGTATTGCACGTTTTTGTATTTTAAAAACTCGATTGAAATCTGGAGAGGATCCTGAAGCTATAGTTGCATAAGATAACACCGAGTGAAAGTGACCATGATAAAACGACAACAGCACATCAAAACCCACTTCCACCCTCAGCCTCCTGAGAACAAAACACATGGGCGCCAGTTTATTGCATAAATTATTGATATGTTCCCTCCAATTACAAGCATAGTCAATCGTAAGACCCAAAAACTTAATGCTATCTACCTGAGCAATACTCTTACCGTATCTGAGTAGGCTAGACTCAGTCCTATCATATTTTGCAGCTCTAAACTCTATAAATGCTGTTTTATTATTATTCACAACCAAATCATTAGCCAACATATAATCCCCGATGATAACCATATTATGTTCGGCAGTTCTTAACACATCCGGTTTTGTTGTAGCACTCACAAGCAGGGACGTATCATCAGCATACAAGACACTTTTGTCTATGTTAAAGTCATTGACATATATTATATATAATAAGGGGCCAAGAACACTTCCTTGAGGCACCCCTGTATTTAGAGGCAATTTCCTAGAGCGATGACCATTTACTTCTATGTAGTGCACACTATCACTCAGATAGCATCTAAACCAATCCAATACATTGCCCCTTATACCATACCTGTGCAACTTACGAAGCAGTATTTCATGGATGACCAGATCAAATGCTTTTTGCTGAGATCCAAGAATATACCGCGTCAATGTCACTATATAATAAATCCAATAGTCTTACTGCCATTGCTTTCTCAAATACTTTTGAGAATGAGCTCAGCAGAGATACGGGACGATAGTTGCTCACAACCCGCTCCGAATCACCCTTAGGAATAGGTTTAATTCTTGAAACTTTTAATACCATTGGAAATTTGCCACGAACTACGGACTGATTTATAAGCTGCGTCAATGGCGCAACTATTTCATCAGCACGACATTTCAGCAAATTAGTACTAATTTGATCCTCACTATATGAGTGTGTATTTTTAAGTTGGCAAATAATCTGTTTTACTTCTTGTTCATAGAAAGGCTCAAAGAAAAAAGAATTCATGGAAGCCGGAATCATCAAACCGCTCAACTCGGGAGCCTGTCGCGAGCAAACCGTCCTAATAGGATTTACTTTTGTTTCTTAGCAGAATACAATGGGCACATAAACGTAATTGCTATACACGTGAATAGTGAAGGGCTGAAGAAAGTGCCATCCATGTAACATGCTCTCTCAATATTTGCACATAAATTCGTCAATTTCGCCAAGATATAATTTATTAATATTCATGATTTTCCGACAAATTTTTGGAAATTTTAGCACCGATTGCAGTTTCGCATAGATAACGTTGTTAGTAAAGTACTTCAACTAGTTTAAAGTTGACGTTCTAGGTATATTTGTAATGTTATTGATTGGCTTTCTCTATATGCTGTTTGCTATTTTTTTTGTTCACTTTAGTATATGCCAATATTCGTGGCGTAGTTTAGTCCATAATTGCAAGAACAAAAATATTGGTGGTGGACAGGTACCTACCCCCGAATATAAGTTTACCTGTCAAAAATTTGAACATAGCATCCAACAATGATTTGAACGTTCTTCTAGTATAGTATTAGGGTTCTTATCCACTGCACTTGTATTAATATAATTATCCAATGAATTAATTGTGCGTCATGATTAAAACTTTAGTAAAAGATATAGTAGCATTATCAAAAGAATATTACTATAGCCCATATGTTTGAAAACAAGGTTTTATTTCAATGTTAAAAACATAAAGAAGGAATACGATAAATATTTATTTAAATGAATTAAAAAATAATTGGGCATTTACTAAATCGTTTCAAGAAAAACTTGGCTAGATGTTCCGATCTAATTATCATTAAATTTATTTCTTTTAAATCTATTGATACTTTACTAACTTGTACTAAATAAACTAAATCTTCTAAATTGGCTGTCTTTGTATAATAAACAGAATACGCATTGGAGTTTATAACTCCCGAACGTAAAGAAGAAATAACTATTTGCCCGGATATATTTTGTTTTATTTATAAAATAGACTGAATATAAATGTCATTAGTATGAGATCTTGAAGATTGAAAACGTAAAAGAATTCCCTGTATTTACGTTTTAGAAAAAATATTGCTTTTATTTTTATGGAAGTTTCGATTTATTTTGTTTCTCTAGCGTTTCATCAGACCTTTATTAAATTTGAAAGAAAGAATCTATTAAATTTTGCCCCCAGCTCACATTTATGAAATAATTAACAATAATAAAACATCTATGTTTACTTAGTTTTGCGGAGGAGCTATACATTTGGTCTCATCTGTATATTTAACATGTGACACTTTAAAAAATTAAACATTGAGATATTACGGCACATTTAAAATAATTTGCTTCATAGAAATTTTCTATATACAGTTTAAAGTCTCAAATACCTTCTATGCACACATGTGTACATATATCGGTGAAAGAAAAACCTTTTCGTCCGAACAAACAAGAAAAACAAAAAAGAGGGATATCTTTTTATTTTATATTGTTACTTTTGCGTAAATAATGTATTGATATTAAATTTTATATTTACATGTATTATATGTAATCATAATAATGAGTAAGTGTTGTCATTTAATCTATTGTATTATGCCAATTTATATTGTATTCTTCTTGTTAGTTGTGGTAAAAAAGCTCCATACATTCTGCTGAAATTTTGCGAGTCTGATTTGCAATTTATACTGTGTGTTAATGTTTTTATGGTAAGCGTTTCCAAAAAAGTTCTCCAGTTGTAATTAGGTTCTTTGAAAATGATTCTTGCGTTACTAAAATCCGCTTTATGGTTGGTGGTTGATATATGGCCTGCCAAAGCACAACCCTGCGGCTTCACCCTGACGTCACTGATATGTTGAGTGATCCGGTTTTTTAGTCTCTGCTTTGTTTGTCCTACATAGAAATCATGGCAACTATACTCTATTGCGTACGCAACATTGTTTCTCATCTGTGTAGGTATGTTATCTTTTAATCCAGTGTACACCTTTGAATTCGCAAAAGCCGTTGTATATGCTATAGAACACATGTTGTGAAAGAGCATTTTAATTTTATTCGTTAGGTTTGGAATGTATTGCAATTTTCCGTACTTAGGAGTTGTTCTACTGTTATCATTACCGTTCGGTTCTTTTTCCCTTTTTGATAAGTTTTCGGGGTTGGTATCTGTGGTATTGGAAGAAAATAGAAGTTTTTTCACTACATTCTTTGGATAGTTATTGTATATCAGAATTTCTTTTAGTTCGTGTAAATCCTGTTGGAGATAGTCAGCATGTGATATTTTGCTAATTGTATTTTTAAGTGCTTTGATCAAGTTAACTTTGTATTTTTTGGGGCAATTTGAATGGTAATTTAGTAACCTGTTTGAATATTTTAATTATTGTTAATTCATGAACTTCCAACCTTTTAATTACACGAGTTCTAAAATTCTAATAAAAATTACTTATTTATAAAAAGAAAATATTAAAAGTAACTCTTTTCCTTTAATTTAAGTTATACCACGTGTAATTAAGTCAAGGCAACTCATATGTTTACATCGTAATCAGGGTTATTCAGATAATATCCTATAACTTTTGCAATATGGCCTACAGGCACTAGAAAGTATATATTTTTATTTACTAAAATTTAAGTACCTTTCAATGACATAAATATACAGGGTGTTCCATTTATTTTTTTTTAGAATTTTCAACTTTAGCTTTATGTAATTTTAAAGAACATGTGTAGATTTGTCGATATAAACATTAATATCACTTACTCAAAAGATATCTTTACTAATTGAGCCCATAATAAGTAGTTCATCGTCAGTCGTTATTTCATAGCAACTTTTCAAATGTTGTACAATTTTTAACGAAAGATCTTCATATCTCAGAAACAGTTGAAAATCGACAAATACAAGTCCATGTCATTTTAATCAGCTCTTCAAGGGCTATCACAAAATGTAAGAAAAAATGCATAAAATTCCATTTAAAAAAACATAAGTTTGTGTTGAGTTTGTGTAGAGCTTGTGATTATCTACAATTTTTGTATTAAAAATTATTCGCTATCTACATTATTAGATAAGAATAATGGAGTTTACCGATACGCTGGGACAGCCGGTATATAGAACACCTAAGCGTTTGATTATGGGTTTCAACCGTCACCAAAGTGCATAGGTGTTTCAAATATTAAAAATATTTTGGAATCTATAACATGTACGAAATATATTTGAAAGCATCAGGTATCTCCAAGATCAAAAAATTATTTAAAAAGTAAATAAATAAATAGGGGTGAATTGGTAACGCATAGTATATAGTGTCATAAAAGTATGGGATATGAGTGGGGGTATTTTATAAACTATACCATTGTAAAATATCCCCACTCATATCCCACACTTTTGTGACACTATATATTATGTTGTAATAATTTTGTATATTCAGTTACTCATCACCTGATGAAGCCAAAGCTTGGCGAAACGATATTGTAGTGATATTATTAAATAATTTTTGAAACTAAGTTTACGTATTTTATTTATTCAGCTAAATATGGAGTTTCAACATGTATCAGCCTCATCAATTAATTATTTGAAATAAAATGTTTACTGCTTGTCCTTCTCCTATCGGTTAAAGACAGAAAAAAATGTTAATCAAGGAGGTAAAGTAGTCAATGCTTCTAGGAGTGTAAACACCAGCATCTCTCAAGCTCATATATTTTAAGAAACAGCTTTTGCACCCTTTCTAAGACTATTTCTTGGTATATATTGTGGGTATATACCATATGATAGCACCGTATTCCATCAATTTTTACATGAACGAATAAGGAAGCCCAGTGATTTAGATAACGCCCTGCAAACTGAATAAATATGGTCCGTATCAGTGAGCTAAGCCTAAGAGTACTCCTACATCT
Organism: Amphimallon solstitiale; assembly: GCA_963170755.1. Classification (NCBI taxonomy): domain Eukaryota; kingdom Metazoa; phylum Arthropoda; class Insecta; order Coleoptera; family Scarabaeidae; genus Amphimallon; species Amphimallon solstitiale. The sequence goes on along the minus strand of OY720682.1, from coordinate 1,117,131 downwards.
GTGAAATGTGTGTCTGGCTATTGTAATTCGATTCACGTGTAAGTAAAGAAGATGGTGTTGGAGATTTTAGAGTAACGTAACTATCGACATTTGAGGATATTCTGATTTGGAGGTATCAAATTGACGTAAAGTAAATAATAATTCCCAACATCTTTTATTTTCATGAAGACGTTTAGGTCACCGCATGTGCAGATAACTAGTCAGTAGTCAAGCACGTTTAAGAGATCATTAATAAATATATTTAATACTAAAGGGCGAAGGTTTGATTGATTACTGCTGTACACCTAAAGTAGGTGTAAAGATGGATGGAAAAACCAATCGAAAAACCGAAAGTATTAATTTTTTATGGAGTAACGGACGATCGATTCTTTCAGAAGCTCTATCAAAATTAAAATAAGTGATATTTACCTAAAAGCCTTGGTCCAATGCATTGCTTATATATTGTGTTATTTTAGCGGAGTTAGTGATAGTAGATAGTTCAGATATAGAAAGCTTGTTTGGTGAAAGCAAAATTTTTGAGTTATTCATTAGGTGCTTATACAGGCTGTTTAAAAAAGATGCGGCAATATTAAAGGGGTTGATTGTCCAGGTCATTTTATACAAAAAAGTTTATAATAAACAAGGTCCGCAAACGCTTCGTTACCGATCTACAGCGTGTTGAAGTTTAATTAAAAGAAACAGTAAACATTAGATTTCTCCAAGACGGCATTAAAGATCATAATGAAATTTTAGAAGACTTAAGAAATCGAATCATTGCTGGGTGCAACTCAATTGAAACCGATCCTGTTGTTTTTGAGAGAGTTCGCCAGTCAATGAGGAGAAGATTGGATTCTTGCATCCAAGCTCGAGGTGGTCACTTTGCACAGTTATTGTAATTTTTGCTTGCTAAAATTGTTGGTATGGTAAAATATTTGTTTTTGCCCTTAAATAAAACCCTTGTTATTTAAAAAAAAATTTCTGTAATAAATGTACATGCACTAAAATGTGTTTTTTTTTACTAAAAAACGGTACGTCGTATGATAGAAAGTTAAGAGAGTTTTTTTCTTCACAATTAAACAAAGAATAGAAACATATTTTTATTCTTAGAGAAATCAGCGGCGTCCTATTTTTTTCTTGAAAAATAACACGCCTAAAATTTCATTATGATCTTTAATGCCGTCTTGGAGAAATCTAATTTTTACTGTTTCGTTTAATTAAACTTCAACACGCTGTAGATCGGTCACGAAGCGTTTGCGGACCTTATTTATTATAAACTTTTTTGTATACAATGACCTGGACAATCAATCCCTTTAATATTGCCGCATCTTTTTTAAACACCCTGTATAAGGCAAACTCAAACAATTTGGCAAAATTATTTAAAATGATAATGGGTCTATAATTAGTGACGCCGCAACGGTAACCCTTCCTGTATACTGCAATAATTTTACTAATTTTTCAAACGTTCGGAAAGAAAGATGTTTTAATATTCAGATTAAATATATACAGCTTGTTAACGATTCACATAGTATAGCTTTTACATAGAAAATGGTTGTGTATAACAAGTAGACCGTTCAATACTAAAAGTAAATACATTCTACGCAAGTCTGCTTAGTATGTATTCTAAATAAAACTAAAGTTTTACTTAAGTACCAGGTTTTATCAGGGCTATCAGTTTCGGATAATAAAAGCGTCGTAAATATAACATATTTATAAACTCACATTTTGCGCGTCTATTTTACAAGTGCCTTGTGTATCATTTTGACTGTTTTCGACATTTCTACCGGTAGCTTACACAAGAACAGTAAATTATTGCGTTTTATAATATAATAATTATAATATACAATTATTATAACTACAAAAATATTTAGAGTTAGGTTTGGAACAATTTGTCTATAAAAAAAATTAAAATTAAGACCGGAAGTAAAACTTCCTCTTTTATTAAACGTCAGTTTTTGACAAAGATGTCGCAAATTATGCATTCTATACAGATTTATTAATGCAAAAGTATTCGGAGCTCGAGTTGGAACAGTTTTTGTATATAAAAAATATCAAAATTCAGACCGGAAGTTAGACTTCTTCTAATATGTTTATTAAGAGGATGAAAGTATTTAAAAGTCATAGTAATTGTGTACGTTCTCACTTATACCCACACACATTGTATATGTACACTGTATAAATAAATAATATAAATATTAAAAAGAAAATACCAATTTTGTCAGAAATATTTTAGAAACTTCATAGAAACTGTCCGAAATAGGGGGCGGAGCTACTCGTGTGCCACGGTACCACATACTATAATTAATTTCAGTGAATTTTGCCGCAATATCAAAATTTTGTTTTCCAGTTCGTGACCGTATTTCCAAAAATTAAAAAATATAAAATTTAGGTATTGCTATTGATTGTTATGAAATTTCTAATAAAGCCTTGATCTTTGGAATTTTTAAAATTTTTATTTTTATTTAGTGCCCTTTGGACAATTTCGTAAAAATAATCTCTTGAAAGATATTTTTTTCTGAAATGTTCGAGTAAATTTCGTAAGGTTTTCAAAAAAAAATAGAAACATTAGGATTTCGAGGCCGGGCGTGTAGCCTTAAAGGAATTAAAAAGCAATACATAGAAAAACATTGACTTAATGAGCAACACAGATTTATTATAGAAATAAATAAATCAGGGCTAAATATTCTTAAATATTCTAGATTAGCGACACGAATTGTTTTTATTTTCTTATTATATTAATTATGTAACATGTAGTACTTGCTACATTAATTTTAAATTTAAAAATCTATATATTTTCAATTCTAAAGATATTTTTTCAAAAATATATACTGATAACCTCTTCTTAATTTGTAATACTTTTAACAAATGTAGTTTAGGCAATGTTCTGCAAAGCTTGTGTTCCTGATATTATTTAATATTAATTTTCTATATACTGCATCATTCTTTTTCAATCTCTACACCACCTTGTTCGATGTAGACATCGTTATAGTCTGTATAATTAACTTGGTGTACTTCTGATTTGCTAGTTGGCGCAAATCTCCCCTCGTTATGAACTAAGATAGTACCTAAGTTGCTTTTATTGACATTTAACTCTTTTGATTCCTATTTTCCTTAATATTTTGTTAATTTTTTAGTTAATTATGTGTCACTTCGTTTAGTCTTTATCTACTGTTTCTGTGTTTTTAAAAGAGAAAGACTTTTTTTTTTGTGTTTAATGATATCTTCTACTATTTTATCTTTATTTAGATACATGATTTTTGTTGTACTTTTCATCCTACATACTTATATATCGAAAATTTTTTCGTTAAACTATGAAAGGCAGCTGTTTATATGTGCCGTGATTATTTTTAGTTGGTGCCGTTTTTTAATCGTTATATCTAACATGTTTAATTTTGTTTTGCTTTATTTTTCTATTGTAAAATGTTTTTTTCCTTTTCTGTTCATTTAGTTTAACTCCGAAAATTTTATGAGAATATCGAAAGATATGTAGCAAAAATATCTGAATTAAATTTAGTCGAATATTATTTTTGTTTTATTTTAATTTTTATATAATGTAATAATTAAATCAGTTAGTTATTTAACATGTTTTATCAAGAACCGTCTGCAGACTTCTTTAATAAATTCTTTCTTAAAATTTCAGTGTCAAGAAGAAGGAATTAATTTTTCAAATATAGCTTAAGGTAACGTAACATTCAACATTACTATATTTCTTTCAAGTTTACTAAGTAACACTTTATAATTAATAAATTAAACTTTAATTAAGATGCACTTCATCTATCCTAATTAGTGAATATATTTATTTATTTTAAAAAATAACGCCCATATAGAGAAATATCTAAATATTTCTTATGTTAATTAAATAAAATTTAAATTAATAATAATAATAATATATAGGTTTAGATATATAAACTCTGAGGGTCATATCTCCTGGATATATTAACATTGGAATATTTAACTATCATTTGGCAAACATTCTAAACAAGGAATAAGAATAAAAACCAGACGATGAAGCATGGAAAAAGTAAAACCATCTAAATGTGTAGGGAAAATAAACAAAGCAATGGAAATGTTCAAAAAAAAAGAAATATTAAGGTAAAAAGAAAAAATGAGGTGTGGCTACCACACGACTTTCTTATACGTATGAGCGTTTCAAATTATAGAATTTTAAGAATTTTTTATACAAAAATTATTCAAAATCCTATTCTAACTACTTCTATTCTCTTAATAAATCTCTATAGAATGCATTCTTTGCAAAATACATATATTATCAAAAAAGTGCTCCTCGCTAAGAGTAAAAGTGCTACTTCCGGTCCGAATTTTGAAATTTCATATATACAAAAAATATTGCAAATCCAGTTATAAATACTTTTATACTCTTCATAAATATATATAGAATGCATAACTTACGACATATTTGCAAAAAATCGCTATTCGATAAGAGTAAAAGTGGTACTTCCGGTCTGAATTTTGAAATTTTCTTTATACAAAAGATATTGAAAATGATGTTTTAAATACTTTTATACCCGCAACGTACTTGTCTAAAAAGCATGACTTGCGAAATATTCGCAAAAAACTGATTTTCGATAAGAGTAAAAGACCTACTTCCGGTAGGAATTTCGAAAAACTTTTTAAATAAAATTACTCCCAATTTTAATTTTAATATACAGGGTCGGGCAAAAAGAGCGGAACACCGAATTTATGGCTTAACTAGCACTTTTTCGAAAATTTAACCTAAATTAAAGTTTTTGTATACTTTATGTATTATTTATTGGTGTTTGCAGATTTTCCGTTTTTGTCACATTTTTGGAGATATGATGTCACCGGATAGTATTTTAAATGAATCACCCTGTATTTATATATTTTTTTTTGAGTAGATATTTTTTTCCTGAATTCACTAATACCAGGTTTAGTGGGTCTCTGACTTATGGTTTCATAAGAAAAAAATAAAATGTAATGGCACCTAAATATTTATTTAATAAAAAACGAACGACAATAACTAAAGATTCTATTCATTAAAGCGTCCATTAACTTTAACAAATGATTATGAAATTCATTTCTCGCTTAAAGGTGACATGAACTTTTAATGCAGCATTAACTTTTATTATGATATCGGCCCTAAGTAATTATCGCAGTAGGTATACCAAAAACTTTTTATCTACAATATTTTTTTCTGAGTTCTGTCAAAGTAAAAACGTACATTCGAATAACACTATTAGGTACAAAAACTCCAGCTTGTTTAAGTTCTTTTATCACATTTGATTTTACAAATTATTTGACATTAATACATTATTTGTCATGTCTCAACTAAGTGAATAGAATCTTTAGTTATTGTCTTTCGTTTTTTATTAAATAAATATTTAGGTGCCATTACATTTTATTTTTTTCTTATGAAACCATAAGTCAGAGACCCACTAAACCTGGTATTAGTGAATTCAGGAAAAAAATATCTACTCAAAAAAAAATATAAATACAGGGTGATTCATTTAAAATACTATCCGGTGACATCATATCTCCAAAAATGTGACAAAAACGGAAAATCTGCAAACACCAATAAATAATACATAAAGTATACAAAAACTTTAATTTAGGTTAAATTTTCGAAAAAGTGCTAGTTAAGCCATAAATTCGGTGTTCCGCTCTTTTTGCCTGACCCTGTATATGAATTCTTTATAAATTTGTTTAAACTTGGTAGTTGACGAAATATTGGCAAAATTCGATTTTTTCGCTGAAGTAAACTGGTACTTCCGGTCTACCGATTTTACTGAAAAACTAATCAGATCTCAAGAGGGAGATTATATACGTAAATACAAAATTTGGAATTGATATATAAAGCGGTTTGACCGCTATCGTGGTCACACACAGACACTTTTTTTAAAACCACTTTTTTGGTATCAGGGGACATCAAAACGTGGACATCTGCAAAAATCTCGAGGTCGAAAATTTTCATCATCACAATACTTCCTTATACTACGTATAAGAAAGTAAAAACATTGTTGTAAGAGAAAAATTAAAGGGTCCACAAAACTAGAGTATATTTGAAAGGTTAGATCAGATTAGTGTAGAAAGTATTAGAAGTAAAAATAATAACTAAACAAAGTAGAGAGATAGACTGAAAGAAACCTGGTAAAACATAGTCGCAAATAATATACATAAAAGGTGTATTAGATTGTATTGAAAGGTTGAACATTACCACGAGTCAATTGTTTTCGGAAGTAAGCAAGCAAAGAAGAAACTATGAACGTATAGTGCAGGCAAGAACATTAGTAAGATTGATATGAAACACCAACGCAATAGATGTTGTAATTACGGAAATATCATCGAAATTGGAAGTGGAAGATTTTTTTACAAACTGCAAGGAGAACAAGAACAGAAAGTATCAATCCCATACCGAAAGTTAAAAGATATATGTTTAGATGTCAAAACTTAAATTCTTTGGTTAGAAGAAACTCAAAATTGATGCCATAAAACTTTTGATCCAGAATATACCTTTTAAATTGTCTGTGCTATCTCAAGAATCAATTCTGCTTGATTAGATTATAGATTTGCTTGGTTTCAGATATGTGAATTTTGCGGGCCAAACTTCAGACAAAACCTATACTTATTTGATAAACATTGTAATATGTGTAATGTTTATTAAAATTTCGAAACTTATATTAACAGTGCATTTTAAGACCAAGTCAGTGGTTTCCAAAAATTAGGTTCTATTTTTAAAATGGTAAAAGTAGCTCAAAAAGTTTAAAAAGAGAAGATACTTGCAAACATTGAAATTATAATTAGGGTTAGAATAAAAAAAAATGAGAACAAGTCTTATATAAATATACCGGGATATCAACAATTAAATTGGTCAATGGTGTTCATGGATTTTAAAATTATTGTCGTAGCATGCATCGTTCATTTAGGTATGTCATAATTTTTTGAATGTCAAAATCTGTCAAGTTATTGTGTTGAAGTTTTCTAATCCTGCACGGTTTTTGAATCATGGTTCTCACCACAGAGCACAAAATTTACATGATTGAAGCCTATTTTCGAACGGGTGTGCTAGTTAATGGAACTTGGGAATACAGTCAACGTTTGTGTTTGGACAATTTTCGAGAGCACTTCCCAGCCGTAGCAGTATTACCGGACAATTTTTATGCATGTCTTACAAATTGTGTTGAAGTGTTTCGCGAAACTGGTTCTGTGATGCATAAAAAAGGTGTTTGTAGACCAAGAGCTCGTACAGAAGAAGTTATTAATGACGTTCGTCAACGTATGGAAGAAGAGCCTACAAAACCTTTAAAACGTCTCTCTCAAGAAATTCGGCTTTCTTATGGACCATGCCAAACGATTGTAAAGAAGGACCTGAACATGCATCCATATAAGATGCAATCATATCAAGCTCTTCTGCCTGCAGACCACCCCAGACGCCTTGCGTACTGCCGTTGGTTCGTTAATAATTTAATGAATGACGATCTGCTAAACTTAACTTTTTTTTCTGACGAAGTTGGTTCCACCTTTCGGGATACATCAATTCTCAGAATATGCGAATGTGGAGCACTGATAACCCGCATATTTTTATTGAAACGCCACTACATGCTCAGAAAATTGGTGTTTGGATGGTAGTTTCTCGCAGAAGAATAATTGGGCCAATTTTTTTTAATTTCACCGTCAACGCAGAAAGGTATAAAAATATTTCTTTGACTGAATTTGTGCAACAGTTAGACGATGATGAACTTCAATACGGCTATTTCCAGCAAGACGGTGCAACAGCACATACTACACGAGAACATCTTGCTTTTCTCCGCGAGTTTTTTGATGACCGGCTGATAAGTTTGCATACGAAAGTTGAGTTTCCTCCGAGATCACCATGTTTGACAATTATGGACTATTTTATCTTTCCATGTTTAAAAAATAAGATTTTCGCAAATCCGATACATAATTTGCAAGAACTGCAACAAAGAATTGTTCAGCAATGTGCAACCATAACGCCAGAAATGCTGCAAAACGCTTTTCACAGCATGAGGAGGCGCGTAAACTTGTGCATTGAACAAAACGGGGGACATTTCCAACAATTATTATAATTTAGCTTTTCTGGTTAATAAAAACATTATTTATTTCATAACTTGTAGTTCATTATTATTTTACAGCTGAACTAAGTAGGTAACACATTTGTAGGTTATTGATAATGTCAGTGTAGCTTCACAATGATTGAATTATTTCAAAAGGATGATTTAAACTAAGACGAGCGTTTTACATTTCATGACCAACATTGACCAATTTAATTTTTGATATCATAGTATAATAATAATAGTATTTATTGTTGTTGATCCAGTAGGATAAAAGCATAGTCATATAATAAATATGGACATAATATATTACAACAAAAAAAAACCAATACATATCAAAAGAAACTAGAAATGTAACAATAATTACCCATCAACTCGTACTCGTCATATGAATAGAATTCTCTTTTAAATAGATGCTTTTTTAATTCAGTTTTAAATGAATTTCTATTATTAGTCACCTTTAATTCCGAAGGTAGCGCATTGAAGGTCTTTGCTGTTCTAAGATATGGGCTATTCTCAAAAAAGGATGATTTGTGAATCGTAATATCATTTTATTGTCTTGTCATAATGTTATTAAAAATATTTTGGTTCCGCTTAAATAATTCACTATTATGCACTACAGCCAACACAAGCCCCTACATGTACAAACACGGAAGTGACCAAAAGTGAAATTGCTGGAAGAGTGGTTTGCAGGATCTCCGGTTAGACACCGGCATCATTTGCCTGATAGCTCGTTTTTGAGCTATAAAAACGTCACCAAAATGAATCCCATACAAAGAGTAAGCAGTATTATTATTAGAATGTCATTGGGCGTATAATTCCGAGCAATAAACTGTGCTAGCATTTCTGCTAAAATTAGAAATGCTTTTGCTTGGAAATTATATGCACATATTTTTGATAAAGTGCGCTCTTTGGGGAAGTAAGTGATGGACATTAAGTACTAATGCGCAATAAAATTTAGCTTTAATTGTTATAATAATTTTGTTCTCATTTATATAGTCTAATTAAATTATAGTTTAACTTGATTTTTGTAAGTTTTTGATAGAGAGTACATATTTTAAATGCTTTAAATCGCTACAATGTTGAACAGCGATAAGTATGTGGTGATATTTTAAATCTTAACATCTGAAATAGATTTTGTTCATGTTAATATACATATATAAAAATACATATACAAAACGAAATTATAATGTGTATTTTATGATATTTAATATAATAATGCAAAGTATGGTAAATTGCACTTTGATAATTACTTTCAATAGAATATATTTTGTAACTTATTAAGTTTACGTCAGTTGTTGTTTTACTAAAAAAAAATCATATTTAAATACTTTGAAATTATATATATCTAAGCGAAATTCTCAGGCAAAGGAGGTACCGTTCTAGATTGTTTCAAATGCTGTAAATAGCCGAGCACACAAACAAGTAACATTTGGCACGAAATTTTTGGCAAATGCAAAAGATATTTGAGATATTGGACTATCCCATTTTTTCTTGTATTGTCCCTCGATTATAAGTACAGCGCCTTTTGTCTTTGTCTCGACAATTGAACTTGCAATTTATTCCTTCTGCATCAGAATAAGCTTTTATTTATAACTCTGTGGATGTGAACAGACACACCACTCTACACATATGCAACTATTATGTAAGTGATGACTTTTTATATGATCGTTTTGTAAATAAAGCACAAGCTATAACGGTCAATCTAAATATATCCATGCTACTGCTATATTTGACTTAGTTCGTGTGTAAATGTTCGCTCATTTACACTCACAGATAGTCTGTATATTTTTAGACATTTATTGGTGTCAGATTATGCTGGAGCACTTGTAGTGAAGCTGTTAGGTAAGAAGTGCCAAGTCGCGGGATAGATGACATCTGCGTTATTCTAATGTCTTTTCTCGAGAAAAATCTGACTTAAAATTGTATAAATGCAACTTACCTTTAGGTTATGGTAGAATATGATGAAGGCTATCGTGATAATTGACAGTAGTATAAACAAAGTAAGTGCGGAGACTTGCGATATATTTAACGTGTTCAAAACAGTGCTGGTAATGAAAGCGACAGCTTGACAATAGATGATTGGCAAAAGACAACGATCCAAAACATCCCATGGTACTTCTTGTTGCGATGGTGATGGTAGTTGTGATGTGCCTAAAGAAGATCTTCTTCTTAAAGACGCCGATTTAATCGCTGGGGAAGGCGGTAAAGTTTTCAAAGATGGCCTTCTTTTAAACGGACCACTCATCCTCGATTTTTCTCAGGACTTTCTTAAAAAAAACACGCACTAGTAATTCTTTTGTTTTGCGTTCCTGTTTGTTTTATACAACGCGATTTCACTATAACTTAATATCAAAGCAGGAATCGGAAAACGTTGGATATGCGTTTGTTTGAACCGTCCGTTTCGAGATACCAGGACGGAATGCCAAAACCGAAGTTTCTTTAGGCCACGCTCTATTTTAGACCGCAGCCGTTATGTGCATCAAGTTAAATGTTTGTCTGTGATTTTTTCGTCGACAAAAATATAACCGTGCGAATAAATTATCGCGACTGTTCTGGCCAAAGTGCTGCCGGTTTTATAGAGAATATCTACCGGTTCGCCCAATTATCAAATATCATACACGCTAATTTTGTAAATTGTAAATTGGTGAGCTAGATACGTGGGTTAATCTAATAATTTTTAAGTAAATTTATACTATCTTGTCAATAGAAACACATCTAGACATAATGGTTCCGTATCCCACATATTTCAGGGAAAGTTTTTAATACAATTTTTGCCTTATCAGGTCTGTAGCTCTTAATAAATAATTCCCTTATTGATAGTGTGTTTTTCTGGGGTGTGCCCGTGGATTTTATCATCCGCAATTAAGCCTCTTAGTATGCTTTCCATTTATTTCTTCCCCTAATTTGAATTTCCTTTCTAATACTATTTAAAGATATAACTTCCGTAAAGGTAACTTTCGTAACTTATATCCCAGGTCATTTTTAGAAGGTCAAAGTGGATAATGCTCTTGATAGCTTTTACAATGTATTGTTTGAAGTTATTGAGCCATCTGTTCCGATTGTGGTAACATCATGTATATTTGCAACTTTTATCAAGCGTTACTTGAAGTTGAAGTTATACAGGGTGATTCTTAATATATGCGACAAACTTTAGGAGCTGATTCCTGGGGTTATTTTGATCATAAAAGTTCATAAGAAGATATGTCCAAAACCGCTTAGTTCAGAAGTTATACAATGTTTAATAGAAAGTGAAAATAATAAATGGTTTTATTATAAATTAACAAAATAATTAGTAAAACAAAATTAACTTATAGTAACTGTTGAAATTGACCGCCCCTAACTGTAATACAAGCTCGTAACCAAGTCTGTGCCTGTTTCTCTAATATGCGTAGTGGTCGCGTTGTAGATGCTAATCAGTTGGTGTTTACCAGTTGCTCAAGAAGCACGTGTTGTGATTATGTACGGTATTTTGGAATTGTTTATTTGTCATTTCAATATTTGTCAATAGTGTCAGAGTATTCATTCAGTTTATTGCCAGTTTCTGTTTTCTAAAATGAATTATACGAATGCTGAGATGTGTGATATGCATTTCGTTTACGGTCATGCCAATGGAAATGCGCGTGCTGCTAGACGTTTTTATGCAGAACGATACCCGAACCGTATCATACCGCATCATTCCATGTTTGCTCGTCTTCATCAACGTCTTAGTGAAACGGGAAGTTTTAAAAAACGGACGACTGATAGCGGGCCCCCATCTAGAGTGAGAACTCCACAAGTTGAAGAAATGGTATTAAATGAAATTGAGGAACATCCTACAACAAGCACCAGAAAAATTGCGTTTGATTTAAACATTAGTCAGGCCACAGTTTGGAGAATATTGAAAGATCAACTGTTGTATCCATATCACATTCAACGGGTGCAGGCTCTATTGCCAGCAGATTTTCCACAAAGATTAGCTTTTTGTCAATGGATGCAACACGAAGTCGTACAAAATCCTAACCATTTGGCTCAAATATTCTTCACCGACGAGGCTACTTTCTCTAGAAACGCGATTATTAATTTTCATAATAATCACATATGGGCCGAAGAAAATCCGCGAGAAATAATGAATGCCCGTCATCAGCATCAATTCTCTGTCAATGTGTGCGCCGGAATTGTTGCAGATCACTTGTTAGGTCCACATTTTTTACCGATGCGGTTAAATGGCGAGGTATACCGCAATTTTCTTGAAGAGGAGTTACCACTACTGCTGGAAGAAGTTCCGTTGCAGTTAAGATTACAAATGTATTTTATGCATGACGGTGCTCCAGCGCATTTTAGTTTACTTGCTCGCGAGTTTCTGGACAGTACAATTCCAAATCGGTGGATAGGAGGGGAGGTCCACAACCGTGGCTTCCTCGTTCTCCAGACTTAAATTCATTGGACTTTTTTCTCTGGGGCCACCTTAAATCATTAGTTTACACGACTCCCATGGAAAATGTCGATGAACTAAGAAATCGTATTATAGCAGCTTTTGAAACAATTCGAAATACCCCTGGTATTTCCGAACGGACGCCCCAGTCAATACGACGGAGGATAGCAGCTTGTAGTACGGTTGGGGGCGGTCAATTTCAACAGTTACTATAAGTTAATTTTGTTTTTCTAATTATTTTGTTAATTTATAATAAAACCATTTATTATTTTAACTTTCTGTTAAACATTGTATAACTTCTGAACTAAGCGGTGTTGGACATATTGCTGTGGCAACATAACTATCTGGAATATGATAATTGTAGTATTGCCATACATTAGGCCTTGCCAAATAAATTATGTTGTGTGCTGTTCCAGCAACATAAATAATTAAGATGATAATTTTTATTATCCTTAATGTGTATTTTATTTATCTTAACAGCACGTACTTTATAAGTATTCGTGAATTCTTCAGTGTATCTGAATTTCTTCCCTCTCGTCAAATCTCTTGTTTTTATTTAAGATTGGGATAAGGTTATAGCTTATTTAAAATGAAAAACCAGAAATCATATAAACATAATTGTCGAATTTATTTAATATTTATTACATAAAATAAATATAGAATCGCTATACTGTATTCACCATATATATTTTAAGAGAAACATAATTATAAGAAAATGTTTGTACCTTGTTCTAGGTTGTAACGTTTCTTTATGATACGAATAAATTTTCTTATACTTAATTAAATAGAACTCTAAAAATATTTTCCTGTTTATCAACGCATAAATACAATTAACTTTTGTATGTTGTTTATTTTATGGTCAATGTTTGGAGAAAAGCTTGAATCTGATTACTATCTATAACCATTCGCACGCGTTATAGCTAGCATTTCAGAGTCCGCTACCCAGAAACACTTTCCTTATTTCAAATCTAATCTTAAATCATTAATTCATAATCAACATTTTATTGTAACTATTAATGATGCCAAATACTGTGCCAGAAAATATACATTTGCACGCTATATCCTCTTAACACTCAACACCATTAATTATTTTATCTCTTTTTAACTTGAAACTAAAGAATGCTTATTACTATCTCAGGAAAATATTTATTATCCCTGTTGCATAACGTTATACTGAATATACGTTCGCACGATATATTTCAATACTCGTATAGCCACATTGATAAGTCTTTGCCTCTAACTTACTTTGAATCATTGAAAAACTTTTCAAATTCGGTCATTTGCATCTCCATTACTTTTACAAAATTACACAAAACAATTAAACAAAGAAAATAAAAATAAATGAAACTTGAATGAAAATAAAATTAACACGCTAATACAAAAGAAATCAATATGAATCGTGGTGTATCTAACCCTACGATTTTAAGTTTTATATAACCAGCTAATCTGTGAATCAATCAATGAATGAATCGAATGAATATCAATGAATGCACAATCAATGAAATAATATCAATGAATGAATCTTGTCGATTCTTGTTTTCAATTTATATTCCCGGGAAAGACACGTGACCGTTCTTAACGCCATCTTCAGAAACTACCATTTAAGTTATCACCCTGCATCTTCATCGCTCCTGGCTTTCAAGTTGCCGTAGTGATTTGAACACCCACACACACGCACTTGTTGTCTTTTTGACAGTTCCTCACCGCAAAAGGTCAATACCTCGAGAATTGTCTGTTTACAACTTAAAAACTTCCTATAAATTGTTCAGCGTTTCTCCAACGTAGGTATACTTGTATTAATATAACTCTTCTTTATATTTGTCTATGAATTTATTCTTTCCATTAGCTAACACAAATCTTATTTTGTTTTATGTCCAGCTCTCGGCAATCTTGGAAAAACATTGCAAACAAAAGGTATTCCTTTAATAAGATTACTCGTACTACCATGGTCTATTTGGTTTGCCTTTTCGTCGCCTCCTTCTATCCAAGACTTCTCCAACGGTGATATATCTATCTGTAATACACTACAAACCAAGTTTACATTATATTTTCTTTTTATTTTGTAGGTTATCGAAAACCGTACCAAAACCTCTCTACTGTTTATGAAACATGATATTACATATACAAATTCCTGAATGTATTCTATTATTACCAGCTGTCGTTTATAAAAAAAACACTACTGCTGATGTCTCAGAATATTTTTATTTATATCCTTTTTTATTTACTTATCTAGTCATAAGTTAAGGTAAATATTTATTCTTTTTGTATGATTTATTTAATAAATTTTATTACCTTATGCACGTTCTCAAGTTTACATAATTATTCAATTATCTTTCTCTCGTGCATATCGAATTTCCATTATACACAAGCCATACATCTTGTTTCTCTTCTCTATAAAAGAAATATATATACATCTTAAATTCTATCTCGTCTTTTATTTTAGTACTTATTTAAATTGTAAATATAAATTCAATTTTTATGTCTACATAAAAGTGTATGCAACCCAATATACTCATGTTAAAATTTTTTTAAATACAATAAACTTATTATTATTGTTTCTTTTATATTTTATACACTTAAATTAAGTCTTAATACTATTACTATTATCTTATTAATATGCAAGATACCACGGCAATATGTTCTTATGAACTTTAATGTTCAAAATAACCCCAGGAATCAGCTCCTAAAGTTTGTCGCATATATTAAGAATCACCCTGGCCGCGATAGAAATCTATCCAAAATAAGTTTTTATTTGAAATCTGAGCAAATCATTAATATCTGATGCATATAAATTTTGAATTTCATTTTCAAAAATATTTATCACTTCTATAATTCTTATATCTGCAATCATGCACACATCCAACAAAATTTTACTAGTAGTGCAACGTATTCTTAAATTTTTAATCAATTTAATTCACTTATTAGAAGTGTTTTAAATTGTACATATTCTACACTTGCTATTCTCTACAGGAAATAACGTTCGTTTTTCATCTATTTTTTGGAATGCTGTTTACTATGTCCTGTATACTAGATACAAAGCATTGATTGAACTTCTGTGCTACCTCAATGTTGTTCATAAAATTTTACCATATGTCAAAAATGTAAATTTTTTTGAATACGCATTGAAATTAACAGAAAAGTTTTGGTATGCCTGGTAATCTTCGGATTATCTATAATTACTTATTTAACTCAAAAATAACAATACCAAGAAACCATATGTTGCCATTTGCTACGTCAAATTCAGACAAGGGCACAGACAAATGGCGTCGTCGTGAAACTGAAATGATTGATTCGTTCGGCACTGATAACAAAACGTTTTGGCCAAGCTAAAATAATTGTAACACCGCAAAATAATTCATCAAGTTTCGGAAAAATGTATGCTTACACCTTCTGGGATGCCTTATCTGTTACTACCCTTGCGCACAGATGTTAAAGATGATGAAGGGAACTGCCTCTAACTCAATCGTCTTAGTAGGCCGTGGATTACATAGAATCTCAGATGGATGAATTTACGGACGCCATCTCCTTATATGTAATATTCCCTACTCCAAAATGGTCTTTGATCCAGGAGAAAAATCAGATAAAATACTCAAGGTAGCAAAAAATAAGACAGAACCACAAATTCCAAACAACATCAATTTAATAAGTACTAGTTGTTCAAATTATAAAATTAATTAATAATTGTAGAATCAGGAAATTAATTATGCAAACAAACAAAATTTACATATGCTTACGCGTGGCGTAACTAGTTCTACACAATTAAAAGTACTCAAATAAAGTGGAAGAGGTTCCCTATTAATGGTCACCCTGTGGATCACACATGGAATTGCAATAATAACAAAATAAAGGTTACATTTCTAAAGTAAATTAAAGCTGGCGATAGCTAGAGATCTCTGCTTAACAAACAATTCTACAATCATGTCAATACATAGGCCACTCTGTATATAAATTTCAAAAAAATGTACGTGAAAAGTAACTGGAACTTAGCGAATGAACGTTTAAAAATACAAGGTGATGAAAATCCGGCTTAAGGCCTCTAAAATGAAATTTTAAATACAATTAAATTCGGCACGTTAACCCTCGCAAACTGAAAATATCCTTTTGCCAAATCGGTTAAGAACTGGCAAAGATTAAACAAAATTAAATGAAAACTTAAATAAAAATTTGAACAACGTTCTTAGCTCTGAACAACGCAAACTAACAATAAAAATTAAAATATACTACAGGCTTCCGAGAACAAAAAGCCAACGGGAAAAATATATTAAATTTCAGAGCCGAGTAGGTTATGGTATCAAGAAATTAATTTTAAGATTATACAACAAATTAAACTAACGACAGCTTACAGTTTACGTACAAATAATTAGAAAAACAACGTAAAACACTTATCTTATTTAAACAAGAAAGCGTGGCTTAGCACACACAGGAGGGAAACTGGAACAACTCTTCCATCCGGACTCCCAGTGTACGAAGAGATAAGAACCCTAGTTCTCCTGGTTCAGGGGTAAAATATACCTACAAGAGGGATTCTTGAAAAACCAAATTCAAAATGGAGTCCAGCAGGTGTTTATAAATTTCCAGTCTTTTATGACGATAAGTGCGAGAAATTCCGCAGGAAATTAGAAGCTACAAGACATGGGAAAAACGACATACATTAAGAATAATCCCACTAAACGAAAAACCAAAAAAAAATTACCAGATAAGATTTTAATCGTTTGCATCAAACAATTATCCGACAGTACGTCGGGAATAAGACTCATTAAAACTTTTAATGCACAGCGATAATGATCCACTCTACAGCCTAATTACTACGAAACGAAATGGCAATATGCATCAAATAATTTTGCAGTGAATAAATAGCGAACGTAATCAAACTGCTTCTATTACCATCAACGATAAATACCAAAGTGAACAAGGGAGACGCTTAATTACTACCAGAACGCACTAAACGGTCAAAACGTATTTATTACAGTTGTGCCAACAATTTGAAACTTAAATATACCGTTGATACTTGTAAACAACAAAAAGAAAGAAAGAAGCCTACTAATTACTTGGGAGGGAAAAGATAAATAAAAGAATTCTCTAAGACCAAAATAACAGTGTTTTTAAATACTAGTTAATTCCGAAAAATTAGCCAAACGTAATTAAGGTTGCATAAGCATCAGCTAGATTAACCATTCATAGGAAGCGGAATTAAGATGTATATCAGCACAGTTGATCAGGACCCGCCGTAATCAGAATGGGTTAAAGACCTAATAAACGAGACCGATTGAGCTTGCCAACAGATAGCGGAACACCCATAATTAGAAATTAAACTAGCTTATGTTTAAAATATAATCATTGACACTTGTTACACTAGATATATTTAAATGATGAATAAATATAATTCTATCGAAAATTGCTAACGTAAAAATGACCACAAAAACAAAACAATAATCCTACCAGAATAAATGAAAGAAACAAAAACACTCTTCAAAAATTAACATAACTCATTGCTATTACTTTTCGGTTAACTTGTAAGTCACGCAGAGTATAAAGCTTCGTTCAATATAAAACTATTGTGTTCAAAGTAAATATGCAAGAGTACTATTTTGACTAAGCGGAAAGCAAAGCAAGGGTTACAATAGATAGGCAATATTGTTTAATCACGTCTTGACAAATTTTCTGCACAATAGTTCTGTAATAATGTTATATGTGTAATTAAAAGAGCATACTTGTCTCAACACGCATTATACTTATTTGTATTATTTATGCATAGTAAGTATTTTAAACCGCTCTATATATTGGTATCATCAACTATGTGAGGTATATAATGATACGATACACAAAAACATTGCAAGGAATTAATAGACTTGGCGCTAAAGATTAGTTTAGGCAAGGTTTTGTAGTGGTTTCAAGGAAATGTTGTAATTAAAAAGAATAGCAGCAAAAGATTAAAAGCTTGGCCATGGTGCAAATTGCTTCGTTTTACGTATTTTGCAGGGTAGTGACTCAAAAATGTTAGGAATTAACTAAAAATAAAACGGGAATCGTTTTGAATATAATTTTATTTTTCAACGCGATCCCGTTGAAACATTAATAATTTGGAGCGGTGACATTCCTGTACAATTAAACAAATGCCCGGCTCACTGATATTTCAAGGTTTAGGTAATATATATTTGCAGTTAATTTCACATCTTCATCAGACGAAAATTTTATTTCGGCAACTTGTGAACAAGTGAACGTTTGACCGTGCCAAGTCTGAACGAATAGGAAATCACATTCAATTCATAAATATTTGCTGTTGGTCTGGTATTTGTATATGATTGCGAGTTATTGTAATACAGTACTGTCTTTTTTTATTAGTTAATTTAATTCTTTCAGGGTAGGATAAGGACATTATTTAATAAAATTTTGTATGTAATCGTATAAACAGGCAGGAGTAATTTATTTATAACAATTAAGGTTACTACCACTATTACCGTCAAAATGACACGTTTTACAGCAAGTAGGACCAGTACTCTGCACAAGACAAAGCATTAACATTTCAAAACTAAAAGACAAAACGAAGACTAATGCCACAAATCAATGGCCGCGGTTTGACATTTCAGAAATGACATTTTTTTTGGATATCAAACCACATTCATTAATTATTTTAAAATAAAATTTGCCAGAAACGCTGTGTTAGATTGAATATATGCGAAAGCATGCTCTGCGGTTACCTAATACTTACGAGTTGACATTTTCAAGTCTGTGCAGTGGCGGCTCTTTAATGAGAGCAAGTGAGTAATTTCACCCCCTGGAATTTTGAAACAAAACAAACCAAGCAGCGACTAACTGTGAAAGTATTTATTTATTACGTATTCATAGTTATTGAACAGGAACGTGGCGTGAGCGGCCCGCATAACAACCTACATGCACCGATCGTCGTCACAGATATAATGACGACTAACAGCGCACGGATGTAAAGACGACAAACTATTCGAATGTTTACCCCTCCCACCGAGAAACATACCCATTAGCAAGGCCCAACCGTTGCTCCGTTAAGCCATTAACATTATATTGAAGGTGGGGAGAACTGTATTTTGTTCTACTTCCATATCGTATAATACATAGCGTGTGAGCAAGATCCCCAGTCTGCTCACCGCTGTTGTAAGATGAATTTCGTCTCTGCGTTACAGAATAACACGTTTTCGCGAATAACGTATGATGAAAAAATCGCAATAAAAAATCTTAAACGGCCGATGCCTCTATTATGTTTAGAAAATAAACAATCTGTTAAAGGTAAAGACGTTATAAGAAAATTCAAAATGAATATTTATCAGAAAAATGACTGGATTTGTGGGTGTGAAATTAAAAATACTTTGTTTTGTTTTCCGTGTCTTTTGTTTGGTGGTGGACCGTCTTGGTCAAAGAACGGAAAAAAGACTTAATTCATCTTAGTGCTAAAATTACGAAACATGAAAATTCCGAAGGGCATTTGAAAAATATATTTAGTCTAAGAATGTTAGGAAAAAATAACATTCAGAATGTTTTAGATTCATCATATAGAAAAGCAGTTCAACAACACAATGAACAGGTAACAAAAAATAGGCATGTGTTAAATTTAATAATAAATTGCATTAGATTTTGTGGCGCGTTTGAACTGGCACTTCAGTGTCATGATGAACGGCAAACGTCAAATACCAAGGGCATTTTTCGGGAATTGATAAATTTTACTGCAGAATTGGATAAATCGCTCAGAGATCACATCGAAGCAGCACCGGTTTTTAAGGGATTATCAAAAACGATATAGAATGAGCTGCTTGATGCAATGTTGAACGTGTATCATGAACAAGTTTCCAGTAAAATTAAAGCAACCGACTTCATATCTGTGATAGCTGATGAAACCACAGATGTGTCCAATCAGTTTCAGTTGGTGGTTGTTTTAAGATATATTGCGAACGCGAGACCGGTCGAAAGATTTTGGAAATTTCTTCTGCCTACTGGACATGATGCTAATTCTTTACCTGCCTCCATCCTTAACGAAATTAGTTTGCTTGTTGATGACCAAGAAAAACTGATTGCACAGAGCTATGATGGGGCAGCAGTTATGAGTGGTGCTATTAATGGCGTGCAAAGACCAGTCCAAGACCAGTATCCAAGGGCCAATTTTGTACATTGTTACGCACATCAGACAAATCTTATTATGTCACATGCTACATCGAGCAGTAGTAATTGCAGAATTTTTTTAGCTAATCTGACGGGATTATGTACTTTTTTCTCCACTTCATCACAACGAGCTGCAAGATTGGAAGAATTCCTTCAGAGAAAAAGCTTTCCTTGTTCTTCAAAAATAAGATTGAACTTCATTTCTAGGACAGTGAATACAATATATGAGCACCGAGAAGAAATAATTCAAGCTCTAGAACAAATCGAGAGAGAAGCTAGTTTACAAAACTACCATTCATAAAGCTGGTGCCAATTTGCGAATTTTAGAGGAGGAAAATTTTATCTATTGGTTAACTTTCTTTCATAAAATTATGCCACATGTGGACATATTGTTTAATCAATTACAAAATGACAATACAGATGCATTAAAAATCAAGAATAATTTAGATATTTTGAACACGCTATTGGAAAAATTCGAACCGAAATCGCTGACACAGATAATCAGTTGGTTAACCAAAATGACTCAGAACTGACTCCTCGACCATCAACGCGACGAAGAGTAACTGATGGTAGCCAAAGACGGAGGGAAACTATTGAAGTGTGCGATATTATTTTGCTTGAAATAAAAACTAGATTTCGGTATACAGGGCACTTAATATTAGCAAACTTAATTTCTTTTAAACAGTTCTCCTCTTTTCAAAAAAAATTTCCGGAAGATTGCCTTAAAGAAGCAGTAAAATTTTATCCATGCCTCAATGAAAGCAGACTACGAACTGAATTAAGTGTTCTATATTCTAGAGAAGACTGTAGGCAAGATATAGAAGTCAGTGCTGTAGGCCTGCTAGGCCTTCTGCCGGATGGATTAAGCGACACCTTTAATGAAGTTGTTAAGCTTTTAAAAATTGTCATTACAATCCCAATGACAACGTCTGAAGCGGAACGCCAGTTTTCACGGCTGAAGAGAACAAAAACTTTCCTGAGAAATACAATGAAAGAAGACAGATTAAATGCCCTTACTATGTTATCTTGTGAAAAAGAATTTATAAATGATTTCCCAAAAGTGATAGAACTGTTCTGCAAGTCAAAGACACGCAAAATGGACTTCGTTTATCGTCAGATGTAATCAAACTGCAGTGTTATATTTACTATTCCTTCAAAACAAGCTGTACAATGAACAGTACCTGTCTGGAACAGTATGTTGGTGAAACTTATAAAGACTGGGTGAGCGTTCTTGTACCACGCGATCATTTAAATTCTAAATTATAGCAGGCGGGATTTTTTTTATTAGGTTGTCCAGAATGTCAATTAATGATTAATTAACATTTTGAAACGTCACTTTGACAATTCAAATTGTAAATTAGTACTTATATACCAACTTAATTTAAATTTCACAGCCTGCTCTAATTTAGAATTTAAATGATCGCGCGGTATTATACTTTTTAATTTTGAAATTATGCACTCCCTATGTGAACCACCCCGAGCCGCCACTGAGTCTGTGCATTATCATTTTTCTTTGCCTTGCCACTCATGCATCATTTGAAACATAAGTCAGAATTATTTGTGCGGTGACAGTAGATGTCGTCCATGATAACTCAGGATCTTCTAATGAATCTACATGAATAGTATGCGGCTTCTCTACACATAATTGTTCACATTTTTACTTTTAATTGCAAAATTAGCGTCGATATTATTTATGTGGTGGAATTAAATGTTGTCCATGATAAATCAGGATCTTCTGATGTAATCGCATAAACCAGATTTAGCCAGATTAATACGTTATTAAATGAATAAAAATGGTTGACGGAGCATTGTTAAATGGGCTTTCTAAATTAGAAATTCGAAGAATTAAATATACGAGGCCAGATATTTGGGAGCAAAACATACAATTAAAAAAATGGCGGGAAATGATCAAATTCTAATGGCATATTCGATTCAGCACGTAAAATTACATAAAAACTAGACAGAACTGTCTCTGCAACAAAATTTTTCTGTACCAGTGTTATACATTATACATAAAACACTGATTCCATGACTATTACTCACTATGAGAGTGTACGTGCAGATTTATGCTGTTATCTGTTTGTACTAATGTGAATATCTGTATAATAACTTAATCATGTCGATATTAAAATCATTTCCTTGTGTGAGTCTATTCTTAACAGTACATTGCAAATTATTGACTTTACTGGAAGGATAGCTGATAGAAATTCAGTTTTGAAAATAATGATTAATATTTGTCTTCAATTCTTTTAAAAGTGCTTCTCTGGGCAAGTTCAAATAGTGTGTATGCCATAACATTAATATACACAAATCCCCGTGTTATTGTGTTGTTGTAATTAAATCTATTGAGATACTATAGACAAAAAGGTTCTGTAAAAGGTCAAATACAATAATTAATTTGACACAGTAAATTGCGAACGTACAAGTGGGAGCAATTAAATACACCATTATCGAGCGCTTCAGACGATACGCGCAATGATGTACATAATTTTGAACGATGAAAATGTTTTACATTAACAGAGAGACCATTTCTATCGAATAAAACGTAATTAGTTTACTTTGTTAATAATTTCCGAAAAGGCCTTACCGTGTTTTTGTACTCTACTTGCGTCGATTTTTTACATACGTCATTTATGATTTTTTTGATTATTCATTATCACAATACTCGTATAAATCATATAGAATTAAATTTTAAAAGTGTATCGGAGCAAGAGATCGAGTCTATCATTTCCAGCATACATACCAAAGCTGTGGGTATTGACGGTATAGGTATTGAGGTAATTAAATTGTGTTGTCCTTATCTAAACAAAATCATAACGCATTTACTAAACAATAAAGAAAGACAAATTCTGATAAAACAATATTAGACGGTACAAAAAATGCTGGTGCATTCTATTTGTTGCCGCATGCAAGACTGTGATGACATTTTGAGTTGCACTTTCTTTATCTTGCAACTGCAAAGTTTGTAGCCGTGCCCTTCACTTTTCGAATTGGCAGTAGCCGCTTCTCGCAAGGATATTTCATTTGATGAAATTTCACCAATAGACACTTTCTTCTTTTTACAAAATGTGAACTGATTTATGATTGCTTGACAGTACCGTTTTTGTTTGTTAATTTATAAAAATCGGAATCCTCTACGTTAACAACCGCGTCCAACACATTTAAAAGATCAGTACGGTCTCGGTCAACATCTAAGATTTGGACTCGTACGTTATCACCAAGTTGACCGGAAGAAAAATTCCTTTTTGCTGCCCTTTTCGTAGAAATTGAATCGCATTGTTTATGCAGCTTTGCACGTAGAGAAGATTCACGTATTGCCGTGAACTTTACTTTAGAAATTAAAACAATATTGTATATAATCATAAAATGTTAGAAGTAGATATAATTAACGTTGACACTAAGATATGCTCGTGTATTTAAATTAATATTAGCAATAAGAAAACTCACTTATAGTCTAAGAAATATTTATTCTAAAATAAGTGGGTGAAAAATTACAAAAAAACAAACAAAAAAGGTACTTAGTAATAGTTTAAAACTAGTATAAGATAAATTAAATATTTATTCGATCATACGATAATACAGGTATGCACATAGAATATAAGTATTTTAATTAAGAATATTATATATATACATATCATTTAGAAATAAGTGAGGAAAAACCTCAACAATAGCAGTCAATGACGCAAATGAATGCTTATTTTCAGAAGTGAAAAACCCGAGATAACATTCAAATTTGAAAATAAAGAACCTGACTATGAGTTAGGAATAAAAAGAGCTCTGAGTATATTATGCAAAGAACCTACATTTAAAAATGGAAAGACTCTTAAGACCAACAACCATGAAAGAGTGATGTTAACTAACGGAACAATTATAAGAGACAATCATCTAAAAGCAATTAAACTATACTCAGAGAATAAAATAAGATATGCTCGTAATGTATATGAAGAGGCTTAATGCACTCAAGTAACTTAGAAATAAAATACATACACTTGCGTTGAAAAGGATATTAAGATAAAGTATATCACAAAATCGTACAACATTTTTAATATATACAACAAAGGTATCAATTCTCATTGTAATGCGAGTAATTGCAATCTTCTTCATGGTTCCAAACTTAGTGCACATACAAACGAACATCTGTAACCAAAGAAACAAGCAGCATTAATATAAAAAGCAATGATTTATTACAGCATATTAGATATTCAAAACTCACCACGCACAATGAGATGGTTCAGAGAGAGAACGGAGCAGACGGGGAAGCCGCAAACGGAGGGACTGAGGATCGAAACAATATCCAATTTCTTTCCATTCTTTCCGATTAAAAGCACCAGAACAAAAATACGAGTAAGGTTAGCGCTTGGTCGAAGAATGTATCTACGAAACAACGAAAGTAGCAATGAGTTTATTTATAAGTACAATGAATGTTTACGATAGCAATAAACAAATGAAATAACGTAAGAAAAACATTAAAGTGAATATCAATATACTTACTGCACATTAGATATAAATATATGGAACAACAACAAATACTGTCGTTGGTGAATGTAGAAGACATCAAGTGTCAAGATCAAACATACCAAAATAAATACCAACCTAAAAACGACAAGAGGAAGAAGAGACAAGGCATAAATGCCGAGATATCCGCTAGAGGCGCTACAACGAACAATTCAAAAAAATAAAAGTCCGCAAAACAATCAAATAGCGTGTGGCATTTATTTTCAACTATAAAAAGCGCGTCGGAACAGAAAATTAGTTAGTTGTTAGCTGGTTCCTGTTACATTAAAAACTTCTAACTCACAACAAAGTAATAGAGTCTCATGAAGAAAATAATACATCTACGTGTTGAGCGAATAATGGTCAAGTGGGGTCGTTACACGCTTACCATTATTACCGCAAAACAAATATAAAAGGATTACCTAACAATTCACAAACGAACAAGAAGCATATACGCTTCAATATGAATAATTTTCAATTGTTTCTGGTCGCCATATTTTCAAAAAGTGAGCGTCATCATTTAATTTATAGAAGATTCCAATGAGAGAAGAATCCACAAATATGGAAAACCAATTTCAACAAGAATTCGATGAATTATATGAATCTACGCAGTGAGTAGTAAATAATATTGTTTTAACTATTAAATTGAATCAAACATATACAGGTTCTCTCTAATCACTCCATTTCTTTTAATACTTAGTTATTTAAATGATAGAACGTCAATATAGGGACACAATTTTAATTAAAATTAAGAACATTAGTCTTAAAAGTGTACTGTGTGCGAATACTTACACAACGGACCAGTGTTCATTAAGAAAGACCTTAGAAAGTTCTGCTTTGAACAATATTCAAACTTTTATAAACAGGAACGCCTAAACGCGTCGCACTAAGAATCTAAAGTCTCCGTGAGAATAGAGGTTTAGACAATTAGTTTGTGATGCATTAGGAATGTATCTGGGGTGGTGATTGATTCAAGCTTTATGTAGTACGTGCGAATGTTTGCATAAAGCCGATTAGTCAGTACCTTCATTATCAAGTCAATATAATTTGGCCTAAATATACAGGCTTTTTATAAGAAAAGAGTGAAAGCGGAGAAACCCTGTATTAGTTCAATACATATTTAAGTGAACGAACACGATATTATTGTGAAAACTGTTATTTGTAAGAATTGTAAATAAATAATATACAGTCTAAAATAAATTCTACCTATTGTTATTGATAAGTATATAATACATTTTTCACACGAGTAATCTAGTGTCATAATTATTTATAACCCTATCCCACACAACATCACAATAGTAAAGAATGTGAAACAAGTAAGGAAAGAAGTAAATCACAGTAGAACCCACAAGAGATAATCAATTATGCTGTTTTGCCTATAGAGCTAGTACAAACATCAATTTTATAGACTCTTTAATAAATAAATTATAAAAATTCTATTTAAACGGAGGGTTCACAGCAGTATGTCCAACACCATTGCTGTCATCTCCTTCATCACCGATGCCCGCGTGAGAATGTTTTTGATCTTCTTCTGCTTCATTAAATTTTTATTTCAAAAACCTTGCTAACAATTTCTTCAAGCTGTTTCTCTGCTTGAGTGTCTGCAATTTTCTCACGAGGAAGATTCGATGATGCTATTCCTCTTTTTGGTTTAACCCCAAACATGGCTTCGTATGGAGTATGCCAAGTATCCTCATGGTAAGATGTGTTTTTTGCAAATTGAACAAAATGTGGACCTTCCAATAACATTTTTTTTTTATCGGAGTCATCCAGTTAAGATATTTTGTGCACTTTGGTTGTGTTGCGGTTTTCCATAAACTATCTTTACGTCTTTCCACATCGCACTAGTTTAGATATTACTCAATTACTAAATTATCTGAATGCAATATGGCCGGAACTCCAAGTGTTAAAAAAATTCGAAAAATGAAGATAAATGCTTTAATTGAACAAATTTTGTGAGATGGTCTTGATAAAAAAAATTGCATATCTACCTGGCATCGTGAGTTTAACTCAGAGTTAATCACAGATTTTATGACAATACCTTTTTAGGGAAACTTTGCTTCATCTGATATTGTTTGCATAAATTTAGAAATAGCATTAAAACTTCATAAATAATATTATTATACTTAATTCGTTAGTTCTTTAAGCATTATTGCCCCCCCCCCCCCATATGCTCCTCGACTATTTCTTCATTGATAACGTAATAATAAACATTTGTCTCTCGGGGTTTCATGGACACAATCAACTTATTTTTGTCAATTACTTGCAAGACATCAAAAAGTTTTATTCCCCGGTAATCCAACGGTTTACTGCTTTTTTCTTTAGCAACAATCACTTCAATTAAAGTTTTTAGTACTTATCTTGGCTAAAATAAAAACAATTGTCCTGTTAGTACCTGTTGACTCAATTGTTCAACTTTTCAAGAAATTGTTCACGGTTCACTGCATTAACCATTGTAATATGGAACTAGGTACTCTGTATGACAAAAACTAGGAACGCGATTATCACCGTGTTGACAAATAAGAGTAGGGAACCAGCTGATTTGGTGGACACCACGTATGCTCATATTTCTTTGTTGGCATACACAAGTGAATGTTAGAATACATTTAATCTTTCGATCTTTCGTGGGGTATTTGGTGTATGTCGACATTCACTAGTGAATCACGACATTCTCCTATTTCGGTCCTTCACAGTAACATATACAAAGTTTGTGAAGTCTATTGTTAAGAACTTAACATCTTTTACTTTATTTTATATTATCGTTTCTTGTTTTATATATGAATGTTTTTCTTTATTTTTATGTGTTGTCATATTTTTGTAATGTATGTTTCATTTTTGTTAACTTTTAATTATATTGTCTATTGTGAGCATACTGATGCGGAGCAGCTTTCGGGCGTATACAGTCTCATCGGCCGAGTTTATTGTCTGCCGCCCGAGTACACGACTATACACTGAAGGCGATGCAAGGCCTCCTATGTATACGTACGGACGGCAGTGTCTGGCATGTGCGTATATATAGGGACCATTAGCTTCTCGAGCGATTCTCATGTATATATGCTGTAATCTTATATTCGATGCAAGAGCGGCCCCGACATATCGGCACACACCGAAAATAAATGTGTATTTGAACTGAATTTGAGTTTTATTTTACGGTACTTTCAAACTAGGAAGTTTCCTTAACATCTATTGTATAAAACATTGATTTCTAAAAATTTTTTTACTCAGGAAAATGTATACTATTGCTACTCAAGTTTTACGTATCTTACACACTTTCTATTTTTTACTCAGTGTGAGATTTCAATGCTGAGCATATTATCATATACTGCATGCATAATGATTGGTATAAATCTGTTAAAAAGTCCTGAAAACATAAAAAAAGAAACGACAAATTCCAATTTTATTTTTATCACGGTGAAAGTTTCCTTGGTTGCCAACAAAACATAAACACTCTTGGTTGTTTGACAAAAATGTAACATTTTAATCGGACATTTGTGTATGTTATACATAATATATATTAAAAAACATTTATTAAATATGAATCTAAGAATAAGGACACAACAATGTCAAATTTAATGGTGTTATAAACTATGTCTATAGAATTAAAAAGGCTTATTAGTATCCATGGCAAATTACAAACTCATTTCGAATTATATACTCAAATTTCTAGTTACGTTTCAGAACAATATTTTTATGACCGCGAACGTGCAAATTCTAGAAGCGCACGCATCCTAGGGCCTGAAATAGGTTAGTATTGCATTTGCGAACAATGTTATTATTACGCAATTCTTTCAGTTACTGTACGTTGAAATTAAATTATTACGAAAACTGCATGTTCTAGTCAACAGTATATTTACAAAGTAGTCATATCCGTTGTTGAATATATACTAAAAACACTACATAAATAGTAAAACACACTACATACTATTTATCACAGAGTAGTAATATTTATTTCGTGCTTTAATAATTTCGAGCGTCATTATTAGTTTTAATATGAAAACGACAATTGACAATTCTAGCTATACAGTTTATCGCTAACTCGATTTAAATAATAGTGAAGAGTTAATAATTGATGTTTATAAAGAATTTACTTCTTAAATAAGAGTAATATATTTATAACTGCATGAGCTGTGTGATCACAAAAATATGTTATTAGCAAAGTATATTTATACAGTTAATGCAAATGAATAGTATATTACATACCGAACTGGAAAGTGTTTCATTACTGTCGAGAGATTAATTAGTTAACCGAGACGCCAAGCGTCGATGTTAACTTTATCTCGAGACAGGATAAAACTAATCACCGAGGTTTGTATACTATTTTATTTACAACTATAAGTATTATATTTATATGTGACAATTTAATTCAACTGTCAAAAACATGACATTTTAGTACACGTGATGTTAGTTTGCCAGCGGATAAACTGCTAGTAGGTATGTTTGCTAGCGGATAAATTGCATGTTGATTTTCCATGGTAACAAGAATTCAATTCTGACAGTATCGTTTAAATAAACGTCGTACATAAACATTTGTATTTTTCTCTTCCAAAATGAATCGCTTAGAGTAAAGTGCAGTTGAGGTGTCGGGCGATTTTTTACAAAATGATTAATATACCTTATAGAGGACCTTTAACTGAACAACTTTTACTTATAACATTAAGGATGGAAACGTACAGAAATGGAGATAAAAAATAAATTAGGTACTCACCGAGTGAATTTTGCAGGATACATCCCATGTAAGATATCCCATATAGATCATTGAAATAATGAAAATCACAATAAATGATGCTTATTTAAGCTCACAACACAACAATTACTTTCGATTTGTATGTTTTTTTATTAAATTTTACCAAAATTGTAAATACGAAAATCTAGAGAAACAAAATGGCGGCTGTACACAGACTGGATAAAACGAGTGAAAGACACAATCACAATCTAAGGTTCGTGTTGCATCGGTTATGCTTCGTTGAATCAGTCAATAGAATTAATACGATGTAGAATGTCGTTGAAAATAGTATTAAATGTTTATTATTACGAAAATCTCTAATAAAATTGAAATTATTAATAGAAATGTTGTTTTTGTAAGTAGATGGACAATTAGATAATTAGTTATATAAAAATAATATTTATGATTGGTATTTATTTATGATCGTTAATTTGAAAATACATAATGAAATTGAAAATTGCCATAATTACAAAATTTTACAATTGTTCCGATTATCCATTATCTGTTATTAGTAATAATTGGTCTTTAATTTGCCATTTAAGTGCATTTATTTTAGAGAAAATCATATATTTTGTAAATATTAAAGTGAAACACAAAACAAGTTGACTTTTATAAGAATATAATGAAACATAAAGCACGTTTTACAACTATCAATATTGAGTTCAATACAGATATAAAACAAGCTTAAGATATACAAATGACAACGTAAATTACGTCATATCTTTTATACCACCAAATAATTTCGTATTAACAATTGCTGGGACTATACTGTAAAAATATTTAATCCACTACGCTGATTCATTTATAACACGTTCAGTAATTTTTACTTTAAACCTAAACAATGATTTTTAAATTCAATCGAAAATTAACAAATAGTAGTCGATAGCGTTTATTTTCTCTGACTAAACACACTGTATTAGGTATATTGTTATCATAAGTTACATTAGTTATACATTATTATATATTAATGCTTATGATTAATCAGTTATTTTTAACGATGTAGGTAATACAAAATATAATTGAGATATTGAACTATATAAACATATATAGCACTGGTACTTATCATAAATGCTACTTTATGTGTTTGCTATTTTATTGTGACAATTACTTTTTTAATGTAAGATTGAGTACACTGGAAAATAACAAATTCATATCATGTATGTCATTTGTATATCTTAAGCTTGTTTTATATCTGTATTGAGCTCAGTATTAATAGTTGTAAAACGTGCTTTATGTTTCATTATATTCTTATAAAAGTCAACTTATTTTGTGTTTTACTTTAATATTTACAAAATATTATATGATTTTCTCTGAAATAATTGCACTTACATGGCAAATTAAAGACCAATTATTAGTAAGAGCAGATAATGGATAATCGGAACAATTGTAAAATTTTGTAATTATGGCAATTTTCAATTTCATTATGTATTTTCAAGTTAACGATCATAAATAAATACCAATCATAAATATTATTTTTATATAACTAATTATCTAATATTCTATATCTACTTACAAAAACAACATTTCTATTAATAATTTCAATTTTATTAGAGATTTTCATAATAATAGACATTAGAAGGACAAGGAGTGGCTACTGCTTTAACTAAGGAAGAAATTATAAAAATGATGAACTTATGGAACGAGAACACACCAAATAGATTGCAAAAGAAATTGTTCCATATTGTTGCATTTGAATTGGCTTGGAGATAAGAAACTTAACGATAGTAAGTGGCTCACGGAAAATATAAAAAAATCTTGATTTATGTCCTGTTAGATTGTTTTATAAAATTCTAAGCAAAAGAGGACCAAACATTCTTACTGATCGAATGTTTTTGACAGTGAATCAGTATTATGAAACAGAAGGCAGCAAGGGATGGTACAAAAATATGCCTACTGCTACGAGTAAAGAATAGAACAGGAGAGATAATAATGTGGTGGGGAAAGAGGTATGTTTTAGACGGAAGTTACCACTTTAAGGGAGGTCAGTTATATCCTGTTATGTCGAAAATGACGTTTTAGTGTTTCTATAATGGCGAATTGTGTGGCTTGTGGTCGTTCTAAACAGCAAGAACATAGAATATCACTTTTTCTCCTCATTGGTAAGTTATTGCATTGGCATTCAACATAGGCAATAATAATTTAAAAAAAGTTATTTTAAGTAACTTGTCATATATTTGACATGTCTGATTATGTGTTCCATGGCGTAACATACATATCCAAGTCATTTAATATTCGTCATATTTTTGACGCAGATTTTCTTTAAACCTGTTTAAAATATATTAAAAAGAAGAAAGAATTAAAAACTCTCGCAACCGACATGCGCCACTAAATTAAAATGGCGTCTAATTTGAGATGTTGCTAAATTTTACCTGTCAAGTAATATAACCTACAAAAGCTATTTCAGGACTGTCATAAATAATAATATTCATATACCTTTTGACATTTGTCATAATTATGTTTTGACGTTTATTATAATTGTCATCTAAACATTTTAAATTTGTCAACAACGCCTGCCTCCTAAACAGTATAGTCAAATGTCATATAAGATACAGGTATAGAAAAAATAATATTTAATAGCTTTATGTATAATATTTAATTTGTAACTGGCCTACATGTAATAGTATTTTATTTTGGGAAGGTATATATCCTGAAAAATTAATTAACTTAATTTTATTGTTTTGAAATTGTTCCGGCCGATCGAAATTTGTAGTGGTATTGACTAGTCGTCTTTAGTTCGTACTTTGGCCGTGTCGGTTGCCAAAACGACTCGACTATATTACCCCCGATAAAAAAGAAACCGCTAAAAGTTTTGACGTGTTAAGTTGCCAGAATTGTGATGTTCTACCGTAAACGTCAAATAAATGTACGTCAGTTTTTTAGGTGAATAGATTATAAAATAAATGTTGAGTAGTAAAGTCTTCAAGGACTGCACTCCACTGGAACTGAGGGAAACTGTCCTTCCGTAGCGATCCAGATATCTTAGCTCGAACGAAGAAGAACGAGAAATCACTATATCATCATATCGGCAATAGTAGGGGCGGTCTATCTATATGGATTCAAGCTTCCAATAATTCTAATGTAACAATTAATTTTAATAAATAAGTTCTTGTTCGTCTTGTTAATTAAAATGTGGCTGGAAGCCTATTTAATGTGTTATCAAAAATAAAGATAAACTATAGTCTATTTTTAAAGTAGCGAGACCAATTTCTGAACATACCCCTGTCCCAAATTACATGCACGAAAATCTTGAAAACAAACTTTCGAGTATATCTGATAACTATTACTGCCGAACTCTGAAAAGAACTGGTAAAGTATATAATGAAATAACGGAGAAATAATAGAAACAACAACAAGGCTTAACCATAAACAATGTCAGTTGACAGAATCTGTGCAAGATTGATACGGTGTCATTTGGCCTTGCTTTCAATCAATGAGATTTCACTGTCAAAGTGGTCTGTTCAGAAATTCGTCTCGCTATTTTAAAAATAGACTATAACATTTGATTGATATTGAGGCTGGGAAATGAGGGCGGGAAAGGAGGCAGGAAGTGAGGGCGGGAAGTAAACGTGAACAAAGTCACACTTTCAAATTTATCCAAAAATAATCTATGGATTCGCTCGTCAAGTAAAAAATGAGTTTCTCTAAAATTCATTTATGTTTTTCATTTGTAACATTGTAGTGGCTTTGTGTTGGTAGGTTTTGACAGGGTACAACTGTTACTTTTACGAGTTTTATTGACAACCACCCTCAAATAAAGTCTTTTTTTATAGAAAGAATATAGGTATAGGTATTTATTGCAAATAACTCTATAGCCGGCTCCAGACGGACAGACTTGTCTTAAGACATGCACGCGCGTTTATGTCTGTACATTCAAAACCGTGCGTTCCCAGTTGGCTCCAGACGTATATACTTGTTTGACAGTGTTGTTGCAAATAACAAAAGAGTAGGATGTCGGACTGGAGCAACGAAGACTTATGTTTAATAGCAGTGGCGTGCGCATGTGTTGTCAAACAAAAAGAAAAGTTGGCAAGAAAAAAAAAGGTAAACCGAACAAAGTGGGTGAAAGCTTGGTTGTTGAAGCGCCATCAATATTCACATGTTAACCTGCTAGAAGAATTGCGGCTACAACCCGATGATTGGCGCAATTATCTCAGAATGAGTGAGGACTGTTACATGCAACTTCTAGAACTAGTAACACCACTGATTAAAAAGGAAGACACAATTATGAGATCAGCAATTACACCACATGAAAGACTGACTGCTACCTTGCGTTTTTTGGCAACTGGAAGACACTATGCGGATATGCAATATTCTACTATCATTTCTCCTCAAAGTTTGTCACAAATTATTCCAGACACTTGCAGTGCTATCTACGAAGTGCTGAAGAATGAATATTTTAAGGTAAGTGATGAAAATCAAGTGAAAGTAGAGTATAATATAAAGAACTATATAATCAAAGGCTACAATTCAAATCTAGAATATACACTTTAACAAAATAAGAAATGAAACCAAACTTTAACTGCACATTAAACTAAAACAAGTAAAAAAAACTCTAAATAATACAACGGTTTAAGTATCATGAAACTTATGATGGGATGTAGCTGTGACAATACTCTGAAAGTCTAGAATCAGAAGTTGATAGTAAAGTAGGATTCGCTGATGTTGTTCCGCTGTAACCGGTAGTGTTTTGTCCGGGACCACTGGCATAACCTGTTTGAAAATAACCATACTGCTGCTGGTCATTGTGCGGAAATTGCGGGTTTTCAGATGTAACTATTTTTGTATGTCGATTCACGTTGCCCAACTCTGCCTCAAAAAGAATGTCCGTTATCAATTTTTCAGTATAAATTCTCGTTTCTTGTGGTAAGGATTGTAACTTTAGTGCTACATTTTTTCCAAAAAGTGTAAATCGATTTGCTTCACTAGCTTGTAGCTTTTGCCCTACTATAGTCAGGACGTCATCCGCCACACTGGATGTGTTTGTTCTTAATCGTGACTTGCCTTGTGCCCTCTTTGCAACTTGTGGCGTGGCAGCAGCTCTTATCTCTCCACATATACGTGAAACCTGCACGTCTGTTGATGTTGCTGTAGATGTTGAAGGGCTCGGTGCAGATATGTGTGGTGAAGAAACAGCCAGATGACTACCTGTTTGTTCATCACTATCCTGCAAAAGAATTGAGAATAATGTTTATGTTATTGTTACAGTTTCCGTCAACAGAGGCCGAATGGAAGCTAATAGCAGAAGGTTTTGATAAGCACTGCAATTTTCCTCACTGTCTTGGCGCAGTAGATGGTAAACATATCAATATTGTACCTCCACCTGGTAGTGGTTCTTATTTATATTATTTCTAAAGGAAGACACAGTTTAGTGCTAATGGCTATAGTCAATGCCAATTACGAATTTATTATGTGCGATTTTGGTGTAAACGGTAGAATATCGGATGGAGGGGTAATTGAATATACTCAATTCTACCGTAAATTACAAAATGGTACATTACATTTGCCGCGGGCTTCTGCACCAAAAGCTGGTCAAGAAATTTTACCCTTTGTTTTTATAGCAGACGAAGCTTTTGCTTTACGGCCTGACTTTTTGAAGCCCTTTAACCAAAAAGAATTAAATCACGATAAAAAAATTTTTAATTACCGTCTTTCACGGGGAAGGTGTAAGGTAGAAAATGCGTTCGGCATAATGGCAGCCCGTTTTCGTATCTTTCATACAGCCATTAGTATTAATCTGGGAGCAGTTGAAAAAGTAGTGATGGCTTGTTGTGTTTTGCACAATTTTTTACGAAGACAATGTACTACCATCTACTCGCCTGACACATGTCTCGATAAAGAGGATTTCGACAAAGGTTGCCTGGAACCGGGATATCGAGCTACCAACTTAGACAATATGCAACGTGGCTTTGGCAAACGTTCTACCACTTCTGCAAAACAAGTACGGGAGCAATTTATGAATTATTTTGTATCAGAAGGTGCAGTGCCTTGGCAAGAAAGAATGATACAATGATAAGTACAACTGTAAAACTAAAATACTAATTTACGATGGAATAATTTTCATCATCTTTTGATAATACATATTAAACTGTTTTGACAATTAAAATGTAGTTGTTTTAATTAAACCTTTCTCTATCTGTACCTACCTCATCGTCAGATGATACTTCTCGTGATTCGTTCTGGGACTCTTGCTGGGGAACGTTTGACACAGAAGTACGTGCTTCATCTTGGTCTTTTAGAAATAACAAATGGTCGTAGTACCACAAGTGTGGTACGTATACCTCATCTTCACCCGCACCTGAATGGTGCGATGCTTTGATTTTTTTTATTTCTCTGCGGAACCCTCCCCGTAACGTATTTATCTTTTTAACAACACTGTCTTTTGTAGCGCCTTCTTCTACTTCTTGCATTTTTTTTACCAACACTCCATATGCATCGTTTTTCTTTTGCCGGTCCATATATTCTTTTGATTTCACTTTCCATAGGCATGGGTAACTTCTGTATAGTTCAATAAATTCGAGAAGAAATTCTCGGCTATAGTTGCGCAAATCGCACATGTTGTGTATACGTGTATAACGCCACACGCCCCAAACTGCAATTTTTAAAATTACTCTTGAAGAATGTTAATGTTCACAAAAGTGTAAAACAGTAGAAACTACACCACTGCATGAAGTCCGTACATACCTGTTGCGACTTGTCTCCAGACACTGATTCATCACCGTACGGTCATCTCCGCGCATTCAAAAATTCAGGAACGTTGAAAGACTTGAGTGACGGACTTTTTTCAACGCGCGGACATATTCTTCGCATCCACACGAGCGTACATGTATGTACATACATGAACGCGCGTGCATGTCTTAAGACAAGTCTGTCCGTCTGGAGCCGGCTATATGATTAGATTGCTTAAAAATAATATTCTAGAATCATATCTGAACATGTAAAATTATCCTCACTGAAATTCAATGAGCAAACTTTTATTGAGTTAGTACTTTTTCTCTCTATACGTCAATTAATTTCCCACATTTTGCTCCTTTTCTGAACTTGTCCAAATCCACTTTTCTTTTTAAAATTTTGGCTCTGATGTGGAAACGTGTGTAAGTCACTATTCATTTTTCCCACTGATATTCATGATATATTCTATTTGAAGATTAGTTCGGAATAAATTCATTGTTAATGTCAACAAACTAATCAAATTGATACTACCCTTGAACAATAATAGTTGTAAGGGACATAGATCTATCCTGACCGTGACATTAGACGCTTAATTCAAATTTTGTATTATAGTGCCGCATGTTTAGATTGAATTCCGAATAGGACAATAAAATTCTTCCTATACTTCAAAACAATTCATCTACGTAAGATTACCGATACCATATGCTGAACCACTCTGTACAACATATTACTAAATATCGGAAGTCGAAAAAGGTTGAAGCAATCCTACCGTATAAAACTTTTGTTTCTTTGCAATGTCCTCATTTATAACAAGTCTGTTGTTGTTTTTCGTATTCCTGTCTCTTTCTTTTCCATAAAAAGTAGGGATATTATAGTCTCCCTTCTATTAAGTTAGAGCGTGTATATGCGTTCATAATGTACAACATACGTACGTATCACATGTCTGTATTCGGATGTGTAGGCAGGCAGATATAGGATGGGATACTTTTATAGTCTAGCTTAAATAACATTTGCCTTCGAAGATGGTCGTAAACTCACTTTTATGTATTTATATTGCAAATTTGTAACTGATGGGTTGAAAGTGTGGAATAGGTCAAGGCGCGAAATATAGGTGGTTTATCTTTAGATCCTTGAGTATTACGAAGGAAATTCAGAATATCCAGAATACTATATTAAAAGACGATTAACTGAGCTTTAAATACAATCATCTGGTAATCTATGTGCAAAAGGTAATCGATATTCGTAGTAGATTGTTGTTATGCATAATACAATAAATATAGACTTTGTAGATAATATGATCAGATATTGGAAGTGAATGTTTGAACATTCGCATATGTAGTACTTTTGAATGATCAGTAGTTTTCGTCTTTCTTAGACCCTCGAGAACTAATTAAACTGGGTTCATTCTGTAATGATATTAAGGTGACGTAAGAAAGCAATATCACAGGATATATCATACGTACAATAATTACACTAGATTACTCCATTCTAGTGTAGCAATACTGAATTCCTAACAATATCTTATTCATATTCCTATGAATGGTATTAACGACACAACTCGTCACTTAAGTACATCATTCTTTACATAATAATAATCTGTGAAATATTGTGTATATACGAGGCATGTTTTTTAAGTAAGTACCGTTTTTCCATACCGCGACCGCAGCACTGCGGTCGGCGTTCTGCGTATGTGCACTGGGGGCCTACATCTCTTGCCTACGCACTGACGCCATTACAGTCTGATTCTACCTTGTTTACGTTGTTTACTGAGTGTTTAAGATGCCACCGATAATCGTGAGTCCCGCCGACTGTGAAGTACGGGTTGTTATAAGATTTCTTAGTGCTAAAGACCTAAAAGCGATCGATATTCATCGTGAAATTTGTGCAGTTTACGGACAAAACATAATGAGTGATGGAATGGTAAGAAAGTGGGTGAGAGCATTTAAAGATGGCCGCACAAATGTGCATGATGAACAACGGAGTGGGCGTCCTTCGGTCGTTAATGAAAGTTTGGTGAGAGAAAACAGACGCTTTACGATGTCCTCTTTGTGTGATGGATTTCCTAATGTTTCGCGTAGTGTTTTGTATGGCATTGTGAGCGAGCGCTTGAATTACCGAAAATTGTGCTCACGTTGGGTACCGAAAATGTTGACGGATGTGCAAAAAACCAAACGTTTAGGCCAGTGGTTCTCAACGTGGGCGGAGGATTTTGGGTGGGCGCTGTACGGTGTAAATGTAAAGCTACACTACACAGTAAAAAATTAGTAAAATTATACAAAAATGCAAAATGTTTAATATCCGCGCTCACCAATGTTCCTATTATGCATTGTTAACCCCATTGTTGCTATGGTTACGTACATGCTGTTTCTATTTCTGTGCTTAACTATATTATTGTATGTATGACGCAACGCGCGGACTCTGTGAGTCAACGTGAGTATAGTGGACCGCATCTCGAATGTTCCAAGGTCGAGAGAGTTCGACTTCCAGAGAATTCCATGCAGTGCGGTATATATAGCGAAGTCATTATTCGCATGATTCATTCTATTTACGATAGTCAGCGATAACGTTCGAATAGAGACAAATATTCAGTGTGCGATAGTTGTGTGATTAATTAACAGAGTGTTAATCAAAAATATTTTACATTTAGCACACACGGTGGTGTTATAAAATAAGCAATATATATTTGAGCTGAATTAAAACTAGCTAGAGCAATTTTTATAATCGAAAACCGTTTATTACAGGTAATAATCATTTATTGATGTTGGTAATGTTTTTAATAACTCAAATTATTTTAGAAATCTAACTTATACAAAATACTTTAATTATATTGCTCCAACCAAAATTGTTTAACAATGTTTAACATCGGTCTTTTTTACACGACAGCAATGGCCCCTCCAGGCAAAAAGCAGAAGGTGGTACGCTAGTATTCGGTCGACTATATAGCCTTCGGTTTCGTACCAAGCCCAGCGGATCGCACAAGACCGATGTGCCTCATTTGTTCCAATGTGTTCTCAAATGAAGGTATGAAACCCTCTCGTATGCGTGACCATCTAGAAAAGATGCATTCGGACAAAAAGGACAAGCCCGCAGAATACTTCAAGAAACTGCGTGATGACAGGGAGAAAACTACCCCGTCCATTTCGTCTGCTTTTGCCAAGGTGACAGAGATTCAGCGTGATGGCCTGCTAGCATCGTATAACATTGCATATATGATTGCAAAGGCTGGCAAGCCGCACACTGTGGGGGAAACACTGATTCTGCCTGCCGTGAAAGAGGTGATTTCGACTGTCTTACATAGGAATGCGACAGAAATAGTGAAGGCTATCCCCCTTAGCAACGACACGGTCTCCAGAAGAATAGATGAGATGGCAAGTGATGTCGAAATCCAGTTGGTGGACATTCTCAAGAAGACCAACTTTTCCATCCGGCTTGATGAATCGACTTTGAGTGATAACACTGCCCTTCTCATGTCTGACGTGAGGTACTTCGACGAAACTGGGGAAACAAAAGAGGACATGTTGTTTGCAGAGTCCTTACCCCTTGACACAACTGGTACATCCATCTTTGCTGCTGTCAAGAAGTACTTTGAAGAAAAGGAAATCCCGCTAATCAACATTCACTCCTGCGCAACAGATGGAGCACCAGCAATGGTTGGGCGATACAAGGGGTTCCTTGCTCTTCTCAAGAAGGAGCATCCAGATATCATCTGCATACATTGCGTAGCGCACAGAGAGCATCTTGCAGCGAAACGGCTGACCCCCAGCCTTCATGACTCTCTCAATCTCGTGATCACGGCCGTGAACGTAATAAAAACAAATGCAAAAAGCGATCGACTATTCCGCAAACTCTGCCAGGAAAATGACGAGATCTACAATCGGCTGCTGCTTCACACCGAGGTGTGATGGCTCTCTAAGGGCAACTGCTTGGCTCGATTCTGTGAAATGTTCGATTCAGTTGTCACTTTCCTGCAAGTCAAACATGAGAAGTTGGCCGGTGAGCTGAAGAAACACAAATTCGACATTTTCTACTTGGCTACAATCTTCAGGAAACTCAACGAGTTGTCTCTCCAGATTCAAGGTAAACTGGTGACACTCATCGACTGCAAGAGCGCAGTGACCACCTTTATCGACAAGCTGGCCCTTCTCCGCAGTAATATCGTTAGGAAAGAACTTTACCAATTTAGTGAAATTAATCAAATGACAGAGACACCCACAGATGAAGATCTTCTTCGATATGGGGCTCATCTTCAGCAACTAAAAGAGGACCTTACATCGCGCTTCCAAGACCTCATCGAACTGGATGTACCTGCCTGGATCACTGACCCGTTTGGAGTCCTGCTGGAAGACGTTGACGTTAAATTGCAGGAGGAGTTGGTGGAACTTCGCAACAACGAGGATTGCAAAGTCCGAATCAAAACAGGCTTCAAGAAACTCTGGCAGAACCACAGCATGGCAGGACTATTCCCTACAATGTGGGGAATTGTTCACAAGCTTCTTCTCACGTTTCCGACTTCATATTTAGTGGAAACCGGATTTAGTGCGGCTACATTTCTGCACTCAGACAAGAGGAAAAGGCTGGACATGGTCAACAGAGGGGACTTGCGGCTTTATTTGTCTCTGCTGACTCCTCGCGTGAAAGAGCTGGTGAGCAAGCACCAACCTCAAGGATCGCATTAGTGAAGACTGCATGGGTTGGGCTCACAAATTTATTAATTTAATTTTGTTAAATAAAATTCAATATTTCAATAATAATTTTTGTTTGTATTAATTAATATTTTTAAATAAA
Source organism: Amphimallon solstitiale (assembly GCA_963170755.1). Taxonomy (NCBI): domain Eukaryota; kingdom Metazoa; phylum Arthropoda; class Insecta; order Coleoptera; family Scarabaeidae; genus Amphimallon; species Amphimallon solstitiale. The sequence continues at coordinate 1,075,898 of OY720682.1, read as the reverse complement.
TTTAGAGGTAGAATTTATTACTTCTTGTTTTAATTACTGTGCCCAGGTTAACTAGTCCATAATCCATAGTCGTAGTCCATGACGTGTCCCTTCGCGATTTTCTGCAGTGGGCGCTGGGATCTATACAAAATCCAGTAAGTAGGCGCTAGGCGAAAAAAGGTTGAGAACCACTGGTTTAGGCAGTGCATTGACTTTCCTTGAGCGGTACCGCAACGACGGTGATGATTTCTTAAGCCAAATTGTTACGGGCGATGAAACATGGGTGGTCTACGCCACACCAGAATCAAAGCAACAGTCCATGGAATGGCGGCATTCAGATTCACCCGGAAAAGTGAAGTTTAAGCAAACAATTTCTGCCCGGAAAATCATGTGCACAGTTTTTTGGGACAGAAAAGGAGTATTGCTTGTGGAATTTCAACCTCGTAATGAGACAATCAATGCAGCAGCTTATTCTGAGACCTTGAAAAATCTGCGCTGTTCAATCCAGAACAAAAGATGAGGCAAGGCACATTGAAACACACATATACAGCAAGAGGCATTTTTAAAACCACTTTATCGGTATCAAGAGTCTTAAAAATGTGGACAGCTGGGACAATCATGAGGTCGAACATTTTCATCATCACAATACTTCTTTATACGACGTATAAGAAAGTTTATTAATAACGTGACAGTTAAATTTTGAGTAAGTGGTTATTTAGTCCTTGTAATTAGAACTTGTATTTGTTGGTCTAAATAATTTAATATTTACAATTTTGGTATCCTAAGTAGTAACAAGAAGGATATCTTAATTGTTTCAGTGATTGATGTTGCATACAATTCCACTATTAACATGTCTATAATGCATGTTTACTATACGATCAATATTTTTGGAGTTTCCGTACAAATTTTTAGAAAAATTAATGTAAATCTTCCATTTCAACATTCTATGAAATTTATGATTTGTGAAAAACACGTACATGTGAGAAATCATTGTACAGATGCACAGAAAAGTAGTAAATAGACGTCGTCTTCATATTCTAACGTTAAAAATATTACATTGTTATTTGAAAACTTTGCCAGGATTATTTTTGCAAACATTTTTCTACTTTCAATAGAAATTTAAATAAAAGTTATGTTCCTTCGAGATCAGCTAATTATAACTCTTTTATATATAACATCTTATTATTCTTTATTCGCTTTTGTAACCCGTTGCATATCAAACAGATTTTAATCTTTCTCGTGTACTCAAGCGTAAACAAATAATGAGGTGTGGCTACCACACGACTTTCTTGTACGTATGAGCGCTTCAAATTATAAAAATGTGGTTCTAAATTGTTTTAAATATCTTCTTAGAAAAATAACCTGTGAGTACATAAGGGCGTTATTTCAAATCCAAATTTTAAGAAATTTTTATAAAAAAATTATTCAAAATCCTATTCTAAGCACTTCTATTCTCTTAATAAATCCCAGTAGAATGCATACCATAAAGTGTTACTTTCGGTTGGAATTTTGAAATTTCATTTATACAAAAAATATTCCAAATCCAGCTCTACATATAGACATACATATAATTACTAATTTAGAAAATAAATTTTGCAGAGCTATAACATATACTATACTGTATAGTTTAGTATTACTAACCTATCATTTCCCGCTTGTTTGAAAATATCTTTAATGTTTTTTAAAATATATTTGTAAAATCCTGTTTCGTTTTGGTTTATTTTGCCACGGAAATTTCCATAGATATATAAAACTAACAAATATGTATCACGCATTGATATCTTATTAGAGAACTAGATGCCCTACACGCTATACTTTGCATTGCCAGCAACCGTGCCGCTAAGACCCCATTGAAATTACACAATCATTTTAAATGTGAATCATTATTTTCTATGTACGTAAAAATTAAATTTAGTCAACAAAAAATGTAAATAAACAATAAAATAGAAATTTTGAGAATGTTGGGTAAAAATAATGCAAAATAATGCGTATTATGTTGCATTTATTCGTTTCAAAACAATATAGCTTTTGTTAATACATGTCGAGAATTATTTACTTTTAATTTCATACTAAAGAGTTTGTTTTCATGATGAATTCTAATTTTAATGTATACTACAGCAATTTCTTTTATTAACCAATAGAGGTGATCGGTTTCAAAATTTAAGTCATCTATTATATGATCTTTTAAGTCTGAAAATAAATCTATATCCATATTATTCAATAATTTATTTACTAAATACTGCATCACATTATTCAACTTTGGTGGTGAATTTAATATATCTCTGCAGATCTTTTCAGCAGTTTTGCATATCGAGATAACATTTAAAATAAACCCCCTCTATTTTTGTATGAAATTAAACTTTGAGCTAAATTTTCTTCTCCGTACAACGCAGTTTTACATAATGTACAAATGATACGTTTTATTAGTTTGCGGACAACAAAGCCTGCAATGTATTCAATAATATTATCGATGTAAGGCGAAAACCATATACCACTGTAATCAATTTCCTCATTGCTACGAAAACCGTGATAATTTTCCTGCGTTGTTACTGTTCTCTTTGAGTTTATACTTAAAATTGGTGTCGTTATATCAACAAAATAAACATTCAGTGCATAAATGTATGCAGTGATTAATTTCAATATTATTACATCACATATTCTGCATGTAAAAGTAAGCATTTATAACAAAATTGCTTTCTTACCGATGGAAAGATACATAATTGTTTAATGAAGTTTGTTCACATGTAGGTATTACACAATATTTTACCATTTTTAGAGCAAATATGAGGTTAACGCACCGATATAAAAATACAAAAGTGAGGTTAGATTCAGAGGCCAATAAATACCCATGAGAATTCACTATGGATGACGATATTTAGTCTATAGTAGGATTACCGAACAGATGCAGTAGCAACATTGCATTGACGTAATAGCTTAAAAATAGCCTTAACCATAAATATTTTGACATTAGACATTATAAACAAATATGTAGTTCTAACCCCACATTTCGATGCATGTATTCTACATTCTCCTATATAAATGTAATTATAATAGACGAACATTAATGCAATATAGGTACGTAATATAAGCTCTGTTTAAGCAACTAGTTACTAATAATTTTGATTACTTTAGATTATTTTACGTATAATCGAAAGGATAATGAAAATAAAATAAAATACAAGAGCCGTCCTCTCTAGGTTTATGCGAACAAGAAATGTGATATGATAATTTGTTTGACGTTTGAAATAGTACATTATAATAAAGAACTTTGTTTAATATTCTGTATATAGTGACATTTGTATAACAATTTATTAAAAGCAAGCTTAAGGTAGCTAAAGTGGTGAAATCAAAGAATAATTTTCTTCTAAATAAATGCACATTTAATGAATATATAGTAATTAAATTTTAATTTTTTTCCAATTCGCTTGTAAATGGGAGAAATGGGAAGTAATAAAGAAAATGACAGGTTCGGAAATTTTTAATGCAATATATACACTAGTAGGAGGAAATATATTTTAAGTTTCTATGATTACTTACATGATACAAAGAAAATGGGAAAATTTTAAGAATACATGGCGTGCGAAATTGGCAAATTAAACGAATCCAACGTAAAGAAGGCCTTAAAAGAAGACTATTTTCTATATAGCACTTCTTGCGGAAAAGCACCGAAAAGCCACAATTTCAAGAAAACTTAACATACCTTGTAGGTTAGAACTATCGCATATAGTATCACAATTAATTTATTTTGGTCATAAAAACACCATTGTACAACATATTCATCAACATTAAACGCAGTAAATGACCATTATTTATATAAATATACAAGAGATATATATATACAAAGATTTCAATAGATTTTATAATATAAAAATATTATAAAATCTATTGAAATCATAAGCAAATAATTTACTATGGCATGCTTACTTATTTTGGACATATTTGACTCAATGTTTTAATTCAACTCATTTTTAGTTTATTTCATAATATCGATATTTTCAATGCGTCTAATATCTTAGCCGTGATGACCTTGATATTTGATATCAAGTAGATATTTTAAGTGATAGGAAAATTTTGTTATTTTCATTTCAGTTGGCAATGGTCGAGATGTAAATACCAATCTGACATTTGAGTTTCTTTTGTAAATAAAACGTCAAGTATTTTATTATAAAATGACAAAATTATGGCCGAAATTTGTATATTTATATAAATAATGGTCATTTACTGCGTTTAGTGTTGATGAATATGTTGTACACTGGTGTTTTTATGACCAAAACAAATTAAGTGTGATACTATATGCGATAGTTCTAACCTACAAGTTATGTTAAGTTTTCTTCAAATTGTGGCTTTTCGGTGCTTCTCCGCAAGAAATGCTATATAGAAAATAGTCTTCTTTTAAGGCCTTCTTTACGTTGGATTCGTTAAATTTGCCAATTTCGAACGCCATATATTCTTGACTTTACCCTTATTGTCGAGTACTAATTTTATATAGTCCCACATCTCTCAATAGGAAGGTATCGAGCAAGGTGGGACTATAGAAAATTAGATAATGTACTCGACAATATTGTAGTTCTGCGTAAATTTAAAGTAGAAAAAATTCAGGAATACATAGAGTCGACTGTGATTTATACAGTTTTCTGAAAAACGCTGAGCGTAACTTGTTGTGCAAGCATTTTCAGAGATTCTGTTTACTTTGAAATAAACTTCCAAGCTTAAAGTTTTGCTTAAAATGGCTGTTAGGGATTTACATGATCGATTAACTGTTTCGTAAAATACTTATATAATTTTATATACGTATATATTTTACATAGACAAATCCCTACCTTTTGTGATCTACATCTAACAATAATGCTATAAAGTCATATTCATGTTTGCAAACAAGAACAATAATAAATATAAAATATAACCTACAAAATCTTTATTCGTGAACGAGTTGACACTTCTACGTCACTAACCGTAAAAATTCCGAAAATCGTCTTCGAAACGTCACTTCGTTGCCAGGGACTACGATAACAGTAGCTTACGAGAGCGTTTCAGAATCCCACCATAAATTAGGTATATTATTTTTTAATCCTACCTAGAGTATACTAGGTTATTTTAGGAGTTACGTATTACGTAAAACCTGTTACTTTTACCAACACATTAATTTTATAATTAGAGAGACGAATTTCTAAAGAAAAGAGTTATTACAATTCAATTGCAGCAATAATTAAGTTATTTTCTTATTTTTATTCAACAGTGGTATTAGAAGCAATCATTTGTGTAGGAGTAATCGGTAAGAACGACATGAAATGCTATTTTTACAAGAGGAGAATTTTACCTACCATTCTACAACATTCCGCCTTTCGTAATGCAAATGTCTTAATAAAACACCTGTAACAATTGTATAAAATATGCAAATATGATTTTAACAAGTGGTTTGCGAGAGGTGTATTTATTTTTCTGAATCCTTTGAACACGTCTTGTCATTAATATGAAAAAAGCAAAATAAGGAACACACCGCCTGGTATATCCAAAATTGTTGTACTTCGAGGCGCCTAATTACAAATTTAAATTGCTTTCTGTAAAATTAAGAAACAACCCTGACATTTAGGATCTTTCCATATTACGTACAGAACATCTTGTGCCTCATTATGTATACAAGGAAAGTATAGAGATTGCCGCCGAATAAACCGTGAATTATTTTCGTAAAAAGTGAGTCGTGTAGGTAGGCAGGTAGATAGGTAATAATCACAGAATGTTTGTTAAAATTCATTAAATTTTCTTGGTCGACAGTCGAAGCTGTTAATATTAATGAGGGAACGTGAGAACTTATTAAGCATTACATTGTTACGATGTACCCTTCTCTCATCGTTTTATCGTACAGCCAAGCTTGTAAGGCAGCATTAAATTTCCTCATAATTCTCATTCGATCGTCGGGTGATTCAAGGCAGAAATCGCACCAATTATATTTTGAGACTTGATTATAAATCCGAAATTGCGAATGATAAACGTTCTTGTACGAAAATACAAGTACACAATAAGTATTCATCCTATAGAGGTTTATTAAAAGAATAGAAGTCGTATTGTAGGATTTTGTTTATTTTTTCAGAAGATAAAAGTACTTAAATCTTAGGTTAGAACAACTTTTGTATAATTTGAAAGGCATAAACGTATGAGAAAGTCGTGTGGTGGTCACACTTAATTCTTTTTTCTTGCAACTATTTTATTTTTCTGTAAACTTCCTTTCATTACCAAATTCCATTTTGAGGAAGTTATAAAAAATGACCTGCATTTTTGGATAAATACTCTGTACTTTCTAGTAAGTAGTATGGCTTTCGAGCGGGAAGGTCAACACTTAATACTGCACACTTGATCACAAATATATACAGTGAAACTTCCCCTAACGGGCATTTTATCCGGTCTCGAATTTATAAGTTGGAAATTCCTAATAAATTAATTTCTCCCATGTGGACACTCCCTTGAACGGGCGTGGACAGTTATTTAGCTGCTTTTTGACCGCAAAGTTTCCATTAAACGGGAGGATATGTATTTGAATACATTAATTTACCGCATGATATATTGTCGCGAATCAACACTCTGTATAGTACTAGAATTATTACAGCGGTAACCTGAATCCTGATTTACCTAGCACTGAGTCGATACATCCTCTCTGTTCGTTCGATGAGTTCAACGGAAGTTGATCGAACGGAAGGAATGTGCGGAATCAGCGGGGAAATGACGGACTCGGCGTTACCGAGGTAATAAAAGAGCATATTCCGAACAGAATAATAATTAATAAGTCGCAAGTGATCGTCCGATTACTTATTATTGTGTTTCCTAGTTGTTCTTAGTGTTTAATAAATAAGTGTGTTAGAAGTAGTATTTTATTCAGACAACTCAATCTCCTCACCCCTTGAGAGTCCAAGTCCGGCGGAGAAGAAAAGGTAGGTGCCTTTTGCTACTTATTATATAATTATAATGGCGAGTGCTCCCCCAGAGTAAAACCCCCGTCACGGGTTTAGACCTGAGATATTAACGTTAAAGCCCACCGTGACATTGTGGTGAAGGCGCGTTAATATCCTCACCGTGACAATATGGAGAAACCGTTAGCGCTTATCAAGAAAATGTTTAAGCTTTCATAAACAGGTTGCCGTTAATAATTAAAGGGTATAAATACTGCGATATTTATAATTTGGACAAAACAAAGACGATGACATCAAGAGGCGAAAAATATGTAAACGGCAAGTTTTCGAAATAAAGATTAACTATAATGCACTGTGTGAATATGGCAGGGCAGAAAGAAAAACTGCTGATTATCGGAAAATCAGCACGCCCTCGCGCATTTAAAAATCTTATCTTTGCTCTTCTTTCAATCCACTGATATTCAAATAACAAGGCTTGGATGACTATTTCTATTATGACAGAGTGGTTGTGTGAATTTTATCGGAAAATGATCGATCAAAACAGAAAAGTTTTATTATTTTTGGAGAAAGCAGCTGCTCATCCCAAGGACGCTGCAAAATCTTAAACGCGTTTTCTTACCGCCCAATAGGACAGCTTAAAGCCAACCGCTAAATCAAGGTATTATAAAAATGTCCAAAACTTGGTACCGACATTTAATACTAAAAGGCATTTTATGGCAGTTTGAGAGTTATGATTCAGGACATAATTTAACCAATTCTATTAGTGTATTAGATGCGATTTATTTTATTAAAAAAACATGGGATGATGTTTCATCTGATACAATTCAAAATTGTTTCAAGAAAATAGGATTTCAAGAAGTAAATGAGGAGTATGAAAGTGATCAATTTGATCTCTCATGAATTAGACAATCAACTCAAATTGATGCAGTTTATACGGATTTTAGCCGTACTTTTGATGTGATAGATCATGGTGTACTACTTGAAAAGCTTTCTGCTTTCGGATTTAGTGCGTCTCTGCTTAAACTTATACACTCCTATTTGTCAACCAGATGCAAGTATGTTTTTTACAATGGTTTTGGATATCGTGAGTTCTGTCCCGCTTCCGGTGTCCCGCAAGGATCCAATCTAGGACCACTATTTTTTAATTTATTTCTAAACGATTTGCTTGGATCCTGTCGTGTTATGTCCTTGCGTATGCCAATGACATTAAAATCTACAATCCTATACAATCTGTGGGTGATGTTTCCTGTCTTCAACAAGACTTACATACTTTGTCATACTGGTGTACAAATTGCATTTAAATATAAGTAATTCCTGTGTTATATCATTTACACGTAAAGTAGGCCATCATAATTTTACTTACTTCATAGATGGTGTTTTGTTGGAAAGAGTAGACACTGTCCGGGATCTTGGGGTCCTTTTCGGTAGCAGATTAAGTTTTTCTAACTATATAAGTGATAAATACTGTGACTTACATATATACATTTATACGTAAAACGTATATGCATATATGCATGTGTTTGGGATTAGTATTTATTTACTGCTTGATGTTAGTTTTTAACATTTATGAAAGCTGTGCAACAGGTGGATGGACTGCCCAGATCTCCTTTCCTTTCTGAACTTTCTCACTCCCAGACCATCCTCTCATTCCTCTTCCCTTTTCATAATTTCCTTCGCGAGAACGAATTTACTACAGAGGTCTCCGCTAGTCAAGATGTGTCGCTTTTCAAACGTCCACTACGATGATATTTTTTGCACCAATGGCTAATTATACAGGATGGGGCACCTCATTTCCGTCGGTTTATATACGAAAAGCGGTAATATGTTTTATTTTTATTTTTATTAAAGGTTGTGTAGGTTCATTAGGGGCACGTTTTAAAATTATTTTGAAATATACAGAGTGATCCAAAAGAATTTGGCACACCAAAGTTATGAAAATTTAAATGGAACACCCTGTATATTATGGGATATTTAGATGCTATAAGCTAAATTAAGGCCACTTCATGTTATATTCCCTATACCTAACTCAACCTCTTTTCGAGATATTTCACTATTTTTGAAAATGTAGATCAAAATCATTGCTGTCTTCCATATTTGAGCGAATTATTTTAAATTGTATTTAATGTATACTCAAAGCATTAGACTCTAAGATTAGCTAAAGCTGATATATAAAAATTATACAGGGTGTTCAAAAACTACATTTCTGTTTTGGCTAACATTAAAAGCAAATAACTTTCTTATTTTAAATGGAGCAACCTGTATTTATTTTTTAGATTCTAATTTTAATTGTTTTTAAAACTGCATTAGGGTTTCCTATACCTATCTCTTATAGTTTTTTGGTAATTTAGGATTTTCAATTTCAAACACTAATTTCTTGCAATTTTTTGCAAAAGTAGGCTTTGCCGCTGTTATTAATACTTCAAACAGATAAATTATTTGACAGTGACAGTACATATTAGTTGAGACATCAACGCTATTCGACGTCGTTTAAATAATTTTAATTATTTAAAATGAGAACCTACTCTGAAAACGAAAAAGTGGATATGATTTTAGTAATCGGAGAGTCTGGCGAAAATTACTTGCTAGCATCAAGAGTTTATGCTCAAAAATATCCTAACAGGCGTCATCCTGACAGGCGGTCATTAGAAAATTTATTGCAAGTTTTCCGAAGAACAGGAAGTGTGCGTTATCAGAAACCAGAACGGCAAAGATCAATTACGGGAAATGAAGAAAATGATTTTGTTGTTATCGGATCTCTGGCAGAAAATCCGCATACAAGTCAACGAAAAATATGTGAAACCACTGAAATAAGTAGGCGGAGTGTCGGAAGAATTATAAAAAGGCACAACTTCTTCCTGTATCGTATTCAATTACATCAGGCACTTTTGGAATTAGATTACGATAGATGAATCGTTTTTTGTTTATGAGTTTTAGAAAAGTTTAGTGAAGATGAAAATTTCTTCGATTTTGTACTTTTTTCGGATGAGTCATCATTCCACAATAACGGATTAGTTAATAAACATAATTTTCATTACTACAGTGACGAAAATCCCCACTTTTTTAGAACTATTGACAGGCAACACATGTGGTGTGTCAATGTATGGGGTGGAATAATTGGAACTCAAGTAGTAGGTCCGTTCTTTTTTGATGGTCACTTAAACGGCGCCATGTTTCTTCGATTTTTAAGAGACAATTTGCCTGTACTTTTGGAAAATATACCACTTAAAATTCGTCAAAGGATGTGGTTACAACTAGACGGTGCGCCAGCGCATTTTCAAGTAAATGTAAGAAATGAATTGGATAGGCAATATCCCAATAGGTGGATAGGACGCGGCGGTCCACAGAATTGGCCAGCAAGATCCCCAGACTTAACGAGTCCCGATTTTTTCTTATGGGGATATGTCCAAAATATCATTTATGATACGCCACCAACCACACCCGACGATATGAGAGAACGAATAAGAATAGCGTTTCTTTCTATAACACCAAATATTTTAACAAGAGTTAAACAGTCCTTTCAAGAGAGAATTCGATTATGCATTGAAACAGATGGACATCATTTCGAGCACTTGTTAAAACATTAGTTTTCTTTTACAATTTAAGCTTTTTGTTTGTTTAATAAAGTATGTATTTTTTATTTACCTAGTTATGAGGCCTTTTAATTAATGTGAAACAAAACCAATCATCCCGATAGGTTAATAAATATTAGCATTTTGAAAAATAGTTTGCAAGAAATTAGTGTTTGAAATTGAAAATTCTAAATTACCAAAAAACTATAAGAGATAGGTATAGGAAACCCTAATACAGTTTTAAAAACAATTAAAATTAGAATCTGAATATGGCAATAAATACAGAGTGTTCCATTTAAAATAAGAAAGTTATTTTCCTTTAATGTTAGTCAAAACACAAATGTAGTTCTTAAACAGCCTGTATAATTTTTAGATATCAACTGTAGCTTATCTTAGAGTCTAATGCTTTGAGTGTACATTAAATACAATTTAAAATAATTCGCCCAAATATGGAAGACAGCAATGTCTCTGAAATTTTGATCTAAAATAGTGAAATATCTCGAAAAGAGGTTGAGTTAGGTATAGGGAATATAAAAGTAAGTGGCCTTAATTTAGCCTATAGCATCAAAATATCCCATAATATACAGGGTGTTCCATTTAAATTTTCATAACTTTGGTGTGCCAAATTTTTTTGGATCACTCTGTATATTTCAAAATAATTTTAAAACGTGCCCCTAATGAACCTACACAACCTTTAATAAAAATAAAAATAAAACATATTACCGCTTTTTGTATATGAACCGACGGAAATGAGGTGCCCCACCCTGTATATTGTTTTCTTTGAATTCTTCTAAATAGCATGTACGTACACTTAATAGCGTTGTTATTTAATTGTAAAGCGGTGGACAAATAAAGTTTATTATTATTATTATTATTATTATTATTATTATTATTATTATTACCATTTCCCTGCCCAGGTACTTACGCGATTCACACTTATGGTAAGTATAAATCATGTCGTTTCATACATTTTGCATTTAATTTAAATCATTTGAACATACTAGTAACTAATCCATCTTTATTTGCAGTCCGTTAATATAATAATTTACCTATTTTACGTTATCATTGTTTTTTCTATAAACGTTAATTTTCTTTATATTTGTTATTTATTTCATTAAATAAAAACTTTAGAGACTGCCCCGCTTGCTTTTAAATTAATACCTTCTTTTACATCACAGTATCCTGGACCTTTCGTGAATAAACATGTCCACATTACGTCATTACTGTTTCTTCTAAATTAATCATTGTTCACTCTATAAAAAATTGTGACAATTTAAATAGCCATCTGTAACAATTTGGTGCACAACACATACATGTACTGAGGATATTAATGATCCTAACAGTTAGTTATATTGTGATGTTCTGATTATTAATTAGTTAGGCAAATTGTTCAAGATATAAAAACAAAGTTTCTTACTAATTTATAAATGAAACTGATATACTTACGACATGATTTGACAAATAATTAGCAAGAATTATATAAAAAAAATAGATGATTAGGTTAAGTTATACATGAAAGAAGAATTAACCAAATGTATTAAGGAAAAATAGTGTAATAATTTCAATTATTATATTATTTCTTTTTGTGAACGGTAGCCAGAATATTTGTCATTTACTTTACCATGATACTAATTAAGCACGAATACGTACCTTCACCATCAAGCTATAAAAAAAATGAGTGTGCTTAAGACTACACGGCAGAAGTGAAAACTTCATCAAGGCGAGGTTAATAATACGAAATACAACTTCTTTTTTCGTTCTATATTCATTTACATTTACATTTTCCATTTTCGTTCTATATTACATTTAACAAATATATATTTATTATTATTGTGTATACATTATTCTAGTACATTTCGCTCGGTCTGATCAAATTTTCACTTCAAAAATTCATACGTACGCATGTATATATACAAATAGACGATATGATAATTCTCATACGAGTACCCGCGCTGGTCTAATGGTAACGTGCCGGCTTCATACCCGGGCGGTTCGGGATCGCATCTGCACGCGGACAAGAATTTTTCAGAAAATAAAAATACAATATTTCGCGTATTTATTCTAAATTTCAATTTCATTGAAATTAAATACCGCTAGTTAGTGTTATAATACAAAGCCGAGCATGAAACGGTTGCCGAGCGAGTATAGCAGAGACGCGTTAATTATATCTCTCTCGCACCCTTAGTCGACTCGACTCGAGCCGACTTTACCCGAATCAGCGTTACATTCCGAGCGTGACGGCTCAGTCTCGTTCAGTGCCCAACAATCAATGCATCAACGCGCCCATAGAAGTTTTCACTTCAAAAATATGGAGTTCTTGTTTTTAATGAGAGACGCCGTCATTTCGTCGCAAAGCTCAGTCATGTTGGATGTAGTTCTTTCAATTTAGCGATTTTTTGCAAATTTACTATTTAAGTAAATATAAAAACATCTCAAAGATTGCATTTATCATTTACCAACAAATCAGTAAATAATTTTTGTCATTACTTTGACAAAATACCCCAAAAAGAATAACGAACATATGAGTTAGTGATAGCAATATGGCGTCCTATCTATGATAATATACAAAACTGACAAGAAACCTGGTAGAAGTAAAGAATCCCTACTAATAAGTGGAGTTATGTAACATTAATTTAAAATTTATATTAAAAATTGACTTCGGAATTTAATAATTGTTACTAGATTATTACAGTATCGTAAACACATTGGTACCATGACGTGGAGCTTGAACATATTGTATGATTGGAATGAACAAATATAAACCAATAAATTAACAATATAGATACATTAACTTTGGTAATTTTTTTATTAACAGCAAATATATAAGTGGTAATTGATATTGCTTTTCTCATGTCTATAATTCTTACCACATACCATAAGGCCGCGTGCGTGTGCATTATCGCGATACCTATAGTGTAAGCGAAACAGATAGAGATGTCTGTGTATTTGAACGGTAAACAAGTGGACGCAATGTTCATCTGGATGACAACAACATATGCCTATGATGCACTCGTATTTGTCCAAAAAATTCACATTTATACGGTGTAGTCGCGCAGTCGCATTAGCCGTCGCTTCCACAGTTCAGTTGCAATTTATTCTTCGCAGAGGAACAACTCGCTCACACTGTTTAATAAATCGCGTTGTTGGTAGTTAGCTAACGGTCATATAAAAAATGGAGTATTATACATCGGAGCAAAAACTCTTATGATTAAACAATTTTACGGTGGTAATTCCGCGGAAGAGCTCGAGATTTATTTGCAGCTAATTACCCCGAAAGTAAAATTCCCAAAGCAAGCACTACTACTACATTCTCTTTAGTAACTAATAAAAATAAAGTTGTTCCGGATAAGAATTATAAGCGATATAGAAATTCGAGTATGTGCTTTAGTTGAAGTAAATCCTACAATGTCATCTCGACAAATTGCCCGCAAATTAGGTATCTGTAAAACAACGGTTCAAAAGATTTTATTGTTCATACAAATTTACAAGTTCACAAGTACTTTTTCCCGATGATTATTATCGCCGTATGCAATTTTGCGAAATAATGATCAATACATATCACGATAATGAATTCTTTTTTAATAACGTTTTGTTCACAGATGAAAAAACATTTCAGCTACACGGGAATCATAATCGCGCAGTTTGTCGCTACTGGTCGCGTAAAAATCTACATTTAAATATACGAAAATATGGGCAGGTATAATTGGGGATCATGTAATTGGGCCTTTTTTTTATTGGCGGTAATTTAAACGGAAATAGATATCTAGAGTTACTTGAAAAGAGTATTATCCTCGCAGTTTGGTTTCAGCAAGATGGTTGCCCAGCGCATAATAGCCGTTATGTGACAAACTTTTTAAACGCGGTTTTTGAAAACATATGGATCGGTAACTCGGGTCCTATTAAATGGCCAGCGCGATCTACTAATCTAGCACCTAATTTCTTTTTATGGCCCTTTTTACATAATTCGATCTACGGATACGGTGATGAACGGCCATCAAACCTAGAGGAACTTCGCGCAAAAATTATTGAAGTCACTATTACTGTCACAGCAGATATGTTAACAAATGTGCGTCGGAATTTTTTTAATCGGTTGGGTTACTGTTCGGGTCAAGAGGGAGGTTTATTTGAACACTTAACTAATTAATTTATTTCGAGTTTTATTATTGCTTAAGAATAACATCTTTTTAGCTAATTGCAATGTTGAATTACAATTCTGTTTTAAGAAGTAAATATTTTATGTTTCAGTATTTTATTATAGTTGACTTTTTAGATTATAATATTTGTTGAAAAATATTATTTTAGTTAAGAAGTTTTTTTTTATTTTAAAGTCTAGGAGTTATTTATTATTTATTTTTGCTGTTATGTTGTTTATGAAGCTGTGATTATCTGATGCTTCAAACAACTACAAATAATTACTTACAACGGGAACGCAATACCTATTACACTGCTTTTCACTTGATTTGCCTACGAATACATTTATACGTATAACTTATACGCCCGCCGTCGGTGTGGCAATTCAAATTGGCACGCCCATTTATAGTCGACCAGTAGTTACTAATACATGCATCGCGCTATGAACGGCGGCCACACGGTATATTTTAGAATATATAACAGTCGTTAGTGGTTTTTGGTCGAGAGATATTTTTTTAAATAAGGTCCGTTTTTGAATAAGAAACAAATCTGTATGCAAGGTCTGGACTGTAAGGTACAAGGTGTACAAAGTGTTAATAAGGTTCGTATAAAAAGTGCTTGTTATGTTTATTACACATTTTACTTTTTTATACGTAGTATATGGAAGTATTGTGATGATGAAAATTTTCGACCTCGAGATTTTTGTAGATGTCCACGTTTTGAAGTCTCCTGATACCGAAAAACTGGTTTTTAAAAAATGTCTGTCTGTCTGTCTCTCTCTCTGTGTGTGTCTGTGACCACGATAGCGGTCAAACCGCTATAGTTATCAATTCCAAATTTTGTATTTACGTGTATAATCTCCCTCTTGAGATCTGATTAGTTTTTCAGTAAAATCGGTAGACCGGAAGTAGCAGTTTACTTCAATGAAAAATCGAATTTTGCCAATATTTCATCAACTACTAGTTTAAACAAATTTATAAAGAATTCATATGTACATAAAATTAAGTTTGAGACAAATTGTCTTAAAAAGCTTTTCGAAATTCCAACCGGAAGTAGGTCTTTTACTCTTATCGAAAATCAGTTTTTTGCGAATATCTCGCAAGTCATGCTTTTTAGACAAGTACGTTACGAATATAAAAGTATTTAAAATATAATTTTCAATATCTTTAGTATACAAAAATTTTTAAAATGCAGACCGGAAGTACCACTTTTACTCTTATTGAATAGCGATTTTTTGCAATTATGTCGTAATTTATGCATTCTATATATATATTTATTTATCAAGTGTACAAAAGTATTGAGAACTGGATTTGCAATATTTTTTGTATATATGAAATTTCAAAATTCGGACCGGAAGTAGCACTTTTACTCTTAGCGAGTAGCACTTTTTTCGAATATCTTGCAAAGTATGCATTCTATAGCGATTTATTAAGAGAATGAAAGTACTTAGAATAGGATTTTGAATAAATTTTGTTTAAAAAAATTCTTAAAATTGTATAGTTTGAAACGCTCATACGTATAAGAAAGTCGTGTGGGGGCCACACCTCATTTTTTTTAATATAGTATAGGTACAGTTTATAAAAATAAAATAAAGAATATAAATATAAAATCAAGATAGGGAAATAGAAAAGCAGAGGTTATAATTGAAAGTGACGATGAAATAAATCAGGAAAAAGGAGATCAACAGAAAGTGAAATTTATTTAAAGGCAAATAGAGTATTCCGTTAATGTGAATCTGTATAAAATAATATTTAATAATGAAAATTCAATTAAACATATTCTATAGTTCTTAATATTAATAATTGTTGTTACTAGAGAACCATAAAAATATATTTTCTTCCGTCAGACAAAAATAAACTTTAATAATTAAGTTTATTTTAATTTAATTTTTAAAGTAAACCAATTTCGAGCAATACTTGTTTTATCAACTCTATACGGCATAAATTAAAATATTCATACGGCTTGCTGTACCTTAATTATAATCGATGATGAAGATATGAAATTACATACTATTGAATTTTAAGATACGTGATTTGACTGGATGAAGCCCGGAGAATCCAATTTACAAAACAGACAATCGATAATGTGGCGCATCAACAAAATTTAACTTGCTAACTCAGATATGTATTGAATATTTTTGATAAACTAAATACGGCTAAAATAAGCAGTGCATGTATTTATAAGATCGACAACACATTTCTGTTTGTTATTGCATCTATTAGAAAATAGGTTGCCTTGATTTATTAATCTATACATCTTTCTTGCCAAGGAATTTTTATTTAGCTTTAATTTTTCTTTTTTCCTGGGCGCTTTGAAAAATCGCAAAATATAAATACACGCACTGAACTTGTTAAAAAGCGTTAGTTAATACATGTTTTTCTCCAACTCCATCCAAATAGCTAAAACAATATATTTCTACGTTATTTTTATAAAATTTTCTTGCGCGAATGTTGGGAATTGCTTTCAAAATAATAATAACCCGTCCAAAATTAAATATAAAAAATAGGAACAAGAATATTTTTAAGTGAATCAGTCTATATGTGTTTGTTCTAAATTTAATAATAATAATTGCTACATTCGTTGTAAATAGAAAAAATAACATATTTTATTAAAAGACCAACACAGTGAGACAACATATTTCTACTTTAAATAACGAGAAAATTGAATAAAGTATAAAAATAGATTACATGATTTAAAATGTATAGACGTAATCGTTGGTCCAGGAGAATACTTTAATTCGACAAGAGTTCTTTTGTAGACGTAAGAAACTTCACAGTGTACATCTTTATACTATTGAGCACTCTACTATAAAGTGAGTCCATGTGAAAGAATTTCATTCGTTCAATTTTCTATCATACGGATCATATTGTAAATCAAATCCACTCCATGTATCACCTTTATAGAGTATGTCAGTTTTAGATGCTAACTAAAACCATTTTTAGTGTTTGTATATTGGATGTTCTTATTGATTTATCATCTAGAAATCTTCGTGGAAGTAAACTTATTTTATTTTATTAGCCTTCGTCCAATATTTACTTTTAAAACATGCATCTCTCAAACATCTTATTGCTTATGTTGTTGCTTCCAAATGTGTATACTATACATTGCCGTTTTCTCTAAGTTATATTTTTGTTTTACATTCAAAGATTTTTTTCGAATACGAATTAAAGCAGGGCACAATGGAAAATGTGAAATTCACTGTTATATTTCTCTACCAATGTTAAAATCTAGAGTATTATATTCAACTGTCAAACATCTCAGTTTCTATTTAAGACATTAGCATAGCTTTATGAGAAAAGATATTTTGAAGCTGTTTTTTCCTATGATAGCCACTCATTAGGACTAAACTTATTTTGTGTTATACAGAGTGTTCCATAATTTGATGGTTGAACACAGTTGTAGTTTTTTTATATGGAACATCCTGCATATTATTACATTTTTGTATTCTCTGTATAATTCTCAGTCAGAAAGTAATAAGATAGTATAAGCCGAAAATTTAAAATTTTTCGTATTACCATTTTTCTAAAAAATTCAATGTTTTTATAAAATTATATTTTTCAAAAACTGCGTTCTAGACGGACACAATTTTTGGTAGTGTTTTTCAAAATAAAAGGTCTTAATACAAGCATTTTTTTCAATTACTAATTGCATTTGCAGAAAACTGGTTTAAACACATTTTTCTCTAAAGGAACACCCGTATATCATTTTTGAAGAAAACGTGTAAGACTAAACCATATACCATATCATTATACTTATTACTTTATATTATTTACTTTTTGAATATTTATTGAATTTAAATTGAAATAATTCATATAGTTTATATTCATGTATAGTTTAGTTTCATGTATATTATGAACATCTTGTATAGGGAGTCGCCGATCAGTTTCATTGTACTTTGATTTCCACCAAAAATCTGGAAAGAAGAGATTTAAATATTAATTGTTATAGTATGAAGTGTAATATTATTTTGTAAAAACTTGTTTAATTAAGATATTGATGAGAAAAGGTATTTAGTATTAAATTTTGAAATATGAATGGAATAAATTGATTAATAGTTCGCGCGGAAATTTCGTATTATGGAACTGTCAGTTCACTGACATTTCATGAGAAAGTTGACAGAATTATTATTGATACACTAACTTATGTATATGAAATGGTTACTAAAAATATCTAGAGAATTTAAATAATAAGATTTCTTAATTTTAGGAAGTATTTAAAGTAATCAAACAAATTTAAAAGCTGTGTTGTATAAGAATATCTTGTGGAATATAGTCATTGGTCGAATTTAAAAATCAAGGCGATAAAAAATAAATAATGAGAATACTTTTTGAATTTGAAAAAGTAACGGGTGTATTTATCGGAAAATCTAAGATTTTCTCCGATATATACACAGCAATAGGTCAAAAATAGTGAAAAGGTGTATGTTAAAGTGAATAATTAAAAGTTGAGAAAGAAGCTGATATTTTAAATTGAGAAATTGTTACTTTTCTTAAATAGTCACATTATTATAGTTCTAATACAGTTAGAAAGTGATAGAAAAATACAGGAAGAAATATATATATTTATATCCAACTGTATTTTTCTTGGCATTTGCGACCATTTATTGATTTATTATATATATATATATATATATATATAATCTAATAATCCCCTCTACCATATTAATGGTGTGGGGCGTTTATCCTCTTCTAACTTTTTATGAATCTTTTCCATTCATTTCTATTCCTCGCCATGCTCTTCGCCTCTGTCCAAGTTTTGCCCTTCCTCCTCAAAATCTCTGCTATGACATCATTCCATGTCGTCCTTGGCCTTCCTCTTCTTTTATTTTTCATTATTCTTGCTTCCCATATCCTTCTTGTCTGTCTCGTATTTTCCATTCTATATAGATGTCCCCACCATCCCAACTGTCTTTGCTCAATATGTTCCAACACTGACTGTATATTTAGATCTTTTCTTATTTCCGAATTTCTTATTCTTTCCATCTTTGTAACTCCTCTGACTCTTCTTAAATATTTCATTTCTACTGCTTGTATTTTACTTTTTAGTCTTGTATTTAATATCCAGGATTCGCATCCATATACTAATATCGGTCGGTATATTGCCTTATATACTTTTAATTTTGTTTCGCGGGATATCTCTTTTTTGTTAATGAACTTATTCCTCATACTATAATACAGCTTTGTTGCTTTTTCTATTCGTTGGTTAATCTCGGCGTCCTGGGTCCCTTTTCCATCAATTCTCACTCCCAAGTACTGGAACGTTCTCACTTCTTCTATTTCAATTCCTTCTATTTCGATTTTCATATCTATCTCTTCATCTCCCACTACCATTACTTTGGTTTTATTCTTATTCATCATCATTCCACTGTTATTTAGTGTCGTATTCCATATTATTAAGTTCCGTTGTAGATCTTCCGCACTGTCAGCTGTAATTATTATGTCGTCTGCGAATACTCCCTGTGAAACTTCGACTAGCTTTAAGTTAATGTGTCCAACTCTGATCTTTTTACTTTCTTTTGTACACCTTTTGATAATGTCGTCCATATAAACTATAAACAGCATTGGGCTCAGGCTTCCTCCTTGTCGGAGTCCCTCCTTTGTTCTGAAGGTTTCTGATTCTAAATTATTAGCTATTACAGCGTTGGTGTTATTATCATATATTTTCTGTATTAATCGTCTTATTTTTCCATTGACCCCTCTCTCTTTTAATATATTCCACAGTCTTTCTCTTGGTACCTTATCGAATGCTTTTTCTAGATCTATAAATGCTAAAAATACTTTCTTCTGCTCTCTATAGGCTTTTTGTATTATTTGCTTCACGGAAAATATTTGGTCTTGTGTGCTCCTTCCTTTTCTAAACCCACTTTGTGATTCGTGTAGCGTATTTTCGAGTTTTGCTCTTAGTCTTTTATCTATTATTTGCTCAAGAATCTTCATTGCAGTGCTTAGAAGGGTTATTCCTCTGTAGTTATTGCATTCTTTTTTGTTTCTTTTATTCTTGTATATTGGTACTATTAATGACTTCCTCCAATCGTTTGGTATCTCCTCTTCTCTCCATATTCTGTTATATATTTTCAACATTACTTCTCTTCCTTTTTGTCCTATATTTTTAATCATTTCTGCCGTAATCTTGTCGCAGCCTGGTGCTTTCCCATCTCTCTGTTTATGTATTGCTTCTTCCAATTCGTCCATGGTAATTATTTCTTCCGTCTCTTCTTCTTCTATTGTTTGTTGTTCATCGGTATTCTCATTTCCACTCCTTCGTTTAGCAATTCTTGGAAGTATTCTTTCCATCTTTCTATGATTTCTTTTTTATCGCTTAGTATATCTCCCTTCTTATTTTGTATATTATTATGGTGTGTAGATTGAGACATTTCTTCATTCCTTACTGACTTCAAAACTCTATAAAATAGTTTTTGGTTTTCTTTACTATTTTTTTCCATCTTTTCACCAAATTCTTGCCATGTCTCTTTTTTGGATTCTGCCACTAACTGTTTTACTTTTTTTCTTTCTTCTTTGTATATATTGTATTTTTCCGCTGTTTGTTCTGCTAAATATATTTTCCATGCCTTTTTTTTGACTTTACTTGATACCTTATTTCATTTGTCCACCACTTCGTTTGTCTTTTGTTTTTCTTCTTGCTTACTCCACATATCTCTTTAGTTGTAGTTATTATAATTTCTTTGAACGTATTCCAAGTTTCTTCAATATTTCTATTCATTTCTACATTTTCTACTCTTCCAGTTATCCTTTTCTGGTAACTTTCAGCGATATCTTTACTTCTTAGTTTGTATGTTCTAAGTAATTCTTTTTGGTTTTCTTTCTGTTTGTATATATATTTCTTTTCTTTATTTTGAACTTTTTCCTTTATTTTTGATATAACGACAAAGTGATCGCTCCCTATTTTCGGTCCTCTTCTTACTTTTGTATCAGTCACGATTCTTCTATTCTTTTTGTCAACTAATATATAATCAATTATGGACTTCTCTCCCCTGCTCTTAACTTCCCTGGTATATGTGTGTATATTTTTGTGTTGGAAAAGACTATTAGTTATTACCAAGTTGTGTATCATGCAAAAGTCTAGCATTCTTCTTCCATTGTTATTTCTAACCGTCTCTCCGTTTGTTCCTAATACTTCAGTGTATTCATCGTCTCTTATACCAACTCTACTGTTGAAGTCTCCCATTACAAAAATTATTCCTTTCGCATCTTCTACCACCACTGTTAATTCTTCCCAAAACTTATTTTTGTTATCTGCTGTGTCGTCTTCATTTGGTCCGTATACTACTATTATTGTTTTCATTATGTTTCTCTCCTTCATCTCTATTAGTAATATTCTTTCTGACCATGCCTTCCAGTCATGAATTTGGTTTTCTAATTTTTTGTGTAAAATGCATCCTACTCCTGCAGCTGCTCTTCTTTCTTTTCCTACACCACTGTATAATAAAGTGTGACCATTGTCCATCTTAATTATTCCCTGTGCCTTTTTCTTCGTTTCCGTAATTGCTAATATGTCTACTTCTAACTCTTCGAATTCCTTTTCTAATTCCTTTTCTTTTCCTGTTATACTTTTTATGTTCCACGTGCCAATTTTCCATATTATGTTTTCTTTATCCTTACTTTTCCTTATCTTTTCTATTTTTTTTGTGTCATCGTTATCATATTTATCATTATTTTGTTTATTCTCCTTTATCGTGTCCTTTTTCTTGCCCGGGTCATCATCTTCATTTCTACTAGTCTTTATTATTAGTTTTTTGACATTATTTTTGCGATTTCTTCTTTTCTTTCCAATTCTCCTTCCTTCTTATTCCAATTCTCTTTTTCTCTATTCCATTTCCATTGTTCTCCCTCCACTATTATCTTTTGAAATCCTATCTTGACGGTTTTTCCTTTCATTCTCTCTTCTTTGGCCTTTCTACGTATCTTTTCTTGTATTTCTCTTTCCTCCTTCGTCATATCATCGTTAATATATATCTTTTGTTCTTTGTATTCTCTTAATTTACCCTTGTTTTTCATCATTTGTATCTTATCATGTGTATTCTTCAGTTCTATTAAGCAAGTTTCTGGGCCCAGTTGTTTCACCGCTTTAATTTCTATTTGTATTTCCATGTACTTCTGGATAATTTCTTCTACCACTACTTTTAGGTGCCCTTGATCACTCACATCTATTTTTAATCCCTGCATAACTGCATTATTTCTTCTATTCACTCCCTCCAGTCTATCTAGTCTTCCTTTCACACTCCTAATTTCTTTTTTCAGTTCTGCATTTTCTTCTTTGATTTTCTCATTTTCCAATTTAATTCCTTTCATTTCTTCCATATATTTTCTTGTTTTTTTGATTTATTACCATTATTCAATAAATAACATGGTAAAATAAAAGTCAGTTTTAAAAAACGTTTCGACAATTGTATATTGTCTTCCTCAGTTTGTACATACACAACATATTAAAATTCATTTTTGTTTGTTTTAATACACATACATGTATTATGTCATTATGTTTCTTAATTGTGTACAAAAGAACTTCAATTGTTGTATAAATTATATTTACAGACTGTATACTATGTATCTATTATGATTTTTAGCATCGTATGAATATTTCCTTTTCAAAGAATCAATGTTTCATTGAACTACAGCTGTCAAAATCGTACGTCCGTTTGTGAATTAATGACACGATCGTCATCGCGAGATTTTTTACCGCATTCCCCTGCAGAAAAGCCTTAAATGAGTCGCACCTTCGACAGCGACAGACTTGGCACGTGGCCAGTGCACTCAATCGTCGCGGAAAAGTCCACTCTTTTGGTTTCCAACCCTCTTTCCGCACTCTAAACCTCGACCGTCTGAAATTTCTTCGTCAAAGTGAAACTTTTACAATTTTTTCGCGCGTGCCTGTCATACCTGAGTTTTTACGATTTTTATCGGTTGTCGTGGGAATCGGTAATAACGTAAGCCATTTTTCTGTTAAAACATCTAATGCACGTTCCTCTTTAAAAGCCCATATCTTTACAACCGCTCCACTTAGGAAGAAAATCTCTCCGTCGACCGGAAATTCAATGTCGCCTGTATACCCATGCCAAAGGGCAGCTTTCACTTTCGCGTATCCAGAAAGGAGTTCTTCCCCCCGCGTAACCAATTTTCGTCGATTTTGACGGTCGTTTGGTAACCATTGTGCAACGGAACCCCTTCTAAATGCCGACTATAACTCAATTTCTCTTAGGGCGGTTTGGGTTTATCAGAAATGCTTAATAAAGAGGGTTCCTAAACATTAATTAAAATTAATAAAAAGAAAAATACTATTGAAACTTTAAATAATACTTATATTAAAATCAATGAATCACACATATAATTTTAATACATAACGAAACAATCTCATATGAACATGAAAGAGATCAAATTTATTGACAAGACAATTTGAATACAATTTTATATATACCAAACAGATACAATTCTTTATATATATTTTTCCATATAGTCAAACAAAACAACGAATGCTAACATTTACTACGTATGCTTTATACACGTTTTGTGTATCATTATATAAACATACAATGCGACTAATACAGATTAAATTACATTTTCCTTATTAGAACGGAGATAATAGTTATTTGATAACTTTATTAGATTAACATCAATTTAACAGTTATTTTATAATCTTTATAAAATACCTTATAACAAAGCTTCTTTCTTCTCTCTTCAATGATGTCTATTTTCCATAAAATCTTCTTTTTCTTTCGATGTTTTCATCGGCATCAGTGGTCACGATCCTATGGTGACGAATCCCCTTGCTTTGTTTACAGGAGCACAATATATTCTTTGATTAAACGTTTAACACCGTGCACATTTACTCTTTACGTGCTACTTAAATCACTATTATTGTAATAACAATTCTTATTATTGTTATCCAATTTGTTATAGGAGTGGAGGTTCTCCTTTATTTTTATAACATTTAACAAATATTACTTAAATGTTTTCTAGTCGGGGTTCGACGATTTCTTTATGAAATCAGCCAGTCGAAACCTTCCCGACTTTGAAGTTAACCATTCGACTGAAGGTCTAGCTGTTGACTCTCTCGTCCCCAGCGCGTGTTTTCATTTTATGTTGAACCGCCGGTGGTTCCCCGCTTTCCATATAGTTAGGTTTTTCCCACTTAAGTTTCTCACACGCACTCTTTTACGTCGGCGAATGTTTATCATAACTGTAGCGTTTATTTCACTGTTGTAAACATTCGGCGCCACAATTCTTAGAACTAACACATACTAAACTTATCTTATGACTGATATTTACTTAATAATACCATGACATATTCATTGATTTTAATTCTTATTTTTCTTTAAAATATTAATAATGAAATGTACTTAATTAAATTCTAAAAATATAAAAAATTACCAATTCGTAAACGAACTGGTATGTACCATTACAATTGGCGACTCGGCTGTTATATATTATAAAAAATAATAATAATAATTTGCAAATTGTTTTATTACCTGTCTATAGTTTAACGTTATTAGTAAAGATATGTAAGTAGATATAAGTTATTTATATCCTTTTATTTAAATCATTTAGAAAGCATACTAATTCTAATTTTTTTGGTGACAGTTGACAATGTTCCTTGTGAATTTATGTGGAATAAACATTATTATATTTACAAATCTGTACTACATGAGAAAATAGTTGAGGAATCAATTTATTTTCTTAATTTTAGTTAAAGATTTGTGTACTTGGATGGATTTTTATTATTGTATACATTATTGAAGTAAATTACAATTATCAGATTGTTTATGTATAAAAATTTTCTTCTTGATATCACTTCGTAATTACGTAATATTACTTACTATGTAAAGTGATTATTATAAGTTCTTTTTTCTAATGATACAATTTTTTTTATGGCTGCATATTTACTAATCCTGGAATCGGAAATAATGCGAACAAAGTTTTAAGCTACATAATTACTTAATATTATCAAGACTTTGAATTTAAAAGATTTCCGCATGAATACATCAGAAACATAAAATTGAATTTCGCGGTATAGCCGACCTAGTTGGAGAAAGTTCTGTTTGGTGTTCGTGATTTGGTTTCATTCTATATACAAAAGATGCCCATCTAGAAATGAAGAGAGGGGCATGACAAGTTGTATTGCACTGATAAAACTTGTTGTGTTTAAAAGCTTATAATTAGACTTAAAATCTAATCCATATTTTATTTCGAGATAAAGCAAGCAGAAAATTACAGTTTTATAATACTGTATAAAATTCACGAAAGTTACAAAATTAAAGCCAAAACTAAAATGACATCGTCTAATACATGTAACTATGCGTATTAGAGCAACTCTCATTTATTGACTGTTAATAGGTACAGTTCAAAATTTGAAAGTAAAAATTGCATCAGTCGCTTGTTTTAGTGATAAAACACCTGCATTTACTCCCAGCAAATTTAGCGTTAAAAGCGGAATAAATTATGAAAGTTATATAAATGCTAACGCAGCAAAATCGGAAAGTATTTAAGAATTCATATTTCCAACAGTATATTCTCGTATAGAACTTCTTGGATGTAGTCCAAATGATAAAATTACCGTTTCGAGTTCTTGAAGTGCTAGTAGTTCCTATACGTGTGTGCAGAGAATATATGATAATTCGTAAGTTTCTGACTTTGAAAATTACCAAATACTTGTCAGTTTTAGTTATGTTCTACAACACACGAATAACGTTAGTATATAACAAAACAAGTATTCAGAACATCGTAACTTCCCGCGTACAGTCACCAACTGCCAAAATGATCAATTATGTATGTAAATTCTACATATATTCAACAGCACATTAAGATAGAGCAGCATGAGTCGTGAGAGGTGGATGCATGTGTTTCTATTACGTGAGGTTGACAATTGTAAAATTGTAAATTAATTAATTTAGGTTAGTTAGATACGATCCCGGTCTTCATGAGAAGTGATTCAAGCTATTTTTCAAATATAAACCGATATCTCTCATGCTAGTATTACCCAGATTGTATGACAACTATTAAAATCTAGAATTGTTTGGCTTTTGAAAACAAGAAGAATGAGTGTGCTTAAAACCACACGGCAGAAGTGAAAACTTCATCAAGGCGAGGTTAATAATACGAAATACACGCATATAATATTCAGTAACGTATTAAATAAAACGTAAACCTAAACCATCCCCGTATCTAAAATTTCACATTCATACGTCAATTTCCAAAAATTCTTCCGCCATTTTGCTTTTTTGACATTTTGACTTTGGATTCGTGATCGGCGATCTAAGACACCCCCGTATCTAAAATTTCACATTCATACGTCAATTTTCAAAAAAATCTTCCGCCATTTTGTTTTTTTTGACAGTTTGACTTTGGAATCGTGATCGGCGACCTAAGACACCCCCGCATTTAAAATTTCACATTCATACGTCAATTTTCAAAAAAATCTTCCGCCATTTTGTTTTTTTTGACAGTTTGACTTTGGAATCGTGATCGGCGACCTAAGACACCCCCGCATTTAAAATTTCACATTCATACGTCAATTTTCAAAAAAATCTTCCGCCATTTTGTTTTTTTTCACATTTTGACTTTGGAATCGTGATCGGCGACCTAAGACACCCCCGTATCTAAAATTTCACATTCATACGTCAACTTTCAATAATACGAAATACACGCGTATAATATTCAGTAACGTATTAAATAAAACATATTCGCACATTTATTACATTTACGCGAGTGGCCATTTCGTTTGGTCGGTTCGGACTTATGTGTATGTATAAATAGACGATATAAATACTCGCTTACGGTCCCGCGCTTGGTCTGATGGTAACGTGTCGTCTTCAGTCAGTCTTGTTCAGTGCCTACAATCAGCGCAACGCGCCTAAAGAAGTTTACACTTCAATAATAACTTATTTACACTTTGTTAATAGGATTTTAGAAAGGTAAAATGCGAAGAACTATGTATTTGTGGCTTTGTGGAGAAGAGCTGTTTTCAGAGGAGAGAAGTTAAGATCAGTACTTTCTGCGACCTTAGTATGGCGTTTCACTATAGAAACATATCTTATTGAGAACGTTATTTACATATAATTTTGAAGTAAATAATGTAAAATTAGTCAAATATGTCTTAGAAAATATAATACAAATTGTCGATTAAAATAACAAAATGTCTGATAGCAAATCTTGTCGATTGAAGTCCCACAAGACTCAATCCTGAGACCTTTATTATTTCTGGTATATTTGAATGATTTGCCTGACAACATATTAAATGCGTCTTTAAATTTATACGCTGATGTGATCACGGTAGGGTATAATGCTGATATTTCAACAATACAGTTAGTCCTCTTAATAGTGGTCAGTCACGAATTTTGCTTATGAACAATAGGTTGAATTTAAATATTACCAAGACACATAATTTTCTTATAGCAGGGTAGGGTATAATGCTGATATTTCAACAATACAGTTAGTTCTCTTAATAGTGGAGAGTCACGAATTTTGCTTATGAACAAAGGTTGAATTTAAATATTACCAAGACACATAATTTTCTTTTTATTTCAGAAGCAAAACTGAAATGGGATATTGGAAAAAAATAGTCAAGTTAAACTGTTTTATTTATACTTTGAGAATTTTAAGTAAAAACGCATCAAAAATTTTCTGATAATTTAATAATAATTAGTGAATAATAGTGTGATATTCTGATTGCAACGTAAGACAATGAGAGTCATTGGCGCTCTTAGGTATCGAGATAATTGTCGAAACTGCTTTATTTGACTAAATATTTTAACCATCCTTTGATTGTTGGACTGTGTGCTACATATTAAATAAAGTGAAACACTTTGCAACACTACAACGTCATATACAACACTAATTTGAGTCAACTATATTGTAAATTAAGCGTAAGCCAAATAAGTGAAAAGTATACAGATGTTAAATTATATAATACATGTTACAATTTAATTTTTCGTCCATGAGGTATATCTTAATCCTTGTGCATATTATTTTTAAGGTACCCTGTATATACATCTTGTATCACTTAACATTCGGTAATGCTAGTTATATTTCGTTCCGTTTGTTTGATTTAAGTTACTATTTCCCAGTTCAGTGGAATCAATTTCATTGTTCAAACCGTCTATATATAAATCGCTAATTTCGATACACATGGAATATTGCTCAAGTATCTTCTTTAAGTTAAATAATTACGAAACTCAGCAAATGCAAAAGATACAAAATAGGGCTATGAGAACAATTTTAAAGTGTAACAAATATACACCAGTTACATTAATACTGAGTACATTGAAATTAATGAATGTGCGACAAAGAATAACATACAAAACAATGTTATTCATTTACAAGAGTAAACAAGGTGTTACGCCATCGTATATTAGTCAGAAGTTGATTTATATACATGACACACATAAATATAATACACGAATCATCAATGATTTCTTTATAGAAAAAGTAAAGAGGTCATCAACGCTAATAATGTTTTTGTTACTGGGCTTAAAATTTTTAACAGCCTACGGTATGACATAAAACACTGTACTGTAATAATATGAATAGGTTTAAGAGACAACTGTTATTATATATTTTAGAGAAATTTATATGTAGGTGTATGTAAATAGCGTATTGCTAATAAAGATATATTATTATTATTATTAGTATTTCTTTCTTTCTTTGGGTGAAACTTTATTTTGTTCCTACATTTTCAAGTCTCTTCCGGCAGAATAGAAGTATTCATTTTCTAAAATATCGATGTAGTAGTGATTTTATTTTTGATTTTGGTTATATTACCGACCTCTAGTGGGCAATTATGCAAGTGTGTTTTGTCGTCAGAACGCTGATTCCTTCTGGCCAGAGAACACCTGTTTACAGCTATAGATGGCGCGATCTTACCTTTTAACAATTTTTGATTTTATTGAGAATTCTTTTGTTTATTTTGAGCATTGTTTTGGGTTGTTTTGATTTTCTTGAATAATTTCATAATTATTCCGCTTTGAGATTACCGTTAGGAAGCCGAATATGTGTTTTAGTCAATTGTCCTGCAGTTGTTATTGTTTTTCCATGTTCCTGGCAGAGGGCGCTTAGACATCTATTTTTCCAATTTGTTCTTCTTTCCTTTCCGAATTTGGCATTATTAGAAACAACACATATCGTCGCAAAAGTAGTGTTAATTGTTTCTCAACCAGTCTTGTGCAAAATACATTTAATATTTAGTTGATTTGAACCCATTAAAGTGTGGGATTAATTTTATATGTGAAGATTTGTTAACTTCTGCCTACCGAACGTGCATTTGCTGCCATAATCATCGAGGGATTATTTTCCTGGAGGTTTTACCCTCTTTGAAATTCTGTGTCGATCCTTGTTTTATTGTGTGAATAACTGCAAGTATTTTTGAACTTTTTATTGTTATCTAAATATTATCCGGTTGTATAGAACACTGCCGTTAATTTGAATTACTCACCTGTGTGGGTCAGTAATGGTTTGTCGAGCCACCTCCGAGTGTAAAATTTTGTTATCGCTGTCAAAACATATTTTAAGTTATCGTAATTATCAATTATAGTTTTATGGCACTTAGGCCATCGCTGAATTTCATTATAATCAGTTAACATTGAATTTTCCATATTATTTTAACTTTCTCCTGAAGATTACGAGTAAATTTATGCATTGTTTTATTCATTAATTCATCTAGTTGCTTGGTTTATTGTGAATCAGTGTGTGACTAGAATTTCAACACCTGGAATATTATTTTGTAACTCATAACGCATGTAATTTAATTATTTTTGTTCATATTATCGATCTGTGTGAAAATTTTGTACGATATATAATCGTTGTGTATTAAATTAAGGGTTTATTATTTGTAAAGCAAAGATATCTGAGCTAAATTAAATACCATCTAGAATTTAGAGCATAGTATTCATACAGCTTGGCGTATTGCCCCTTATATACAGACTGTTTCATTTGTATGTGAATTTTAGTGTTGCAGTTCGACAACTATAGTTCTAACCACATTAGCTTTTCAAGCGCCTTTTATTTAACCTCATTTGGTATAAGTTGTTTTTTTGTTTGTTAATTAAGATAAAGCCTTTTGTACTTCAACATATCATTGTAATTTTGTTTCTGATTTATAAGATCGATATTTGTGTATGTATGTTTATTGACATATTGCAAATAAGATTCAATGAATGTAAGGTTAATTTCATTATAAGGATCGTAGTTGCTTTTCTATATAACAAATATTATCTGATTTTCTTGTAAATATATATGTGTAAATTTGCGTAGGTAATCTAATGACTGTTGTATATGTAAATAAAAGTGTTGACATTGGAAATATCTCATTTTCTCTTAATGCTAGGAGTTAATATAAAAAAAATATAATAAATAATAAAAGATGCTTTTTTTCCTTCTCCGAAAACCGGACTACCCGTAATAGAGCATTTACTGTTGGTAAAATTCACATTCACCAGACACTTACAACACTCAATATTATTATAACACATATTGTTTTGAGTTTAAAATCTAATTAACTGTCAAATATAAATAGTGAAGATGGATGAATACCAACTGTAGTTTTGGTTGATGGCAATACCACTCTGATGTTAAATATCCCTGGGAGTGCACAAGACATTCAGTTATCCGTTGTTAAGTGTAGATGGTAACACCGGCCCCGTTCAATTCGCAATTAGTTTCGTTAATTAATATTTAACAGAATTAAAGAGCGGTACATCATAATGTTTCCATAGTAGTTTGGAAGGACAATAACTTTACACTTACATCTAATTCAACTGGAGAATTACTGCTGCAGGAAGTTGAACGCTTTGATAAAAGGTCTAATAGAATAATAAAAATTTCATATCCCTATGTGGTAGAAGAATACAATCACCACATAGGCGGGGTCGACCTTTTATACAGTTTAAAAGAAATGGTATATTCAAACTGTTTATCATCTTATTGAAATCACCATTTTCAATAGCTGGATTTTATATAGAAAAGTATGCAGAGAGAATAAGGAGAAGTATATTTCTTTGATTGAATACAGAATTGAGATAGCTGAGTGTTTATGCAGAGCCGGCATGCAAAATGAAGTAAGAAAACGTGGGAAACCTTTAGCTAACGATATGGAACAGCAAATTGTACTTAAAAAGAAGAAGTGACCAACAGCTTATGTCGCCCAAAAGATATAAGAATCGATAGAATTGGACATTGGTCGCTATATACAAAGGACAGAAGCTAACTTTTGCAAAATGTTCAAAATGTGGCTTACATTTACGTTTAAACAAAGACTCGAATTGTTTTTATGAATTTCATAAATAAAGCAAAATGTACAACCTCTGCTGATTATATGATTATACCTAATACACAGTGTATCAAATATGAGACATTTTCAAAATTAAAAAAATAAAATAAAAAAACCAAAATTTTATGTTATTTTTTCATAAATCTATTACTCAAAATGCAACGGTCCTATTTTTTTGGTTCGAAAATGAAAAATTTAGTATTGTACGGTTAATATAGATTACCTTAAAATAACCGTCAAAAGCATTATAGTACATAGACTTTGATATTTCTTTTTCTGGAGGTAGACCATCCTTAAGTCAATATCTTTTAGGATTAGACAGCACATCTTGCATGACCTTGAACGTTTTTAGAATGACTCTCTTGTATCTAGACATAGAGAATAGGATATCTTGTACTTTCACAAAACCGCACTTATGCGCCTTGTGATTATAAAGTATTTTATTATACAAGCTGTCTCTAAAAGGTCTTTAAACAACTCTACCACGTATTTTTCGGACCAAAATAAACCGATATAGCAAAACTTGGCTTAGTGAAAGTTGCTTAGTTTGTGCGCAATACGGTCCTGAAGTTGCAGTTGGAAAATTGTTTTTTTGTTATAAATTTGAAACGGCTGGAGCGATTGCGCTAAATTTTGTCACGTTTACATAGTTTTATGAGTCAAGAAATTCTGTATCAAAATTGTGATAGTAATCAATCCATAGGCGGAGAACCTGCGTTTATAAATATTAAAACATTTCCATTTTCTATACCAATGGATAAAAAAGAGTTTGTCTATAAAATTTTAGATTAAGTGTCTTAAGTAGAAGAAAAAAGGTACTCTTGGTAAGACTCGAAAAATTGCATCGTTTCCTCAAAAATCGCATTTTAAGAATTGTTAACAATTTTTTTATGATATGTTTTCTTTTTTAATAAATACGGAACGACCAATACCAAATAGGTCAAAACAAATAGGCACTAGTTAATAAAAAAGATATTCTGTTTATTTCGTCAATTAATACAAAGATGCTATTTTTTTAATAATGTTTTTTCATATAAATTCCAATTGTGTTCTGGTTGGTGGACAACAGAGAATTATTAACAATTAAACAATGAAATAATGAAAATGAAACAATGATTTTAAAAAAAAAAGAAAAGATATTATAAAAGGTGTTCAAAATGTCTACCATTTTCGTGAATACAGAGGTCTATTCGCCGGAGGAAATTAAATTGAACTCTTTGCAAAACTTCTACATCACCTCTGAGATTATTGGTTGCTTCTTGAATACGTTGCCACAATTCTTCTTCATTATTTACAGGTGTATTGTAAACAATTGATTTCTGGTGTCCCCAAAAAAAAATAATCCAGGGGATTCAGATCTGGACTTCGAGGTGCCCATTGTACAGGAGCGTCATTACCTCTACCGATCCATCTATTTGGAAAGTGATGGTTTAAGTAGTGTCGTACGTTCATCGAAAAATGTGATGGTGCACCATCGTGCATAAACCACATATTCCGTCGAATATCTAGCGGTATATCATCTAACAAGTCCGGAAGAGTATGTTGTAAAAAAAATCAAATAGGCTTCTCCAGTTAATCTTTGAGGTAGTATGACAGGTCCAATAATAAAATTTTCGATTATTCCAGCCAATACATTCATTTTAAATTCATGTTGAAAATGGTTAATTTTAATGGCATGTGGATTTTCCTCTGCATAAACAGGTTCATTATGAAAGTTCGTTATCCCTCTTCTTGTAAAACAAGCTTCGTCGGTAAATAAGATTTTTTTGCAAAAGTTTAAATTTCTTGCTCTTTTATGTTCAATAAACCGGCAAAAATTTAGGCGCCTTTCAGGATCTTGAAGTAAGAGGTCTTGAACTCGAATCTTATGGTATGGATATAATAATTGTTCTCTAATTACTCTATTGACCACATCTATAGATACTGCAATTTCTCTAGCTATTCGTCTAACGCTCAGTTTCGGATCTTGAACACGGTCTAAAATTTCTTCTTCTACTTCAGGTTGCCTCACAAAGCGCTGCCTGCCATAGTTTGCTGTTACAGGAGCTAAGCGACCGGTTTCTCGAAGGCGTCTCTCTACTGCGGCAAACGTTGGATGACTTGGAACACGACGATTTGGAAACCCTTCCGAATATACTCTAACACTCTCGGCACAATTGCCTTGACAATATCCATATACTAATAACATATCGGTATATTCTTCGTTGGTGTATTGAACAGCCATGACAAAACGAAAATAAAAGTAATGATGGAAAACACTTTTGAAAATCCAGAAAAGTCGTTGTCAAATATTCAAATAGTCATAACTATGGAAACCAACAATAACAACTAAATACAAACATATGTATTTTACAAAACGCAGGGCACAAGTGGAATTCTTAAAACAAAAAAAAAACATCAAAAAAATAGCATTTTTTGCATCAATTGTCGAGATAAATAGAATATCTTTTTTGTAAACCATATAATACAAACATATGTATTTTACAAAACGCAGGGCACAAGTGGAATTCTTAAAACAAAAAAAACATCAAAAAATAGCATTTTTTGCATCAATTGTCGAGATAAATATCTTTTTTGTAAACCAGTGCCTTTTTGTTTTAACCTATCTGGTATTGGCCGTTCTGTATTTTTTAAAAAAGAAAACATTTTACAAAAAAAAATTATCAATTCAAAAACGACGTCAAAAGACGTGTACATAGTTTAAAGAGACGTCTAAACGGCCTAAGACACGTGTACACGGCTTAAAGATACATGTATATACATGGAGCACACAGTATGCGCTGCCGTCCTCTAGTTAATGTTCTCAAATCTTAAAATGGGATTTTTGAGAAAACGATGCAATTTTTCGAGTCTTACCAAGAGTACCTTTTTTCTTGTACTTAAGACACTTAATCTAAATTTTATAGACAAACTCTTTTTGATCCATTGGCGTAGAAAATGGAAATGTTTTAATATTTATAAACGCAGGTTCTCCGCCTATGGATTGATTACTATCATAATTTTGATATAGAATTTCTTGACTCATAAAACTATGTAAACGTGACAAAATTTAGCGCAATCGCTCCAGCCGTTTCAAATTTATAACAAAAAAACAATTTTCCAACTGCAACTTCAGGATCGTATTACGCACAAACTAAGCAACTTTGACTAAGCCAAGTTTTGCTAAATCGGTTTATTTTGGTCCGAAAAATACGTGGTAGAGTTGTTTAAAGACCATTTAGAGACACCCTGTATTATCGAACCGCAAATAAAATTCTACTATTAATTTTTACCTTTGCTGATTCTCGTTTTCGCGTTTAATCTTTTCCTATTACTTACATTGATTGCAGCAACTGCAGTATTCATTACGTATGCAGTACTGTTCAACTTCAACAACATCTTGTACAATACCTCGTCAGTACCGTAAAACAGAAAGGAACAGACTACATGTACATGTCTTGTTTTTAAATAAAATTGTGATTTTTACTTCTCTTTTATTTCAATTTTAGTTTTTCTTGGCATATATTTACTTTCGATTAAGCTTGGTATTTTTATGTGCAAAATACCAATCAGCCTGGTTTTGAAGAATTATAAAGTTTTCGTTTGATAATATATTAAATAAAATTCATACTACAATAGTCCCAGAGCTTTAAT
The DNA here is from genome assembly GCA_963170755.1 of Amphimallon solstitiale. Taxonomy (NCBI): domain Eukaryota; kingdom Metazoa; phylum Arthropoda; class Insecta; order Coleoptera; family Scarabaeidae; genus Amphimallon; species Amphimallon solstitiale. The sequence goes on along the minus strand of OY720682.1, from coordinate 1,040,413 downwards.
AATGACTTGAAATATATCTAAATACAAGAGTGAAACAAATTTGTTCCTTTGCTGTTGACAATTTATATAATCATCGATGATTATGCTATCCATACTCAAATATAAATTTGGCAGACTTAAATTAGAACATGTTTTATTGCAACTATTCAGACGCGGAGTTTAGAGTTTATTTTTGTGACTATGAACCAAAATAACCGAATACTTGGCCGGCTCTAATTAACTATATATATATAAAGAATACTTTGTGTAACGTATAAATATATTAATATCATTGTAGACAGGTATATTATTCATATTTCTTTTTGTTAGAATATAAAAATAAATTGTTTCAAAACAAAATTAATTGTTCAAAAATTACATATTAAATAGCTTTTGTCTAAAATTTGGCATTCACATGTTAAAAAATAAATATATAAAATATGTGTAAACTAAATATTTTTCTCCTTAAAAATTAATGAATCGAAATATTCAACACTAAAAATGGTAAGTGGGGCAAGTCTCGAAAAGTGTTCTTCAAAAGTGGGGTTTATACAAAATTTAAAATAAAATAAAATAGGAAAGCATTTATTAATGAGACTATTTTTTGATTAAATAATAATAAAATAATATATATTCAGCTTATGACGTCTAATTCTTAAGGATGGAGTATAATTTGATACGTTATTTGTGCTATTTCTACCGTTTGGATTCTTAACAACTCTGTATAAATTTGGAGCTGCTTTCCCCAACCAAAACATTAGATATTAACTCACCCCATATTACAGTAAGCCGCCACACTTGTACGACCTGCCAAAAATCCATAAACCATACATTCCTCTAAGACCAATTGTCAGTTCAAGGAACTCTCCATGCAGTCCGCTAACAAGATACCTACTGGATACAATAAAATCTATATCAGAAAGACCCAGTCAGCGATAAGAAACACGGAAAACTCAAATCAAAGATCTGAAATTGCAACCGGGGGTTATAATGCTCGTTTACAAACTTACCAACGGAACCAACCCTAGCGATATTCAAGAACAGACTCTCATCGAACGACACGCTACAAGAAAAAAAACTCTAGAGCTAGAGACCATTGATATCAACCTGTGCGAATATTAGATACGTTTTTTTATTCATATGTGCGTTCCGAAATGTGTATACAGAAGTTGTTATACAAATATTGTACCAAATATACCTTTCGCACTTATAATAAATTTGTATAGAATGGATAATTTGTGAGATATTCGCAAAAACCGCTATTTGATATGAGTAAAAGTGTTACTTTCGGTTAGAATTTTGAAAAATAGTTCCAACTCGAGCTCTAAATACTTTGCATTTCAGAGAAATCTATATAAAACACATCATTTGCGAGATATTTGCAAAAACCGTTTTTCGATAAAACAAAAAAAGACCAACTTTCGGTAGAAATTTCGAAAAAAAATTTTTTTATCAAATTTTTCTAAAATTCACTTTTTAAGTCATTTGTATTTTTTAGAAATTCGTCTAAGCTTAGTAGTTGAGATAATAGTAAATTCTGATTTTCATACAGAAGTAAACTAGGCACTACTTCCTGTTTCTGGATTGTACTACTTCCGGTCTACCGACTGTACTGAAAATCTAATCAGATCTCAAGAAGAAGATTCCACTCATAAATATAGAATAGTATAAGTTTGGTATTGGTAGCCTTTTGACCGCTATCGTGGTCACACATACATAGACAGAGAAACGTGTTTGCAAAAACAACTATTTCGGTATCAGGCGACTTGAAAACCTGGACATCTGCAAACATTTCTTGGTCGAAAATTTTCATTATTACATTGCTTCCTTATACTACGTATAGGAAAGTAAAAAGTAGACGTGGGCAACACATGCACATACTTACACGTATGTGTGAATTTTTATACAAAAGTTGGTTCAAATGAAGTACTTTTTCTTCTTAATAAAATAAACTTGTTAGTAAAAGTATTACATCCGGTAGGAATTCAGACATTTTTTATACAAAAATTGTTCAAAATCCAGCTTTTGCTCTACTAATTAATCTGAATGGCATAATTTGCAAGATATTTGCAATCAAATGCTATTAGATAAGTATAAAAGTGCTACATCTGGTCCTTCTTACAAAAAAAAAAAATATTCAAAATCAAGCACTAAATGCTTCTGCACTCTCATACAATACATCTGTCTAAAGTCCATGACTTACAAATACTTATATATGGTAGAAAGCATCAAACAATCGACCTTCGTCATCAAAATCCATAATGTAACAGTTGTAGTACGTCAATGTTAGGATTGTGATCGACGAATAAAATTTACGATTTTTGAAGTTTACTTTGAGGTTATATTTACATCAAAATTTACCAAATTTTCTGAATGTAAATTAAATACTTTTTGATAAAGTAAAACAATGTATTCTGGGAGTATAATGAAATAAAACTACATCTTGAATTCACCATTCCACTTAATAAATAGTAAAAATAAAAACTCAAACTCTTCGTACTTTTCTTCTAGTGATTATTTCTTAATACTGAAGACAAACAATGGTGGTATAAAATGTATATTTTAGGAAGCAAACTTTTTCAATAATTCTTCATTGTTTAAAACAATTTTTTTTAACCTGACTTCAATTTATATTAATGTCGTACTTTACAATTAACTTGTTTCAAAGGATGGTACAGCTTAAAACAAATTAACTCGTCACTTATCCAAATTTGTAATAAATTATTAATGACAACCCTCTTCAACTTAGGACATACACAAAAAGAAAGTTCCAAATGTTATAGGCAAGTAACAAAATGTAGATATTTATTTTTACATTTGTTTTTTCTTATAATCGGTATAACATTAAGTACAAAATTTAAATCAGTATATGTAGCGAATTTATTATAACATATATTGTACATTTTCTGCTTACGTATTTATCTTATAAATTTAATTACAAGTAACAATTAAAAAAATTAATACATCTTTGACTTGAAACCAAAATTCTCCAAGTTGTAATGAAAATATATTCAAAATATTTACATATTCTTATATATTTACATGACATTAAATATGCCCCTCACTGTCACATAAGCAAAGAAGAGCACATAAAATAATAAAACTCCTGGTAATATGAAACTTTTTTAGTATACAGTACAAATATAAATACTAATTTAATATGTTGTTGGTGCTATTTCCATCGCATAAACAACATATCACATTATACTACATCATTAATAATTACATGTCATCAACAAATATTAAACTAACTGTAATCATCATTAATTACATCATTAACGTCCAAAGTACACATTGTATAATAACGACATATGCCTATAATATTTTACTTCTGTAAAAAAGACAACCTATGTCTTTTTTTATTTCAAGTTATTAATCTTCAATTTTACAAATTAATTATAGTAATATATGAAAAAATTATCGGAAAAAAGTAATAGATTTTACAGACATTATTCACTATCACTGTTTCTACTGTCTTCAGAGTCTGAACATTGATTTACATTTATAATAAATGGTGTTACTTCTTCTCTGTCAAGCCACAATTCTCGGTCCCACCATTTTCTGATTTCATTGTTTGTGTGTCTAACAGTATTCGCCCAAATTACAGGTGTGATCATTTCTAGTGCCTTATTCCACATCTTAACTGCATTTTTTCCCATAACCTTGTGCCCCAATGTGCTTATTATAATATGTTTTGGATATTCCCCAGATATGCTCTATTGGGTTGAATATACAATGGTATGGTGGTAGACGTACAACTGTATGACCATATTTTTCTGCTAATATGTCAGCAATATATTTCTGTTCTGGCTTATTACTAAAACATGTAATGTTACTACAGGAAATGAAAACTACATACCTAAGTGTATACCACTTGACTAAATCTAATAATTCGACCTTTAATAAATCATCTGCAGCAGGTATATTATGGTTGTTTAACCACGCTCGTATTTGATCTTTGTTCCAAGAATTATTCGGACATTTATCATATAAAACGCTATGATAACTAGCATTATCCATAACAATCATAGATGGCTCTTCTAGTTTACATAGCAGTTCATTTTCAAACCAATTTAAAAAATTATTTTTATCCATTTCACCATGATAATCGGGATTACTAGTATTTGAAGAAAATACTAAAGATGCACCGTCAATAAAACCATTACATGTACCTGCATGAACGACTATGAACCTATGGGCAAAACAAAATTTGTATTATTTGGAACATGTTTCAATTTTAATGCACAGTACTACCTCTTGCCGTCAACTTTCAACTTTTATGACTATCATCTTGCCATGATCTTGCTACTGTTCCCTTTGCAAAAATCCAAGTTTCATCCAAAAAGACACATTCCATTGGACTTTCAGAATCTAAATTATCCATATATTTTCTTAGAAAATTATTTCGAGAAAGAGCAACATGGGTTTGTTCCATTAAACCTCGTGGACAGTCTTTCTTATATTTGAAGCCAATATCTGCTAGTACTCTACCAGCTCTTGTAAAGTGTTGTTCTAAAATGACATAATTAATATTATAACACTAATTTTATTTTCATTGAGTTATAAAAGTATCTTACTGTTTTTATATATATCGTATATAGAATCGCGTATTGTTGCTTTTATTGTAGGAGTAACATCACATATACAGTCGAAAGCAAAAAAAAGTAGACAAGAAATTTCGTACTTTGTAAACCTGGCTTTATTTACTTGTCATTAGTGTCAAGTCATTATTCTATGGCAAATCAAATAATTATCAAAACGTCTTCTATCTGATTAATACAAATCAAAATAATAATTAAAAAGCTTCATGATGAAATATATGCTTTAATATCTGGTTATAGACCAGTTTTTGTTTAAAACTTCTTGCAATCTATTTGGAATAGAGTTATAAAGGTTGGTACAAATATTTTGATTTACATTCTTCCATGCTGTCTGAACTATTTCTACCAGTTCTTGTCTATTTTAAGGTCTTTGATTTAATTTCTTTGTTTCTTTGATCATCAGACACATTTTCGATAATATTTAAAACAGTAGTGGGACTCTGTGTACTTTCGACTTCCAACGACTTGAATCGATTATCGATATCGATTATCGCTAACGATTCTCGCTTTGAATGGTACTCTGTGTAACTATCGATAAGCGTTCGGCAAAGATCGGAAGAATACTACCTTGTTTAAAAATATCTGTCAGTGTTTTAGGGAATTTGTTGAAATCGCAAAATTTTTGGCATTATCGGGAAGTATAATCAATCATCAGCAAATTCATTACATTTACTGTTGTAGATTCGCTTTATTTAGTAATATTTTCTTGGTGTGCTAGTTGTAATCAGATTGTAATATTGCTGATTTTGCATAAATATTTTGTACATAACATGTATTATACATATATCGACCTCTAATATAATATATATGTTTATACTTATAAAATAATTACTAAAATATAGCAAAACCTTCCACATATATTTTAAGTAGATATTTGAAGAATTATTCATTCACATTTAATAAATTCAAAGAGAAATGAAAATATCAAATGTAAAATAATGACACAAATTTAGCGAAACTTTCCATATATATTTTAAGCAGATATTTCAAAGAATTACTAATTCATATTTAATAAATTCAAAAGTAATGAAAACATCAAATGTAAAGCAAATATAAAAATCGTCTTACCTAGAATGTGTACGAAATAGAAATAAAATGATATAGCAATTCTTTTGAAAAAAATATTTTTACTTGCGGTATCCACATGTTTTATAACTTGCCCAAATTATTTTCTTTATACATATTACTACACTTTAGTACCTAGTTTATTTTCTGTCTTTCTCTTACATGCGCAGGAAGTTGCAAAGCGAGAGACGTCTCTTTTTAAACGAGACATCCCTTGGCTTCGCTTGAAGACGATAGTGGGCCAATGGAAGGGGAAGCGAGATCGACGACAAAAATGTTATACAGAGTACCAATTTTCACCAAGACGAGACGAAAGTGGATATCGATAGTGTACAGAGTCCCACTACAGGACTTCTTGGCGGAAAATCCAACATGTTGATGTTATTTTCTCTGAACCATGTTTTCACTCTGTCCGATGGATGGGGCACTTATCCTGTTGAATTATAAAATTGCGATTTGGAAAAAATAGCTCCACTGAAGGCAACATCACATTACATACTTAGAATGTTGATATAAGTCTCTGAATTTAAGTTTCCTTCTATTTCCCATAACATATTATTTCCTTTCCACAATTTCACGTATTTTGAAATCGTTACTCAAATCTGCAATAACACTTTATTATCTTCATTTATGGAAGGCATTTTGATAATAGTTTAATATCAACTGTAAAGTTGTCAATTCTGATAGATAACCAAATTTTGACAAGTAACTTTGAAGTCGCTATCACACTAATCATTTTGAGAAAGTCTATAACAGAAACCTGTATTTTTGTCTACTTTTTTTTGGGTGGGAATTTTCACACCGACAAAAAAGGTGCTTTCCACTGTAAAATAGGTATAAATCACGACAGAAAAGAACATTGCACGACAGAATACAAAATGGCACGACAAAAAATTATATTGCACGATAAGAAAAAATATTGGACTACATAATAATACACTGCCCGAGCAAATAAGAAACTGCACGTCCCAAAAAGATATTGCACGGCAAAAAAATATTTTACACGACAAAATAATGTGTTGCCCTACAAAAAATTGCGGTGCACTTCAAAAAATGATGTTTCCACGACACATTTGGTTCTTTCCATTCGAACATGTAGTTACCTTTAGAATGGTTAAGGTTTTAACTTCAACTTCAACAAGGTTGTGTGTCACCATAAAAATCGTAAGTAGGTATTTTGAGTTGATATAAATAAAAGCATGTCTTAGAGTATCTACTTTAGAGTAATGGAATCCGAAGTGACATTTGTGGAAGATTTTGCGGAAGCTTCAACTTCGACCTAGACTGTAAAAACAAATACTCGTAAACGTCCACAAAATCGGATTTGGATTAAAACTATGCAGTTCGATAATCCTGCACAAGCAGATAAATATATTGAAACTGAAAAAATATGGAAAAAATCATCGTCTAAGAAGAATTTAGATGGTAAAAAAATTGAATTCCGGTGCACGAAAGGTACATATCGGGAAAAGGAATGTCCGGCTGCAATTTATTTGTTGTACCATACATCAGACAGTAAAGTGTCGCTATATTCCACTGACTGTGACCATGATGGCCATCGTGAATCAGAGAGAGGATTAAACGAAAACACCAAGCGTCTTATAACAAATTTATTTGATGATGGGATTACCAAACCTAATGGTATCTTAACTGCAATTAGGAAACGAAATGCCCGGAGCCTCCAAAATCAAAAATTATTTCATTTTTAAGACAATTAAGGAATAAGAAGTATGGATCTCCCACAATTTGTGGAACAGAAATTAAGAATTGGTGTGATGATCACAGAGTTGCAGAATCACAGGATAGTCCTTTTGTTTTAGATTATATAATTAAATGTGAATCATATAATGTCGATGACCAAGACATCAAAATTTTCATTTCGACACCAAGACTGCTGGAGACCATGAAATACTCAAAATTAGTCCAGGTAGATGCTACATATAAACTTATGTGGCAAGGATATCCACTCATGATAGTAGGAACTAGCGACAACGATCGAGTATTCCATCCATTTGGAATATCAGTATGTAGTGGAGAAACATCAGATGATTTCACTTTTATTTTTACCACCCTGCAAAAATATGACGCAAATTGGATTCCTGAACTCCTGCTTGCCGATGGTAGCGACGCAATAACAAATGGCTTTGTAAAAACTTTTGGTGAATCCAAAGTACGACTGATGTGTTTTTTCCATGCTTTGAAGAATATGGATAAATATTTACGGAAAATTGAAAATTATTCTGCAATAAAAGATGATATCTATGCACTACAAACATGTAGAAATGATACCAGCTTTGCCAAAGCCTCCAGTCTTTTTTTGGAAAAATGGAACACCTATCAAGACAACAATATTAAAAGCTTTCTGAAATATTTTGAATTAGAGTGGCTTCAAAAATATCGAAATTGGTATGAAGGTGCTGCGCTTGGGTATCCTAGTACGAATAATGGAATCGAAGCCACCAATGCTGTAATAAAAAAAGAACACACCATTCGAGAGAGACTACCAGTTGGTCAATTTTTGAATCATGTTTTGGATCTCTTAATCAAATGGTCTAAAGATCGAGATCCAGAATGCATCAATTTTAAAGAGTTTGCTCAAAAAGTGTCTGTTTTACATAAAGACTGGGTTACGGGTTACCAATGGGCAGCTTCAAATCAAAAAGTTTTAAAAGTCGAAGGACAAGATGGTAATTCTTTGTATTATACATTAGCTACAAAGTCTAGATTCGGTAGTATCACTAAAGATATTGTTGACAATTATATGAAAAAAGATAACTGCTGGGAATCTTTTGAAGAATTTAAAACATATAGATACGGTATGCATGTGATCAGTATAATTACTGAAGATCACAGTAAAAGTTCATGTACTTGCACTTATTATTTAAAGAAAATGATATGCAAACATGTCATAGGCATAAAAATTAGACTACATTTGGTGGAAACTCCTGCAGAAGCCAAGAAAATTCCTTTAGGCCAAAAGCGAAAACGTGGCCGACCTGCACACGCCAAAAAAGCTTTAATTATTCAGTAATACTGCAGAGTTAAGACTACGAATGATTTTATTAGAATTTAAAGATGTGTTCCTGTACTTTTTTCATTTATTGTTACCACTTACCCCTTAAATAATAATACACATATATTTTTGAAAATAATTGTTTTTTTGCAATTGTCAGTTTAGAGCTAACCAACCCCATGGTGCAATTTATTTTGGGTGGGTCCCATTTATTTTTTTTAGGGTTTACGTTTATTTTTGCATATTTTATCGTGAGGTACTGCCAAATTGAGGATACTAAATTTGTCGTTTGTAGTGTTTATTTTGTCGTAGATTTACTTTTTTGATCGTGCTTTTTCCCTTTTTTATCGTTAATATTTTGTCGTGTGATTTACCAATTTTGTCGGGCAAACTATTTATTTTGTCGTTATACTTTTGTCGTGCAAAACGCCTATTTTGTCGTGCTGTTTCAATTAACCCCTTTTTTTTGCTTTCGACTGTAGGTTTTCTCCTGGGACGTGCATTTTTAGGGCTTTGTTGACCATCATTTTGCTTACGTGTCCTAGAAATACTGCTGACAGATGCAACGCAAATACTTAGATCTTCTGCAACTCTCTAAAATGATAATATTTTATTTTATGTAATTACAACACAACTAATCAACCTCCCGCACACTTGAAAACGGTAAAAGAGGACCATCATTATCCCGTTCACGTTCGAAATATGTAATCAAAGAGCTAATGAGTTCCTTCGACTGACTGATGAACGGCTTAGGCATCGTTTGTTCTAAAAAGAACTTTTACTGATACAACTATATTATAAAAATAACGAAAATAAACAGAAACCGAAACCTGAAATACTGTCAAACAATGCTGTCAAATGACTGAATGATTCAAATTGCCTAGCCGAATGTAAACGACGTTACACTAAAGCTAACATCCGTCGTAAGTATTTCTAGTAAAACTGGTTGAAATAACGCCAACATTATCATTTTTAATTAATATTAATCATTAAAATAATCCCATAATTATTATTATGTACATATAATATATTCTACAATAATGAAACTATAAATTTAGAAATATATAACATAATTATGTTCGTTGTTATGAAATTGGCAATTGTCATTATTTTTCCTTTAGGACGGAAGTCGATTGATTGCTGCTTTCTGCTATACAAACACATTTTTAGTAGGAATAAAGAGATATTTTCGGTAGGAATTTGGAAAAACTTTTTTTATAAAGCGTCTTTAAAATTCAACGCATTATTCAAAAGTTTTCCCGAACTTACTGTAGATGATTAGATGATTTCGATTTCTTCATTAAGTAAACTGTTTACCAATTTTACTAAAAATCTAATCAGGTCTCGTGAGGAAGATTATACTAGTAGATATAATGTTTTGTATTTTGTCTAAACTTAGTCAAGTAGTTGAGATATTAATAAATCTTTATTTTTTTTTTACTGAAGTAAACTACTACTTCCTGTTTCTGGATTATACTCTTTCCGATCTACCGAATTTACTAAAAATCTAATCAGATCTCAAGAGGAAGATTGTACTCATAAATATAAAGTTTGGTCACACATACACAGATAGACAGACAGGTTTGAAAAAAAAACACTTTTTCGCTATCAGGAGACTTCAAAACCTGGATATATACACGTATGTGGGAATTTTTTATACAAAAGTTAGTTCAAGTTAAGTTTTATAGTTATTAATAATACAAATGGGAAAACCTAAGCTTAAAGTTTGAACAATCGAGTTGCATAGACACACGAGGTATTTTATGCGTTTTCGCAAGAGTGTTATTCAATTTCTTTTCTGTTGGTCAACTACGCTGGTCACGAATTGCTATGGATATATTCTTTATAAGTTGATTATTTTATAAACTAAAATGGTAATGTAAAATAAACTTTCTCAAAATATTTTAAAGAAAGCGAACTCAAGAAAATTTGGTCAAGTTGGAGAGGGACAAAACATTTTTATCTCGAATTATTATCGGGGATGAGACTTGGGTATATTACTGGGACCCTCCTACTAAACATGAATCCATGCAGTGGTTTCATAAGGGCTCTCCACCACCAAAAATGGGCAAGACACAATTTTCAGGAAAAAAACTGATGGCAACTGTTTTCTGGGACGCTGAAGGAGTTTTGCTTATTGAATATATGCCGAGAGGGTCTACCATAAATGGAGAGGCATACGGAAACATTATTAAAAATTTAAAAACTGCTCTGGAGGAAAAACGCCCGCATTCTTATCCACAAAAAAAACTTGTTGCTGCACGACAATTGTCGGGTTCATAAGGCAAACAAAGTTCAGCAGATAATCAATGACTGTTGGTTTATAGAGTTAAGGCTTCCACCTTATAGCCCCGACCTAGCTCCGTCAGACTTCTCCTTATTCAAAAATTTAAAAAAGCATCTCAGAGGAAAGCGTTTTGCTTCTGATGAAGAACTCAAAGAAGTTGATGAATATTTTGCGGGGTTACCGAAGCGTTTTTTTTTCTGAAGGTATGGGGCAACTGGAAAAAAGATGGAATAAGTGTATTAGTGTTGAAGGGAGTTATGTAGAAATATAATTTTTTTTGTTCTCTTATGTGATTTTTTCATGGCTAGGTAGATAACATAAAAATACGCCATCGTATCATAGGATCAATGGAAAGATCAACATACGGCCCCGGTCTACCTGTCTCCAGGTCTTTGCACTATATTACTCTTTATCATTATCATTCAACTAATAACCGTTTCTTCTTTTTCTTTTCGGCGGTAATGTGTTAAGTCTTTGGCTTTTTACAACTATTGTGATTTTTCTGATAATCAGGTGTGTGCTAATATAGCTGCTTTGAGCATCTTTTGTGATGGCCAGCCTGGGGCGTTTATATTTCCAGTAGTTATGGGCATCATAATTGAGAGTTTCCAAAATGCTAGGGTTAGAGTGTGGTTCCATGTTATCGTAAAATGCTTTGGCAACTTCCTTGATGTGTATGTCCAGTGTTAATTTCTGACTGAATTAGTGTGTTTGTCATATATAGAGAGGCACGGAAGAACATTTTAAGGGAGTTGTTTAATATGCTTTGGAGACTGCGGATATGTGTTGTGGCGGTGTTAAACCAGAATATTTATATATTTGGTGTTTTAGGTGTGGGGAAATAGAGTTGAATTTGTCTAGGCCAGAAGCGTCCTTTTTCCGCCTCAAGTGAAGTGCGAAGGATAATCTGCTGTCTAATATAACTTCAAGGTGTTTTATGAACGATAGCCATGTTATTTGAAAGTGGTTGATATGTAGTTATCATACTAGCTTTATATTTCCTCTGAAAGGCGATGGCCTGGGATATTTCATTTTTTATTGTAATTTTCTAGTTATTGCACTATATGTGATCAAGTTGTCTAAACATTCTGAAGGTGTGACTAATAACTGTTTTTGGGTGTTCTCGCTTTTATATACATGCGGGAAATGACGCGGCAAGATCAAGTTCTCTATTGCTCATCGGAGCGCAGAGGTAATGTCTTACCATAGAAAGGAAACGTTGGAAGTGATGTCACACCAACTGCAACTGACTGGCAAAACTACTAAATAAATTAATGTTTAAAATAAAAAAAGCAACCGATACACTATTACTAAGACTAATTATTCAAATTTAATTGGGGGAGCAATTTACCTGCCACACAGATAATAAATTCTATAGAAGAAATTGGCGCAAGTTAAATCTCCAACCCTGTCATAGAAAGCGTACATTTTATACTACTGTAATGTGATAGTTTATCATACGATTCGAGTGTTAATAAATTAAACTCGAATTCGGATTTATAGAGTTGGAAGGTTTAACTTCAGAAGTTGAAGTGGAGTTTAAAATCCTTTAATGTTTTAGTTTTGTAATGCGGTTTCTCTTCAGTTTTTGAAACTAAATGGTGAATGACAAGATGACTGTAATCGCAGACATTTTCTTCCATAAACAATATTCCTTATATATATAGTATTGTTATATTTTAAATGTGCTTTGTATTATTTCTTTCTTTTTCAAAATTCATGTTGCTTTATTCTACTGCTAAAAATCATTTATGAAAAATACTAGTACATGCTGCTTCTAAATTCTGATAACTAGAGTTATAAAGAGCAGGTGTATTTTTGTTTGTCCTAAATTTTGACTGTCACTTTGTTAATTTGTTCTAGAGTAATGTTCTGAAAACCAGCAGTAGAAATCAAGAATGAGTTGGATAAAGTCACAACATTATCACAGGCAACAGCACACTAATTTAAAGGTCATAAGTTTGGTTCAGGGTTTCTTCTTATTCCTATGTTTTTTGGATATTATATCTACCACAGAGTCTACATTTTCGCTTCAATTATTGTTTAAAGACACATTAATCGAGTTATTAACGCCACTAGTACTCTTGCATAGTAATACTTTTTGTCGAATTTATAATTTTATATTACTTAAAACATCTGCTAGGTTATGTTAATACCCAAATTTGTTGTTTGTTTCTCTTAAAACTACGTGTGTAAGCGCTTTTCCCCCCATTTTATTTTTATTGACAAAATATGTCCAGCGTCTGTTTGCGATATCTGACACAACATTCGTTCGTAGGAAATAGGAGTAGTTTTTTTTCGCACAGAATTACGGACGGCGCTAATCTGTTTCGGTTTATTTCAATCCATCCAACGGAGCAAATCATTTTCGTTCATTTGTATTGACTAGTTTTCGGTCTGCTGGAAAGGCGATAAATTTAATTTTTCCCTCTTATCCTGTTAATATTTTGCAATTAATTTCGGTTTATATTTGAAGACTTTATTCGTTTCCTTATATTTACAAGATTTTCAGTACTTTCAGGAACGTTTTATATTCACGCGACCCTAGATTTACTGGCGTAATATTTTTAATATAAAAAATGTGTTAGTGCTAAAACCGTACATTTTTTGTGAAACATTCCCCATAAAAAATTGATTGCGTATAAATGTCGAATATTTTTTGTTTGATGTCTGCTAAAGATATTTCGTAAATATGAGTACATATTTGGATATATAAATTGGGCTGTAAAAGTGTATATAAGCGTACAGACGGCTTTATATATATATATATATGTTCAATGATATTTCAATTCTTAAAATAATGATTTTAATATTGATGAAATATTTATTAGCTAGAAAGTTGAAAAGTTACGTTATTGTAATGGATAATATTTGATGTTATTTCTTGGTTCATTTCGTATAGCAGTGGAACGATAAGGTTTTGTTTCTTCTATGTCATAATTGTAGAATCTGTTGAAATGAAAAAATATTAGTATTGTTATATGTAGAATATTATGTATTATGATTTTTGTACAAAATCGTTTAATTAACGGTGATATGTCAAATAAAATATAATAAGCTAATTGATTTTGAGTATAAGGAAATTTGAATTAAGATTCCCGCTGTTATTTGAACAAGTGGAAGTGACAGTTTAATTTTGACAGATCCTGTGATAGGTATTTAAAAATAGGATGTAAATGGTAAAAAATGCATTGAAATACGGTTTTTAAATGGAAAAAGAATAAATAATGTGTGTAATATAAAATTTAATGGATATAAATATTTAATAGTATATATAAAAGATCCATGTTGAGTATTGCAGGTAGGTGTGGATTTCTCATTGGAGAATTCAAAAAATTTAAAAAGGTCGTCAAGGTAATTTTGAAAATAAACAAGAAGATAATTTTTCTATTAAGTTGAGTGCGGATGTATAATTTTGATGTTGAGAAAATAACATCAAAATTTATACATAATCGAATATCTGCGAGCTATTAAAGTTATTAAATATGTTAATATAATATAATCAAAGTAATAAAGAAGATTATTAACAATTTCCAACGTTGAATGGAAATCCAAACAATAATCTACTACTGAGAGAGCTGTTAAGTGGTTTATATTGAAATACTATTAATAATTAGAAGATTTGATAATATATAAAAACTAACTTACCTCAAATTTATAAAAAACAGATCCGAACCAGTGTGAATACATCATTGTGATTTACAATTGAAGAAGAAGAAGTTTCAAAAATACTCCAGTCCAGAGAGCTCGAGGATAATTCAAGTTTAACTATTAGATAAGCTGTAAACTATTTTCCAGTCCAGAGAGTCCGAGGATAATTCAAGTTTGCCCATTAGATGAGCTGTAAACTATTGTCCAGTTCCGATAGTCGAAGATATTTTCAAGTTTATTCAATTGATGTAATATTAACCGTTATCCAGTCCAGGAAGCCTTGAGAAGTGTTTTCCAGTCCCAAAGTAGTATTTTTATTTTAAGGTACAGCCAAATTATATTATCCGAGAACCGCAAGAAACATAGCAGGTAGCATTTGGAAACATCCATAATCTTCAGCACGTGGGTAGTTGAGACGTTCAGGACCACGATATAAATTCAAGGATATTGGTTCCATTAAGGTAATATCAATCTAGGAGCACGGAAGAAATATTAATTGGACGAATTGATTGGAATACCAAACTCATCTATTTCAAGGTTGTATAAAATATCTAAATATTAACATTAGTAACTGATTTATGATATTAGTTAAATATAATCAACATAAAATCCATATTAAAATTTACATTCGAAATAATTTAGAAACATCCTAATAAAAATATACGTTATATTGTAATATGTATGAAAGATACCTTATCAAAAGTATTATTTGATGTCTTATCCATTAAAGTGTCATAATAAATTGAATATTTATATTAAGAATTGAAAACCACATGATTTATTGATTTTTGAAAAAAAGCTGTCAATAAATAAAAGTACTCACCGTAAAATATCATTTTTAAGGTTAAATTGCATTGCTTCAGATATAAGATGATCATCGTAATTAAACAGTTTTTATTGAGCATTTACTTCTGTTGTATTGTCAGGCCTAATTTTTGTATTTATGGTATTACTAGTAAATTAATATACAGTTGTTAATCTGAGATTGTTTTTCCTTCATTTGAAATACTATAGATTTTATTACGTAAATAGAACATATGTTTGTAGAAGTTGAATTATCCTAAAACAAAGACAAATATATAGTTTATTCAGTCAGAAACAAATTACAAGAGAATAGAAATACTTACATTTTTAGTTGAGAAAATATTATTTCCTATAAGAAACCAGAAACAGGGGACCATGGACACCCCTTTGAGTTATTAAAAAGTGTTGTATAAAAAATTTTGTTAAATAAATCAGAGGTAAGGTTAGGAATCTATGACATTGATCGTGAAGAAACCCCACCTCTGCAATAAACCGATCTAGTTCTCAATATAGTACTAGCAGTTTGATAAATATAAGGAAATGGGAAAGTATTAGTATTTGAATTATTTGA
Source organism: Amphimallon solstitiale (assembly GCA_963170755.1). NCBI lineage: Eukaryota > Metazoa > Arthropoda > Insecta > Coleoptera > Scarabaeidae > Amphimallon > Amphimallon solstitiale. The sequence goes on along the minus strand of OY720682.1, from coordinate 1,024,442 downwards.
GCTTAGCTGAGGTTTATAAAGAATAGAAACAAAGTTTATAGTTATAATTGAATTACAAATAATTATTATAGGTACATTAGGCGTTTGAATATAGAATTTTACTTATTGCAAATACATTTCGTATTCATTATCATATAAAGAAATTATACTATTGTTAATAACATTATATTTATTCACACACCTATTAACTTAATAATTAGTATAACATTTACTATTTAAACTTAAATAAATATTTATTTAGCATGTATATTATACTTCATTAATCTTTGTATATCTAATATTTAAACTTTTTTAAATAAAGTTTATAAATGATGATTTATATACTGTTTCCTTTACAATGTTTTTAAAGAAGGAATTCATCCTTTATAGAATATTTATAGTATCTGCAACCTATATTACTCAAATGATTCATTCTAGTCTATATACCGGGTGTATTATGAAAAACCTTTCGTGCTGTAACTTTTTTATTTTTTATCCGAATGTAATAAATTATACGTCGAACTAAATCGTTTTAAAAACACTGTAACGTAATCCGCTTTGAATTTTTTTTTTACATTTTGTTTTTGACAGACAGCAGCAAACTGTGTTTTTTTAAATTGTACTATATTATTTTTTTTTACTTATTCAAATATATTTTTTTTTCTGAATATGAAACTGTAAACAACGGTACCCTTGTATGAAAATTGCAGGTTTTTTTTTTTTAGTTCAATTTATTCTGGTTTTTCCGAACACAGAGATTTCTTAAATGCATTTTAAATACTCTATTTTATTTTATTACCAGCAAGTGTGTGTACCATTTAAAATCACTTACATTCAATACTATATAGCCCATAAAGTATTATAAATCAATGTTTTCAGTGTTTCATCAGCACGTTCATCAATTTTTTTTTACAGACTTCGTTACAGACAGTAAGATAATCAACATCTCTCGTTAAATAACAATTGTGAGATTTACTTTGTAAGTGTTTTTATTAAAATAAATAAAATTGTGAAAACACTCCGTCGTGTGTTGTGGTCATATGAATGCACTTTTGGGAAAAATGGTGTATTCAACAGAAATAATAATCGCCATTGAGCAGTGAAAATAACCATGTTGTGGTGCAACACAATTTTCAAAATTGGTTCAGTGCATGGTGTGGCATTTTAGGCGATAGACTAGTAGGGCCTTTTTTTGTTGAGGGTAATCTAAACCAAGAAAAATATATTAATTTGTTACGCAATGAAATAGGCGATTACTTGGATGAGTTGCCACTTGCTGAGTTAAACAGGGTAGTGTTCCAACAGAACGGTGCCACACCCCATAATGCACGAATGAATACTGATTTTCTAAATAATTATTTTGGCGTCAGATGGATGGGCACTTACGGACCTATTAGATGGCCTGCTCGATCGCCAGATCTGAATCCACTGGATTTTTTTCTGTGGTCTTACATTGAAGATCATGTCTATTTGACTCCACCTGGTACCAGAGATGATTTAGTAAGAAGGATAGTACAAGTATGTCATGAAATACCACCAAATCTTATATTAAACGCAGCAGTTGGAGTTAATAGAAGGTGTCAAATGTGTCTGGAACAAAATGGGGTCAATTTCGAACATTTGATTCATAAAAGCTATGATAGCTTGATTTCTGCAATTTCGTAGTTTTTTTTTAATAACAATAAATTTGTCACTCAATTTAATGGAGGTGTCTTCAGGAAATAAATCTTTATTAGAATAAGTAAAAAAAACTATGTAGTACAATTAAAAAAAAAAAAGTTAACTACTGTCTGTCAAAAACGAAATGTCAAAAAAAAAATTTTTTAATAACTGGTTACAGTGTTTTAAAAACGATTTAATTTGACATATCATTCATTAAAATCAAATAAAATATAAGGAAGTTACAGCACCAAAGGTTTTTCATAATACACCCGGTATATATAAAACTTGTTCGATAAATTGTTTCTAACCCTTTTCATACCTATTAACTTAATGATTAGTAGTGCTTTTACTATTATAACTTAAATAAATATTTAATTGAACTATAATGCGTACACTATAACTAAACTAATTCTTAACACAACAAATTTTTTGTCTATTTTAATTTTCTCTTATTTCAATTAATTTATCTAATTACTATCATTTAAAAAATGTAAGGTTCACAGCAATATGTAAGCACTATGGCTGGGTGCTTAAAATCGAATTCGAAATTGAACTTAAAATCGAACTAGAAATTGAACTTAAAATTGAACTTGAAATTGACAGATGTAAAACCCGAATTGTTAATTTTGCATTAACTCATACAAGTTCTAGAAATCGAACTTGAAAATTGATAAATGTAAAAAGAGCTTTAGTCAACCACTAGTGCTAGACATACATAACATACAATTTTTTTAAAGATTAGAGACTTTATTTCATAATAGTGACAATGACAATTTAATTTTGCAAAATGGCACATTTCCTTTCAAACTTCCAGAGTTTCAGAAGTAGTAAAGTTCCAAAGAGAATAGAGCACTAGAAATATTATGAAGTAGGTACGTATTTGCGGATGAATTTTAAGGTGAACGAATTTAACATTTCAGCGGTAAAACATACGTATTTTACGCGTGACTTGAGACTGCGTAATTATAAGCGAATATGACACTTCTTATATGTCACTACGTCCTAGAATCTGAGTTAGGAATTATCTTTCACCACTCTAGTATCTTATTGCTAAATTATTATTCTCGTTAACGTTCGCTCATGAAATTTTCTGTTATGCAGTCAGGTAAGATCAGGGGTAGCTAGTAAGTGTGCCTGACGATACGTCTATTTCCCTTAAAAGCGAATACGCTCGATTAGAATACTGTGGGTGTCACGAAATGGCGAAAACTCTCAACTTCGCGTTTCATAACTGGCAATATTAAAGGTTAACGTGCGCATCTCGCATATATATATAAGGGGTAACTTATTGAAATTTATACAACCAGCCCTGCGACGTTTTAATACTTTAATCAGTGTATGAATATAAAATGAGTTAAGGAAGTAAAAAGCCAATAATTACGACTAAACATATAATATATACGCTTTAAATCATAACTATATAATAATTATTTTCGAAGCAAATAATAATAATAATAATCATAATTTCTTTTCCTTCACAAGATACTGCTTAATAAACACTAATAAATATACTTAAATAAAGTTATAAATATTTGACTTATCAAAAAGAAATCGTAAGAGAAAGGTTGGCTTGGGTACATGGTACCACAATCATTCTTAAGCTCTTTGTACATGGTCAAATAAACTCATGAGTGTACATGCATGATGAGAAAAGAATATGAAAGATTTCCTTCCAATTCTCTTTGTCATCGTAGGTTGGCTCTTCTTGCTGATACTGAAAACCTAAATATCTTGCATAGTGGTTTTCAAGCCCGCAATGTTAATTTAATAAGAGCTGCTAAAATTCCAACAAACATAAAAGAACTTTATTGAAATGTCATGTCATGGAATGTTGAAACTAGAATTTGTCTCCCAGAAATCGGATTATTTTTGAATCAAAAGAATGAAAGAATACCCTGAATTGGCAAACGAAACTCTTAAATGTTTGCTTTTAATTTGCAACATTATATTGATGCACCTTGATAATGATATTGTCTGAACATTGTGTATCAAACACAGAATCCAAATTCGAAAACTAGTGTCTGAAAAACAGACACGTACTGCTTTGGTTGGCAATGTATCGAAATTTAATTAATATGATTTAATTTTAAAAACATATTTCTATAATAGAAAGTTTAGATATACTGGTAGATATGTTTATTGGGCGAAATACGGACACTTTATATACTATAATATGCATATGAAATCTTGTAAATTATAGAGATCCCGAGATTGTAAAACTGTATATTTGTTATGTTAAAGAATTTTTATTTTCATTTTATTTACAGATAACTCTGTATAAACATTATATATATGTATAGCTACTAATATATAACATCCTGTATATCTCTTAAATAACATGAAATTCATATTATATAATTCGTAATGCAAGGCAATAATTTATAATTTTCAAATTGACAATAAACATGCATTTATATGCGTAGTAAAGGTTGCCTGACTAACAGGTGTTATATGCCAAGACATATTTTGTTTAGGCCATTTTACTTAAATATATACTTATCTAACCAAAATCTATTCTAAGACATGTATTCATATTATCTTTTCATTATATTTATTTTGTTTTTTACATGTGACATGTACATAAATGAAAGATTATATTAACATTGCGTTCTTCTTCGTTGTTGATGAGAAATCATGCTTGAATTGATTATATTTGTAAATAAATGAATCACAAGTATATCAGAGTTCTCACTTAATATTTGCATATCAGTTTAAATGTAACATTACCTCCAATTACGAAAGAATGGTTTCATTTCGTAGATGAAATAAGATCAAGGAATTCTTTAGACCAAAGATCGAAAATAACCACTTGTCGTTGGCATATTTCAATTTTTACTTCCTTATACGTACTATAAGGAAGTATTGTGCTGATGAAAAATGTTGACCTTATTAAAAAAGTTTTTCGAAATTCCAACCGGAGGTAGATCTTTTTTTTTCATGGATAATCAGTTTTTTTGCGAATATATCGCAAGTTACGCATTTTAGATAGGTACATTACGAGGAAAAAAGTATTTAGAAGTTAATTTTCAATACCTTTTGTTTAAAAGAAATTCAAAATTCGGACCGGAAGTAACACTTTTACTCTTAGCGAGTAGCACTTTCTGTCGAATATCTTGCAAAGTATGCATTCTATAGCGTTTTATTAAGAGAACAGAAATACTTAGAATAGGATTTTGATTTGATTTTTGTATATAAAAATTCTTAATATTTGGACTTATATATTTGTCAAGAAAGAATGTATTAAAAGGTTCAAAATTCCCACAGATTCTTTATTTTAAATGGTGTTCGGCTACCGGTTTCGCGAGTTTAAGAAAGGACTCACATCTTCAGGCCAAGCTTTAAAAACAAAAAGGTGAGCCTGTGACAAAATAATGCACTTAGTTTCGTTATAGTGTAAGCGTTATAGTTCAATTAAATATTTATTTAAGTTTAAATAGTAAAAGTTCTACTAATCATTAAGTTAATAAAAAGGGTTAGAAACAATTTATCAAACAAGTTATATATATAGAGAATGAATCATTTGACTAATATAGGTTGCAGATACTATAAATATTTTATATAGGACGAATTCCTTCTTTAAAAACATTGTAAATGAAACAGTATATAAATCATCATTTATAAACTTTATTTTGAAAAGTTATATAAGCTTTATTTTGTAGAAACGATACATTGAAATGCTATTATACCGTAGTCGACATATTTTAATTTCTGATACAAAAGTAGAAAGAGGAAAAGAGCGCGACGAAATAAACTAAAGATAAACATAAGCGAGGCTGCCAAGACACTACACTCGACAAACGTTTCCTATGAAATGTAAAGCGTGAGGGTCCCTCGGCACTGCGTTGCTCTCCCACCACTGTTAGCAAGCAGGCATCGCTGCATATTATAAGGTCATCTTCTGCATGATATAGAAGTATAAACCGAAATTAAAATTTGACGACTACGGTATAAATAGAATAGAATCAGACAAGCCAAAGAAAATGACATCATATCAAATGAAAATGTAAACGTTGATGTGAATAGGATAAATTCATAAATGGCTCCAATAAAAATAAATAAAAAAGATGTTGTAAATACGTACAGCCTTAATAAAAAAAAAGGATATGACTACGATATTCATTCAATGGTGAAAGGAGATATTTATCAAACAATAACAAGAGTAATGAATTCATATATAAATACAACAGATGTTTACGTTAAAAGGAAGAAGGAATATCACACTTACCGGGAATAAAGAGAAGTAAATCTATAAATTCGAATAAGGAAGATTTGCTTTGCGGACATTGTTTGATGGATGTCAAAGTGAATGAATAGGTGCACCAACTTAAATTAAGTAACAAGAATATTCAATTAAGGAAGTAGCAGTAGGACCAACCTAAATTTAAAACAGAGGGCGCTAAAGTACCGATCTTAATTTTTTCAAAGATGTAAAATGCGGGAACAAGACCGAAGAAACAGAGTTCGACATTGACCTACATCGGGCTTAAACTTAAAATTTGAAGCAGCTCTGGCGATACTTTTTAAAAATTTTCTTCATTCTGGAGAGTGATATATCCATGTAATCATAAAACAATAGGGCTGTTTGCACTATTCGTTTATAAAAGATTGAAATATCCTATTGAAAAATAGAATTTAGGAATGGTAGGTATTTGTACTAATTTGGAAAATTTAAATAAAAAATGGAGGATATACAGGGTGAGTCATTAAAACGTTCTAATATATTATAATTTATTTGTATAATAAAAATAGATCAAACAGACAAGAGATACATTCGTCACGGAATTTATGTTAATCAAATATTAATTTAGTAAGCGCTTCCTCCCAGTTATTATGCACATTTCCAAGTTGCAGTGAGAAATAAATTCAGCTTGTGGGAAAATCTCAAGGTTGCCCAGATTAATGCTGCTGTAATCGAATGTGTATTTTGGTAGGCAGTGAAAGCACCTACGTATTTATTCCCCAAGAGATTTGTTGCAATGAATCATGTAAAGTTACTTTTGTTTGTCATACACGTGCATATGAGCGACATAATCATGTATTAATGTCCATCGTAGAAGTTTTGGAGGTATGTAAATACATGAAAATTGCAATAAAAGTTTTCAAAACCAAATTTAAAGTAGAACATTTGATTTGCAAGATACTCTACAGTATGCTTAGGATGATAATTAATAAGAATTTTACAATGAATAATGAATGAAAATTATATATATTGTTTCATCTTAGAGACTTTATGACTTGATTTAATTACGTTTCCGACTTACGGGGTTAAGTATAAAGTTATTGTAATAATTTTCGCAGTATCTACGGTTATTTAATTTTATTCACGATGGATATGCAATTGATATACGTTGGCACGCGGTTTGTGCTTTGTTCGGAGATTTAAATATTTACAACGGAAAATAAATCGATTACGAAGATAAGCGGTCCTGTAAAACAATTAGAATTATATACAGTGTGTTTCACTTTGATACTTGAAAAATCAGTATTTTTTAATGGAACATCCGATTTAATTTTTTCTTTTTTAAAATATATTGCACTTAAAAAGCTCTACACAGTGATGTGCATTTTTTTGATTTAGGCCCTTTGCATGGCCTGCTGTGGTATTAAATGTAACCCCAAAAATGGCAAAATCGTATTAGGCATTTTTTTAACAAAAAAACTATTTATGCAATCGATTTAGCCATGCTTCGAAACCCTTAGTACCAAGTTTCAAAGTCGCATCTTATACAGAGTCTTTATAATTTAGGTGCAAACTTCGAAAAATACCAATGTTTGGGAGCACCCTTTATTAACAGAATAAAATATTTTCGAGATTTTCTTCTTTCGATGGAGGTGTAAGTACTATGGCTTTGAAATTATACTCTTTTTATTGGCCTAGTTAATACAGGGTATTCGTAATAAAAAATCAAATTTAAGGAAAAATCGATTTTTTTCGTTTTTATATACTGAACATAACAAACTACAAAATAACCAAATATCTTTAAATTTTCGAGTTTTCTATTACCCCTCCTTCAACTTGAATACATTTTTCTAACCTTCTTTGGCAATGATTCATTACTTTCGCGAGTTCCTGATGAGAAATTAACTCGCACTCTTCTGTTATCCTCCGCTTAAGTTCTTCCACATTATTGGGTCTTGTACGGTAAACATTTTCTTTAAGTTTCCCCTAAAGATAAAAATCGAGTGGTGTCAAATCTGGCGATCTCGGAGGCCACTTAATTTCTTGACTATAGCGCCCAATCCACTTTCTGGGAAATTTTTGATCAAGCCAGTTGTTAATTATTGCTGCAGTATGGACGGGTGCACCGTTTATTTGAAATATCATGTCGGCATGTCTAGCAATTGGCAGTTCTTCTAAGGCATCCCAGAAATTCGTATTTAGAAAATTCAAAAAATTTTGGGCCTTCAAGTTATGTTGAAAAAAAAAGGGACCAATTATTTGTTTATCAAAAATTCCGCACCATACATTAATTTTCTCAGAATATTGCCTTTTACAGTGAATAACCCAGTGAGGGTTTACTTCCGACCAGAATCTACAATTTTGTGAAGATACAACCCCGTTTGTGGTGAAGGTTGCCTCATCCGAAAATAAAATTTTATTTAGGAAATTGTGGTCATTTAGATAATGTCCTTGACACCACAGAGCGTATTCCATTCGAGAATTTGCATCACCATTTTCTAAAGTGTGTAGGAATTTTGGTTTGTAAGCAATCTTTTTATTTTTCTTAAGACATCGCCAAACTTTGCTGGAAGGTATATTAGTGTTTCGCGAAATTTGTCTAACGCTAGTTTTAGGGTTGTGCCGAATTTGATTTAAAACAATGTTTTCTCTGTTCTCAATTACATTGTTTCCCCTTTTATTTGTGGAAATAACATTACCAATTCTATCGAAAAGAGAATTAATATTTGCTACAGTTTGAAAACTCACTGGTTCTAGTTCTTGATGTCTCCTGTTAAATTCTTCTGCAGCTTGTTTATAAGTTTTTGCATTGTCACCAACTAGTCTTATTATTTCAACTTTTTTGCTGTAAAGTTAGTTTATTTCTAACCATTTTTACACAACTTTAATGGTACACACAATAACGTTTTAAGCAATATAACAGCAAGTGTCAAATTGTTTGAAGTTTGATACATTTTTGTTTTCAAGGCCTGCTTCACTAGCGTTAGACAAATTTCGCGAAATACCTTCCACCAAAGTTTGTCGATGTCTCAACAAAAAATTCTGTTCGGATGTAAACCCTAACTGGATTATTCAGTTTAAAAAACAATATTATGAGAAAATTAATGTAAGGTGCGGAATTTATGATAACCAAATCACTTGTCATTTTTTCTTCCAACATAATTAAATAATTAATATCCTCAACTTAAGCAGAGAATAACAGAAGAATGCATGACTAGCACTAAAATATTTTATCTTATTTATTTTTACTTATTTTGTAGTTTTTTGTTATGTTCAGTTAAATTTCTTTTACTAAAAATAAAAACGAAAAAAATCGATTTTTCCTTAAATTTGATGTTTTATTACGAATACCCTGTATTAACTAGGCCAATAAAAAGAGTATAATTTCAAAGCCATAGTACTTACACCTCCATCGAAAGAAGAAAATCTCGAAAATATTTTATTCTGTTAATACAGGGTGCTCCCAAACATTGGTATTTTTCGAAGTTTGCACCTAAATTATAAAGACTCTGTATAAGATGCGACTTTGAAACTTGGTACTAAGGGTTTCGAAGCATGGCTAAATCGATTGCATAAATAGTTTTTTTGTTAAAAAAATGCCTAATACGATTTTGCCATTTTTGGGGTTACATTTAATACCACAGCAGGCCATGCAAAGGGCCTAAATCAAAAAAATGCACATCACTGTGTAGAGCTTTTTAAGTGCAATATATTTTAAAAAAGAAAAAATTAAATCGGATGTTCCATTAAAAAATACTGATTTTTCAAGTATCAAAGTGAAACACACTGTATATCAAATGTCTGACAAACGGTTTATTCGGGTTGAATTTTCGAATTCGCCCACGACAATTGGTCTAGACGAGACAAGGCGGTTTGCGGACGGGGTTTCCTAGTTCGTCCAGGACAATTGGTCTAGAGGAGACAAGGCGGTTTGCGGACGGGGTTTCCTAGTTCGTCCAGGACAATTGGTCTAGACGAGACAAGACGGTTTGCGGACGGTGTTTCCTAGTTCGTCCAGGACAATTGATCTAGACGAGACTAGGCGGTTTAGGATCAGCTTGCCCAAGACAATGAGTCTAAGCAAAGCTGAAGAGGACGAGGACCTGCGGGATTCTATCTTTTGAACGGCCGGCGAACGGCTTTATATATCATTGGCGGATGATAAAAACGAGTATGAAAGAGTGGGATTTGCACACGAATCGTGACGTGGAACCGCGCGAAGACGATCGTGTGCAAAGCATCCCAACAATTAGGCTCTTATTTCTGAATCGTATTGGAGTATAATTCTCATCTAGTCAGGTGCTGAATCAACTATATACTAGTATCACAAACGCATAATTAGGAAATAATTATGGTGGACTTGCGAGGGGAGTTAATCAATTATTATTCCTAACATAGAAGCAAACAATTGAGTAAAACAAAATAATTTTATTTTTCAACATAATGCTCAGAAACGTTAATACACGTTGTGTATCAAATTTTAAGTGCCAAGATTTCGTTAGAAAAAAAATCGCTATTTTTTTACCATTATCCACTCACTTACAGCCGTCATCACTTCTTCATCGTCTGAAAAATGGTTTCCCCGAAAAGTTCTTCTAATTTTGGAAATAGATGATGTCACTAGGATCCAGATCGGAAGAACGGGGGGGGGGGGGGGGCTGTTTAAAAATTTTAAACCCTGCATTGTGAATGGCAGCTTCTCTTTGAATGCCCCCAAACTTTGGAATTAAGTTTGCGTACTATTGACCTGTTACATTATGCCCACGTGGTAAAAAATTCACAAACATCCCCTTCAAAATTCCAAAAAACTGTAGCCATGTTTTTTCCGAAATTTTATGGGGTTTATGCCATCTTTCCATACCCTGCCTTTCTGACTGTGGGTCAAAATTTTGAACCTAAGTTTCATCAACTGTAAAGAATTTTTGCAGAAAATCAGTAGGGTCTCTGCTAATTATTGCCAAATTCGTCTCAGTTGTAACTTGATGGATGTACTTTTGACCTGCCGTTAACATTTTTGGTACCAACAGTACAGGCACCTTTTTAAATCTAATTAATCGTAAAAAAAGCCACATTTCTCCGCTATAAACCTAACGGTAATTCTTCTATCGTTTAGTACCATATCATGAACCAAATCAATATTGTCCTTGGTAACCATAGTTTTGGAATAACCAGCACCTAGTTCATGTATACAGGTCTTCCTTTCCAGTTTAAAATCACGTGACCAATTTTTAATTACTTGATATAAAGGTAAAGACTCACACAATACCTCGCTCATATCCATATAATTTTTTTGTGGTGAAAGTCCTTTCTTTATATATTTTATCACAGTTCTTGCTTCAATATTATTTATTTTTGTTAAATTACGAACACGTCAAAAGAAATAAACTAATATTTCCTGTATGCAAAGAGACAGAGAAACGATATTTTACACTCACTAAAGCCAATAAATGACAACAGTTTTTGATATATCTGTCAACGCCATCCTTATGCTAGGGACAATAATTGAACTTCCCTCGTACTTCATTTGCAAAATTAGAGTTTACACAGCTGTTTACATTATAAAATTTATTTTGGGTTACATTTTGATTCACCGGGTGTGCAATCTCATCCCAAACACACTATTTCTAATTTCAAACGAGTGGAAATGGATAGTAATGCTTTTTACAGCTAAATCCAAGTAGCGTAAATCACGGTTGCATCGATAAAGCCCGAATATATTTTATACATGTTAATACTTTGAATGTAATAGTAACTCTTAATTTACAATATTGGGGTTGCTGGTATAAGCGAGTTAAAAATACAATGCAAAAGTAACGATTTCGAAATATATATGTTAAATTAAAATGAAATTTGGTGCACGTTTAGTAAATATTATCTTTTACCAGGATTGGAACTGCAAGTAGAGGAAATATGCATTTTTGGATAATCATCTTCTCATTTATATATTTACATTTATTTTATTAATTATATATATTTTTTATTTATACCCTATTTATATACAATCTGTTTTAATATCAGAAATTAAGTATTTTTTTGGATTTCAATGGTCATGCAGGAAAACAATTTCAAGGAATTTCTCCCTATTTATCAACTAGACAAATTCTCTATACAGTGTGTCCAGATTTCGAAGCTCACCATTGGTATATCGGTTATTAGAAGACATAGAGGAACGGTTAAATGCGGAATGTTTTGCAGAATTCAATGCTCACAACAAACCTCATTTCAAATTCATTCGGACTTTTTACGATTTTGAGATATTTTGAAAGAACCAATATTTGCCGATATGTTGCATAAGTTACGCTCAGCGTTTTCCGGAAAGACTACAACCACAAAGGACAATTTTTAGCAGAATAATCAGAAATTTAGTGAACTATGGAAGCTTTGAACAAAAAAGATATATCAAGTTAACAATGCCGATATACTTCAAAATAATATTTTACAATATGTTATGAACAATCCAAGTACATCGGTACGTCGAGTGACTCGAGAAACTGGAATTCCGAAATCTAGTGTTTACAGAACGTTGAGAAAAAATAAATACTACCCATACAATTCCAATTTAGCAGGTGGTATCTACAAAAATGTGAAGATGATACTGATTTTCCTAGGAAAATACTTTGGACAGATGAAACACGGTTTACCAACTGCGGAGTGTTCAATAGGCATAACTATCATCACTGGTCTACTGAAAATCCACATTTGGTAAAACAAAGAAGATTTCAAGTTCTATTTGGTTTTAATCTCTGGTGTGGTTTTATTGGTACGAACTTTTATTGACTTCTTTTTTGATTTTTATTATATTATCATCACATTTTTGTAGATACCACCTGCTAAATTGTAATCTGCACAATTGATGGTTTGTATGGGTGGTATTTGTTTTTTTCTCAACGTTCTGTAAAGACTAGATTTCGGAGTTCAAGTTTCTCGAGCCACTCGACGTACTGATATCTTGGATTGTTCATAACATATTGTAAAATATTATTTTGAAGTATATCAGCATTGTTAACTTGATAGATCTTTTTTGTTCGAAGCTTCCATAGTAGAAAATTTCCGATTATTCTGTTAAACATTGTCCGGTGTGGTTATGGTCTTTCCGGAAAACGCTGAGCGTAACTTGTGCAAACATTTTCAGAGATTCTATTTGAAATAAACTTCCAACATATGAACCGTTACTTCATTTGAAAATGTGTGTGCCAATATCACGCAAAGTTCTAAATCTCCCACCAATTTCATTGCACTTTTACATGTCAATAATGACAGAGCTTATTTATCATCTGTTTTACACTACCATTTAATTTCATAGCCAACTAATTTCGTATTAGAGTGAAATTTTATTCAAATGTTCATATTTCTCGTATAATTAAAGATTTATTAGACATGTTGTACATTATTGAAGAGGTTTTTTTTAAGGACTATCTAACTAATTAAAAATCCAATACGACCGCCATAAGAAAAAGAAAAGTCAGCGCTAAGAACTTGGAAACAAATGAAAATCGGAGGTTGCTGTTAACAAAAAAAATTTATCTTAAAAAAGTGTTAGAGTTTAAAAGCGATAGCATGAGGCGTTATCGAGTTATTGTTATTCAAAATATCTCAAAATTGTAAAAAGTCCGAATGAATTTGAAATGAGATTTGTTGCGAGCATTGAATTCTGCAAAACATTCCCCATTCAACCGTTTCTCTATGTCTTCTAATAACCGATACACCAATGGTGACCATCGAAATCTGGACATACTGTATAACTATAATCAAAAACAATAAATTTCACTCTTCACTGATTGTACTTGTAGATCGTTGAATAATTAAGTTTCTGATATACCACTGTCCACTAACTATTAAGCGTAGCACTGAGGCTTCTGTTGTACACTAGGAGTTTTTTGCTAATTGATAACTTTGATTTTACACCTAACATCTAGTAATACTTACTGAGTTGTATTCCAAGTTTTTCTTTTTGTAGATATATGCTTCTGCCAGTTTAAATTCCTGTTCAGGTGCATGCCAAGGTATTTGACAGAGTCAGCATGTTTCAACTGTTGGGCATTTAATGTTACTGTACGGCAGTTATTATTTTTTGTTGTGAATGTTATGTGGATTGATTATTTTCATTGGCTTTTATCCTCCAAACTTCCAACCATTTTTGGAGTAGCTAAATTTGTTGTTTTGGTCTTAGGCATATCAGCTGTATATATTAAAGGACACTACCTTGTATCCCGGGCAATATTGGATGTAACTCCGAAATTTCGTTGCGATGTTCAACAAAGCAGACAAAGTAGTGTCTATTGGGTAAGTAAGACTTTACAACATTATATACCTATACTTTTTTTAAGTTTCTAACACAGACCATCATGCCAGACTTATCAAAAACTGTATGAAGTCTGAAAACATATGGTAGCAATATTAGTTTCTATCCAAATCTTGGTTTACTTGATTGGTCACCCTTTGAATCTGTTCCATGTTTCCATGGCAGATTCTAAAAGCGAATTGGTAATGAATTGTGTTCGATAAGGAAAATTTTTGTCCTTTTAAGAGTGTTTTTTCGAACAGCTTAGACATAATTTGCAGTAGACTAGGCCGATTAGTCTTCTGCCAAGTAGTAGTAGGAAGTAATTTTGAGCATGAGTAGAGGAAATTTGCATGTTCGGATAAACATCTCCTCATATATCTATTTACATTTATTTTACTGATTATATAAAATAAATTGTATTAATATTATTAAATAATAAAGAGTTTATTTATTTTCAGTTATATTTTTTAATATCACTAAAAAAGAAATTCACAAAAATAAAAATGAAGAATAATAAAAGTTTTTACTTTGTATTTTTTTTTGACAAGGATTTACGTTTGTATTGATTAATGCCCAATTTCATTTCTTTTTCTGTTAGTACTAATTCTTTGCCCAATGGCTTTTGACATTTACTTGTAAACAACAGACAGGGGAAAGCGAGATAATTACAAGCAATGTTCTATATGGGATTACATTGAAAATATGGTAAGGCAACCAGCATTGCTCGTGATGTATTGTTAGTGCCCTGGATGAATGTTATGGAAGAACAGCAGTTGTTCTAATTAAAAATGGAATGCCATTAACGCAACGCGGGGCACCGATAAAATACAATTAAATAAACAAAACACCCAAGGGGAAACGGCCTACAAGAAGCATATATACACTACAGTTCATGAGTTTAATTGATTCGTTTCAGTTCCCTTTTCACCGACCGTCAAGAAATGTCAAGAGCTGGCAAATTAATAATAATAATTATATATTTTATTTATCGATAGAAAAATCTCAAAATATAAAATAAATACATACAGAACGATAACTGATATAGTAATAATTAGAATTAAAAAAAGTGCATCTGTAAATTAAAACACTAAAAATTAATAAAATGCTTCTAAAAATCACATTAATATAATTACTTGCATTGCAACTAAATGCTTTCTTCACCAGTGAATATGTCGTTTTCATCCTTCCCAGAATTCCTAACGTATGTAGATTTAATTAAGAGATTGTTTCCTCCGAGTTTCAAATTAAATGATGCAAAATATTCAGTTCATATTCTAGGAATATTTATCCAAACCTTCAAAAGTAAATATAAACAATCAATTTTATTGATTATACACAACTTGATAATAAGTAAGAAAGTGCATATTATGTTCCAATAAAGTGGAGCGCTATGGTCCTATTACACACTTGTTTTAAAACATAAACACTTCCAATTTTCATCTTTCGAATGCAAACATCAAGGATTTTAAAGAAGAGCTTTTGGTGAAATATTTACACGTTGTCAAAATAAAACCGAGAGTCTTCGAAATTGAGAAACTTCTTACCTTGATCATTAAATGGTAAAACTAGATAAGAGAGTACGGCAGGATGTTTTGCTGAGTTGATATTATTCAGTTCTTGACCATTTATGAAATAAGTCGTTCGTAATGGTAAATTTCAACGCATAAATGGCATGACGCTGTTTTTCTAAAGTATAAGTTCAGTCACCTTTGGTAATTTAATAACTTGGTAATAGTTCTCTTAAATTTTCAGTATCATATTGTGAAGATGTATTCTAGAAGATTCCTACTTAATCAGTATATTGTAACACCCAGTGGCGGCTGCTGCAGGGAGGGCAACGGGGCACTGCCCCCCCTCCCGTGAAAAATTTTTTTTAACAGATAAATTAATAATAAATACCTAATTTGTATGTAATTTTTCTGATTTATTTGATGACAAATAATATGTTTTCGGAAGTAACAGTCGCAGTCTGACGTAGGCTCCGGGGCATCTCGCGCGACTGCCCCGTCTGTATTAGAAATCGAGCGATCAAACTGGCGCGGGTAGCGCGCGTATATATTGTAACATTTTCGGGTTCGCAATAAACAACTCGTGCAATTTATTTATTTAAAACAGTCTGTATATTTACACACGTAGAATTAATTACAATATAAAAATATAAAACTAATATATCACACTTAAACTACTATGATTTAAATTAACACAAGTATTTATTTACCAGTACTATTTATATGTCTGTAATATTTATATCTTTATTGCACTATAATAAAAACTGCCCCGTATTTATATCACTACTATTTATATAACACTCTAATATTTATGTCTTTTCTTCGGCTACCACTTAAAGAACTACTTATTTATTTCTTATATTTATTTCTACTTTGGTCTGTTCCGCGAACTTCTTATTCTGGAATTACTCATCCATCGGTGACCCAGCAGCCTTATATACACATACGAAACATCTCGAAGCATTCGCGTAAACTCCATCTCCCTCTCGATGTTTGTAGAACACTCGATAGACATTCTGTCTCGTTACGAAATACAACGCAAATGGATGACTTATTGTTTTATGATGTTTACCAGTCGCGCCGAGATGATTTACAACCTCTTTTTATTGTCGCTCGGAAGTGTGCCTATCTTTTGTTGTCGCCCGGATGTCTACTGGTTTCGTTACAATATGTAGGCGGCGGAGCACTACTCTATGGTGCCGGGTCCGGGTGGCAGTCCAGTATGTAATATACAGCGGTGAATGTATGTTGTAATTTCTATCCGTGCAAATGCAACTATGAATTGCGTTAGTAACATTAAGACAGAATTAAAAAATCTAGGTCTCCATAGACCAGATTTATTGATTAAACTAGAAGATCACAATTTGAAAAGTAATAAAACCGTGACGAGAAAATTCAACAGAAGCTCTTACAGTTTATCAGACTGGTTGTGTGGGTGTAATGTGCAAAATGCTTTTTTCTATTTCGGTGCTATAAAGTTCACTTTACGACATCCGTTTTGGTTGCAAAAGTATTTCTTTATGGCACGCTAATTTTGTTGTTTTGACGTTGGTAACCAACGGCCACTGGTAACACCGATATATTTATAATGGTATTCAAAAGACGTGGGCTCAAATTTGTTTTCTGTAGGACTCGAATAACCATGAATACAAAAGATTTTAAGCTTTGTAGACTTTGTCAAAAAATGTGCGAGGTAGAATATCATCAAAATACAGAAATTGGCGGCAAAGCCAAACAAAACAAGCTTCAGTAACAAGATCTTATGATTAATCTTGTCAACACGTGAAAAAAATCTCTGTAGGCAACGTCAACCTGTTTTTTGTTATCGAGTGTATCACTAACAAATTTAGTGAAGGAAGCTAGACTTGTGATAGTAAAGCTTACATACATAACTGTTTGTAAATTTGGGCAAAGTTGCAAATTATTGAAATGGATCGATAATTACAAATTTGGGAGTTGTCCCTAAGTTTGGTAAGTTGAGTTGCTACAGGAAGTCTCACATCACAAACCAGAAATGTAGGCACCAGAGGAAAGACTGCCAGGAAAAGTAACAATAATATCAATTATGGTATTCTCAAGTACAGGGAATAGAACTGAAAGATTTTGGAAAAAGTTATAGGGCAAAATTTGTCATTGCAAGAATAAGCCTTTTTAAAAGCTGAAGCGAAAGCATTAAACGTGCCTTTAGGTAAATCACACAAACTTACACCATTACACACTTTTCTACGAATACAAGTCTAGCTCGTGTAAATGAGCAGAATTTATTTGAATTTACTTTAATAATGTAACGAAACAAGCCCACAAAAGAAGCAGATATCCGGGCGACGACAAAAACGTTCCGGTAAACAAGTCGTAAATCAACTGCTGGTAAACAAGTCGTAAATCATGCACTCAGCGACAGAAAGTCTGGAATATGGTAGAAGAGAGTCAGAATTTGCTGGTATTTCTCTAAACCCTTTGTCTGCCGATATAAATGCCGCCGCTAGGATAAGGAATTGATTCCTTCAATAGTAATTTATTGAATAGTAGTCGTGCAGTTCCAATAAACATAAATAAGTGAGCGGTGCAGTTTCATTACATAAATATGCCAGATTTAAATAGTAGTGATAGATATAAATACGTGTGTTAATTTATTCGTAGTAGTTTTAAGTGCGTTATATTTATTTCATATTTTTATATTGTGATTTGTTTTAAGTGTGAAAATATACAGACAGTTTTAAAACATTTGCACAAGTTGTTTATTTCGACCCCGGAAACGCAACAATAATACAGTGTGTTTCACTTTGATACTTGAAAAATCAGTATTTTTTAATGGAACATCCGATTTAATTTTTTCTTTTTTAAAATATACTGCACTTAAAAAGCTCTACACAGTGATGTGCATTTTTTTGATTTAGGCCCTTTGCATGGCCTGCTGTGGTATTAAATGTAACCCCAAAAATGGCAAAATCGTATTAGACATTTTTTTAACAAAAAAACTATTTATGCAATCGATTTAGCCATGCTTCGAAACCCTTAGTACCAAGTTTCAAAGTCGCATGTTATACAGAGTGTTTATAATTTAGGTGCAAACTTCGAAAAATACCAATGTTTGGGAGCACCCTGTATTAACAGAATAAAATATTTTCGAGATTTTCTTCTTTCGATGGAGGTGTAAGTACTATGGCTTTGAAATTATACTCTTTTTATTGGCCTAGTTAATACAGGGTATTCGTAATAAAAAATCAAATTTAAGGAAATATCGATTTTTTTCGTTTTTATTTACTGAACATAACAAACTACAAAATAACCAAATATCTTTAAATTTTCGAGTTTTCTATTACCCCTCCTTCAACTTGAATACATTTTTCTAACCTTCTTTGGCAATGATTCATTACTTTCGCTAGTTCCTGATGAGAAATTAACTCGCACTCTTCTGTTATCCTCCGCTTAAGTTCTTCCACATTATTGGGTCTTGTACGGTAAACATTTTCTTTAAGTTTCCCCCAAAGATAAAAATCGAGTGGCGTCAAATCTGGCGATCTCGGAGGCCACTTAATTTCTTGACTATAGCGTCCAATCCACTTTCTGGGAAATTTTTGATCAAGCCAGTTGTTAATTATTGCTGCAGTATGGACGGGTGCACCGTCCATTTGAAATATCATGTCGTCACGTCTAGCAATTGGCAGTTCTTCTAAGGCATCCCAGAAATTCGTATTTAGAAAATTCAAAAAATTTTGGGCCTTCAAGTTATGTTGAAAAAAAAAGGGACCAATTATTTGTTTATCAAAAATTCCGCACCATACATTAATTTTCTCAGAATATTGCCTTTTACAATGAATAACCCAGTGAGGGTTTACTTCCTACCAGAATCTACAATTTTGTGAAGATACAACCCCGTTTGTGGTGAAGGTTGCCTCATGCGAAAATAAAATTTTATTTAGGAAATTGTGGTCATTTAGATAATGTCCTTGACACCACAGAGCGTATTCCATTCGAGAATTTTCATCACCATTTTCTAAAGTGTGTAGGAATTTTGGTTTGTAAGCAACCTTTTCATTTTTCTTAAGACATCGCCAAACTTTGCTGGAAGGTATATTAGTGTTTCGCGAAATTTGTCTAACGCTAGTTTTAGGGTTGTGCCGAATTTGATTTAAAACAATGTTTTCTCTGTTCTCAATTAAATTGTTTCCCCTTTTATTTGTGGAAATAACATTACCAGTTCTATCGAAAAGAGAATTAATATTTGCTACAGTTTGAAAACTCACTGGTTCTAGTTCTTGATGTCTCCTGTTAAATTCTTCTGCAGCTTGTTTATAAGTTTTTGCATTGTCACCAACTAGTCTTATTATTTCAACTTTTTGCTGTAAAGTTAGTTTATTTCTAACCATTTTTACACAACTTTAATGGTACACACAATAACGTTTTAAGCAATATAACAGCAAGTGTCAAATTGTTTGAAGTTTGATACATTTTTGTTTTCAAGGCCTGCTTCACTAGCGTTAGACAAATTTCGCGAAATACCTTCCACCAAAGTTTGTCGATGTCTCAACAAAAAATTCTGTTCGGATGTAAACCCTAACTGGATTATTCATTTTAAAAAACAATATTATGAGAAAATTAATGTAAGGTGCGGAATTTATGATAACCAAATCACTTGTCATTTTTTCTTCCAACATAATTAAATAATTAATGTCCTCAACTTAAGCAGAGAATAACAGAAGAATGCATGACTAGCACTAAAATATTTCATCGTATTTATTTTTACTTATTTTGTAGTTTTTTGTTATGTTCAGTTAAATTTCTTTTACTAAAAATAAAAACGAAAAAAATCGATTTTTCCTTAAATTTGATTTTTTATTACGAATACCCTGTATTAACTAGGCCAATAAAAAGAGTATAATTTCAAAGCCATAGTACTTACACCTCCATCGAAAGAAGAAAATCTCAAAAATATTTTATTCTGTTAATACTGGGTGCTCCCAAACATTGGTATTTTTCGAAGTTTGCACCTAAATTATAAACACTCTGTATAAGATGCGACTTTGAAACTTGGTACTAAGGGTTTCGAAGCATGGCTAAATCGATTGCATAAATAGTTTTTTGTTAAAAAAATGCCTAATACGATTTTGCCACTTTTGGAGTTACATTTAATACCACAGCAGGCCATGCAAAGGGCCTAAATCAAAAAAATGCACATCACTGTGTAGAGCTTTTTAAGTGCAATATATTTTAAAAAAGAAAGAATTAAATCGGGTGTTCCATTAAAAAATACTGATTTTTCAAGTATCAAAGTGAAACACACTGTATGTTTAATATATTTCATGTAGTATGTGTAAGCCGTCGAAATTTACAATTTCGTTACTCAATATTTGATTATTTGTTGTCTTCCATTTTTGCCAGAAATTCATTTTGCTCGTCAGATTATATTTTATTTCATTTGTGAACCATGAAGATGGGGTTTGTTTGAAAGTAAATCGGAACAGTTAGTACCAAATTTCCCGTGAAGTGTACTATAAAAGTTTCTTGTTCCAATAATTCCGTTCCTAATCATATAAGAACGATCATTCAACATATAACAAGTCTGCATATAGTTGAGATAATTGTAGTGAATATTATGTGATACTGGAAAATGAATTGATTTATTAGTGGAGTCATTTGAAGACAAATACATAAAACTTCATGGTGTAAGTCCTCAGGCACATGCAAATCGATGTTTAAATTTGATAGGATCAAGTCAAGAAGTCGATTATCAGAGTTCAAGGCTGCATTAAATTGTTGTGACCATAGAAATGCGGAAAACTAAAGCTACAAATAAATATAATTGGCTTATTAATCAAGAAAATATCAAGTGCTTTTGAAAAATACTTTACGTTTTTCATTATCTACATTTGGAAGAATATAGATAATCGAGATGAGGAATGAAATGAAATAGGTGGCACATTTACACATAATTAAATTAATTAAAGAAAATAAAAGGGAAAGATTCAAGATGTTCAGAATGTCATATTGTATATTGCTCGTAATTGCAAGTGTTACACCACTTTCCTTAGATTTACCGACGGTAGTAAATTTCCGATCAGATCTAATTACAGCGGAGTAAGCTGGAAAGAGTTCAGAATTCTGAAACAGCCACTTAGCTACGTTTTAGCTATGAGAACAAAATCATATTAAACTCACAGAAACTATTAAAAATATATAACACTGCAATAGATTTTGAGTATCCGAGAAACCAGTTTGGGCGATCTTAGTTTTAAAATTTTTACATTACGTTGACGTTCGTTTAGGATTATATAATTGAGGATTGACATATTGCTGTGATATGCTCTATGGTTAACAACCAATAATAAAATTAATAAAATTAATATTATTTAATGTTCTCAGGGTCCTAAAAGATAGATTTCTTTACTCTAAAAGAAAAATATGTCACAGCCTTTCTTTATTGTGAGTTCTAACTGTGATTGTGATGTTTACTTTCCTCTTATTCTCCTTTGGGATGGGTATAAATCAATAAATGATGAATGTCAGCACAACTTATATTTATTTATAATACGGAGATTTTATAAAAATATTTTGTCATTAAATGTTACTACAATACGTTTTAATATCTAATATATATTTATATTTATATTTCTCTATTCGTGCAAATACATGTACTTCGCAACCCCTTGCAATTTTATCATAATCTCTTTATGTGTGTCTATGAATCCATTTACGGTTTTAGATTTTCTAAAACGCCTCAGATTACTTTCTGAGTTTATTCTTGTTATACCAGAAATTGTATATTTCCCCTTGAATCGTACTAAGCTCGAGATTCACACGTCAAACCCATACAAACCAAGGAAAAATTTATTTAAATGCTTTAAACTGCGTTATGATATTATTATTGTTACACAATTGTTTATATCCCTCTTGGGATCGTGCTAGCCTCAAGATTCACACGTCGAACCCATACAAACCAAAGAAAAATTTATTTAAATGCTTTAAACTGCGTTATGATATTATTATTGTTACACGATTGTTTATATCCCTCTTTGGATCGTGCTTGGCTCAAGATTCACACGTCGAACCCATACAAACCAAAGAAAATTTTTATTTAAATGCTTTAAATTGCGTTATGAGATTATTGTTGCTACTATGCAATTATATGACACACAAGATCTTTTTATTTTACTGACTGTAAGGTTGCTAATAAAACTTTAATATTTGTGCTTGTACTTACTTGGCTTGCGCGTACATTTCTTCAAACTCTTCATTAAATTTGTTGACTTGCATTTCTTCTACGTCTTTTTATTCTAGATTATTCCTTCCGTTATTGTTTCTTTCTTCCGTCCTATCCGGCTTTATTTTTATTAATAGCAATGAATCTAAAAAGCTCAGCGCCTTTGTAGATTCTTTCTATACTGTTGGAACTGGCCGTAAACTACTTTTATGGCCTTCGAAGAAAACTTTTAAGTTAAAGAACTATCCAGGAACACTTTTAAGGCGAACTGACCTTTTATTTTTCTTAGTTGCTGGAAGGCTGCCGACGAACAACCCTGTAATAGCGAATGCATCCCTTTTTATAGGGCTCAACAAATGAAAAACGCCTTATTTTGTTTTTAAATTCAAATTGTTTTCTCATCTCCATTTGAATTTTCCTCTACTGCGCCCTCCGTGTTGATTTTTGTAACTATTCGATGTTTTGTGATCACATGACATTGTGTCAGCCATCTTACATTTGTTATTGTTTACTGCTACCCTCTTGTATTTAAATTATAAATGGCCAAGGCCCTAATCAAATTCGGTACCCAAACTCCAAGAAGGTAGTAAGTCAGACACCACCACGTTAATTAACCTTCTATTTAAATTTAGGAGGACGCTTGTCTATTAACTAATCACCAACTTATAACACTCAAGTCTTACCTCTTACTTCCCCAAGGGTCGATGTTAAATATGGGAGTCAGCACTGCCTCCAGCTACAGTCAGAGAAGGGCGAGTTCGAACACCGTACTATGTCGAAGGTTAAGTTGTCAGGGCGCCTATCCGTAAAAATATGCTAAGCCCAACAGATATTCAGACCCCGGACCAGATCCAATGTAAAACTCCCCAGGTGATAAGAAAATAAGACCAACACACGCTCATTCAAACTTAACAAACAGTTTATTGAAATTTTAACTCAGTTCTCAACAGTGTATTCCAATTACTGTACATAACCGGCTATATTATATAATCTCTGATTTTCAAGACATATTTAAAACAAGGAAAAAAAACAATGAAAAGTAAATCACAAGCGCAACTCAGTTGCCAGTATTAAATTCTGAAGGATTAATTAAAACTTAAATGGTCACCCAAGGTGATCCACAACTCAAAATTATCAATGACGTACAATTACATAATTTAAGAAATTCGAAATGGTGAACACAAGAAACAATCTTAAAATTAAAATTAATTAACCAACAATATTCCTACAAGCACACAGTTATAAGGCAACTTGCGGAAAGTCCCTCCAAAGTCGAACAGTTTGATCGTGAATTGCAACACGTCAACACAAAAATAAAACACTCTGTATACCAGAGGCAACCGACAATCTATTCGACATTAGAGTGCAGACTCTAAGTTATAAAGTATCTAATTCTATTAAAAAAAATTAGCGCTAGTTAACTATGCTTTACATAAGGAAATGTGATTAGATTAAATTCAATAATTTCTTACGAGATTATTCAAAAATAAATTACAATCGTTGACTAATTGCATTAAATAACATCTAAGAATTTACACAAGACCGATGTGAGGCTACACTGCCCATACACATCCAAAATATAGTACAAGTTCTAAGTCCAAAAATAAAAAGGCTACGTAACGTCTCCAAAAATGACAAGTAACCTTCAATTTGAGGTCACTATAATTAATAAAACTACGTTAATTTAATTAATTCAAAACATAAAGGCTCACATGCCACAAGAAGTTAAAATAGGAAATTACGATGACTTATTTAATTAGCTAGGCCGGAAAATTGAAATTTACTGTTCGAAGTACTCGATATTGACATAAATTTTACCAAAACTGTTTAGTCAATAAACTCTACACTCTGGATAATATCAGGAAAAAGTACACAGTCACAATACCTTAAGAAAATCACATCCACAGCTACCAAACACGATACCTCCTACGGATCCACACGTTACAAGAAATCTGCTCTCCTATCTTCGGCTAACGACATCTCAAGAAAATAGCGTATGAAGGCTACAGAATTCCATTAATCTGTACCTTAATTATGTCTTCACCGCAAGATCCAGCAATAAATTTCCTGGCACCGTAAGATTACCATAGCACGTGGTGCTTAAATCTTAACCCCAACAAAAGTGCTCAAATGAGGTCTAGGCCATGTACCACACTAACAGCTATATTTGAAGATAGAAACAACACAAATTAAAATCGATTAGACACGTGGGAAGAATACTTACAGCAATTAAACAATTCCTAGCCAGTGAAAGAAAATATCCTCGCAAGATTCAATCAAAACGCCAAAATTCAAAAATAACAGTTGAGAAGTACTATAACATCCGCTTTTGTAAGCGATTACAGACGATAAAACTTCAAACTCTCCAACATTCCCAAGTAATGGCTAAGGAAAATGCGTCTGCTCTTGTGGTGTTTAATCCTTCCTCGACGACCGTTAAAGTGCAAGAGAAAGATTCTAACATGTCAAAAACCGACCAACAAGCGGAACACGAACAATTGCTCTAAAAGACCGAACGATCCAATCCGATATTTTAAACGTACGAAATAAACGCAGATTCAAATGACAACAGAAAAATGGAAAATAATTATAAATAATTTGTTACATAACTCTAAGCCCAAAAAGAAGTTCTAAAACGAAATTAGCAAAAATTAAAAATAACAAATCTATTAAATAAAACCTCGTACGCCATCTACCCGTCAATGCATGTATACGTTACACACACCTGCGATAAGGCAGAACGCGTGGCAATAGGAATCTTATGAAAATCTACACCAGATGGCAGTAGTAGTAGTAGGAAGATGACATAAATTTAATCCAAAATAAATTACGTATTCAACGATAAATTAAAATAATCCATTAAGGGATAAAATACAACAAAAAAATTGTAACATTACATCCTATGCTTTCGTATATCAATCAATATTGGTCGATTTTATTTATTTGGTAAGTATTATATATTGACTAATATCTTGTTTGTTTTTAGCTTGGAATCTCTTGGAGTATTTTATATGAAGAAAGATATACAAATCGTACATTTAAATGTGTATTTAATGATGTCTTATGCAGAGGAAAAATACAAGTGAATTATAATAGTAATTAACACAAATGGAATATGCTTATTTACATATAAAAGCTTTTACTTTTACAATAATGTTAATCATTATGGCAATATGTTGAGACGTAGGCTTCCCATTCATTGCGTTTCACCCCCTATGGAACCTAGTGTTTTCCTCTTCACGTAATTTTATTGCTTGTGATTGGAAATTGAATTATTGTTTAAAATTGTCTCCTTTTATGTTTTCTAATCAAGGTTAATGTTTTTAACGTTGTTTTGTATAATATGTTATTCTTATTTGAATTTTTTAAAACCTTCACTAACGTTCTGGCGGGTATGCAACCCACATTACATTAGTGTCTATTGTATTGCATGTCCATCAGTTTTTATATTGTTTGCTATTTGAACGTACTTTTATTTCTAAAGTTACATAATATGAATTGAATCTTTTTGTGCTAACTTATTTATATATTTATTTATTTATAAAATAAACTGTCCTTAAAATTATGTTTGTCTTATTCATTTTCATTTATTTTTAAAATATTAACTGAATATCTACCTATATCTAGTATTACTTATTTTTGTATATTTTCTTAATTTTTTATAATGTAAAAATTGTATCCGGTTATATCCACTTATATCTACTTATCTCTAGTTTTATTTAGTTTTATCCTTGTTTTTTTTATATATAAAAGTTTTGAATACTGGTTATTAATAAGGTGACCAGACGTCCTCCTTTGAGGAGGACAGTCCTCCTTTTGAATGATCTGTCCCCTTATTTTTGACGTCCTCCCAAGTCCTCCTTTAGCAAGTATTTACGTTTACTATTTTATTAATTAGTAATAAAAATTATTGTGCCGGCCGTTGAGGCGCTGTGTCTGCATTGGACATTGGACGTACGCATGCGCACGAGCGCATGATTAGTGTTTTTACTTATTTGGGTTGACATGCCTGGAACCAACTCTATCAACTGTCTGACGCTGTGGTATACGCTCTGATCTGACGTTTTTGCTTTATTAATAGTGTTTTAAACTCGATAGTTGAAGTATAATTTCAAAAATTTAAATGTTTTCTGGAAAATCAATAAGTGAGTACCTACTATAATAACTAATCATTGATAAATAATAAGTACAAAATTAGAGGGCAACCTTTTTACACAGGTTATGTTTTTATTACAGATGTAGTTTATTATTTAAGTTAAGTGGAGGTTTGGTGGCGGTGTACATTTTACAGTAACTTGGTGTTGTTTTGACTTTGCAATTATTATTAACAGTTATTATATCAGAAATGAACGATAAAATGAACGTGAAACGTAGAAAGTGCCATTTTACAGAAAAAGTGAAAGCTGAGTTTCCCCACATTTAAAGCTGATGCATCAAGTGAAGATGATTCAATAGTGAAATACATTGTTTGCAACACTTCATTCACAATTTCAAGAGGAGGACGTGCAAGTATCACCAAGCACAATGAATGCAACAAACATAAAAAAATGGAAGCAACAGTCTTGTCACAGAAGGTATCTTCTTTTTTCGCGAATGTGAAGTTTCTAGAAGACGAGAAGAAAATTGCTTTGTCAGAAGGAATATTTGCGTATCACACTTTGATGCACAACCACAGTTTTCGAAGTATGGATTGTACATCTAAAGTAATTCAAAATTTGTATGAAAAGAAGTTTCATTGCGCTAGAACAAAATGTGAAGCACTAGTAAGACGCCCATTTTTTGATTTTGTCCAAGAATGTTTAAAAAAAACTTTGCAGAGGAAAGGTATGTTACTTTGTTAAGTGATGCCTCTAATCACATAGCCATTAAATTATATCCTGTTCTTGATATTTTAAATTTCACACTGGTATTAATGTAAAACTTTTAAATTTAGAGGATATATGTGGTGAAACTTCAGATATTTTGTCTAATCACATAAAAAAAATTATTGACCAGTATTCATTACATGACAAAATTATTGCTTTGTCTGCTGACAACACGAACACAAATTTTGGTGGCTTAAACAGAAAAGGTGAAAATAACGTGCATAAAAAGTTAAATATGTTATTAAAAGAAGATATTGTCGGTATTGCATGCAGCTCTCATATTGTTTCAAATGCTATAAATACAGCTGCAAGTCTGATGACTATTGATGTGGAAGTAATAATACCCCAAATATATTTATATTTTGATAGGTTCACAGTCGGGGTAGCAGGTTTAAAAGAGTTTTGTGAGGAAGCATCAGTAGAGTATAAAAATCTATTAGGTTACTCAAAAACGAGGTGGCTTGCATTAATGCCGGAGATTGAAAGAATTCTTACTTTGTTTGAGCCCTTAAAGTCTTACTTTTTAAGCCAACAGAAGTGTCCAAAAATCATAAAAAACTTTTTTGAGAATGATCTTGCAGAAGTTTTTCTTTATTTTATTCACTCTCAGGCGATAACTTTTCATAATACCATTTTAAAAATTGAAGGAAATAACATTTCGGTTACAGAAGTTAATGCAGCATTATCAGAATTAAAACAACAACTATAGAGTCTAGCCTAGAAATTAATTTTTTGCCAATCACAGTCAGCAGTTTATTAACACGCTTAGAAAATAGTAATCCAGGTATTAAACAAAAATTTTTATTAGAAGTACGAAACTTCTACGCAAATAGTCTTGGTTATCTCAAAGAATGGACAAAGCAAACGGACAGTTTTCAAAATTTCCAGTGGATTTTACTCAATCTAAACTTTGAATGGGAAGATGTTCAAAATAGTGTACTATTTTTACAAGAAAAATTCCATGTTCATGTTGATGACAATAAGTTATTCGATGAGGTGAGAATTATTAAGAATTATGTTACACCTGAAAAAATTTCAACATGGACTCAAACCAATGTAGAGGTAGGACAAAGGTGGCTTGAAATATTTAACCATTTAAAAAATAATTTTATTCCACACGAGAATTTAAAAGTAATAGTGGAATTATGCCTTTGTCTTCCTGGAACTAATGCTAGTGTAGAAAGAGTTTTTACATTAATAAATGAAATTTGGACTGTGGAAAAGTCACGTCTTACGGTAGAAACTCTTTCCGCATTGACTTTTGTTAAGTATAATATGAATATGCCATGTGAAACCTTCTCCACGCAATGAAGTGTTATTAAAAAAAATACATTCTAGCGAAAAATATACATAAATCTATATGTATGTATATGGAGTGTAGGCTTAAGTTCCTGGTTTGTAAGAAAAAATAAAAATATATATGTATATCAAACAAGTTTTTTTTTTAGTTACTATTGATAATACCTAAAGTACTAATACCATAAGCATAAATGCGCGCTTGTAGCAGTATATGATATTACACAAACATTTCTGTCCTCCTGAACCATTCTGAAATTCTGGTCACCTTAGGTTATATCTAGTTTCACCTTTGTTATTTTTCTTATTTGTATTTCAAAATTTAAAATACCATAGCAATATGTGGGTAATTTTCTTTACGTATGACAAGAAGAATTAAGGTATGTCATTTATTGAAGACTTTAATTTTATTTAGCCTAGTTTTTTTATTATCCAATTTTTACATACACTTTTTCCTACTTTTCCGAATGAGATATTAAGTATTTTTGTTGATTTCATATGGAGTGAAGCAGTTCCGATAAATTTTTCCTTATTTAACAATTAGACAATTTATCCTATATGACTATGATTAAGAAAAAAGAACATGACGACTAAATCGAGAAAGCAAGTTAGTGGGCTTCCAGCATCTTGGTTCAGTGGCTTCTTCCATACTTGATGTGACTAAAATGTTGGGATGCAGTTCAACCGCGTTACCGTATTTTTGACTATGTTTTGAAATTTCAGTGGAATTAATATTTTTGGACATACCACGGTGCAATAACTATTAAGCGCAGTACTTTGTTTTGATAATGTTTGAGTATTATTAGGATTGCTTGCTGTTGCCCAAAGTTGTATACTGTACGTCCATATGACCTTTAGTATAGCTTTGTACACCATGAGTTGCTAATGGATAATTGTGATTTTCTATCTAAAATTCAGTAATACTTACAGAGTTGTATTCCAAGTTATTTCTTTTTGTGAATGTTATTGCGGGATAGTTTGTTTAAATTGTGCATGTTATATGAATAGATTAACTTGCATTAGCTATTATTATCCAGTTTTCCAACCATTCATGTATTGCATTTGTGTTTTTGTAAATGATAGCAACCCTATATCATCGTAAGTAGTAGCTGAAGTTGTCACTTTGGTCTTAGGAATGGTAACAGTATATAAATATAAGTTGGACCGAGGACGCTACCTTGGGGTACCCAGGAGATATAACTCCGAAATTGCATTGCGATGTTCAAAATAAGTATCTATTTTGTAAGTAAAATTTCAAAACATTGCATTTCGGATGCGGGAATACTTTTTTTGAAGTTTGTAACACAGACTCTCGTGCTAGACTTTATCAAATGCCTGTGTAAAATCTAAAAACGTAACAGAGCAGTATATATCTATTTATATCTCAGGTCTTGGTTTACATGATTGGCTAATCTGTGAACTTCTTCTGTAGTTCCATAATAGCTTCTAAAACTGAAATGGTGATTATTTTATTTTCGTCCTTTTAATGAGTGTTTTTTTTTTGAACAAATTAGACATAATTGGTAAAAGACTAATTGGTCTGTATGAAGTAACTAGCTCTACCGGTTTTCCAGGTTTGGGAATCAGAATTATTTGTGCAGTTTTCCACAAACGTGAAAATATTCTATAATCATTTTATTAAATATGCGAGTGATCGGCAGTGTTGCCAACCGTACTATAATTATAGTATTTGTACTATAATTTCAACTCGATGTACTATAAAATTTCAAAGTGGATATAATACGCAGATTATACTATAATTTCATATTTCTTACAGCGTACTAAAATAAAGCCACTCTTTCGACAAGAACCATAAAAGTCATGAAACATCAAATATTTAAAATATATTAGTAACGGGGATTTATGGAATTACTATTTTTAAGCGGAAAGGGGATTTACGAAATGAAACAACATTTTTAAACATTAAAAATATATACCTCGGCATACATGTCATGAACCTTCTTCAGAACGAAGAAGTAAACAAACATCCCCATTTAGTTACACATTTTCTGACTCGTTGTCGATCTTTTATGATTTCAGCAAGTCAACAAATTAAGAGCAGATTTAGTTTTAATGATGCACTTCAAAAATTTAAACTACTTTATTCCATGAAATTCGCTTGCTAAGAATTTTAGACATAAAAATCCATGTTTATTTCAAGATGCATAGATTCAAAGTGGCCTTTTTGTAACAAAAAGCATTTGCAGGTGCGTTATCAGTCGCAACTGTTGTGACGTCAAAGCCAACGCTGCCATTTTGCGGTAAACATCCCATTTGCGATCCGACAAGTTCGAGGTCGTTATTAACTTGATCCGGTCGCAACGCTTTCCTTGTAAATAAAAGCGACCATGAACATTAGAAATCGGCAGATCGAAAAATAGTAAGTATAAGCAAAAAGAAAAGTAATACGGTGCAAAGAACTGGTGACAGGTAGTACAAACTCAAATGCCTCAATTTCTCCGCCTGTTATTCCTTAGTGGATCCCGTTGTAGATGGTGATTTGTTCCAGAGATTTAACAAAGATTGTCGAGTTATGGTCTTCCGATGGTCGAAGAAACGCCTTTCTATAAGTGCAAGATATGAGCTGAGTGGTTTGCTACAGATGCCACTTTTAAAAACAACAGCTTAGTATACATGTCGGAGGCTAATAGTTATTTTCGGCAAATAGCTTTTGCATAGGCAAATAATATCTGTCTTGGCAAATAGACTTCTTCTCTTAAAACGAAATAAACAATAAAATAAACACAAGTAAACCACGGAAATTTTGTTTTTATCCCTATTAAATTGCAATACAAACGTAGAAATTTAAAAAAGAAGACATCTTCTCTTAAATCGAAATAAACACAAGTAAACCAGGGAGAGTGTATTTTTGGACAACAGAAGCTGTCAATTGGACAATTTATTTTGGCAGGTATTGCTGGAATGGCATCTACTGTTGCACAAATTTCCAGTCTTGAAACTGACACATCGTTTAGTATGGCACAGGGTTTTTGAAGGGTTACATTGGCATTTTGAAAATCCTTGACCCGAAAACATAGACTGCTTGACTGCTTGGCGCAGGCTTCTCTTAAGGAAATAAAGCAATCTTGGGGAATATCATCATAAGTAAAACTAATTGACGAAACAGGTGTTATGTCCTCCTAGTCAGCCAGTTTTTTAAAATACCACTTTTGGTGCCAATGCGGTAAACATCATTTTTCTTTTCAATTATAATTCCTTCTATATTTTTTTTTATTTAATGCCCCTCTGTCAAATTTTGCAATAGGTATAGTTACAAATTTATCTGTTTCGATCTCGCCAAAGAAGGTTTTGCTCCTTTTTCTCATTACTTCTGCGGCTTTGGCTTGTCCTTCATAGGATTTCTTCCGATTAATTCTAATATTTTCCTCATTGATGCAGAGTCTGCAAATAACTTGGCTTCCAAACCTTTCATCGTTTTCAGAAGTAATACCACAAATTACGTGCACTATTTTATTGCACTGTGAACAAGCGTGAGCGCCTGTACTTTCGTTGCCGCAAACACAGCAATATATTATGCCACCGAGACTTGTGCTACAGTCTTCACCAGTGCCTAAACCATCTGCCGTAATGTGCTCTGTCACCATATGAATATTCTGAATGGTTTCTCCTACGTACGTCTCAATTTGAGCATCGGCAACCTGTAGTATATTTGCTTCGGCTGAATTTTCTTCTTGATGAGGGTTCTCAACTTTAGAATTGTCAGGACTTTCTGCCGGTACTGCAACACTGTCATCATGTGATAAACATTCTCTGCTACTCTCACCTTTGTTTATGTTTACGCTTTCTAACTCCTTTTCGGTCTGTATTTTATCAATAATATCTGATGGCAGATTTGTAGTGCGTAAACCTATTTTCGGTCCTGCACCATATAGACTTTTGTAAGGTGATCTACCAATGATACGATGATATGATGTATTTTTTAACCATTGCACAAAGTAACACCCGATCGACCAACGAGAGGTTTTATTTTCTTCCATCCACATTCTTAACATTTGTTCAACATCTTGGTTTGCCCTTTCAACGGACCCTTGGCTTTGAGGGTGCCTGGACATCCATCTACGACTCTGCATTCTGGTCATAACAAAACTAATTCTTTTATTACTTTGGCTGTAAACTCCCGTCCAATATCACTCTGCAGGACACTGGTACACCTTGCTCTAGAAAAATTTTCAGTAATTGGTTGTCTACTTCCGAAGCCCTCTTTGTTTGTAATGGTCTCAAATATAAAAATTTTGTGGAATGGTCTTGGTATTTTAATAACCATTTATATTTACCATCTGAGCAGGATTGAAAGTCAATTAAGTCAACTGGTCCTCTTTAATTGAAATCTCTTGATGTTATCGGTTTTACAACCAAACCAGCATGCTTCTGTCTTTTTTTCACGTTACAAGTCTTATACAATTCTGTGTATACTTCAATTGCCAGTCTTGGAATGTTACATTTCTTTTTCAAATTATGAAGCCTTTTGTCCCTTCCCCCGTGTAATGTCGCTTTGTGTAGTTCGTTAATTTTATTAAAAAATTCTTCAATTGGTGTAACATAAATAAGGTCGTCGTTAACAGATTTTGCTTTTCGAATAACTTTTGATACGCCGGATATCTACAGGAGGTCATATCTTTTGTCATAATATTTTTCTTTTGCTGAGAGGGCCTGAGTATTATTCTGAACTTGTTTTGAACGAAAACTTTTTAAAATCGCACTAATTTCATTGGTTCGTTGGAGGGTCCACGGCTTTTTAATTGTTGTTTGTTCGTACTTTGCATTCAGCCTTAAATAAAATTCATCTTTATCTACCATGGTGTTAATATTAACTTACATGTTATAGGTAGAAAACTGCTCAATGAAGAACCGAAGCACATAAACATTAGGTAAACACGGATAAACATAACCTCAAAAAAAAAATTAAAAACCCATTTGCCTAAAAAATATTGTTGGCAAATACTATTCGTCTAAAATAACTATACGGCCACGACATTTGTCTTGCTGTGCACCTATTTGCCTAAAAACCCAGCTGGTAGATACCATTTGCCTAGGCAAAAGCTATTTGCCGAAAATGATTATTAGCCTACGACATACACATGATAATCTTTTTCAATGTAAATGCGTTTCTATTAGCTCTAACTCGCTCTGTTCGTCACGTGCATTTCAAATTAACATTCCTGTTAACCCAATTTTAATCACTAACCTATAATATTTACATTGACTTTCAATTTAAGTGGTGTCAAACTGTCTTGCTTACATCCATTGCATTTAAGGTGTTGTCATTGTTACATGATTAAATGGTTTTTTTAAGAGGTCTGAGAATATAACGAAATGCATCAGTCAATTGATATGTTAAGTAAAACAAATCTAGTTGTAAAGTATAGCATTTAGTAAAAAAGTTTAAAAACAAATGTACATTTATATTAAAGTAAAATAAAAACATAAATAAACTTAAATTTGAAAAGAAGAAAGGATATCAGTGAATATTAATGAAAGAAGAGCACTTGGCTGAAGATACTTTTACACATACATACATTGCGTACTAAATATTTGTAAGTAATTATTTAATTATAATTAATTTTAAATTCAAAGCATTCCACTTGTAAAATATTGTGGAATAAAAACGTCGTAGTTTGTCATTTTTGTTATATTTTCAAGTATGTAATTATCCAAAAAGTTACACTACAGAAGGTTTGCGCGGTGCTGCCAGAATCAACTTTGTACTTAATGTTTTTATAGTAGTATTTTATATAAGAACCCTAGCAATAAATAAAATTTTCGTAGCACCCAGTGAACACTTATTCACGGAGCTCTAATAGTTTTAAATATATACCATTGAGTTATTGCATTATTAGCTGTTTTCAGTTTGTGTGGGAGTAGTTTTTGGTAATGGTTAATTATTCGAATTTCAGATATATTATAACAATTACTAACCACTTCGTTTATGAATATTACTTTTTCTATTCCGGTGCTATAAAGTTCACTTTACGACACCCGTTTTGGTTGCATAAAGTATTACTTTATCGCACGCTAATTTTATTTTTTTGAAGTTGGTAACAAAAAAAAATGGAACCAAATCGTATTTAAATGTCAAAATATAAGCCTTTAAAGTAACAAAAATGTGCAATAAAATTGTACAAAGAATAAAAAGCACACATGCTAACATTTCACTTACTAATTAGCAATATAAATTGTTAAGCAGAGTTGGATGATAAGTTTTCGGATGCTACTATTGACATTTACTTACCATGTTGAATAGTACAACTTTTATAAAAGTTTGTTTTGATAAATATGTAGAGAGTTTGTGGACGAAAGATTTTGTAAATTGTCTTCTGCTATTTTGCGAATCTCTGGGGGCGTACAGTTATTTATTTCGTCCTTTTTGTTGATAATTTGAAATAATTAATTGTATAAATCAGTCTGAATTTTAAACACAATTACATATAGCACCACCGATATTCAAATATTTAAAACGTTCTACTTAAAAATCAGAGTAACCAACTTCAAAAAAGCAAAATTTCTAAAATATTCGAACAAAACATGTCTCTTATTTTAAGCTTTTTTGAACTTTTAATAACCGAAATAGAAAAAATAGTATAAAATACACGTTTCATAAGACATTTTGCGCACTTGTTCTTTAGAAAACTCGCCTAGCGGCTCGTTTTCTAAACGTTAACGCGTGCGCAAAAATCGTGTCTTATGAAACTTGTATTTTAATATACTATTATTCACCTCCTGATAAAATACCTGATGGATTCCCCAACATGTAGCGTGAAAGTGGTAGATTAGAAGTAGATTAGAACATGTAGTGTCAAAAAGACGTGTGAGGAAAGCAAAGATATATATGCAATAGTTTTGCTTAGTGATAAGAATAGCTTTTTAACATACACAGTAGGATTCTAAAGATATGATACCTTATCCAGATAAGATTCAACATGTTCTCAGCAGAATAACTTTGATGTTTGTAAACTAACAAAGCGTCCACATAAAATTTATGCGACAGACTGCATCAACTCCGCTTCTTGAAGCTAGTAAAGCGTCCTTGCTTTATTTGTTATTGATTTTCTAATTTCAGTGGAGTGATTTTAAAAAAAATATATACAAAATAATTTGGTTTTTAGTATGCATGCATCATAAACCAATCAAAACACACCCATAAGCGTGCATAATCGGGCCTTCATCGCACGGCGTGCGTATAAAGTTGCTTGGTAACAGCCAATCCCAAGCGTTTAATAGTCCATTGAAATGTCAGGAAATGTCAAATGACATATAGGTACATGTCACTCGATAATATGTATTGGAATTATTGATTTGGTTTATTTGGTTTGTACCGCATTTAATATCGTATAACACATTATTATTTTGTTGTAAACTATCAAATTAATCAACAATTATGGTCAATTTTATTTCAAAACATGTAACATGAACGGAAAAATTATTTTAATTGAATATTAAACGTACAATTTTGATTATTCGTTATTGTTAAGTGACTTGCAGCATTGCTTATTTGTGTATTTTCAACGTTCTTATCAGTGTTAACAAATGTGTCAGATCCAATATTGCCTCCTTTCTGAACAGCTCCAGCAATTAATTTTGAAACGCCTAATTTGTTTGTGATAGACTCTTCAATATACCCACTCGCTGTCGATGAGGATTTTCAACCCACTTGGCGTTTCAACTCATCGACATTCATCCCTCCATTAGCCATAATCGTGGCAGATGTTCGTCCCAACAACTTGTTTTATACATAGTCCTTGAGAATATTTTAAGAAACTCGATCTGTACTGATATGCTTTGGACGTAGTGCAAGATATTTATTAAATATCTCGGCATACTTTATGTTGGAATTATCTACTACAGCAAACGTCCGGCCTTTTTCTGTTTTTGACGGACGAATACAAATTATCAGGGCAGATCCTTCTTTTCTTATATCACTCATAACCAGATTACACATTTCGCTTCTTCTGCAACTACCAAACACTCCACAAATTGCTACAACTTTTAAAAATAAAAATATATTATCTGGAGCCTGGCTAAAAAACTTGCATAAATCTTCTTCCGTAAAAACCAAAGATTTTTTAGCTTCTTGACCTTTGCCCACCCCTTTCATAAAGGCATGGAGTTTGTGATAAGATGCTAAATCGATTCTGTTTTTAACCGTTAGCATAGCTTGCAGTTTGGAATGAATGCACCAAAGTGACGAAGCTTTATAAATTCTGGACATTTCCAATATATACGCTAACATTACTGATTCATCAATATGTTCAGTCTGTTTCTGCTCCATCCATAATAATAATTTTTCGTACTCTTTATAATATAAATGCTTGGACTTTGCAGGTATTAAACTTAATTCAGCTTCAGCAGCTAGTTTCTGAATTTCTGTCGACATTATTAATACAACAATGATGTTTAGTAATTAAGTGAAATGTCAAATGACATAATATAGAGACACATGTCACTCGATAAAATGTATTGAAATTATTGATTTGATTTCTTCTAATTAAAATTATTGTTGCATTTATACTAAAAAATATCGTATGACACAGTGCATAATTAGCTTTTAAAGCACTCGTAACGTTAAAGCCACTCCGCTTCGCGTCGTGGCTTTAAACTCGTTACTCGTGCTTTAAAAGCTTGATTATGCACTAGTGTCATAATATACTATTAAGTATACGGGAATACATAATAAAACTAAAAGAAATAATAAAAAGCCAGTAAATAAATAAAGAGAGTAAATTATTTTCATATGATTAACTATTTGAAATTTCAAAAGGTTTGACTCAGGGAACATGCTAAATGTTATCTAAAAAGTAATACTACAATTGGAGAGCACCACCACATTAAGAAGAAAAAGTTTAAATAACATCATATAATTCTGTAAATTGATTGATGTGCATCCAATTCCCTACATGTTCTTAGATTTTCCGGGTTTATTAAGTGGTCCATGGTGTGAACATGTTCAGCATATGCTGAAGTTAGATTTTTCATCGTACATGACGTGCACTAATTCGCTGTTTCTCAGATTTTAGACTTATGTATCGTTTCAACTTGATTTTTTTACAAATCTTAAATGATTAGAAGTTGAATAATAAATTTTTATATTTTTTCTCAAAAATGTTGTTATCTTCAGAAATTTTGTGAATTTGTATTTTTACGAAGCTTTTACTAGATCGAGTTCTTTGTATTATGCTAAAGAACAATGTCATACTCTTTATAGTTAACAAAATTGTTTTATAGAAGAAGTCTTTTATCCACAATAGATGCTTCTGATAGTAATGGTATTTCAGCTGTCATTAAAAATTTGAATCTAAAAGATGCATTTACATATCTTGCATTAACATGGATTCATGTGAAAGAAGAAACAATTGCTAAGTATTGGAAAAATATTTTATCAGATTCTTTCAATAGCGACTCTGATACAGTAGAAGATGTTCCACTGGCTATTCTACAAGAACATTACAGTGACAATTTAAGAAACTGTAGCATTATTACAGGAAGTGAACGGAAACATAACATACACCCGTAAAGATTTAGATAACTGGAATAAGATTGTCATAGAAGAACTTGAAGAAATTGAAAATGTGGAAGAAATAATGGATGATGACCCAATGCCAACTAATATCCCCACCAGCACAGCTTTACAAGGACTTAATATAGTGATTTCTTGGGCAGAACAAAACATGCTAAATTCTGAAGATCTACTAACTTCGCGAAGAATGAAAGAAATCGCATATCGATATTATATTTCTAAAATTGTTACTGGCGATGAAACGTACAAACCGTTTTTTGATGTTCCCACTCGCCAAGAAAGCCGAGTCTGGATACATGAAGACGAGGAAACTCTTACGATGGTGAAAAAACAACGAGCAATGAAAAAAGTTATGTACGCAGTATTTTTTAGAAGTAGGGGAAGGGCGGGTAAGATGACGAATCGGCTAAGATGACGAATTGTTTCATTTCGGAAAAGGTAAATAGAAAGCGTCACGTCTTAGAAGTATCTCGTGTGTCAACATTGTTTCTTACTTTGCAGTGCGAGGATAGTAAAGTTTGTCATAGTTTTGTGGCGCGATGACGCCATTAATGTTTTGACCCTGTGCGCTTGTAAAATTAGTTCGTTATAAGACAAGCTGTAGATTGTTTGTTATTAGTGATTTCTTTCCGCAGTAAGTATTTTATGTAAGATATTATTATTGTATGACCATAGCTTATAGACGCTTCTCAAAATACGTATACATTTTTGTCTGTTGTAAAATTTATTTAAAAGTAGTCGTGTAGGGTAAGTTGACGAACCCGACAAGCGGACAAGATGGCGAGCTCGTCATCTTACCCGACAAGTATATAATTTTATTACGTATATATTATTTTATATTTTAGCGTAAAGTGTCATGTTTAATTTGCAGTGAATAATTATGGTTAAAATTTACCAACGAAAGACGAACCGGCAAAGTTGGTCAAAGGAAAAAATGACCGCGGCTGTGGAGAAGGTGAAGAGTGGGGCGTCAGTGAATAGTACAGCCAAACAATACAATCTTCCGGAAGCTACCTTGCGGCGCTATGTCAAGAAATATACTGAGGAGACTATGCCAATTAATAGCGGAAGATTCAGGTGCACATTTACCGATGAGCAAGTGAACAACTTAAAGCAATATGTAGAGGATCTAAATAAAAGGGCGTTTGGTGTAACCCGAGAACAGTTTTCGAAGATTGTTTATGATTACGCCGAAACTTTGAAGATTCCTCACCGCTTTAATAATGAAAGTAAAAAGGCGGGGAAAGATTTTATTCAAAGTTTTATGACAAGATGTAAGTTTTCATTGAGAAAGCCAGAAGCTACTTCGGCGGCGAGGTTGGCAGCCTTTAACAGAACAAATATAGAATCATTTTTTGTTACATATGAAGAAATTTTAGCCAAAATAAATTACGCTCCTCATCAAATCTTCAATGTAGATGAGACTGGCTGTCCTACGGTGCCAACTAAGACACCGAACGTGCTAAGTCCAACAGGAACCCGTAGAGTCATAAAAGTATCTTCTGCTGAAAAGGGTACAAATGTGAGTGTGGCGTGCTGTTTTAGTGCTGTTGGCCATTATGTTCCTCCGTTCTTCCTCTTTCCAAGAGTCAGATGGCATCAGCATTTCTTAAACGATGCACCACCGGGATCTTCGGGCGTGTGCAATGGGTCAGGGTGGATGGACGCTGGGTCTTTTCTCCAATGGTTACAACATTTTATAAAAAATGTAAGACCTTCTAAGGAAAGTCCAATTTTGCTGTTTATGGACAACCATTCTTCGCACGTTACTCTACGAGCAGTGAATTTATGTCGAGAAAACTATATTACTGTGTTGGGTTTTCCTCCCCACACAAGCCATCGCATGCAACCGCTGGATGTTTCTTTTTACGGACCTTTTAAAACCGCTTATAGCCGGGCATGCAATGACTATTTGTCGCAACATCCAGGACAAGTCATTACCATTAAAGATGTAGCCAAAATATTTAACGTGGCTTATGGCAAGGTTGCCACAATAAACAATGCTGTACAAGGTTTTAAAGCAAGTAGCCTAGTTCCACTGAATTCTCAAATATTTGATGATTCTGACTTTGAGCCGTCAATGACTACAGAGAAGTCATTCGAAGCTTCGGCAAACGTAGACAGAGAAACAACCGAATCGTCTTATGACATCACATTATTGCCGACTATAGCCACTGAAGAATCAGAGTCACATCATGATGTTCATTCAGCGAATCTGAACACCGAGGTGGCTGAAACATCTCAAAATACTTTCTCGGCTACCATGGATAATGCGGCAGCTGGACCGTCTAATGTTAAATCATTTGGTCTACCTCCTTTGCCTCTTATTGCTTCTAAAGGGGAAAAAATACAAAGAAAGAAGCTACCGTCATTGCATATAACTAGCACTCCTGTGAAGAATGCCTTAGAAAATAAAGAAGCTGAGAAACAAACCATAGAAGAGAAGAAAGAGAAAAATCGAAAGAGAAGAGAAGAAAACCAAAAGAAGAAAACTGAATAGCAAGAAAATAACGAGACCCTAAAGAGACGAAAACAGAAGCATGTCAGAAAAATAACGTTTGATGATGACAAGGAATCCTCTGATTCTTCCCTATCAATCAGTTATATGGAAGAAGATGATGATAACGATTATGTGGTGGATATGGAAGACGTTTGCATAATTTGCAATGATTTCGGTAAAGATGAGGTCTGGTATGCCTGTTTCTTGTGTAAGAAGTGGGCGCATGCAGCCTGTACTGGTCTGACCTCAATTGAATCTAAACGTAAAGCATATGTTTGTGACTTTTGTCAAGACAAGTAGATAATAAAGTATATTTTTAAGAGTTCTATTGTTCTTTCGTCATCTTACCCACCTAGTAAAGTCATCTTACCCGCACATGAGGGTAAGATGACGATTTTGATATCTAAATTAGAAAGGTACAAAAAAATAGGTAAATTTAGAAATACTAAAGTAAGGAAAATATGTTTTGAATCTGAATATAGAATGATGACTCTTAGATAAAAAACAAGACGCTATATTGAAATCACGCAGAAAAAAGAAATTAATAAGCTTACCATCGTCATCTTACCCGTCCTTCCCCTACCTACGTGTTTGGTGGCCGCAATTAAATTAGAAGATCAGAAGACAGTTACCGCTAAATGGTATGTTGAAAATTGTTTGCCTACTGTGATTAGTAAAGTGCCCAGAAAGGGGATCATGTTACATCATGAAAACGCGTCGTCCCATATAGCAGGCACAACTGTTCAGTATTTAGCGGAAAATAAAATCAAAATTATAGAACATTCTCCTTACTCACCGGATTTGGCAATGTGTGACTTCTGGCTATTTTTTGAGCTCAAAAAACATTTGAGAGGGAAAAGGTTCCAATCAGAAGAAGAGATTGATATCTCCGTTAAGTATTTTTTTGATAGTATCTCTGAGGACAGCTGGTTGAACGCTTTTAAACTATGGAAGAAGAGAATGGTTAAGTGCATTATTGTAAATGGCAATTACTTTGAACATATTTAAAATACAAATTCTAAAAACCGTAACGTGTGACCCAAATTAACATGGAATTCGCTAATATTATTATCGGTGGGTAGATTATAAGTTTTAACGTCATCGTTCCACGCAAGATATTTTCCGTTGAGGTGAACATAAAAATGTCTTTTGTGTGTAATTTATTAACATTTGTACTCATCATAAGTAATACAATATTGTTAATCATAATAGACATTTTACCAATTCATTTCGCCTTAATTATTTACAGTTTTAGAAGGATTTTACTTTCGAACGGTACGGTATAAGACACATATAGACGGTCGAAGAAAGAGAGATGTTTCCAAACAATAAACGGGTGTAGCAGAAAACGAGCAACAGTTCGTTCTACAGGTAGTGGCGAGGTAGTAGGGTGCCATGGATGGATGACGTGTGGGGTGGGGGACTGTTGGTGTCTCTGGGGTGGCTGTAGATGGTGGTAGTGGTGGGAGCGGCCGATCAATGACGTTCGCCCACACAATGCGGCCGCAGCAAGCGGGAAAGCGACCTCTACCGGTCGTGCAGGTACCTCTGTATCCGCACTCTCATGCACGAGCGTTGTATCTCTAAACTTAGTGTTCGCGCCATGCAACTTACACCGAGACTGTATATCTTAATTGATGAACTCTTCCACTTTTTCACTCCTTACTTGGTCGGCTTAGGAACTCGTGTTCGCCTTGGCGTATCCACCTGGGAATTATATGCGATTCGAGGCGCAGATTTATAAGCGGATGACGTTAAAATTGCCGAAGTTAAATAACGTGATACAATGTAAAAGGCACCTAGTTACGCGGAGTAGTCGCTGAGTTATCTTCGCCGATAATTTGTTAATGTTTCCGTGGTAAAATTAGAACGATTACTCTGAAGGTGGTAGCACATTTTGTGGTATATATGCGCGCATTGAAGCTGAAGTTGTCACAAAGCGGAGCCTGTAACATGTCTATCACATTAATTGTATAATACTATAAGGATGCTTAGATAGAAGTGAATAATGTTTGCCCACATTAAGTTTGAATAGTTTATAAATTTAAAACAACTTATATAAATGCTCTATCTACTATCTACAAAATATATTCATATACTATAAGGCATATAGAATACATTTCCAATAAAGTATTCGTACTAAAATTGAAATCAATTAAATGTAAGTCATATTGTTTGGATGTATTTCAACATGCTCACAGTATCTTTGATTGTATATTTTTATTTCGTCCAAAATTCATTTATAGATACATTTTATATTACCAAATTCGTCGTATATTAAAAGACCTTAACTAATATCTGAAGCACTTTACTCTGGAAGTGGTGTACTATGATTAAATTTAAAGTATTGGCAGTTGCTCACAGGTGTTCAACAGTCAGCTAAATGGGTTTTAAACAACCTTATAAGTAAAGAATATGTTAGCTATTGACACCAACCCCAATCATGCAGTATAACTACCTAGCTGCTTACGTTTGGTAAATACATATTTATGTCACTTAATTCCTCAAGCAACATGCATTTCCAAATATTTGACATAATCTGAATATTGTATCTGACAAGTACTCAATATGACAGGTAAGCGATCAGCGTCATTTATGGTAAACGTTACATGAACTTAACTAACCCATCGCGGATTTTGTTAAGACTGTACTGCAAGTTTGTAGAGGAAATTGTAGTATTTGAATTAGAAGCTAATATTGCCGTGTTATTCTCAAATATTGCTATCATGGTGGATTTTCTTATCGGAAAATTAGTAGCGAATATGGGGTACAAAATAGAACTCTAAGTTAGTACCCTGAAAAACGCCGTATTTCACTAGTTGAAGGTTTGTCAAAAATTGTTTGTTTTCTAATTGACAACCAGTTGTCATATTGTTATTACTTTTACTTCATTGTATGCCACTACTACCAA
This sequence comes from Amphimallon solstitiale, assembly GCA_963170755.1. Classification (NCBI taxonomy): domain Eukaryota; kingdom Metazoa; phylum Arthropoda; class Insecta; order Coleoptera; family Scarabaeidae; genus Amphimallon; species Amphimallon solstitiale. The sequence continues at coordinate 980,524 of OY720682.1, read as the reverse complement.
GAATCTTTTGAATTTTTCAATATTTGTATATTTGGCAAAGAATTGTAATATATTTTATACATATATATATATATATATATATATATATATATATATAATAAAGTATAGAATTTCATGGGGTAACTCCGCTCAAAATGCAACTGCGGACTCGTGTTTCGAACTTGTTGTTTATATATATATATATATATATAAACAAGAAAAAGATAATATTGGGTAAAATCCGCTGTAGTGCAACCGTAGACACGCGTTTCTGACTAATTGGTCGTCATCAGTACGGTGTAGCCAAGGATAAGGTGGGATAACCTTGGAGATGTAAGCATACACAGAAGACCATCAGCGGCAGATGGAGTCTTAAACCTGATAGACACAACGCTTTTGGGTACAGATAAAGAAACTATTTAAGAGAGAAATAAACCTGAAGGAGAAAAAACTCTTGTAAATACTGTAGGAAAAGGAAGCAGGACATTGACTCTATGAAAAGTAAATACCCAAAAAATATACGTGGAATAAATCTCAATACAACACTAACAGCAGTTCAAAACCGTAAGTGGATTTTTGTATCTAATTTTGTCAATAGTACGAAAGAGAAGACATACAAAAGCATCTTGCAGGTTTTAATATTATATTACATGCATGCAGTGGCGTAGACAAAAAATTTAGCCCCCCCCCCGCAAAATTTTTAGGAGGCCCTTCCAAAATACTTGTTTAGAGATAGTAGCATAGATTGTGAATATCGGAGTAATTAAAATAAATTTATTTTATAATAAAAAAATCTAAATTATATTTAGTTATTTATTTTATAATAATACATTTGAAAACACAAAAAAGCTAATTAGAAGACAAAATACCGAAACTTCTTTTTTTCAATAGTAGGAAATTTTCAACTAACTCTTCCAAATCAATGTTCATGTTCAATACTTATAACAGCCAAGGCACTTAACCGAACTTGTTTAATGGTGCTGCGTAAATAGGTTTTAATTAAATTTAATTTCGAAAACGATCTTTCTGCTTTTGCTGATGTTACCGATAGTGTTAAATATAACTGAAATAGTGTACATAGATTTGTAAGACTAGTTGCTAAACATGCATTTTCCACTATTAATAAATTGGTTAAGAAGATTTTTGTTTAATTTCATTAAACAAAACAGTCTTAAGATTAATTAATTGAATTGGCAAATCTTCTGAAAAATCAGTTTCATATTTGCTCAGAATATGTCTTCCGTATTCCACTATTTCTTCATTCGTTAATTTAACAAATTTTGAGAGATTAGGAAACGAGAAAAGGTTTACAACTTCATGTATGGAGTAAAATCTTCTAGATAATTGGTTGATAATAATATCAAGTGACGCATTAAAAAGTTCTACTTGAAACTTTTTTATCGGGTTGGGAATTACACAGTCGTTTTCACATTCATCAAAAAACTTTTTAATTCTCTTCTGGCGTTTATATTTTATCATAGGCTAAATATTTCAAGATTCTGCTAGATTTTTAGCTTCTTCTTCTAATTTATCAAAACTTTGTCGCAGTTCTGTCAAGTTTTCTTGACCATTATTGAGCAATTTACACGTCTCTTCTGAATCACATGAAGGGCTCTGAAGTTGCTTTGAAATTAAGTTAACAGTTTCGAGGATTTTACTCTGGAAAACTAGCAATAGAATAAACTCATAATTATCCATTTTATTCTGCTTCATTTCTGTCATTTTGCTTTTTGCACACCAGGATAATATTTGATAAACATTGCATTACAGCCTGATAATTATATTTTATTGACAGTAAGTATGCAAATCTAGAAGACCATCTTGTTACGCACAGCTTTTTCAGTGTGTACTTAATTTTACTTCCATGTGGCGCAGCTTGATGAAGGACTTGCCAGCGTGACAAGCTTTCACTAAAAAACACAAATGCTTTGCAAAAGATCATAAAAACCCTGTAGTTTGATCATGTTTTTGACAGAATCATGTAAGACTAGGTTCAAATTATGGGCTGAACAATGAATATAATCACCTGTAGGAACTCGATTCTTAATTCTTGCTTGTAAACCATTATATTTTCCAGACATATTAGCAGCCCCGTCGTATCCTTGCCCTCGACAATTTTCTATTTTAATTTGCGTTTCTATATAAGTAGAGATATTTCATTTCTTTTTAAGAAAGAGCATATTTTCAATACCAGATGTGATATTTTCTTGGAAGTGAAAGAGAAATACGAACAATAAAAAACTAAAACTGGACGAACGTTTTCAGAGTAAGAAATATAAATACACTGTACTGTTATAATTTTTAATACTAGAAAACAAGTGCATATAAAATAACATACACATTTGTTTATACATGAAGGATAAAACAGAAATAGTTTTGTAAATTTCATTACTAGTGCGGGGCCCTGAATTTTTGCGGGTTCTGCGGGCGCCTTATCTACGCCACTGCATGCATGTGAAAAACTTTTAATAAAAAATACAGAGATTGCCGCGTTTAAAGTGGCTGTTTCGGCGGAAGATATAGAAGCGATATTTGATTCAAACAAATGACCAAGAAACGCAATTGTAAGATATTTTAAAAATTTTCGGAAGAGGGCCTCAACACCGGTGATGCTAACCCTCAATTAATGACACCGCGGACATCACTAAATATAAATATAATGCACCAGAATATACAAAGCATAAATAATAAAATAGATGATTTGGAAATATTTTTGAATAAATACAAGAATGATGTACATACATGTACTAGCAATAACTGAACATTGGATTAAAAGCTGCAACTTACAAAGTATAAGATTAATGTATGTTCTATAATTATTTATTACTCAGGGATTATTTGCTGACACACTTTCTATGTTTATAGGTTAAATATTTCAAATGTTATTCTATTTACGAAAAATCTACCACCTACTGATTTTTATACATTCAAATAAAAGGAATATACAAAATATTATACATTTATTCAAACTATACATCTACTACTGGCCATGGACATATCAACAATGCTGTATTTGTACTCAAATTACAGAAACTGGAAACTTGTTTAATTACGAAAAGATTGTCAAATAATATTCAACACGTATAAGACTGTTATATCAAAGGTAAGATATTAATTTATATCTGTATTAATATGAAATAGTATGCATTTACATAAAGAATCTCCCAAATTACTATAAAATATCTATATGCTCATGTAACACATGACATTGAAAAGATTTATGGTGTGTCACTTTAAAATTATAAAAATAGAGAATTAAATTTATTTTATTTCAAATACTTACAGTTCTCTATGTGACTGTGCTTAATCCTTCGTGGATATAATAATTTATAATTAACGTATCTAATCTTAAATTCAAATGAATTTCAAATAAATTATACAACCTTCAAATAATATAGACTTTCTGATCCGGTAACTCTTTCTTGTATTAATGTAATTTCTTTTATAGCTCTGAAACAAACTTGATGGATATTTATTGAGAAGTTTTCATACGATTTGAAGTAACCCTGTCTTCCTGATGTCAATAGTGTTCTTATAATAATCCACTTCTGTATCTTGGACTTGGTATGTTTATTTTCCTACTTCTCGATTGTAATAATACTTATAATTTGTACCTTTTCTGTTTCAAATATATGCAGGCGTGGCCTCTTCGAGTAGGTACTGTATCCCTAGATGAACCTCCTCAAGCTTGATTATAACGGCTGGATCTCTTCGAGTTCTGTGACATTAACTGGACCTCTTCGAGCTTGATAATAACAGCTGGACCTCTTTGAAAACTGTTGAATTAACTGGACCTCTTCTAGATTGATTATAATAGCTGAATCTCTTCGAGTTCGGTAGCATAAACTGGACCTCCTCTAGCTTGATAATATTTGCTGAACCTTTTCGTATACTGATATAATAACTTGACCTCGGAACTGGAATCTACTGGATTATAATTTCCTATCTGGATCACTTTGGTAAGTAATTTATATTTTAATTTGTATTCTTATGTGTTTCTCCTTAATTTGTTATCACTTCTATTTATTATTATAGAACCATAAGCTTGATTATATTTATATGTATTTTCCAATTTTTCCTAAAATAAATTGTACACTTCTCTTCTGCCGATAGATATTCACTTTAAACACTATTTATACTGCTTCTAGTATTTTATTTTCTCTCTTTTCGGATAAAAACTTAGTTTTTCCGAAAGAGAATTACAAATACCTTCTTCAATTTTAAAAATTATTCTCGTTGTTGTTTTATTCCCTTGGAGATGCATAATTAATTTCTATCAACCAATTAATTCTTTTCACATACAAACCCTATACAATAGAGGCTCTATTTTTAATTTGATTTTTAGCATAAGTTTCATATATTAAAACATGTCAATACACATTTCTATCATTTCATTGCTCATATGTTAAACACTGACAGATCCTAAATTTGAATTATGCCGCGTAAACTAATATACCTTTTTATCCATACGTGTTGCAATATTCACCACTAATTATCTTTTCTTATAAATTGTGTTCATTAAACAAGTTTTTGCGAAGTAATATTTTACATTTCAATACATCAATTCATTTTCTTTAATTTTCTGCTTTCAGAATTCAGTGGAAACAAATCTACAATGATCCTGATAAACGTCCTTCCACACAAATTACATTACTTATAAATGCATACTATTCTTTAACAAAATCAATAAACCATATTGTAGGAAAATCTCTACTATTTTACTATCTAGAATATTTTAATTTACAGTCTTTAAGTATACTAAAAAGGAACTTCATTATTTTATGTAAGAAATATAGCCATCTATTTTAAACACCTAGTAATAATGATCTAATGTACTCCTATTTATAAGGAATTGGCCAGTCGAGACCATCCGTTAATATGTGCATTTCTATATTTTACGTTATTTATTTCACAGATTTAGGTTGCATATTTTCTGTTATAATACATTTATTTCGTAAAAGAACATTGTCGATCTTGCTCACCCATACAGCTATATTAGACGGTCGACCTGCAATAGCAAGCGCTTACTTTTTCTACATAGCTTATTGGCTGAATTCGTATTCCTGCTTGTCATATTTTTCCATTAACCGATTGTTGCTTATAGATTAAAAGGCGGTATTTAAAAGATTATTGTGGGAAAACATAATTTAATTTAATTATAGTTCAATCAATAAATATGTAGTGCTACTCGTAATTGTAACGAGAATTTAATCACATATTTATCGAATTTATATTCCAAACTTTTTGTGACCCAATGTTATTTATACACCCTTCACATCGAAATTTCCATTTGATAATGCCCTAATTTATATAACTACTAGAAAAGCTGAATTTACTCTTAATCTAAACGTTTGGAGTTTTCGTAGTTTAACTTCTATGTTACCAATTCCGCGATTGCAAACGCAGCAACTTGACATTTAGTGTGATTAGGTAAGTCGTTTTAAAAGTTTACTGCTGACTGGGAATTATATGCTTTCGCTTTTGTGGAGTTGGTAGCTTTCTTTCTGGATGATTTCAGCAGTAAATGTTGTTTAATTTCACTAGGGAATCTTTCATGTAGTAGGTAATAGGTAGAAGGTACACTTTAAATTTAATATCCTTAAGAAAAGCTAAATAAAATAGGAACATAAACAAATAATAAACCCTATTTTAATCACGAGTTTATAAAACAAGTTGCATATTATTCTTTTTATACGATAGCAAGAATCCAAATAAAGCATTTGGAAATTATTTAATTATCTTAAGTCATATTAATAATAATAATAAGGAGACCATAATATATAAGTGTAAATTATATATTGTATAAATAGGAATCGACTTATAATGATAATTAATTAATTTATAATTCCATTGGTTAAAAGAAAGGTGGGTGTTGGAGTACATATTATATACTCTATGGAGTATGTATAGGTATGGCAGGGTAAGTATCCATTCACCTATAAAAAACTGTATACAACTTTCTTTGTGATCTAGATCGCAGAGTACTTTTAGTGCTTTCTTTTGGAGTATGAAGATTCTTTCTAAAGAAGGCGCCCGACATCAGAATTCCATACATATCCTGCCGTGAACGTTAGAAAACTGCTTCATATGTAGAAATGCTTTTTAATCTTCTTATACAGTATACAGCTGATGTTAGTGCTTTTGCTAGGTTAGATGTATGGCAACTCCAGGTTAGTTTGCAATCAATAGTGAAGCCCAGGTACTCCACACTGTCCGAAGATTTGTTCGTTTTTCGAAGAGAATTTTAGACATTGCCTCTTTTCTCCATTCAGTTTTGTTAATTTGTTATCTTGAAACCATGTTTTTGCTTCTTGTAAGACTTTATTAGTGTCTATATCTATGTCTTCATTTTTTTGTAAATTACTATATCATTTATATGTATCACAAACATAAGGGTCCCAATATAAACCCCTGTGGGACCAGCCTCACCACAGATTGTAGACTGGATCTTCTTCTCTGAAACTCGACTACCTGATACTACCTACTTTTATATACAAAAACATCAGGACATATGGTATATCTGATATGCTATTGTAGTAAAGCTTTTACAGTAACACACAAATGCCTTGCTTAACCCTTTATCGGGCAAAACTATTTTTGCCAAAAATTTATTATTGTTATATTGTCTGTGTCAAAATTAAGAACATTTTCTTATAAATTCGTTTTTCAAAATTTACCGTTTAGGCAAAAACGGGTGGTCCATAATTTAACCAGTGATCGTTTGGGGTCCAACAAACTACAGAAGTTCATAAGCCAAAATTTTAACCACATATTTTTTCATACGATATATTTCATATAAAAATGGTTTGAACATATTTTAAGAATTATAAAATGTAGAAAACATATATTACAAAACCTAACTACTGATATAAAAAAATAATTCTAATATAACCATATTTCTACTTATTTACCGTGAAATGGTGCAAAACAATCTCGACACAAGGCTACATTGCACTGTATACGGCACATTGTAGATCTTTTCGGTTTTTCGCGAGTACTGCATCGCGCACATCTTCTAGATGTACCCTTCTTTGGGAGATGTACACCAACATTTGTGTGTCTAATTTCATTGTTATAGCTGATAGCACGGCCTCCAACTTTTGTAATTTTGGTGGTTCTAGTCGGAAGAGGACATCTTCTTTTCCTACTTACAAAGGCACCTATCAGTTCGTCAGCTAAAGAATTTCGATATCTAAGTTGCGATGTTTTGCATTTTATATTATGTTTTTTCTGCACTGTGTCGTATATGATATAAGCGTTAACGATCGCTGTATCAACTAAATAGTAGAATAGTTTGATCCACCATTTCCTAGATTTCCAGCTTATACTATAACAAGCAACGTGTTGATCAAATTGATCAACTCCTCCCATAAAGGAATTATAGTTTTTGACCACTCTAGGACACCCTATATCTTCCTTATCTCCTTTGCTATTTGTTCTCTTTATATTAACAATGTCATCGGGTCTGTGCATATTGCTGTCAAAAATAACAGACTTTTCCCCCCTGTCACGCCATTTTACAACAGATTTGTCATTAGCTTGAGCAAAATCATAGTCGCCAGTTTTCATTTGTTTTTCTGGTTTCAACAGATCTGCAGGAAAAAACTTTCTGTTGCTTCTAAATGTACCGCAAGCAAAACTGCTTTTGTTTAGAAGAATTTTCAACAATGAAATTGTGCTAAAAAAATTGTCAAAGAAAATGCAGTAGCCTTTATTCCAATAGTTTTCTGTCAACGTAAGCACAACTCTTTCTCCTAGAGCAGGGGTCTCCAAACTACGGCCCGAGGGCCACATCCGGCCCGCGGACAGATTTTGTCCGGCCCGCGGAGAGCTAGCATACTTGAAAACTCCTTTTAGAGAACATATTTTTTATAGCAAATTAAATTTATTTTTCTGAAGTATTCTAATTTTATGTTGAATAATTATTAATATGACATCTACATTGAGATGGTCATGGGCTAACTACTCATAACATTGTTGTAGGCTTATTGTTATTGTTTTTGTGATAAGTTGGATAAAGAAACACAGAATTGTAATGAGTAAAGACATGTATAATATGCAGAAAATTTTACTTCAGTATATAATAACTAACAAATTATTGAAATGAATCCAACTAACATTTTATACATTTTAAATAAAAACATAACTTATAACAAGCATAATGACATATGAAATACTAATGAGATTTGTGTAATTGAGATCTTCCACTGACAATAGTTTGTAGTTGTGGACTAATTTTACTTGTACCAATTATTAAAAGAGATTTAAGATGCTCATCAGTTAATTTAGATCTGTAAACATTTTTTGTGTACTTCATTTTGGAGAAGGTCTTCTCACACAAATAAGTAGCACCAAAAACAGAAAACAGCCCACGAGCAAATTTATGCAAATTATCAAATTGTGTCAGTGGAAGACTCTTATAAAATTCCAACAAAGATGAGTTTTGATATTTGTTCTTAATTATATCACTGCACTGTAGATCAATTATTTCCATTTGAAGTTCCGGGGCTAGGGTTTCAATGTCGGTATCAAAAGGATTCTGAAAAATCTTAATTTGATTCGCAATGGCATCAAAGTCCGAGAAACGAGTATCAAAATTTATTTTCAAAGCACTCAAAGTTTCGATTGCAAAATCGATAGGAAACTCAGTCTCAGTAGTGTGGCTGAATATTTCACATGTTTTAAAATGTGAAAAACATTTACTTCGTAGTTGTGATTGAAACAGTATCAATTTCTTCCGGAATAATTTGATATTAGTGTATAAATCAGGAAGATGCTGGTTTTCTCCTTGCAATCTCAAATTCAGTTCGTTCACATGTTTTGTCAAATCAACATAGAATGCTAACTTCCACAGCCATGCGTTGTTTTGTAATTCAGTAAGAGGGCGATGCTTTTCATTCAAAAAAATTTCGATCACTGCTCGAAGTTCAGAAAAGCGCTGAAGGACTTTCCCACAACTAAGCCAACGTACGGCAGTATGATAAGGTAAGTCATTTTCCCCAATCTCTTCAATAAATTGTCGGAATTGTCGGTGATTCAGCCCAAAAGATCTGATAAAATTAACAGTTGATATGACTGGTTTCAGAACTTCAGACATATCCAAACATTTTCCGCAGAAAGACTGTTGATGAATGATACAATGTAAGACTAATGGTTTTAAACCACCGTCATTTTCTACAGCCTTTGACACAAAAGCGACCACTCCTTTATCTTTCCCACTCATGTTTTTGCCTCCATCAGTTGTAATACATTTCAAGTTTTTCCATCGAAGGTTCTTTTGATTAATGGCCATTTCAACTCCTTTAAAAATATCTGTACCAGTAGTTGTGTCATGAATACTATTCATATCAAGAAGTTCTTCATGCACTTCATAGCTTTTATCTACTCCTCGAATATAAATCAACACCTGACCAGTATCTGACACATCCGTTGACTCATCCAAGGCCAAAGAAAACCACTCAACATGTCCATTTTTGTCGAACAGTTGAGAGGATATATTTTCAGCGATGTTTTCTACCCTTCGAGCCACAGTGTTTGCTGACATACTGACACTTTTTAATAAATTTACCTTTTCAGGGCACATTTCTTCGGCTACTGCAATTATGCATTCTTTGATCATTTCTCCATCGGTGAATGGTTTTCCACGTTTTGCAATTTCAAGAGCCACACGAAAGCTGGCACGCGTTGCAGCCTCTTGTTCAGTTTTGAGTTTTGTAAATGAAGATTGCTGCGATTTCAATCCGCGCTTCATAGCTTCGAATTTTTCTGTCCGCAAACTTCCTGTATATTTTGAGTAATTTTGAAAATGTTTTGTTTCATAATGACGTTTAATGTTATATTCTTTGAGAACGGCTATGCTTTCATTGCAAATCAAACATAGCGCCTTCTTACTGGACTCAATTACGAAATACTGAATGTTCCACTGATCTTTGAATTTTCTGCATTCACTATCAATTTTTCGCTTCTTTTCCATACTACTAAATCACACACAAAAGCAACAATTCAAATCAAAATACTGTTACAAAGATGTCTTAAACTTAAACACGCACAAACACGTTTTAAGGAGGTACGCACTATTTTATTTCACAACAGTGTCATAGGAACTGACTTGTGGTTGCGCCACTAGCCTTCTTATATATTCCAATTACTGCCATCTAGAAGTGAGTGGAAGACACCAGAACTTTCTCGAACCAACGAGATTATTCTGTACGTGCTATTAGCGCCATCTGTTAGCGATAGAAGGTACTACCTATTTCCGCTTGTGTCCACCAGATGTCGTGTCCACCAGATGTCGTGTCACGTTACTCCTCATGGCTCGTACTCTACGACTAATCTAGAAATTACAGATAATGACAGGAAAATTAATAATATGCAGTGTTGCCGTTTTGCAGCCTTTTTCAAACGTTGCGTACTTTTTCGGAGTTTTTTCATCAGTGGACTATTTCACTTTTTACCACCGGCAACAATGATAATATGGTTTTGGCCCTCGGAACTTACTGGAGTAATCAGTATGGCCCTAAGGCTGGAAAGTTTGGAGACCCCTGTCCTAGAGAATACTCTGACGGGTCTTTTGATTTTCCTTCATGAACTTGAAAAGAAAGCATGTATCCAGTTGTTGAACAACACAGTATTCATACCTTAAAACCTCTCTTAGTAGGTTATATGGGCATATATTGTTTTAGTGCTCATCTACCCTTATAACTTACCATACTTTTGTCCACACTAAGACATCTAGATGGTTGACATAGTTCTTTGAAGTTATTATTCAGATTATCGATAATGGGTCTTACTTTATAAAGTTTATCAAAATTTTCCTCTCCTCTTTTAGGCATTTTTGAGTTGTCATTAATGTGAAGAAAACATAAGATTTGTAAAAATCTTTTCAAAGACATTACTCTTGCAATACGACTAACATGAAAATTTTGCTCAGTAGACCAATATAGTCGAATACTTGGCAATCTGTGAAGCCCATAATAACTAGTACGCTAGAAAAGTTTCAGCTCTTCCATTGTCATTTCTAGATTATTTCCTTTTTGTATAGCATATAGATTCGATTGTGTAACAATAATCTCTAAAGTGCTGTGGCCGAATGTTTTTAGAAATAATTGTGCTGGTGAGCAATGTTCAGCATCAAATTGAGGACCTTCATTTTCAACAAAATCGAAAGAGGAAAATTTTTGTATATTGTTCGCTTGTTTTCTGAACGGAAAATCATCTTCGTTTTCGGTATCACTATCACTGATATCTTCAAGATCAAAATCGTGTTCAGGATATCTATGGCTTCGGATTCTATTATTTCTTCAGTGATATCGTTACATAGATAGTCACTTGTTTGTTGACAGCAGCTATTAGACTCACCTAATTGGAAAAAAGTTTACTAAATCAAAAAGGAAAAAGTAACATTTTGCAACAAATACGTAAAAATAAATAAATGTACCTAGTTCACGCGATTATGAAGCTCTTCTGTCATTAGAAGTAGTAGTCAACGTAGAAGATAGTGCGTCTTCAGCGTCACTATCGCCACCAACATCAGAATTTTCAGCCTGTTCTTCAGATATTCCTTCTAACAAATCAAAGAGGTCATCTTGGTCCAACTTTTCAAGATCGCGAAATCTTAGCATGATTGTAGGCTTTGGAGACGTCACACTATTATTTGCTAGAATGCTCATAAAATGGAAGTCAAAGACTAATAACATGTGAGCGACGCAAGGTTATTGAAATCTTAAGCATGAAATCAAAAAAGCTATCATTCAGGAACATAAAAATTTGAGCAGGAATGAAAAACTATGCATTTTGCATGAAGATACAATACGTACAAAATGATGCTATTCAGCAACAAAATAGGTTATGTCGCACTCAAATGTAGATAAAATAGAAAAATTGCAACAACTTTAATGTTAAAATGCTAGAAAGTCATAAAAAATTAATATTTATTACAATTAAATACAAAAACTTATCTTTACTTATCACTTAAACACATAAACAAACAATTTTACCAAAAATAAACGTGCAACAATAAGACCCCTTAACAATCGTTGGTCAAATAATTGACCACATAATCTGATTTTGCGCATTATAGTACCGATGTGGTCAAAATAAGTGTTTGTATCTGGTAAGGGTTGGGACGTGAACGTTCGTGGATAAATTCAACGCTTGTGCTCACCCAGAACGTCAAGAAAAAAATGTGGTTTTTGGATAAACCACAGATCGTTAAAGGGTTAAGTCACAAACACAAAATTATTTTCTTTTTTACTTAGGAAAATATACATTAACAGTCCTATTAAAACAATTTTAGCAATTACTAAAAGAATTCATAGGTTTTCCTAAATTTTGTCCATCATTTCTGTTTTATTTACTTGAATTATTTAATTTGAATTTAAGCTATTTCTTGTTATCCATTCATTTTTATCAAAAGTAAGCTTTGAACTTTCACCAATAGCAGTATCAATAATCTCGACATTCTCTTGCACAATATTTAAGATTTTAGTAGCTGTCTCGATTTTGTTGTTGAACGAGTGTCTAATATAACCCTCGGTAAGAGCTGTTGACTGCCATTTACATGGTGCTTTAAAGTTGTAATGTCCGCACCCCAGTTTACCAAAATTGTCATTGTAGACTTTCTTACACAATGTAAAGAATCTCTAAAAATTATTATAATATAACTATTTTGTAAATAGGTATTTTTTATCTGAAGCAGGCGATACGAGTTCTTCTGGGTTGTCTAATTTACTCTTCAGAAACACGTATAATTTAGGGTACCTCCTTATATAAGCACTGTTATGTAATAGTATATTACTGTATTACATACCGAGGTGGAGTGTTTCATTACTGTCTAGGTACTATACATGCAACAGTCAGGCTACAGATAGTTGCAATTGACAAGTAAAGGTTATAAAAATATCCTAGTTATTTATGATATATTTACAAAATACGTGAAGTTAATACCTACAGCAAAAACAGATACAGAATCTACCATCACAGGTCTAGAGAGTTGCATAACAGAATTTGGGAATATCAACACGTTAATTTGTGATAATGCTACTTATTTTACAAACGTCAGGTATAAAGAATATTTACAAAAGATACATACCAAAATTAACTATACTAGTATTAGACATCCATCTGCAAATTGTTCAGAGAGGGCGATAAAGGAGGTTATCAAAATCTTAAAAATTTTACTTGGTTCTAACAAACATCATCGATGGATACCCCAATTAAACACTATCGAATATGTCATAAACCATACTCCATCCACTGTAACAAATGTGTCTCCCGTTTTATTAATGACTGGTATAAATCCTGAAACACCTCTGTGGATAGATGAGGATGTAATAGATCTAACTGAAAAATACGTTCAAATCAGACAAAGTTACGAGATAAAATTAAGAAAAAAAAAACATGTCAAGCAGCTAAAATTACAAAATAAATATAGAAAATACAGTGTGGAGAACTCGTATATTTAATCCGAAGACAGAGGGATAATGTCGTGAATAAATATTAAACATTTAATTCAAATACATTGTTGTTGTCTGAAACAAGTAAGAGTGAAAGCTAGAAATAAATTTGTACACATTAAAAATACTCCCTTTAGTAGGTATACAGGTTATGTTGTATTTCATATAAGTACGTAACTTAAGTGGATAATTAGGTTATATCGCTCGCATGTTGATTTAAGATGTATATGTTCTTGATTTCAATCTTCCTCTTTGTATTAAGGTACTGGAATTCTAAAATAAAAACAAATAGAATAGTTTTTATATGTTAAAGTAAAAAAATAAAAAATACTCATCTTTAGATATGTGTGAGAGCCCTCTAATGTTGGATAGCTTGTAACAGAATTGACGCCTAATAAGGTAGATGTAAATGATCTGATCTTCATGGCATCTGTGTATAGGGGGTTGAAGCTGGTAGGAAGGCCAACATCAATACGTATAGATGTCATCTTGATCGGAATATACATACTAGGAGCATAGAACAATAATTATATAATATATTAAACACTTTGGGGCTTTGTTTATAAAGAAATATGTAAAATGGAGATCCCTCATCGTGGGAAGTATACATGGAGTTCCATTTGTGAAATCTTCTTGTGCTAATTAAAGGATAAACATTATTCAGGAGTCACATCTATAAATATCCATTGGAATTTAGAACCAATTTCCCGAACAAAGCTGCAAGGTAAAATTCTAAACCGATACGACATAAGCTTATGAGAAAGAAGTAATACTGCGTATTGATAAATAACTTAAGGCATACTTACATTCTTAGAAATGCAAGGAAACACAAATATTTCCTTCCAAAGAATAATTAAAATTTAATCTAGTATAATGTTGACCGTTATAGGGCTTGTGAAGCCATGTTTGTTTTAAAATATCACTTTAAATAATTTAAGTATGTAGCTATGAAGAATAGAATTTCTTAAAACGTTGAACTGTATATTACTTACTGATCTTAAGTAATTTAAGTAAAATGACTATCATTGTTAATTATAATTATCAAATTTAACATATAACAATGAGTATTAATGCTTTAACGTATTAAGAAATAAAATGTATTACCATATGATACCAATGTATAGTAATTAAAATCTTGAAGCTTCAAGATAAGAATGTTTTCTATGTAAATTATGAACATAGTGATTTTTATATTCCCAAGTTGCCTTATATCTGACATTTCAAAAATAAATAACCTATAATATTTTGAGTTTAAAATCTTGAAGTTTAATTGTTTAAATAAATAAGACTATGGTAAAATTAGAACAAAGCTAATATAATGCCGAAACTGGACCAATACTATCATTCAGAGGATGCCTATTAATTAATATTGAACCCCCTCCCCCACATACTGAGATTTAAAAGACATATGCTAAGTCAATTATTGTTATAAAACAGCATATTAATGGCGCCCAACGTGGGGCACGAACCCACGACCCTGCATCCGCAACATTGAGTAAATTTCCCATAAAGAGGACGTTTTCTTCCTTTTCAAAAGATTTTTGAAATAAGGAAGTAACGCATTCTCAGATAATAATTTTTTTTAGCTTCCTTGATCCTATTCTTCGAAAAGTTTTATGTACGTTTGAAGTTACCGTTTAATATTTCTAGCAGCAAAGCTGTAGTGTCCTATGCTGCTGCTTATATTTTTTCCACAAAATACAAGTTATCGGTTGACTTTCGAAAAGTAAAGACGGTTCAATATCCTAGCGATCAACAGCTGTAAATCAACCGGGGCCTGTGTTACAAGTGTTTATAATTTCCAGTACACACCTATAACCAGTTGCGATGTATTCTATCTACAAGGATGTACTTAATTCAAAGAGAACAAGTCTTACAGAAGAGAACACTATTGCTAGTAAATATTAATACTCCTTTACTCGACTTGAACAACAAAATGAACAAATAATAAGGTATTTTGTATTTTATAGATCACCAGCCAGTTGTTATCGAATTATATAAATAAAATTAAAACCTCTTTAAAATTAGAAAATTTCAATAGTCCGCCCATGGGCGATGAGTCATCGGCCGCTCGTGTCCGCCCCCTAGTTATGAGTAATAGCCTGCAGCTATCAATTTTTGCACAAAAATCGAAATACTTCGAAAGTGGCTAACTTCAAAGGCAAAGTTTATTAGACAAACAAGCCTTAAAATTAAATCGGAAATACGAATAAATCATAAAAAAATGGGGTATTCCACTTAAAATAAGGAAGTCGATATCCATTTCCGGTGTAACCGAAAAAAGCAAATTTCGAAAATTTTAAATTGAAGAGCGTAATGTGAAACTAATATTTGCGAAATTTCAAAACTCCACTCTTATTAGTTTTCTATATTGTTGTAATGAAATCTTGTTGTGATATACTCTGTATAATAAATACAGTTGTACAGAAGATCATCATTCAAAATAGAAAAAAAAATAAAATAGAAAAATAACTGTCAATGAACAATATTATGCATATTTTTATGTGTGACGATCATTGTTATTGCAAGGCAATGCACTTGTTCACTGCGCCTGCTGATGGTCAAGAGCATGCTTGATATCGAAAATTAGCCACGAGTGTTTACCTTTTATTTCGTAGCATAAGACAAGAGATTTGGCAGATACATTTTAAGGCGAATACAGTTGTAATAATTAGTCTTGAAAGCAAATTTAAGATACCTAATAAATATACAGAAGTAGAAAATAAATATGTTGAAAAATAATGAGAATATACCCTTATTATATCGAGGTTCATTCCTAATTGGCCCGTGAATTTAGCGCGTTTATTAAAATTTTACCGGAAATATCAAACACATTATAAATTATGAATTTGTTCATACTAATATGTATGTATGTAGATGCACAGAAAAAAATTACTGACAAAATAGTGTTTGCTGATCGCGGATGAGATGACAAAATCGTAACTCCTAAATTTCGTGACCTAGATTTTAGACTACTTGCGTCACCAGCAACCGTCGCCGGGCTCTCTGCAATTTCCCAGAAGCATGGGCGTTTCGGACCCGAACAATTTCAACATCCACACACAGTAAGTGAATTTTAATCATGTTTATGCCACGGAAATGGGAATTTATCAAAACATTGTACCATAAAAATATTATTTACAGAAAAATAATCAAGGGTCTGGCGATATTCGTTAATTCAGTTGGCGTCATTAATTAAATGTTGTACTAAAAGATCTTCGGCCTGTTGTTTCTCATTCAATTTAATTAAATATTGTAGGTTCATGGCATTTCTCATCTTGACAACATAATGAGAAAGTTTTATTTATAATATACAATAATTATTACATAAATGTAACCTTTTATTAAAGTTATAACCTCTACAGTGGGTGTAAAAAATAAGGAACGTTGTTACCGGAGCTTATAGATCGTATGATTTAATAAGTTTTAAATTTACACGAGCAGGTAGGTGTTGAAAGTACTTGCGCCTAATTATTATATTTGCTCTTATTAAACATCCAAGATACAGGGTATGTTATGACGTCAGCCTACTGTAGTAAAATGGGTTGAATAGGATAACTTTTCACCATACAGGTAACCCTAACAGGCAAGTAAGTGACGATAGATTCCTCCTTTTTGTCTTAACCCATGAGTCTTATTATGTTTAATTACTTTACACACAAATATTTATATAAAAAAATATACATAATACATAATTTATTTCATTTTTACCACTTCTCAACTGGGGTTAGTAGAATCAGGAATAAGGAAGTTATTCTTTGCAAACAATAATTTTGGCCAGCAAGATCAGTGAATTGATGATTATAACACATAAATATATTTTCCATTATAGTTAAATGTTCTGAAAAAATAAAATTTCTTTAATAGGGCAATAAAACGTTGTCTCAAGAGTAGAAAATAATTTTTTTTTTCATTATTCTTAAAATGTATGAGTTCAATTTTAATAAAATGCGTTATATTTGTTATTTTTCGTCGAAGTGAGGTTGTTAAGAGTTGACGACCGATTAAAAACATTATTTCGAAAGCTAACTTACTTTTACTTTTCTTCAAATTCGAATTCGTAAAAACAAAAAAAAACGGTTTTTATGAAAATTAAGGCAGGCATGTGTTACATCACTGAAAAGAGAAAAGAACACTCTTTCCAAAAATTTTACATTTGACCCCCGGGCTATTTAAAAAATATCAAGTTAGCCTTGTACCTCGGAAACAAACGACGATGTAAAACTGAAGAACATCTCAAATAATGTAGTATAAATTCTTCTAACAGTGTGCCAAATTTCAGCCAGTTTCAATAAACCATTTTCAAGATATTTAGCTGTATCCATACATAATCGCAACCCTGTATATACCATATATAGAGTGAAAATCTTTTATTTTTTTCTACATTTTATTTTTTTGTATGTATGTATACGTATTTTGTTTTGTTTCGTTTATTTAAAGATCACTGAAATGTAACCAAAGCAATTTTCATACAAAGTATATATACAGGGTCTTCCTAAATATCATGTACATAAGGAAGGGGGTGACTGTTTGGTTTATTTTGTGCCTAAAATTTTATATAAACATAGGTCTGCAAACGCTTCGTTACCAATATGCAGGGTGTTGAAATTTCAAGAATTTTTCACTTTTTACTGTATAGCTCCTGCAGTTTTTGAGATATTTTGTTCAAATATGGAAGGTAGGTTACGCTATAAGGCCTGCATCATTAGCCATGCCAAATGATTATGTAAATCTACAGGGTAATAATTTTTTCGGGGTCACGCCCTCTTTTCTCACCCTGAACTTTTTTGCGATGCGCCACTGCTAGATTCTAAAATAGGCAATAAATTTTCTGTCTTGTTTAGAAACTTTTTGATCTCTTATATTTTTTTCTTATCTCTGACCGTTATCGAGAAAAAAAATAGAAAACAATTTTCTGTAATTCGCCAGAGAAAATTAAATTTTTTAAAATGGTCTAGCAGGCTCTGGCTTTATTCAGATAATCACTTGAGTTTATTAATTTGACAATTGACATTAGAAATCGTAACTTGTGTCTGTATAAGTAAAGTTTTAAATTGCAAACTGTAAGGTGTAAAAGTGTTTTAAATACTCGTTATAATTTTGTAAATATGCCAAATTTCACGAATTCTGAAATGGCTGACATGCATTTTATCTACGGCCTTGCGAATGGAAATGCAAGAGAAGCCAGGCGTCTGTACATGGAGAGCTATCCCAATAGAATGATACCCGATCATCGAATATTTTCAAATATTCATAGGCGTCTTGGAGAAACTGGAACTTTTAAAAAGAATACTAATGATGCAGGTAAACCACGTACTGTTAGAACACCACAGATCGAAGAGGCTGTTCTGAATGAAATAGACAGACATCCTCGCACCAGCACCAGAAAAATCAGTGAACATTTAAATATTAGTCATCAAGTGGTTTGGCGTATTCTACGTGTTTCCCTGCTATACCCTTACCACATTCAGAGAGTGCAGGTTCTTCTTCCCCGAGACTTTCCCTTAAGGTTTGATTTCTGCCAATGGTACCTTAATAAGCTAGCAGTAGACCGCATTTTTGATTGTAAAATCCTTTTTACCGATGAAGCGAATTTTTCAAGGACTTCAATTATGAATTTCCACAACAACCACACGTGGGCAGATGAAAATCCACATGAAATTGTAGAAACGCATTTTCAAGAACAGTTCTCATTAAATGTATGGGGTGGTATAATTGGAGATAATTTGATTGGTCCTTGTTTTTTGCCTGGTCGACTTACTGGTCAGTCATACAGGCTGTTTTTGCAGAATGAATTGCCTTTATTACTTGAAGACTTGCCCCTTTTACTTAGAAATCAAATGTGGTATATGCACGATGGCGCCCCATCACATTTTTCTATTTTGGCTCGGGAGTATTTAAATGAAGTATATGAGAATAGGTGGATAGGACGAGGTGGACCTCAGCCATGGTCCCCTAGGTCCCCTGACTTAAATAGTCTAGATTTTTTTTGTGGGGACATCTCAAATCTCTAGTGTATACAACACCTGTGAATACTGTTGATGACTTACGAAATCGAATAATCGATGGATTTGAAACGATAAGAAATACTCCAGGAGTATTTGAGAGAGTGCGAGCATCAATGAGAAGAAGAGCGGACGCCTGTATAAGGGTTGAAGGAGGACACTTTCAACAATTGTTGTAGCATAGTTTCATTGTCATTGTTATTACTTAGGGCTTTTATTGTTATTAGTTATGTTACTTTGTATTGTAATAAAACAATGCTACGAAAACCGGGTCATCCTATTTTTTAACAGGTAGTAGCACCTTAACTCTTAAAATTAATAAACTCAAGTGATTATCTGAATAAAGCCAGAGCCTACTAGACCATTTTAAAAAATTTAATTTTCTCTGGCGAATTACAGAAAATTGTTTTCTATTTTTTTTCTCGATAACGGTCAGAGATAAGAAAAAAATACAAGAGATCAAAAAGTTTCTAAACAAGACAGAAAATTTATTGCGTATTTTAGAATCTAGCAGTGGCGCATCGCAAAAAAGTTCAGGGTGAGAAAAGAGGGCATGACCCCGAAAAAATTATTACCCTGTAGATTTACATAATCATTTGGCATGGCTAATGATGCAGGCCTTATAGCGTAACCTACCTTCCAAATTTGAACAAAATATCTCAAAAACTGCAGGAGCTATACAGTAAAAAGTGAAAAATTCTTGAAATTTCAACACCCTGCATATTGGTAACGAAGCGTTTGCAGACCTATGTTTATATGAAATTTTAGGCACAAAATAAACCAAATAGTTACCCCCTTCCTTATGTACATGATATTTAGGAACACCCTGTATATGAGAAAGTATAACGGTGTCCAACCCACGTTATGGTAGAAATGTTTGCTTTTTGTATTTCCCATTAGGCAACCTCTGTAGCATATATGTGAGCTTTGTAAAAATTTCTTTATAAGCAAATCTATTTATATAAATATAGGGGAGGGTGGTGTATACTGGGACGATTTTTTTTAAATGTAATTTAGAAGCATACTTTTGGTATTAGGGAATTAATTTTTTTTCTGTGGGAAGAATGTGATATATATTATTGACACGAAAAATCAGTGTCCCAAATGTTAAAAAACAAAGTAGAAAAAAAATATGTCCCTTTATAGACCACCGTCCTTGCATGGACCACTCCCTGGTTTATACTGGGACACAGGAAAATATGAGTGTGGTATATAAAGGGACATTTTTTTAATAAAAAAGTGTTGACACGTTGATGAAAATTTTTATTTCAAACAAAAGGAAAATTCATTCTAAACATAAAAAAATGCATTTAAGTATTTAAAGCAACAAAAGGGAATATTACTGCACATTGTAATGAGTAAAATGAGCAGTATTGAATGCATTTCTTACATCCAAGGTCACTAGCGCAGAAGAAATTTTCTCCTGATGGAAAAGGCGCAAAGAAGAATATTGATTAGGGCGGCAATGGCATATAGGACCGCCTCCACGGTGGCCTTACAGGTCATTACGGGGTCCCACCATTGGATTTGCTGGTCCGAGAGAGGAGCTATGGGCACGATGAGGGCCAAAACAAAACTCATAGGGAAGTCGAGGATCGCACGCTCAAGACGTGGCAGGAGAGATGGGATGGAAATAGAATCAAAGGACAATGCACCAAACGATTAATACCAAATATAGGGAAATGGATAAAATGTGAGCATAAAAAAGTGGACTTCTACCTCACACAAGCTCTGACGGGACATGGGGTTTTTAGGGAGTATCTGTGTAGGATGGGAAAAATACAAGACGACAAATGTGCATATTGTCAAGATATTGACACGGTGGAGCACACAATTTTTTTATGTGGTCGTTGGAATGCGATAAGGGAGGGAACGATGGCTGGTTTAGGCAAAAAAAGAATAACAGCGGAAAACTTAGTCGATGAAATGTTTCATTCTAGGGAAAACTGGATAAACCTGCACGAAATGATTAAAGCAATCTTAAAAACTAAGGGAGAGGAGGAGAGAAAGACCAGAGACTAAAGCGTAAAAGAAATGAGGCTACTCAGTGTTTCTGTGATGTATAAATCTAAATGGTGGTTCCACAGAAGCACATGGAGAGAGAATTAGGTGGTTTTTAGTGGGTATACCAGGCAGGAGTGAATCCTGGTCTTGGGAGTCCCACACTACTGTACAACGATGCCCTGTACGGTGTTCATAAAGGATTTTCCACCGACAAAAAAAAAAAAGTGTAAAATGAAATTTAAATCTGATCTGCTTAACTGCTCTCTTTGTACCTTCAATTAGGGTAGGTTTAGGAAGTTTACAGACGATGTCATTATAGTCTATGATATCATTATCTGTCCTATCTGGAAAGATAAATGTCGCGTTTAATGTCTTTTTCATAAAATTAACAAAATATCTATCATCGGTTATTTTATCGATTTGCCCTACATAATGTCTTACGCTCCTTTTAAGAGGATATGTCACCAAAATATAATCGTTTATTTCCAACACTGAACTGTTGTCATTGTCCTCTAAATGATCATCAGCAAGTTCAGCCAGGGAGTCGTTGTCTTCTAACTCTTCCTCAACATCACTGTCACTTGAAAAGTCGCTAGAAATTACTTTTCTTTTAACACTACGAGCTCTATTTGTCCTTTCCTCCTTAGTTTTCAACATTTCTTCCTTTTCTTGCATTTTCTTCTTAAGTTCAAGTAGATATGGAGATTCAGTCAAGACCATAGATTTTTTCTTTGCTTTTCCTTTTCTTGTACTAATCCTTGCTTTAGCTTTCGCATGTGGCTTTACATCTTCTGGTGTACAAAATTTCTTTGTATTAGGTTCTGTTATTGAAGTACTTGGAGTAGACTCAATATCTAGTCTTGTGCTTTTTAAATTTAAGGAAGGATCACTGTTCAAAAAATGTCCTTCATTATTATCTTTGTCTGAACTTGGTACTTCAGAAGAATCTTCTTTATCTGTACATGGCTTATCCGTAACAGATGAGCTCAAAAAATCAACATCTGTGAAGACTTCAGAATTATAGGGAGAAATACCAGTATTTTTAAAACTGTTGATAATTGTAGTTGGTACAAGAGCTTGAGGTACTGCTTTCGCTACTAGTGTAGCAATATTGTATATTGTAAGTGGAACACCTGGGTTATTTAATAGCCAATCATCCATTGCTCTCTTATAAAAAGATTTGAAAGGAGCATAGCACCCCGATGATTAGGTATAAAAGAAAATTGAACGTTCAAAAAACATATCCAATCATTAACGGTACTATTGCATTAGAGCAAATACTACCTAAGCTAGAATCTATAGCTGATGATTGTAAGTTTAATGAATTAAGACTAAGCTTAGCCGACGATATTTTTAAACAGTATACTGTAAATGAATTTAAAGAATATAACATTGATGCATATGAGCAAGAATTCAGATATAGAATGCAACTCGCACAGCGAAGGGCGAGAGAGCAACTCGAAAAATCAAAATTTGATCGTAAAAACTATTTAGATAGTAAAGCTAGTAAAATTGATTTGAAACCAGGTGATCTAGTTACAGTAACTAACGAGGCTCGACACAAATTCGATTCTTGGTACAATGGTCCTTTTAAAATTGTCAATACTCACGAGGCAAATTGTACAATTAAGGATAATAAGGGTAGACTTTCCAGAGTACACAAAAATCGTGTACGCAAATATAATAATCAAGATTGTAAATAATAACTAAATATAAGATAAAATAAATGCAATGTTTTAGTATTACTTAGATATAAGATTTTATTGTTAGTTAAATAAGTTTAAAATAAGCAGTAAGGAATAACAGGTATGCATGTCTTACCTGAAAATCATATTTAATTACTTTTGAAAATAGAACACCCAGGTTCCTGTTAATGCCTCTTGCAAGTGGCCATAGCAAGGGTCATTCTCCTAAAAATGGGTGGTGTAACACTCAGTATAGTGTCATAAGTATTGTAAAACATTTAATAATACAAGTCAGCAGTTTGACTGAATGCGGAAGCTTACGACATGCATGCTTGCTATCCTAATATGGTAAAATGTATATATTAATACGTAGATAGGAATCTAGGTTACAAATATCGCACATTCCTTTATTTTAGTTTATATATATACCTTGTACATATACTCACGGACAATTACAATTACGATTATAATTAGATTTACGCAGTATCAAGTAAATAAAGACATATCGAACAATATGGTGTTATTAATTATATAATCGAACCAACAAAGTATTACACATGCAGTAATAAGGTAGTCAGCCAGCATCTTTTCCTCTTTGTGAGTCAATATTTGACGAAAACCATGTTTTCTTTCAAAAGACAACTGTTGCCGATCTTCTTCGTCAGTAGCTCGATATTTTGCAACTGAATGTTGAAGAGCTGACTTGCTTACATTCAAAGTATTTCCCGCATTTCTTACCGTCATTTCCCCAGCAACAACTTTTTGCACTGCTGTTTTCATATTATTTTCATAGTTTTGATGCAATTTTTTACTTATTTCCATTTTTTTCTCAGATCTCTTCTATTAACCTTCGGCATCTGCAAAGAATAAACCTCTTACTAAAGTAAATCTGTACGTGGTTCGTACTGGGACTGTCCCACTATATACCATCAAAACAAGTCCCAGTATGCACCACTAGTATATTACTAACTTCTTTTATTTTTAAACCAGAAATATTTATTAAAACACTTTGTTAATGTATACATACCTTAAATAATGTCTACAAAGTGGCTTAAAATTATTAAACAAACTTACATCCAATGTTATACACAAATTCACCCAAATATTATCAACATTCAGTTGGCCGATGGTCGCCATTACTTTTACCCGAGAAACGCTGTCGGTAATAAAGAGAATGTTGGTTTAGAAAGTCGAAAATAGGTTACTCTTTACTACTGATGTTGATTAGCGTAGCTATTTTTCAATAGATGGAGCATAGAGTCCATGTCCCACTATGCACCATGTCCCAATATGTACCACTCTCCCCTACTCGTATTCAAGCTTCAGAGCAATATTTTAAAATTACCTTATTCTATATCACTATTTTTGTTTCTCTTAATTCGTTAATATGAACTACCATTAATATCATAAAGTTATTTAAAGAGAATCTGAAGGGCTTTATATGGCTTCCGAAAACATGAAATACACTTAAGCAAAAATAATGCTTAAACTAAATATTTGGGAATTTACATTTCATATCTAAATGAGAATGAGTAGCCGCATACTGAAAAGATACAGTTTATTTATATTATGCATATAATATATAAATGTATAAATGGTGTGCAATGGAGTTCGTTAATTATGATAATAATACATAAGTAGTAGGGGACTTATGCCGATTCTGGGACACCTCCTCCCCCTCTCACCCAGATCCCCCTCACCCCCCTCGCCCTAGTGGCGCCCTCTGCCAACCCAACTGATGTGGCGCCCCCTCGCGGTCGCCAACCCAACTAAAAATTGCAGATTTCATCATTACCAACCCAACTAAAATTGCAGATTTCATCATTACCAACCCAACTAAAAATT
Organism: Amphimallon solstitiale; assembly: GCA_963170755.1. NCBI lineage: Eukaryota > Metazoa > Arthropoda > Insecta > Coleoptera > Scarabaeidae > Amphimallon > Amphimallon solstitiale. The sequence goes on along the minus strand of OY720682.1, from coordinate 955,552 downwards.
GCAGATTTCATCATTACCAACCCAACTAAAATTGCAGATTTCATCATTACCAACCCAACTAAAATTGCAGATTTCATCATTACCAACCCAATGTGGCGCCCTCTGACGGCCACTAACCAAACTAAGAAATGGCAGATTTCATCATTACCAACCCAATGTGACTCCCTCTCACAGCCACTAACCAAGAAATGGCATCTCTCATGATTACCATAATGCAGCATCCTCTCACGGTCACTAGCCAAACTAAGGTGACGTCAGACAAAATGGCTGACCATCAAGATGGTCTTTGTTTCTAGAGAATTCCTGAATAAATTACCCGGCTTGCTATCGCGCTTCTCAATGTACTTCAAACAGGTCTAAACATGTTTCCAGCGGAAACCGCAACGGCTGTCTGCTTCTGTGATAGCCGCATGCATGAAATGTATATCTTACTTATAAAATAAAATAAAACAAACAATATATTTTTTTAAGAAAAACAATTTATTTATTATTATTTATAAATTAACAATATTATTTTAAATTAACAATATCTCCAAGCTTCATACCATCAAGATGGTCGATAAAAATATAAACTTTACATCTAAGATCGGCATACCATTTCAAAATTATAAAATAAATATACAGTATGCTACTGGACGAGATAGCAACCAAGTATGAATATACAGGACGTTTCAAAGGTAGGGACTTTTAGAAAAGCAAGAAGGCGAATCCAAGATGGCCGCCAAAAATCTAATAAACTAATGTCACGTCAAGCATCCAATCTATCAAAACCATGCACTCGAACTCCTATGAAACATCATCTCAAAACCATCGCTAGAATCAGCTCACGTCATGAAGCGGTTCTGAAACCCCTATATTAAAACCACACATTCAAACCACTATCAAATCCCTCTTTTCTCAAAAAGCCATCCAACCATCCATCAATCCATCCATCCATCCATACATCCATACATCCATACATCCATCCATCCAACCATCAATCCATCCATCCATCCATCCATCCATACATCCATCCAACCATCCATCCAACCATCCATCCATCCAACCATCCATTAATCCATCCATCCATCTGGACGAGATAGCAACCAAGTATGAATATACAGGACGTTTCAAAGGTAGGGATTTTTAGAAAAGCAAGATAGCGAATCCAAGATGGCCGCCAAAAATCTAATAAACTAAGGTGACGTCAGGCATCCAATCTATCAAAACCATGCACTCAAACTCCTATGAAACATCATTTCAAAACCATCGCTAGAATCAGCTCACAACCGGATCATGAAGCGGTTCTGAAACCCCTATATTAAAACCACACATTCAAACCACTATCAAATCCCTCTTTTCTCAAAAAGCCATCCAACCATCCATCAATCCATCCATACATCCATACATCCATCCACACATTCAAACCACTATCAAATCCCTCTTTTCTCAAAAAGCCATCCAACCATCCATCAATCCATCCATACATCCATCCATCCATCCATCCAACAATCAATCCATCCATCCATCCATCCATACATCCATCCATCCATCAATCCATCCATCCATCTGGATAACATAGCAACCAAATATTAATATACAGAACATTTCAAAGGTAGGGATTTTTAGAAAAGTAAGATAGCGAATCCAAGATGGCCGCCAAAAATCTAATAAACTAAGGTGACGTCAGGCGAAATGGCCGACTATCAATATGATCGATCAAAATATAAACTCAACTTCTAGAAAATACCCAACTCCATATCACGCATCACAACAACAACCACCACCACAACCACCCAACATAGTTTCAAACGCCACAACACCAGACCAACTTAGGAAGATACATCTAGGTCAAACCCCAACACAACATACTTTCAAACGCCACCACCGCGGATTTACATCTAAGATCTGCATACTTTGTCAAAATCATAAAATAAATATATAGTATGGTACTGGATAACATAGCAACCAAACATGAATATACAGGACATTTCAAAAGTAAGACTTTTAGAAAAGTAAAATAATGAGCCCATATTTTTAAGAAAACAATTTATTAAAAATAAAACAACTACACACATCAAACAAACCTCAACCATACTTTCAATTTCACAAATATCAAAATTTAAACAAAACAATCAAATGCAAAGGCAAGGAATGTTCTCGAGATGACCCATATAGTGCAATATAACAATGCAGTAAAACGATAGAGGTGAGATACATGCTCTATCAAAAATTTTTATTACCCACTTTTTTCAGCAATCAAAACTTTTTTGACAAAACACTATACATATGAAAATAGACATAACATTAAATATTTCCATTTTAGAGATACCCCAGTTTAATCTCAATTTTAAATAACATAAATTCTTAAATTGATTTAGTTAACTTTCTTATAATATTTAAAAAAAGGTTGAAAAAGAAAACATACTAAGTCCCACAACAGATAAAATATGTACTATCTTTTTACACTTCATGTTTAGTACCATCATTAGAAGAAATATGCCTGAGGTACAGCTTTTAATATGAAATTTAGAGGTTTTTATGCAAAAACATAGTTTATGCCTAATAAAAACTAATTTTGAAACACATTGTCCACATAGCAAATACCACTTCCTATACATTTTAAAAAATAGCAATTTTTATATATCATAAAAGAACCAAACAAAAAACCAATATAAAGGCAGCATTAACGTTATAACCAAAAGATTTGCAAAAATATTAAATATATACTTGTTCTAAAAATGCTTCTATCTCTCTTTTTACAGTTTATGTTTTGTACAGCAGCGAATGTATTACATTTCTCTTAAAAGCATTTTATAATTTGAGAAAAAAAAATGGTGAAATGTATCTCGAAACATGATTATAAATACATTTTAAAACATGGAATTCTATTTTATTTGGATGACATTGTATTTACAAATAGTTTTTATATTATATCATTACAAGAAATATGTTTTACATTAAATTTTACGCACGGAACAACAGTAGTATACACACACCAAACGGCACGCAAAAACTAGTATAAAGACCGCATTAACGCTATAACCAAAAAGAATTGAAGTCATATTAAATTATGGACGCAAAAACTAGTATAAAGGCCGCATTAACGCTATAACCAAAAAGAATTGAGGTCATATTAAATTATGGAGGAAAATAATAAATACTCGCTCTCAATTATTTAATATTGAAATTACATAAAAATCCATGCAATACACTTAAAACATTTGAAAAATCATGTTTGGTAAGCCCACTATATATCAATATTTAAGACAAAAAATTATTATTAATTTTCCATCTACAGATACCCCTGCTTAATATCAATTTGAATTAACATAAATTCATAAAATGAGTCTATCTTTTACAATTCGTGGGTTGTACTATCATTAGAAGAAATATGATTGACGAGCTGCTTTTAATATGAAATTTAGAGGTTTTTACACAAAAACATAGTTTATGCCTAATAAAAACTAATTTTGAAACACATTGTACACATAGCAAATACCACTTCCTATACATTTAAAAAATAACAATGTTTATACATCATAAAAGAACGAAACAAAAAAACTAATATAAAGACAGCATTAACGTTCTAACCGAATTCGAGCCATACTTTCCCATGTTTTGTGAGCTGTTGCATTGTCCTGTTGGAAATACCCATGTAAAAGTTCGTCATCATGAAGATTTTGTAAAAACGGTTCAAGTAAATTATTTCGATATCTCTCAGCATTTATCGATCCTTCAAAAAACACAGGTCCAAATATACGCCTTCTAGAAACCGCTAGCCAAACACCAATTTTCCGCGGATGGAGAGGCGATTGAATAAACTCATGAGGATTCTCCGAAGACCAAATACGCATATTTTGTTTGTTTATATAGCCGGATAGGTGAAACCATTCTTTTTGTATATATTTGTAGAGTAAAAGCAGCATTCGATCGACTAAGAAATAGTAGCACTTAAAACATTTGAAAAATCATGTTTGGTAAGCCTACTATTTAAGACAAAAAGTATTATTTATTTCCATTTACAACAGATAGCCCACTATTTATCAATATTTAAGGGTAAAAAATTATTATTAATTTCCCCATTTACAACAGATTTCCTTGTTTAATCTCAATTTTTGAATAACATAAATTCTTAAATTGATTTAGTTAACTTTCTTATAATATTTAAAAAAGGGCGAGAAAGAAAACATACTAAGTCTCACAACGGATAAAATATATGCTATCTTTTTACAGTTCATGCTTTTGTACTATCATTACAAGAAATAAGCCTCGCGATTAGCTTTTAATCTGAAATTTAGATGCTTCATAAAACCACCTCAGAGACACTAAAAAATTATGATTTTCAGCTCAACCAACCATTCAAAAAGTTGATACATCAAATTCGTGAATATTAATATCACTCTACACTCTTAATAAAAAATTTAGCAGAAGTCTCACATTAAATGAATACAAAATTTATATATGCACTACATTAAATGAAGATTGAATTTTATACACTGCTTATATCACCAGAAATTTTGCTACAAGATTATATGATTAGATAGACTCATGACTAAGCCTAAACGGACACCAGGCTTTCAATATGTAGTAAAGTTTTTTTCTTCATACATTTAATATAAACTAATGATCTATCTTTAGAAAGCATCCACAGGTCCATTAGAACTTGTGGGTGGTGCAACATCTACTTTAACCCTCTTCTTAGACGGTCCGGCAACATGCTCACATGTATCCACACCCTCCCTACAAATACCGCAAACAAAATTGCGGTGGAGGGTATTCACATGTCGCTTCATGTTATCACGCCGGGTGAAGGATTTTCCGCAAATGATGTAATTCATTCTATGAAAAACAAATTAAAAATAATTAATATAATAAATTTAAGAGAATAAAAAGCTATTGAAACCTAATTTTTAATATATCGAAATTGCTAATTTATTTGACTGATCAGCGTATATTTAACTAAAAATACCTGTATTATTCAGAATTTATTTAAATTATTAAAAAAAATCTCTTTAAAGAACCATATAAAATAATTAACTTAATTATATAAATTCACATACTTATACATTAAAAACAATTTAAAGAAAGCACTAAATGCAAAAAATACTTGTATTATACAAAATTTATTTAAATTATTGAAAAAATCTTTTTAAAGAACCGTATAAAATAATCAACTTAATTATATAAATTTACACGCTTAAACGTTAAAAACAATATAAAGAAGCTACTAAATGCATATAAAATACTTTGAGGCACCCTGGATTAATTGTATATAAAAATAATATTCAATAAAATTTGCATCATTAAATTATTAAGAATAGCCTTATAATTGAAAAACAATTTTTAAAAAGTCCTATAAAATTTTAGAGCGGTAGAAAAACTAATGGAAACTATGATCCGCGTATATTTAACTAAAAATACCTGTATTATTGAGAATTTATTGATAAAACCTTATAAAATAATCAATTTAATAATATAAATTTACGCACTTAAGCATTAAAAACAATTTAAAGAAAACACTAAATGCATATAAAATACTTGAAACATATCCTGGATTAATTGTATATAAAAATAATATTCAATAAAATATTAATAAAATTTACGCCATTAAATTATTAAAAATAGTCTAATTGAAAAAACAAATTTTAAAAAGTCCTATGAAATTTTAGAGTGGTAGAAAAACTAATGAAAAATATTGCAAGTTAATATTATATAAATTAGGGTTTCTAAATACCTTATAGTAAACACAAACAAGCACTAAAAACGATGTTGACTGTTTAAAGACACTGGTTATAATAAAATTAAAGATGCCGATCTACGTATATATAGATACACATCTGCGTCAGATTCCCACGCAAATGGAGTGATGCATAAAGAGAAAGACCTTTTTTTTCCCCGCGCATACATATATATACATATATACGTATGCGGCCAGATGCAATTAGCGGCGGGCACATTCCGATCTCACGCTCGAGCCGTGTTCTAAGGAATGCACTTAAATTTTTCGGTCTCATACCTGCATCCAATGAGGGTTTCGAGTCCGGGAATTTCGTCTTTCTACCTGTACAGATAGATCTGTCTTTATATAAAATTCGTATATATTAACTATGATTTTAGTTTTAAAATAAAAAATAATAAGAAGGTTAAAATAATTCGTTATTTTGTAGATAGTTGCATAGAGCTAAAACATTATTTTGCATGCATATACATTCTCCATTAGTTTTATTATTATGATAAAAACAATGTTTGACATTTTTAATAAGCTTTGGTACATCATTAAAATATTCCAGTAAATTAAATGCTAATGATGTAAAAATACCTAAAAATATTTCGTAAAACAAGAGTATTTTAGTTAAATATACGGAGATCCATATGAAAAACTACGAAAGTTATATTAATGTTAAATATTAAATAATTTAATTAAATGAAAACACATCGTTTCACAAAAATTATGTTTTATTAAACACTAGATGTACATTTCATTTACCATAACAGTACATTATAAACCTTTCTTAATATTGATGATGCAGGATCAGTTAAATTAGTATGGTTGTTAAGAAATTGGAGGAGCATTTGATAGTATTTTCTTCATAAAAGTAGTATGTATTATAATATAAGATAGTGTTATAAACTATACAATAAATATTATTCAGTATTGGAATACACAATGAATAACACAAATTTGAGTAGAGAAAGATAAATATTTCTAATTACACATGTGTGAATTTGAATTTACATCACCTGCCCGAATAGAGTGTCTTATATATGGATAGTAAAGTCGTCGCGTCCACACAAATGCATTTCTCACATACGTATGTATATAGTCACCGCGCTTATGTGCGAACTACTACGGCGGATACAGCCCTTCGCAGGGTAGGCAGGTAGTCATTTGCTGACCGTCATTATTTTTAGTCCCATCGCTTCGTATATATAATGCCTCATTATAAGAGGTTCCTAATAGATGAATTTTATTCATAAATATGGGGATGTTTAAAATGAAAAATAGGAAGTATACATATTCTCTTTATTTATTAATGTATACAAGATATATTTATTTATAACATTTTTATATATTTATTTTAGCAATATTTATCACCAACGCATACTCTCTAAATCGGATTTTGATTTTTTTCAATTTCGGATATAAACCTCATAATTCTAATGTTCAACAAGTCATTCTTCTGTCTAAGGGCCCTCCGCCTGCTTTAGGAAATTGCCGCAAATGCCAACAAATTGACGAATAGCCTCATATCTTTTTATTTATACGTACATATATTGTGAATTATTACACTAATTATAAAACAAAATTAAGTATAGATAGACAAACATTATACAGGTATATTGCAAACATGTAATGCTAAGATAATCAGAGTGATATATACATACATGTAAAGAAATTTATAATTTATTCAATCTCTTATTAAAAGAGTTATTAATATTTTTCAAATGAATACCTGACAGTGGTGGAAAACTGTTGAAATTTGGATAGATTAATAGTTACATATGCGAACTTCAGAATAGCTTCTGAACATGTTGGGTTGTAATTTGGTATACAATAAAAGGCAGCGGGGAACTGAACCGCCTCCCAAAAAAGGTATTTAATATTAAAATCGTCGTTTTCCCATCACAGAAAAATTGTGTATTATGCAATGGAAAAAATTAGGTTTTAGCTCTCGGTAATTTATCTTACCTCGAGGTAAAATCTAATACTTTTTTCCCTTGTATGATACACTATTTTTCTGTGATGGGGAATCGACGATTTTAATATTAAATACCTTTTTTGGGAGGCGGTTCACTTCCCCGCTGCCTTTTATTGTATACCAAATTACAACCCAACATGTTCAGAAGCTATTCTGAAGTTCGCATATGTAACTATTAATCTATCCAAATTTCAACAGTTTTCCACCACTGTCAGGTATTCATTTGAAAAATATTAATAACTCTTTTAATAAGAGATTGAATAAATTATAAATTTCTTTACATGTATGTATATATCACTCTGATTATCTTAGCATTACATGTTTGCAATATACCTGTATAATGTTTGTCTATCTATACTTAATTTTGTTTTATAATTAGTGTAATAATTCACAATATATGTACGTATAAATAAAAAGATATGAGGCTATTCGTCAATTTGTTGGCATTTGCGGCAATTTCCTAAAGCAGGCGGAGGGCCCTTAGACAGAAGAATGACTTGTTGAACATTAGAATTATGAGGTTTATATCCGAAATTGAAAAAATCAAAATTCGATTTAGAGAGTATGCGTTGGTGATAAATATTGCTAAAATAAATATATAAAAATGTTATAAATAAATATATCTTGTATACATTAATAAATAAAGAGAATATGTATACTTCCTATTTTTCATTTTAAACATCCCCATATTTATGAATAAAATTCATCTATTAGGAACCTCTTATAATGAGGCATTATATATACGAAGCGATGGGACTAAAAATAATGACGGTCAGCAAATGACTACCTGCCTACCCTGCGAAGGGCTGTATCCGCCGTAGTAGTTCGCACATAAGCGCGGTGACTATATACATACGTATGTGAGAAATGCATTTGTATGGACGCGACGACTTTACTATCCATATATAAGACACTCTATTCGGGCAGGTGATGTAAATTCAAATTCACACATGTGTAATTAGAAATATTTATCTTTCTCTACTCAAATTTGTGTTATTCATTGTGTATTCCAATACTGAATAATATTTATTGTATAGTTTATAACACTATCTTATATTATAATACATACTACTTTTATGAAGAAAATACTATCAAATGCTCCTCCAATTTCTTAACAACCATACTAATTTAACTGATCCTGCATCATCAATATTAAGAAAGGTTTATAATGTACTGTTATGGTAAATGAAATGTACATCTAGTGTTTAATAAAACATAATTTTTGTGAAACGATGTGTTTTCATTTAATTAAATTATTTAATATTTAACATTAATATAACTTTCGTAGTTTTTCATATGGATCTCCGTATATTTAACTAAAATACTCTTGTTTTACGAAATATTTTTAGGTATTTTTACATCATTAGCATTTAATTTACTGGAATATTTTAATGATGTACCAAAGCTTATTAAAAATGTCAAACATTGTTTTTATCATAATAATAAAACTAATGGAGAATGTATATGCATGCAAAATAATGTTTTAGCTCTATGCAACTATCTACAAAATAACGAATTATTTTAACCTTCTTATTATTTTTTATTTTAAAACTAAAATCATAGTTAATATATACGAATTTTATATAAAGACAGATCTATCTGTACAGGTAGAAAGACGAAATTCCCGGACTCGAAACCCTCATTGGATGCAGGTATGAGACCGAAAAATTTAAGTGCATTCCTTAGAACATGGCTCGAGCGTGAGATCGGAATGTGCCCGCCGCTAATTGCATCTGGCCGCATACGTATATATGTATATATATGTATGCGCGGGGAAAAAAAAGGTCTTTCTCTTTATGCATCACTCCATTTGCGTGGGAATCTGACGCAGATGTGTATCTATATATACGTAGATCGGCATCTTTAATTTTATTATAACCAGTGTCTTTAAACAGTCAACATCGTTTTTAGTGCTTGTTTGTGTTTACTATAAGGTATTTAGAAACCCTAATTTATATAATATTAACTTGCAATATTTTTCATTAGTTTTTCTACCACTCTAAAATTTCATAGGACTTTTTAAAAATTGTTTTTTCAATTAGACTATTTTTAATAATTTAATGGCGTAAATTTTATTAATATTTTATTGAATATTATTTTTATATACAATTAATCCAGGATATGTTTCAAGTATTTTATATGCATTTAGTGTTTTCTTTAAATTGTTTTTAATGCTTAAGTGCGTAAATTTATATTATTAAATTGATTATTTTATAAGGTTTTATCAATAAATTCTCAATAATACAGGTATTTTTAGTTAAATATACGCGGATCATAGTTTCCATTAGTTTTTCTACCGCTCTAAAATTTTATAGGACTTTTTAAAAATTGTTTTTCAATTATAAGGCTATTCTTAATAATTTAATGATGCAAATTTTATTGAATATTATTTTTATATACAATTAATCCAGGGTGCCTCAAAGTATTTTATATGCATTTAGTAGCTTCTTTATATTGTTTTTAACGTTTAAGCGTGTAAATTTATATAATTAAGTTGATTATTTTATACGGTTCTTTAAAAAGATTTTTTCAATAATTTAAATAAATTTTGTATAATACAAGTATTTTTTGCATTTAGTGCTTTCTTTAAATTGTTTTTAATGTATAAGTATGTGAATTTATATAATTAAGTTAATTATTTTATATGGTTCTTTAAAGAGATTTTTTTTAATAATTTAAATAAATTCTGAATAATACAGGTATTTTTAGTTAAATATACGCTGATCAGTCAAATAAATTAGCAATTTCGATATATTAAAAATTAGGTTTCAATAGCTTTTTATTCTCTTAAATTTATTATATTAATTATTTTTAATTTGTTTTTCATAGAATGAATTACATCATTTGCGGAAAATCCTTCACCCGGCGTGATAACATGAAGCGACATGTGAATACCCTCCACCGCAATTTTGTTTGCGGTATTTGTAGGGAGGGTGTGGATACATGTGAGCATGTTGCCGGACCGTCTAAGAAGAGGGTTAAAGTAGATGTTGCACCACCCACAAGTTCTAATGGACCTGTGGATGCTTTCTAAAGATAGATCATTAGTTTATATTAAATGTATGAAGAAAAAAACTTTACTACATATTGAAAGCCTGGTGTCCGTTTAGGCTTAGTCATGAGTCTATCTAATCATATAATCTTGTAGCAAAATTTCTGGTGATATAAGCAGTGTATAAAATTCAATCTTCATTTAATGTAGTGCATATATAAATTTTGTATTCATTTAATGTGAGACTTCTGCTAAATTTTTTATTAAGAGTGTAGAGTGATATTAATATTCACGAATTTGATGTATCAACTTTTTGAATGGTTGGTTGAGCTGAAAATCATAATTTTTTAGTGTCTCTGAGGTGGTTTTATGAAGCATCTAAATTTCAGATTAAAAGCTAATCGCGAGGCTTATTTCTTGTAATGATAGTACAAAAGCATGAACTGTAAAAAGATAGCATATATTTTATCCGTTGTGAGACTTAGTATGTTTTCTTTCTCGCCCTTTTTTAAATATTATAAGAAAGTTAACTAAATCAATTTAAGAATTTATGTTATTCAAAAATTGAGATTAAACAAGGAAATCTGTTGTAAATGGGGAAATTAATAATAATTTTTTACCCTTAAATATTGATAAATAGTGGGCTATCTGTTGTAAATGGAAATAAATAATACTTTTTGTCTTAAATAGTAGGCTTACCAAACATGATTTTTCAAATGTTTTAAGTGCTACTATTTCTTAGTCGATCGAATGCTGCTTTTACTCTACAAATATATACAAAAAGAATGGTTTCACCTATCCGGCTATATAAACAAACAAAATATGCGTATTTGGTCTTCGGAGAATCCTCATGAGTTTATTCAATCGCCTCTCCATCCGCGGAAAATTGGTGTTTGGCTAGCGGTTTCTAGAAGGCGTATATTTGGACCTGTGTTTTTTGAAGGATCGATAAATGCTGAGAGATATCGAAATAATTTACTTGAACCGTTTTTACAAAATCTTCATGATGACGAACTTTTACATGGGTATTTCCAACAGGACAATGCAACAGCTCACAAAACATGGGAAAGTATGGCTCGAATTCGGTTAGAACGTTAATGCTGTCTTTATATTAGTTTTTTTGTTTCGTTCTTTTATGATGTATAAACATTGTTATTTTTTAAATGTATAGGAAGTGGTATTTGCTATGTGTACAATGTGTTTCAAAATTAGTTTTTATTAGGCATAAACTATGTTTTTGTGTAAAAACCTCTAAATTTCATATTAAAAGCAGCTCGTCAATCATATTTCTTCTAATGATAGTACAACCCACGAATTGTAAAAGATAGACTCATTTTATGAATTTATGTTAATTCAAATTGATATTAAGCAGGGGTATCTGTAGATGGAAAATTAATAATAATTTTTTGTCTTAAATATTGATATATAGTGGGCTTACCAAACATGATTTTTCAAATGTTTTAAGTGTATTGCATGGATTTTTATGTAATTTCAATATTAAATAATTGAGAGCGAGTATTTATTATTTTCCTCCATAATTTAATATGACCTCAATTCTTTTTGGTTATAGCGTTAATGCGGCCTTTATACTAGTTTTTGCGTCCATAATTTAATATGACTTCAATTCTTTTTGGTTATAGCGTTAATGCGGTCTTTATACTAGTTTTTGCGTGCCGTTTGGTGTGTGTATACTACTGTTGTTCCGTGCGTAAAATTTAATGTAAAACATATTTCTTGTAATGATATAATATAAAAACTATTTGTAAATACAATGTCATCCAAATAAAATAGAATTCCATGTTTTAAAATGTATTTATAATCATGTTTCGAGATACATTTCACCATTTTTTTTTCTCAAATTATAAAATGCTTTTAAGAGAAATGTAATACATTCGCTGCTGTACAAAACATAAACTGTAAAAAGAGAGATAGAAGCATTTTTAGAACAAGTATATATTTAATATTTTTGCAAATCTTTTGGTTATAACGTTAATGCTGCCTTTATATTGGTTTTTTGTTTGGTTCTTTTATGATATATAAAAATTGCTATTTTTTAAAATGTATAGGAAGTGGTATTTGCTATGTGGACAATGTGTTTCAAAATTAGTTTTTATTAGGCATAAACTATGTTTTTGCATAAAAACCTCTAAATTTCATATTAAAAGCTGTACCTCAGGCATATTTCTTCTAATGATGGTACTAAACATGAAGTGTAAAAAGATAGTACATATTTTATCTGTTGTGGGACTTAGTATGTTTTCTTTTTCAACCTTTTTTTTAAATATTATAAGAAAGTTAACTAAATCAATTTAAGAATTTATGTTATTTAAAATTGAGATTAAACTGGGGTATCTCTAAAATGGAAATATTTAATGTTATGTCTATTTTCATATGTATAGTGTTTTGTCAAAAAAGTTTTGATTGCTGAAAAAAGTGGGTAATAAAAATTTTTGATAGAGCATGTATCTCACCTCTATCGTTTTACTGCATTGTTATATTGCACTATATGGGTCATCTCGAGAACATTCCTTGCCTTTGCATTTGATTGTTTTGTTTAAATTTTGATATTTGTGAAATTGAAAGTATGGTTGAGGTTTGTTTGATGTGTGTAGTTGTTTTATTTTTAATAAATTGTTTTCTTAAAAATATGGGCTCATTATTTTACTTTTCTAAAAGTCTTACTTTTGAAATGTCCTGTATATTCATGTTTGGTTGCTATGTTATCCAGTACCATACTATATATTTATTTTATGATTTTGACAAAGTATGCAGATCTTAGATGTAAATCCGCGGTGGTGGCGTTTGAAAGTATGTTGTGTTGGGGTTTGACCTAGATGTATCTTCCTAAGTTGGTCTGGTGTTGTGGCGTTTGAAACTATGTTGGGTGGTTGTGGTGGTGGTTGTTGTTGTGATGCGTGATATGGAGTTGGGTATTTTCTAGAAGTTGAGTTTATATTTTGATCGATCATATTGATAGTCGGCCATTTCGCCTGACGTCACCTTAGTTTATTAGATTTTTGGCGGCCATCTTGGATTCGCTATCTTACTTTTCTAAAAATCCCTACCTTTGAAATGTTCTGTATATTAATATTTGGTTGCTATGTTATCCAGATGGATGGATGGATTGATGGATGGATGGATGTATGGATGGATGGATGGATGGATTGATTGTTGGATGGATGGATGGATGGATGTATGGATGGATTGATGGATGGTTGGATGGCTTTTTGAGAAAAGAGGGATTTGATAGTGGTTTGAATGTGTGGATGGATGTATGGATGTATGGATGGATTGATGGATGGTTGGATGGCTTTGTGAGAAAAGAGGGATTTGATAGTGGTTTGAATGTGTGGTTTTTATATAGGGGTTTCAGAACCGCTTCATGATCCGGTTGTGAGCTGATTCTAGCGATGGTTTTGAAATGATGTTTCATAGGAGTTTGAGTGCATGGTTTTGATAGATTGGATGCCTGACGTCACCTTAGTTTATTAGATTTTTGGCGGCCATCTTGGATTCGCCATCTTGCTTTTCTAAAAATCCCTACCTTTGAAACGTCCTGTATATTCATACTTGGTTGCTATCTCGTCCAGATGGATTAATGGATGGTTGGATGGATGGATGGTTGGATGGATGGATGGATGGATGGATGTATGGATGGATGGATGGATGGATGGATGGATGGATTGATTGTTGGATGGATGGATGGATGAATGTATGGATGTATGGATGGATTGATGGATGGTTGGATGGCTTTTTGAGAAAAGAGGGATTTGATAGTGGTTTGAATGTGTGGTTTTAATATAGGGGTTTCAGAACCGCTTCATGATCCGGTTGTGAGCTGATTCTAGCGATGGTTTTGAAATGATGTTTCATAGGAGTTTGAGTGCATGGTTTTGATAGATTGGATGCCTGACGTCACCTTAGTTTATTAGATTTTTGGCGGCCATCTTGGATTCGCTATCTTGCTTTTCTAAAAATCCCTACCTTTGAAACGTCCTGTATATTCATACTTGGTTGCTATCTCGTCCAGATGGATGGATGGATTAATGGATGGTTGGATGGATGGATGGTTGGATGGATGGTTGGATGGATGTATGGATGGATGGATGGATGGATGGATTGATGGTTGGATGGATGGATGTATGGATGTATGGATGTATGGATGGATGGATGGATTGATGGATGGTTGGATGGCTTTTTGAGAAAAGAGGGATTTGATAGTGGTTTGAATGTGTGGTTTTAATATAGGGGTTTCAGAACCGCTTCATGACGTGAGCTGATTCTAGCGATGGTTTTGAGATGATGTTTCATAGGAGTTCGAGTGCATGGTTTTGATAGATTGGATGCTTGACGTGACATTAGTTTATTAGATTTTTGGCGGCCATCTTGGATTCGCCTTCTTGCTTTTCTAAAAGTCCCTACCTTTGAAACGTCCTGTATATTCATACTTGGTTGCTATCTCGTCCAGTAGCATACTGTATATTTATTTTATAATTTTGAAATGGTATGCCGATCTTAGATGTAAAGTTTATATTTTTATCGACCATCTTGATGGTATGAAGCTTGGAGATATTGTTAATTTAAAATAATATTGTTAATTTATAAATAATAATAAATAAATTGTTTTTCTTAAAAAAATATATTGTTTGTTTTATTTTATTTTATAAGTAAGATATACATTTCATGCATGCGGCTATCACAGAAGCAGACAGCCGTTGCGGTTTCCGCTGGAAACATGTTTAGACCTGTTTGAAGTACATTGAGAAGCGCGATAGCAAGCCGGGTAATTTATTCAGGAATTCTCTAGAAACAAAGACCATCTTGATGGTCAGCCATTTTGTCTGACGTCACCTTAGTTTGGCTAGTGACCGTGAGAGGATGCTGCATTATGGTAATCATGAGAGATGCCATTTCTTGGTTAGTGGCTGTGAGAGGGAGTCACATTGGGTTGGTAATGATGAAATCTGCCATTTCTTAGTTTGGTTAGTGGCCGTCAGAGGGCGCCACATTGGGTTGGTAATGATGAAATCTGCAATTTTAGTTGGGTTGGTAATGATGAAATCTGCAATTTTAGTTGGGTTGGTAATGATGAAATCTGCAATTTTTAGTTGGGTTGGTAATGATGAAATCTGCAATTTTAGTTGGGTTGGTAATGATGAAATCTGCAATTTTTAGTTGGGTTGGCGACCGCGAGGGGGCGCCACATCAGTTGGGTTGGCAGAGGGCGCCACTAGGGCGAGGGGGGTGAGGGGGATCTGGGTGAGAGGGGGAGGAGGCGCCAGAATCGGCGTAAGTACCCTACTTACATATTCTTGGAATAGCGGCAGAAAGCAAAGAAAGCTTTTACGGCACGCATAACGAATTATAGTTTTTGTTTAGCAAATGGAACATTGTGGGCGTCCCGCATTATCTAGATGTGAAAATGTTTGAGTATTGTATCAACGATACTACTTACGGTTAATGTATCTACTTTTGTACAGCTATAAGTAAACAAATTAAATGTTATATTATGTTGAACGTTGATTATCTTTGGCTGATTGGAATTTGTTGTTCTTAAGATATATACACGGATCAATAGAATTCAGAAAATATTAAGTAGAGCTTTTTTTTTAGGTATGTCCAAAAGGTCGAAAGTCTAATAATGCTTAGCATCACTCCGTTATTGAGGATGCAATATATAACAGAATTATACAAGGCCCATAATTACGACAAAAAATGAAAGATAATAACACGAAACACGCGTTACAATGGATTTAAAGAAGAAGCACATTCTTAATTTTATTCTTCAAAGGCATCACCCGGTAGTATACGTACGCTCTTGCATGTGATGTGGCTACTTTAATAAAACGTTTATATTAATTACGCGGAAGGTCTAATCTCATACGTGTACACACTTATTCACGGTGTGTGTATATACGTTTATACTTTCATGTGTGTGCGTCCGCATTCAGTAATGAAATACATTTCGTTTTATTAATTCTGAGAATTTTTCTTGTAAATTTGAGCTAATTAAATTACTTGCGTAATGTGTCTCAATCAGATGCCCAAGTTATTTTTAGCAATTTTAATTTGAACTTCATACATTTGATCAGAGTAACGTGTCATATGTTAATATTAGAATTTTGTAACTTAAATACAATAAATTAAATAAAAGGCACATTTTCTATTTTATTATTTAAATTACAACTCTTGTATATAAATATAGTTATTGGTCAAACTGATATTCAACATTAAATTATTCTTAAATCATTAGTATTACCTATTAGTTATTATTTTTTTTTGTTGATATTTATGAGGAAATCACGTGTTCAGAAAGAAAAACAGTTTTTCATTGTTTTTAAAAGTAGCTCTTCATAAGAGTAATTCATTTGGATAATAAATAATCTGGCTTCAGTTGACTTCTACCAGATATCGCTGTGCATAAAGTCTGGATGCTAGCAAAGAGTTTCTTTCAGATTCACCCAAAACGCCAATCATATCTATTAACTCTTCAGAAGAATAATTCATTTGGATGATAACTAATAGCGATGCTTTTATAAATTTGGCATAAATGTTTACCGACTCTTTTTACCAGTTGACTCAGGCAGTCGGCCGCATTCCAGCCTTTATTGGACGAATATTTGGGTTCATATAACAGCGCTCGTGGTTTTATATTTGACCGCTGATTGCTCCTATAGTGATTATCTCAGAAATTACAAAATATAGGAATAGGACATTGTTAACAAAAACGAAATGGAAAAAAATGCCGCAATAAAATACCGAGTGTTCCATTTTAAAAAAATAAGTTTTTGGTATGTGAAAATTTCAGGAAGTATTCTTTACGGTATTGTCGAGTGCAACTTATACCAAATGATGCAGAATTTTCTTGGCTACAAGCACCACCAAAGCTAATGTTTTTACTTCCAAAAACAATGTAAAAACGAATTTTTTTCTGAACACATGTTATGGTCAAATATGTCTAAAAGAAATTAAGAACTGAAAAACTATTGGCTCAATTTTGAAAAAGAAAAAACAATTGAATAGACAATTTGAAACAATACTATAAAATCCAAATATACAGGCTGTCTTGAAACCCTCCTGACAAACGAAGACCGGAGATTCCTCAGATAATTTTAAGACAATTTAACCCAATTCACCCTAGTCCGAAAATGCTTCCTAAGGGAGCTAGAGCTCTTTGAAGATGGCGCCTTGTAATTATTTTTTTTTAATATCTTCCGAACGCTTCTATTTAGAAAAACAAAAACTGGTATGCTTATTTATCTTCCAGAGATGAATCGATTCCATCAATTGCGAATTTCTAGTACCGGTCATAGGCGTCCGTTTTGGGTAGGTAAACGGTTATTTTAACGCATAACTTTTTTGTTTTTAACTTTTAAGCATTTGTGACACTAGATTATTAAATTTTTAGATATTCTAGTACTAAAAGGTACTCTTACTTTAAGTCGGTAGGATACACCGTTTTCTAGAAAAATCGATTTGAAAATTTTTCGTTTTTTCGTCATTAAAATTCAATTTATTATGTACCTACTTATTTTTAGTGACGAAGTTGGCTAGGACTATCAAGGCATGGATGAAAATTAATTTAATAAATCATCTTTTGTTTCAAATAATGCAGCACACAATTCGTAAAAAAAGTTTGGGAAATGAAGCAAAAATCAATTTGAAACAAAATTTTCGCTGAAGGTTTTTAAAAACAAAGTATTTATTACAATGGAACGAAACTAACAAAAAAAGAACAAGTACCAAAGGTAGATAGTTACAAAAGATGCTCGATGTGATGACCATTAGTCTCTATGCATAAATTTACCCTTTTGCATAGAGAACGCCGAATTCTTGCAAAAATTCCAAAGTTATTTCTAAATTCGTTGCAAGCATCTTGTATCCTTAGCCTGAGTTGTGCACGATTTTGTATCGGAACGGAATAAATAAATGCTTTTATGTATCCCCAAACACAATAATCGCACGGATTCAAATCCGGCGACCTTGCTGGCCAAGCAACTGGACCGCCTCTTCCAATCCAATGGTCTTGGTAGTTATTACCTAGAAAGTCTCGTAAATTCCTGCTAAAGTGGGCCGGACAGCCGTCCTGTAGAAACCATAAGTTTTGCCGAATATTTAAACGCACCTCATCTAACAAATCAGGTAAAATATTTTGCAGGAAATGTAAGTAATCAACACTATTTAAACGAGCAGGTAATTCCACAGGTCCAAGTAGATAATCGTCAACTACCCCAATCCAGACGTTTATGCTAAACTTATGCTGATGCTTAAATTCTTGAACAACGTGGGGATTGTCACCAACGTACGAATAATAGTGTGCATTATGTACATTAAAAATTCAATTTTTTGAGAATGAAGCTTCGTCACCAAACAAAATGTACCTGAAAAAATCTTCATCTTGATTTATCTGATTTTGTAACCATCTAGCGAATTCTACACGAGCAGGAAAATCTCCTTCTAGCAGTGCTTGCACCTTTGTAAAATGAAAAGGATATAAATTTTCTTTATGTAAGATATTTCCTACGGAAGATTTTGAAATTGTGGGGTACATGGCAGATAGTCTTCCAACGCTAATTTCTGGATTTTCCTCAACTTCCATTAAAATAACATCTTCATGTTCTGCTGTTACATCATTATGTCTCCCTGTTTCATTTTTTTTGGGACCACTGAACCTGTTTCTCTTAATCGTTGATGAAGAGCTGTAAATGTTGAGTGAGTGAGATGCTGACGATTGGGAAATTTTTCAGCGTATCTGCGTTGCGCTGCTCGAGCGTTACACCTCATTTCGCCATAACTAAATGCATTCTTCATTAGTAAAAACCATTTTTTTTAAATGAAATCGTTGTTTGAATGCTACAAAGCAAAAAATTAAAAGATGAACTTCGCGAATTGACAACAATTTGACAATTAAAAACGTAGGTTTTATTTCTGTTGGCAGTTCAGAGCGAACTAGTGCAAAAAATAATAAATTGAATTTTAATGACGAAAAAACGAAAAATTTTCAATTCGATTTTTCTAGAAAACGGTGTATCCTACCGACTTAAAGTAAGAGTACCTTTTAGTACTAGAATACCTGAAAATTTAATAATCTAGTGTCACAAATGCTTAAAAGTTAAAGACAAAAAAGTTATGCGTTAAAATAACCGTTAACCTACCCAAAACGGACGCCTATGACCGGTACTAGAAATTCGCAATTGATGGAATCGATTCATCTCGGAGGATAAATAAGCATACCAGTTTTTGGTTTTCTTAATAGAAGCGTTCGAGAGATATTAAAAACTAATTACAAGGCGCCATCTTCAAAGAGCTCTAGCTCCCTTAGGAAGCATTTTCGGACTAGAGTGAATTGGGTTAAATTGTCTTAAAATTATCTGAGGAATCTCCGGTCTTCGTTTGTCAGGAGAGTTTCTGGACACCCTGTATATAGAGTGAGTCATTAAAAAAAATAAGTTCCGTGCATTTCTGGTAAAACCCGAAGTGCATCAGATCTTACAATAAGGGCCATAAGCAACCATGAATCTTCCACTAATTGTGTTTTCTTTTATTTAAAACACAAAAGAACAATCGAAGAAGCGGCTACTAATGACTCACCCAGTATATATGTTTAGAATAAAAAATGAAAAGCTTTAGCTTCACCAGAAAAAAAGTGATGTTATATAAAGGCCGTTGTCTTTAGAGGCGGAGAACTTTAAACTGAAATCAAGCACAGAAAAATGTTTTTAACTTGTATGAAATGGACTTTATAGTAGATAAATCTATGCCATTAATGTTTGAATATGATTTCGAGCATGTGGCCACCGCGGCTGGCGCGTACATTGCGTAATCAGGAGGTCCAATTTTCACACACTCTTCGCATTAAATCAGGCTGTATTTCAGCAATAACGCGTCGAATGTTGGCTTCCCAGTGCTCAACTTTTTCTGGTTTATCGACGTAGATATGCAACTTTAGATATCCCCAGAGAAAATAATCTAATGGCGTCAAATAATAAATCAATGAACCACCGAACAACATTTTTAATGAAATTGATGATAGCAATATTGTCTTCGGTCCATTCACCAAATGTATGGGGCTAACGATGTCGTGTGGCTTCACATTCTGTTTAAGTTGAATCTTCTAAGTACGTAGACCAAGATCATTACGCAAAATTTTCCATAAAGATGTTGGACACAAGTTTTAATTGTTGAACAGAATGACGAATTGACGCATTTGGATCATCATCAACACTACGCTGCACAGCATCAATCTGTTCTGGTGTGCGCACTGTGCGACGTGTTACGAGATGCGTATTATCGTTTAGAGTAAATGTATTGCGAAAACAATCCATGGTTTCTCGAATTAATCGCTCGAATTGACGATTATGAGCACCATAAAATGCACTTAATGTCCGATACGTTTATCGAATTGAACGATGCTTTTCAAAATAAATTTGAACAATTTGCAAACGCTTCTCTGGCGTGAGGCTATTCATGATGAATTGCGACATCAAACTAACCCCAAAATAACCGAGAACTGTCAAATCAACTGTCACAGAAAACAGTGTTGCCAATTTATATTTCTCCGCCTCAAAAAAAAAAAAACACCTGTTACGATATATTAAATAAAGCTAAATTTAATAAAATATATATTTCACTGCTCCAAAGAACAAAATACCACCACCAATATGTAATACAAAAAATTACGAAAATGTAGCTAAAACGTTCCTCGGCGTCCAAAACCTGAGTTTATAATGCTCCGTATAAGAGAAAAAGATTTAAGCGACGCCATGGGGTGATTTTTAAATAATAAGCTTGTATGGGCTGCGGTTTTCTTCAGATCTTAATAAATGGTTGAACTTCCTATCCAGTTTTAATATTGTACACTGCCTTGCGGCATAAATAACAAAAAATTAACACGCCCTCGGATGGGAAACTAGTACTTCGCACATTAATCAAGTCCTTAATAAATAAAGCTATCGTCCTATCTGAACCGGATGCACTGTCTCAAATACATTTTGAAATAACATAAACTTACTCCAACAAAGATACAGGCAGAACTATTCATCGACATTCAAATTCATACATTTTTAATAATACCCCCTAGTAGCACACAATATCGGGCCAACGTTGGCTGCTGGTCGTTTATTTGTTGGCCTGACCTCGGCGGCTGATATCAATTCGATGTGAAAGTGTTAACATTTTACGACTTTGGGTAAATATCATTGCATGATATTGGCCCAACATTTTGCACAGATATTTTTCCGATTTGAGCATAAATCGGCTCAGGGTCGGCAGCTGACACTGAGCCGATTTAAAGCAAAATCTGCTGATGATCGTAAGGGAATATTGGCTGTTGATCTGCGTACGACATCGTATTGCTGTCACGATGCGATATGTATATGATATTATTTACCTACATATATATTATGTTACGAAGTGATATAAATACAATAATATATACCGCCATTTTGCCAACATTAAATTTGTAGTAAGTTTTCATTATATCGAGTGTTCCTCTTTACTTGAAGACACCTAAATAAATAGTTTATTAATAACGCAATAAGTAAAAATACTTTTACCACTGATGAGATAGATATTTTTGTTGATTGCAACTTATACCAAATGATGCAGAATTTTCTTGCCTACAAGCACCATCAAAGTTAATGTTTTTACTTTTCAGAACAATGTGAAAATGATTTTTTTCTGAACACGTGCTTTGGTCAAATATTTTCAAAAAAAATTAGTAACTCAAAAACTATTGACTTAATTTTGAAAAAGAAAAAAGTTGAATAAGCAATTTACGGCAGTACTAGAAAATTCAAAAATATATAGGATGTCATTTAAAAAAATTAAGTTCCGTAAGTTTCCGGTGAAACCGGAAGTGAGTCACAGCTTAAAGTATTTTTACAATATGCGCCACAAGCAACCATTAATCTTCCACTAATTATCCTCTCTTTTATTTAAAACACAAAAGAGTAATCGAAGGAGCGGCTAATAATGACTCACCCTGTATAATACACATAATTTTATGCTATGTTTTATCTAGTATTATGTTGAAATAAGCAGTAATGTGTTCAGCAATAAAAAATATTATTCAATTCTAATTGTTATTAAATAATCAGTTAATGCAATGTAGGTTTTAAAAAAACACATTACCTACAATCACCTGGTATATAGTTGTTTGACAGAAAGGTATTTTCTTCTTCTTCCCTTAGTGAAAATTGAATAACGTCGTCGTCATACATTTCTTCATGATGTACTGCTTCCTTAATTGATTCTCCAGAGATATAAAACTTGTATCTAAAAAGTAAGTTAAAGGGTTAAAAACGCTCAAGTGTTTCATAAAATAAATATTTTCTTCTTTGTCGTTTTAAACTGCTAATATTATATAAGCAGTTTTAAAATTATTTTTCTCTTGTCTAAGGCTGCACACCAATTATACAAAATACATATTCTTCCAAAGTATAATACACATAATTTCCACAAATTATTAGGTTGGTGTACACAAATTAGACGAACTACCTATTTGTGAAGTTAATTAAATATTAATCTGACATTTATAAATGAAAATAAAATTATCAACACAATATTCAGTAGGAATTTCAAGTTTAAAACGTTTGTCAAACATTTTGTCTTACTGTTATTGTACAATTGTTGTGCAACCAATGTTATAATATGATTAAGATATTATAATATTACTTTATTATCATTTATTCAACTTCGAGGGTGAAATGTAGGAGTAATTAATTTTAATTATCAGAAAGCACTCCCAACGAAACCTTAATTGCTCCTTTGTATTCAGCTTAATGCAAAAACATAATAAAAAAAAAACAAAAATTTCTGCTGTTTGTTTAACGAGAACGAATATCTTACAACGGCCGAATTTGCATGAGCCTCCCTTAATGTAGGTATTTTGTGATCACTTGTGATTTATAATTTAAATTTAAATTAATTTTGCGAGTATGACAATTACAAAACCAATTCATTCATATATACACATATTTGCATAAGTTCAATAAAAATAGTACCTGTATATTATGTTAATATGTAATGTACTTACATGTTCATTTTCGCTTATGGCGGTGTGATGACTTTAGACAACACAAAAAATTATAGATACAATTTAACATATATCGCAAAAATAATTAATACTAAAAAGGAATTAACAAACGAGAGAAAATTAAGAAAAACGTGTTAACATCAACGCAATAAAAATGCACCTAATACACTGCTTGGCTGGCTGCTGAACATAGGTAGTCTGTAGAAGGGGGGTATTTAGATAGACGGCGCCAGACTGTGGCGCCAGAGAACCTGTGACGTCATCCCTTTTAATCTACTTTATATCCAACACTGACTTACAACCAACGTCACAGTGACGTTGTGAACTTGATATTGTGTAGACATTTCTTTTTAATGTTAATAGCACATAGATTTTCGTTGTCAATACAATATCAGTATCAGATATTTAACCAATATATTACCAATGTAGACAACGTTGGCCTGATGTCAACCCAACGACATAAATTGACATTTACGTGATATCGGAATTTTATGTTGGGCTGATGTTGGCCTGCTGTGATAGTAACGAATTTGGCTACTAGGACCGGCTCAAACTGACTGGTCCATACACGCTTACATACATTATATCAAGGGCATATCCAATCACATCAGCAAAATCTATAACAAATATCAAAACTATTTTGAAACCCCATTTCAACTGTTCGATTTTTTCGTACGCCAAAAACAAGATATCTCTTGAATCGACTGTGTATAGGGTTCCAATTCATGCGCCTGTAAATACATTGGCTAGACTAGACCATACGATTGGTCAGCATTCGGTTGCACACTGGTTGAGCGCAGATTGCAAACCAATCACCAGATCTACTTCAACTCCAGAAAAATCCAATCCATTACATTATTACATTTACAAAGTACGCGAATCCATCAAAATCCTTAAAACATCAAAATATCTAGAACCGATGCTCATGGAAGTACAAACTATTGAATCGCAACATTAAACACAATATAAACCAGTCCCATACCAATAAACGTCAGTTTGTTTAAGGTAATCACACCAGAATTATTAACACTGTAAGTGTGCCTAAGGATATTGAATGAAACGTTAGCAGCAGAGTAGAAAGGATAACACGGTTTCAATCCAGATACCAAGCAGTTATATTTTTAAGATCTTGACAAATTACTAACCAGTAGATTTTCGGTAATAAAAGATTTATTTTACCTTAATAGGAGATTAAGGCATAAGATGCTATCGTTCTTGAGAAAAGTATATTTTCGTGTTATTCTTATCAATCTAAAGTATTATTAGAATACATTTAAGAAGTCAGTACAATTTAAAAGTGCGCAGTATTGCAGGAATTGATACATTTATCAAATGACATCTAAAGTGTTCAAAAGGGTAATGTATTTATTTTTTCTTGGTTATCTATCGTTCAATAAAATTAAATTTTAATACTTTTGCACGAAGGATTAGTAGAATACAAGATCGGGCAAAATGCATGCATATTTACTATTTTTATTCATCAGTTTATAAACGCCTACTACAAGCAGTATAAGGTGAAAAGTCCCCTGGATAAGTATAGATATACATAAACTCAAATTAAAAGTCTATTTTTACGTAAATTGCGTAAGGTCGTTGCCATTTTATAGGGTGCTCAAAGGTTCACTAGTAATTTTCAGCGTGGGTAGATGGAGTTGAAAATATTACATAGAGATATGGGAAACTTGTTGCCTTTAGAAATAGATTTTTGTGCTTGTATGACATCTTTATGGAAGTATCTTTTCGCTTAATAGGTTAGGAGTAGTTAAACTGCGTGACAATGTATATATATTTTAACCCGAAATATTTAGCTTCTTTTATTATATAATTAAAGGAAATATAAAAAGAGTAATCATTTTATGTCATCTCTTTGATTACATTATAGTAACAATAATTTCATATTCTATGCCTTAAATTTGTTGTCCATTATGTAACCATACCTTATAATTTCTAACTTTGTTATTATTAGATTTAACATATGGGAAATTATTATTATATATTCCTTTTACAGCCGGACTAGAGACATAATGCACTACCAATTAAATTCGTATTTCCAGTAGCTTATGATTTTGTTTAAAAGTTGGTAATAATTTGATATTTTTAAGACAAAATTTTTCTTTGTTGGACAAGTAATTGTAATAATAAATATGGTTTATTATGCTTAATATTACAATCACTTAATGCATACACAAAGTCAATTAAACATTTGGATACACTGAGTATGAAAAAGACACACATTTCTAATTCTTTGTGTTCCACAAAGATATCATAGAGTTCGCACAATTTTTACTTTCTTATACGTAGTATAAGGAAGTATTGTGATGATGAAAATTTTCGACCTCGAGATTTTTGCAGATGTCCACGTTTTGAGGTCCCCTGATACCAAAAAAGTGGTTTTTAAAAAATGTCTGTGTGTCTGTGTGTGACCACGATAGCGGTCAAACCGCTGGAGATATCAATTCCAAAATTTGTATTTACGAATATAATCTCCCTCTTGAGAACTGATTAGATTTTGAGCAAAATCGGCAGACCGGAAGTAGTAGTTTACTTCTGTGAAAAAATCGAAATTTGCAAATATTTCGTCAATTACTAAGTTTAGACTAATTTATAAAGAATTCATAAGTATTTAAAACTTAATTTCCAATATCTTTTATATAAAAGAAATTTCTAAATTCGGACCGGAAGTATCACTTTTACTCTTACCGAATAACGATTTTTTGCAAATATGTCGTAAATTATGCATTCTATATATATTTATGAAGAGTACAAAAGTATTTAGAGTTGGGTTTGGAATAGTTTTTGTATAAATGAAATTTCAAAATTCGGACCGGAAGTAACACTTTCATACGTATAAGGAAGTCGTGTGGTGGCCAAACCTCATTTTTAGATGTGAAGAAGGTTGCAAGGTTTCTGGGTGCCAAACGCGTTCTTGTACAAGGAATTGAATTCGGCAATGCGAGAGTTTCAATTTTGCAATGTGTTAGGCTGTGTATAATGTTAGCACTTATTATTTTCCTGCGAGAGCCTAAATATATCAAATCGTGTTCATATAACAAACAATAATCGAAGTTCTTATCAGTATAAATATCGTTAAAGTATTAGATCATCTTTTTTACTTTCTTATACGTAGTATAACGAAATATTGTGATGATGAAAATTTTCGACCTCGAGATTTTTGCAGATGTCCATGTTTTGAAGTCCCCTAATACCGAAAAAGTGGTTTTTAAAAAATGTCTGTCTGTCTGTCCGTCTGTGGGTCTGTGACCACGATAACGGTCAAACCGCTATAGCTATCAATTCCAAATTTTGTATTTACTTGTATAATGTCCCCCTTGAGATCTGATAAGTTTTTCAGTAAAATCGGTATACCGGAAGTAAAAGTTTACTTCAAAAATCGAATTTTGCCAATATTTCGTCAACTACTAAGTTTAAACAAATTTATAAGGAATTCATATGTACTTAGAAATTAAGTTTGAGACAAATTATCTTAAAAAAGTTTTTCGAAATTCCAACCGGAAGTAGGTCTTTTACTCTTATCGAAAATCAGTTTTTTGCGAATATCTCGCAAGTCATGCTTTTTCGATAAGTACGTAACGAGTATAAAGGTATTTAAAACATAATTTTCAATATCTTTTGTATAAAAAAAATTTTAAAATTCAGACCGGAAGTACCACTTTTACTCTTATCGAATAGCGATTTTTTGCAAATATGTCGTAAGTTATGCATTCTATATATATTTATCAAGAGTACAAAAGTATTTAGAGCTGGATTTACAATATTTTTTGTATAAATGAAATTTCAAAATTCGGACCGGAAGTAGCACTTTTACTCTTAGCGACTAGCACTGTCTTGCAAAGTATGCATTCTATAGAGATTTATTAAGAGAATAGAAGTACTTAGAATAGGATTTTGAATAATTTTTGTATAATTTTTTTTTAAATTGTATAGTTTGAAACGCTCATACGTATAAGAAAGTCGTGTGGTGGCCACACCTCATTTTTTTTAACTAGACACAGCTTTGACTATGCATCGCGTCTAACAAGTGAAGTAGGCGATTACGAGGGGAGTGTTTATGTTCTCGTTTTGAGAAACAATGACAGCAGGGTAGGATGTAAATAGTTTGAGAGGATAAATACATTTTCCTCTATTTACTGAAAGAACTTATACATATTTAGGATATGTGAACCAAGATCCATTTAAAATTTAAAAACGAGATAGAACTAAAAATTAGAACCATTTCTTTAAATAGATGCGAAATATCAGACAAAATGTAAGGTTATGTTCATGCAAGAGTGTAAATGAAAGAAGCAGATGTTTTATCGTAATTATTAAATATAGTTTATTTAAACATCTAAGTACAAAATAGAAAAGATTATATCAAATGCAAATTCTTGATTATTCAGGGAATTGTTGACAATCATTTGATATTAGTAAAAGCTTGCAAAACAATGTATAGGTGGAAGGTAGTTTTTTCTAGTTTATGATGTTTTGTACGAGTAGGTATATCTAAAATAATTGTACAATTTACTATCCATTAGGAAAAGAATACTACTAAGTATATTTCAGTGTAACTAAATGCAACCTGCAATAGAAAATGTAAAGGTATTCAAAGGAAAATACCATTTTTAAACAATTTGGCTTAACATTCTGCCAGACAAGTAGATTTTTACTTTTTATATATGCAGAATATCTTCTTATACATGGGGCAACAAACAATAATTTATGACACTCAAAAAAAGTTATACTCTGTTCATAATCGTATTTTTATTATTTCAAAAACAAATCAGTTTTTGACTAAAACAAGGTCGACAATAATAAGATATTTGAAGCTTAGATTTTATTTTATCAGAAAATGATGGCTTCCGCGTTAAAATTGCGCTAAATTGTATATAATAATGCAATATTGATTAATTACCGTGAAATTTAAATGCTGTATCTTGCACAAACTAAAAAAACACTTTTCTTTAGGTATTATATATGGTGATAGTATCAACAGCATATTTTAAGATTATTGAATAAATAGCTCTAGAAATTATAGAAAATTTAAGTTTCAAAAATGTTTAAGGTTTAAATGATATTTATTATAGTCATATATACAGGTTGGTTCACCGGGAAATGAATCGATCGATTGTGGAAAAACTATAGTCAGGAATGATCTGAAATTTTGACTTTATACTAAAGTCGATGGGGACCATTCTACTAAAATATTTTCAAGATGGCGGCACTATGCCGGAAGTAGGCACCAACTTCCTAATTTTAAATAGAATATCCTGTATATTGTCAAGTTTTTAGATTCTACGTAAAATTCTAAATATATTTCATGTATTATGTCATATATCTAAGTGTAACCCTTTTTGTTTATTGAAATTCTTATGTTAAATTTGACGTTTGCAGGCAGAAAATCAATAGCACTTCTTCCATATAAAGACGAATTTATTATTTAATTTGAAGTAAATTCTCTCAAATAGATGGTCTAATTAAATACTATTTATATATATGTGCGAATTATACGCCTGAAAACAAATTTGGTAAACTTGCCAAAAGACAATTTTTTTAAATGGGAAGCGGCAATTTTTATAATTTTATCTTATTCTGCATTAAAAATAAGAATTACTTTGTATAAATATGTCTATTATAAAAATGGGTAGTTTTCGAAGTATTGGCAAGTTAGTGTTTTTATCTTCTATAATACATACTGTTTGCATTAGTTCTTTTTCAATAGTTAGCCATGATAGTGTTTACAAAATTATATCAATATGACATCTATACGTATTGACGATGAACCTCACATCAGTTTTTACTGTTCAATACCCCTTCGTGACCTTCACCTATCCACCTATAGATGCTGTGTACTAATGCATTTAAATGATTCCCATATGTGGTGCTTATGCCATTCATCACCAGAGAAAGCTCTTCTTATTGATGATAATACATATATGAAAGACAAAACAGTTATTTACATTTTAACAGGTAGGTGTCAATTTATCGATAATAACAATTAACAATATTAATTATTTATATTTTAGGTTTTAGATATTAATACATAATAGTCAAGGATTGAAGTCAGAAGTGATTTAATATTTTTAACAAGATCCTACTTGTCTTACGTATAAAACCCATTCTTTGAAGAAAAATATGTTGTTATTGTAACATATACTATGATATCTATCCACGATATTTACCCTAATTAGGCATGAATTTTGTTATAAACAATTCCACAGAAGATGGTATTCACATGTATATTTAAAGATAAGTTCTGTATTTTTTTACGTTCACATAAGAATATTTCCCTTGTTATTATTTTCTTTTAGAACTCCAGCGCCCTAACACAAAGATGAATACTGAAACCCAGAATACACAAAGACTAGCAACAAGATTCCACCTTAATACACAAGGCCAGACAACCGAACTATCCAATCAAACTATGCATTCACACGAAACTACATAACCTGTATGCTTACTAAAGGAAGTATTCTTTTGAATGTGCAAACTTAAGGCTAATATTCAGTTTGTTTTAGTTACTACAATGTTCTTGAGGTAAATGATTGATTTATTCATGACCATATATATACATATATGCGATTTAATCAATCGCAGACACTTGTTTCAGATTCGTTGGTCATCGTCAGTACGATTTCGCCAAGGAATAAGGTGGGGATATCCTTGGCAATAGAACTAAAAGGAAGATCATCGGGATGAGAGACCAGTAACTGCAGCTTAGGCTTGATCCACATTATAGGTACGCTCACGGTTCAATCACGGTCAGCTCTCGGTCCGTTCAAATACTCCTTCGTTCACACTATCGGTCTCTCGACATGCGGTTGCCGGTCCGTTCTCGGTTTTAGCGACAATGACATGAATTCAAATATTTTTTTTTATTAATGTACAGTACAGTTGCGGCCAGTTAGAATTGGACAGATGTCAGTGTACGACGGGTCACGATTAAGCTCAAATTATATAAGCATTGAAGTCTAAAAGTGAAGACGTATTTGCGACTTAATTTTTACGTAAAGCAATGACGTCTCAGATAGGTTTAACAAATTACGTTTATTTTTAGTAATATGACGTCTTTGACGAATTTTGATGTATAAAATACGTAATAAAAACGTCAGTCTGCTAGCTGGGTAGTTTTAACTCAAACCCGTTAGTAGTTTTTAAATTATCGTCGGTCATTCAATTATATCGGGAAAATACTGTCAAATATGGAGAATATTGAGCTAGTGAGCTCCTTAGAAAACAAGGAAAGTCCGTTAATACCATTCTAGAAGAGATGTTATGGGTTTAGGGGGATTTCTACTTGGGAGAACTGTTTTAGTAGATACATAATTTTTATTTACACTTTCTTAAAATACTTTTTACGCGGAATTTAAATGTCGACTTGGATTCTTTTGCACTCTTCAATTTCCAGTTTTAGTCCTTACCTTAAATTATTCTTATGAAACGTCGGCTTTGAAAGAATTAACGTGTTTTTGTATCGCCTTCACAATGATATATCATATGTGATATCTATTTTTAAAAACAAGAAAGGAAATATTAAGAAATGTATTTTATTAAACATCCTCAATAAGTAGGCCGTAATACATGAAAACACAATATTAATATTAGTTAATAGTATATTACATACCGACATAGAAAGTGTTTCATTACTGTCGAGAGATTAAGGCTGCTATTTATAGTCGATTCTTAAGCAATTGCTTGTGCTAAGCAATTGCTTAACACCAGTTATATGTTTTATAAACAATACTTGGCAATAAGTTGAACTTAACTCGTTGCTTATCACGGTCTTGTCCAAGTCTTCGCTCTAGATGACTTGACCATTGCTTAACAAGATTTTAAACGTAGTAAGTTTTTAACTAAAAATAATGAAGTACCACATGAAAGTTTTGTTTAGCAAATACAATGTTATAGAATTGAAGAATTCACTGTAGTCATGGCTTATGCGCAAGATGAATTGGATGACTTTTTAGATTATGCCAATAGAGTGGAAGAAGAAAATATGCGATTACCAAAAAGGTACATCAGAGACAGTGAGAATCCAATGGAAAGGTTTCCTTCAGAAGATTTTCGTCGGCGCTATAGATTCACTAAAGATATAGTAGCAAACTTAATTTTGCCATTGATAAGAGAACGATTACAAAAAGAAAGCAATCGTGGCTTACCAATCTCGCCATTAATGCAGCTACTAATTTGTTTGAGGTTCTATGCTACAGGAACATTTCAAGTAATCAGATACTTCATATAAAACTTTATATTCTATTAATATATTTCTTATAGGCAGTTTACGGGGACTTAAATGGTGTAAGCCAAGCCACTGTAAGTTTAGTAGTGAAAAGAGTATCCACTTTACTTGCAGAAAAAGTACGTGAATATATTCATTTTCCACTGGATCCTAATGCACAAAGAATGAATATTGCAAAATTTCATGAAATTGCTGCATTTCCTCGTGTTTGTGGGTGTGTTGATGGGACACAGATTAAAATATTAAATCCTGGGGGAAATAATGGAGAAGTGTATAGGAACAGAAAAGGGTACTTCTCATTGAACGTTCAGGTATTACAAGTTCGTTTCTGTAAATTGAATTGTATATTATACACATGTATATGTAGGTTGTAGCTGGTCCAAACCTTGAGATATTAGATATAGTTGTACGACATCCAGGGTCCACACACGATAGTGTTATATTTGACCGCAGTGGCTTGAGAGTAAGAATGGAAAGAAGAGAAACAATTGGTCTCTTACTAGGCGATAATGCATACCCATGTAGGCATTATTTATTAACACCTATTATTCAGCCAAGTTAGTATTATTAGATACATATATAAACTGTACTTGTATGTAGTAGTGCAACAATTGTTAACTATTATTTTTAGCTGGAGAAGCGGAAAATCGATATAATTTCTCGCATGTCAGGACAAGAAACATAGTGGAGAGAACTTTTGGCATATGGAAAAGAAAGTTTCCCTGCTTAAACAGAGGTTTAGGCCTTAAATTAGAAACTACTGTAGCAGTGATTTGTGCCACGGCTGTCCTGCATAATATTGCCATTAGGCAAAATGATGCAGAATTGTGTAACGAGGAGATGAAGGTGGAAAGAGAGATTAATTTAGGAAATGTTCCTAACATGGATGAAGCAAATGGATTGCAATTTAGGAGACGATTTGTACAACAATATTTTGTAAATTAAAACAATTATTACTTTTATAAAAATTAAAAAAACCGCTCTTTGTAAAAATCTTTGCCTTTTATTTTCACAGCCACGTTTACACATTAATATCAAAACAAAAACAATAATTCAGTACAACAAAAAACAATAATTCTATAATAAAAAAAATCCAGAGTAATTAATATCTCAATAACAAAAATAAATAATTAATATCTCAAACAACAAAAAATAAACTTAATTTCTCCATAATAAATAAAATTTGTTTCTAAAGTAAATGAAACTCAACAGATACGAAGACAGCTCATGGCAGATTTTGTCGGCATCTCTCAAGCTTCAGCAATGCTGCTTCTTTTTCATACTTCATACGAAGTGCATTATCTTCTGCCACTTGCAGTTCAAACTTTGCAGCAGACACTCGAATTGCATGCAATTCAGCTTGCTGTGCAATTGCCTCCTCCAGTTTTTGCCTCCGCAACATTTCTTCCAATTTCAGTTTCTCTCTTCCAGTTTTGGGCTTGATTGAAGCTAACAACAAAGTAGAACCATTAGAAAATGTAAGTTACAAAATTAATAAAAAAAATTGTAAACTTACTTGATCTTTCTTGATTCTGACTTGTTTCATTATGTGGAACTTCCAACACCGGTATGTTTGCTGTACTTTCATCTAAAAAAATGAGGTGTGGCCACCACACGACTTTCTTATACGTATGAAAGTGTTACTTCCGGTCCGAATTTTGAAATTTCATTTATACAAAAAATATTCCAAATCCAACTCTAAATACTTTTGTACTCTTCATAAATATATATAGAATGCATAATTTACGACATATTTGCAAAAAATCGCTATTCGATAAGAGTAAAAGTGGTACTTCCGGTCTGAATTTTGAAATTTTTTTTTTACAAAAGGTATTTAAAAGTATGTTCTAAATACTTTTATACTCGTAATGTACCTGCCTAGAAAGCATGACTTGCGGGATATTCGCAAAAAACTGATTTTCGATAAGAGTAAAAGACCTACTTCCGGTAGGAATTTCGAAAAACTTTATTAAAACAATTTTTCTCAAATTTAATTTTGAGTACATTTGAATTCTTTATAAATTTGTTTAAACTTAGTAATTGACGAAATATTTGCAAAATTCGATTTTTTCACTGAAGTAAACTACTACTTCCGGTCTGCCGATTTTGCTCAAAATCTAATCAGTTCTCAAGAGGGAGATTATATTCGTAAATACAAAATTTGGAATTGATATCTACAGCGGTTTGACCGCTATCGTGGTCACACACACATAGACACACACACACACACACAGAGAGAGAGAGAGAGAGAGAGAGAGACAGACACACAGACATTTTTTAAAAACCACTTTTTTGGTATCAGAGGACCTCAAAACGTGGACATCTGCAAAAATCTCGAGGTCGAAAATTTTCATCATCACAATACTTCCTTATACTACGTATAAGAAAGTAAAAATTATTAGTACATTTGCATTTATAGGCTGTATTAATAACAAAACACTCCTTTTCAATGTCAAGAATAAATAATATGTACCTATTTCTGGCTCATTTGAATATTCCACTGTCACTTCATTTTCTTTATTATCTACAACAGGAAACATATTACTTTTGATCTCACTTTGATGTATAAATATTACTTTCTTCTTCAAATATGGCTGTACTATCATAAGTATTTGTAAATTCAAAATCTATGTTTGTAGAGTCGGTATCAACCAATTCTAGTATTGGATCACTTTCAAAATCTGATGGCGATCCACCACCCGTACTTAATAAACAGTGTCTTCTTGCTGTATTCTCTTTCCTTTTTCTAAAAGTTTCTTTAATTAGATACTACGTACAATATAAACAAAATAAAAAAATACAGGTGCTTTATATTAGCCCATAACTTTTTCAGTTGTACTACTTCTCTCTTCACATTCACTTCTGGTTGACTATTATATTTTGCGGTTAAAATATTCCATGCTGTGGTTTTGTCTTTTACCGTATGTGCATCAGTCTTCTTATTATCAATAATGCTATGTGATTTTATTAAATTGATTAATAACATTTTTTCACTCAGCGTATATGGAATATGTTTTTTAGCTGACATCCTAAAATAAGCTATTATTTGTATAACTATAAACCATATATTAATAAAAGGCTTACCATGTAATGTCTTCCATTAATCAAATTATAAATGTCCTATATTGGACCAGCCAATAATTAATAAAATTCAACCGGCTAACTCCTTAATTCAATTATAAATGTTTATTAATTTATACTTGTAATAATTTTGAACATGAGACTCTTTTACTTTTATTATAAACATCAATTATCTTTATTTAGTATTTACTTAAGAAAATTTACTAGTTCAAATTCAAATTAAAATACTTTCCTGTAGCTTATACCACCAACTATACATCAATCTTAGTAATGTTTTTGTTTGAAGTTGGTATTAAATTCTATTCTTCTATATTTATGAACGTTCAAATTTAAAAAAAATATTATACTATATATTAGATAACTATAATTTCTCTTCAGGATCGTGTGATAAAGGTCCGATAAGCGAATAATATTTATTAATACTTTGTAAGACTATTCCCTTCCTATAAATTAGGTAAGTAATCAATTAATCCAGAATACAATGTTATAATTTTACATGTTGCTTTTATGTTTTAAGGTTATCGATATGTCAATAGACCAAGAACACAGAAAATTCCCAAGATGCAACTAAAGAAATCAAATAAACACAACTCTTCAGATTTTATACAATTTAATGAATATGATGAAAATTAATATAAACGTCTTTTTTGTCTGCTATGCAATAAATTTCAATTTCACAAATAATATAAACCGATTTAGATGACGTTAAAAAGATATGATAATACTATGGTACGATGTCAACACAGTTTTATAAATAACCTTTCAGGTAAATTTTTTAATGTACTTCTAAAATGCTTTTATGGATATACAAATACACTATACTTCTTTATAATATGTTCCATTTCTTTATAATACCATATTCAGAATATATTTATCTATATTTAGGTATGAAAAAATTATTCGTTCAGTATGGAAATTTATATCTTAAAATTCAAGAATTTTATCAACATGAGATTCAAATATTAATATTTCAAAGTAATTTAATCTTATTTGGACATAGATAAGATAACTATTACAACAATTATAGGCTTGAATTAGCTTCAATGACTCCCTTATTTAGACAAGAATTTATACAACCTTATTTAAACATAACGATATGTATGTTTCTTGTTTCCATTAATTTTAATGTACTCCTTTTTTTTCTTAGAAAATCTCCTATCCTGGTTTGTATCCTTGAAATAGCTGTCTTACTGGACACCTCGGCTTGAATATGGTTAATTTCTTCGGAAAGACTGACTACGACGATGGAATTCAGGTTTCTGGCTGCTACTACTCGACAAATTAATACCTTCTTGAATTTCTCTGTTTTCTTTGGCTTTATGGACCTTGGATCTTCATTTTATATTATTAATCAAGAACTGGATCGGACAAAGGAACTTCTGTACTTCAAATTCAAATATTAGGGCTGAAATAAAAACACTGATTCCTGAGTTCTGGATTTAAATGGACTTCTGTAACTTTTGTAGGTAGAAAATTCTTCTTAATGGCTTCTTCTATTATGGAATATCGTTTTCTCAAAATTGTAAGTATTCTTTTAATTATATATATTAATCAATTCCAATTCTTCTTTTTAAAAATTTCTATTCACTTTTTATTATTGTACTAGTATAATAACTATCTCTTACAGCTTTCTTGGTCGTAAATGTTATATTTTAAAGTTCTCTGGTTACAATTAAACTATACGTATCTTCTCAAAATTTCATGTACCGATGTATGAGGAATTAAACACTTTTATTATTCACAAATATATCAATTCGGACAATTTTAGATGTATCTTTTCTCACATCCAAAATAATGCGTCCGCACTTAATTATCTCTCTGAAAATTCTCTCTTATCTGTTTTCAACAAATCTCCTTAGTGATTTTCTAAATTTTCAAAATCAGCCAATTGATATCTTTTCTTACTTTGTCCAGACAATATAGTTTTTAAATTTATTTGACTATTTTTAATACTAACTAATCTTTATAAATTTCATTATTTCAAACATTTTGAATTTTAATTAAGCCTTCCCATACTTTTAATATTCAAAAATGAAACATTTACAGTAAAATTATATATCAGATGTCACTTTTGACATTTTACTCTCCATCCGGTTGTACGATATTTAAAATGTACTTTTAATTCAATATTGATCATTTACCTTACAATATTCATTTTTAATCATCTTTTACCTCTTTAAACGTCATTTAAATGAGTTTTTACAAAATAATAACATTTCTTATAGTACAATAATTAATATTCAAATCTCTTCTTTACAGATTATGGTAAAGTCTAATGAAAAGAAGAAAATAATTATTCAGAAAATATACTGGTCGGTTCACCAAGTAATGTACCATACTTAACAAATATTTCTGTACAACAAATTAATAAATTTATACGTCTAATTCAATTACATATGTCCATATTATTATCATATACTTCTTCAATAATTAATTAAATTGTTATATAAATGATTTTTTTAGAAAAATATTGTTAGAGTCAATAATGGACCTTTAACAATATTTACTCATATAACTTACTCTACAACAAGAAAAAAACAACTTCGATTCTAAATTCGTTTTAAAAATTATCACAATATAAATAGTGTTAATAAAAATCGATTCCAAAGCTAAATTACAATAAGAAATGCATAACATTAAAATTGTAAACAAATTGAAATAAATTTATAAATATTTATGAAGCTGCAGTTTTACTTGTGACAACTGCTTAAAATAAATTACCCTATAAAAATTCAAATTTGTGATTCTTATTACATTCTCGGCCGAAAATTGTCGAAGATCGCTTTATAAAACACAAAATGTATTTATCAAATTCTTGACGATAAGTACGCCTTGGTTAAGACATTGCTTGGCATTATCTTAAGAAACGACTATAAATAGCAGCCTAAGTAGTTAACCGAGACGCGAAGCGTGGAGGTTAACTTTATCTCGAGGCACGAATTAAACTTTACACCGAGGTTTGTATGCTATTTTATTTACAACCATAATTATTATATTTATTTGTGATAAAAATTCCGGTAAAAGTTTTGACATATTGAGTTGTCAGATTTGTGATGTTCTAACGTAAACGTCAAATAAATATACGTAAGTTTTTTTCGGTGAATAGATTAGAAAAGAAATGTTGAGTAGTAAAGCCTTCAAGGACTGCACTCCACTTGAACTGAGGGAAATTGTCTTCCCGTAGCAATCGAGATATCTTGGCTCGAATGGAGAAGGACAAGAAATCACAATTTCATAATATCAGCAATAGCAGGGCGGCCTATCTACATGGATTCAAGCTTCCGATAATTCCAATGTAACAATTAACTTTATTTACAACCATACAATTAATAATTATTTGTGATAAAAATTCCGATAAGGTTTTGACATAACGAGTTGTGTGATTGACATTGACGTTGTGAAATGAGGGCAGTAATAGAGGGCGGAAAGTAAACGTGAACAAAGTCACACTTCCAAACTTTTAAAAAGTCAGAAATGCCAACATTACGTGTATGGTTGTAAATAAAAATTATTCTGTTTAGAATATTTTTGTGTCAAACATGGCTTCATTAAACTAATACTGACAAATTAGATATGTCGACTTGTTACATCCTTTGTCATAAAAACAGTGCAGAAGCTGAACTGATGTACTGAGGCTGTATCCCATTTTCCAAACCCACAAGAAATCCGAAATTAATGAATGAATTTGTAGAATTAAATGTACCTATTCACAATACACACTGTTATTGAAAATTCTTCATCATCTGTTAGGGAAATTGAACATAACACCGGTATTTCGAAACCTACAACACAAACAAAAAGCGCCCCAAATATCTCTCGTTTAAGGGGATATTAAAGCGGTCGAGAAAGCAATATATCGAATTTATCAGTTTTTTTTTTACTATTGTTCAAGGTAGAAATGTGAAATTTTCTGTACAACTCCAATATAGTAGATATGAGTACACGGAAAGGTTGTCAGTTATGTAATTTTTTGTCACAACCATCTATCTTTTTTATTCCAAATTAGAGTAAAATGTACGTGTGTTTCTCGGTCAAAATCTGAAATAATTAAATGAAATTGATCAAAACGGATGTAATTCCCGTGTAGACCAATGTTTTCTTGTGAGATATAGCTTTTTGAATTGCGGAAAAAGGTTTAATTTGAGTAATTAAATTAAGAAATTCCGGAATGGTGCAGTACTGAATTATTTGTATTTTAGCAGCGCCTTTAGCTGTATTTTTTCTCTGTATTCGGGTGACGGAAAACAATACATTCATTTCCAATATATGAGAATGAGATGGCTTGCATTTGGCTCCTCCTACGGGCCAACACCTCCAAAAGCAATTATAGTCAATTCCCAAATACAAATCGACTTTAATATCCCCTTAAGTACACCATTCTACATGCACTTAGAGATGGAGAGCAACCGAGAAAATTACAATTTTGCGAATGGTTTGTCAACCAATGTGAGAATAACGATAATTTTCCTGCTACGATTTTATGGTTGACAATGCTGGTTTACAAATAATCGTCTCTTCAATAAATACAATATTCAATTTCGGGACAGAGAAAATCCTCACGTTGTTAAGGAGAGTCGGCATCACGTGGAATTTGGTTTTAACGACTGGTGTGGCGTTTCATGTGCTAAATTAATTGTGTTCATATTTTTTCACAAAATACTAAATAGTGCAAGGTATTTGAATTTGCTACAAGCTAGTTTAGAAAATAGAGTTGATGACTTACCATTGAGAATATTAATATCTGCTTCCAACAAAATGACGCCTCACCCTACAATTCAGACATAATCAACGAATATCTTAATAATCGGTTTCCAAATTCATGGATTGGTAATCGAGCACCGATTTTATCGCCGCATAGATCACCAGACCTACCGCCATTGGATTTTTTGTTTGGGGACACGCAAAAGTACGCGCAAACATTTCATATCTTCGTGAAATTGTTTTTGCAGCATTTGGAAGCATTAAAAGTAAATAGCACTATGCAGTATCGTTATCAAGAGGATAAAAACACGTTCAATTCTTCAAAGCCGACTTGACGTTTCATAAGCAAAATTTAAGTTAAGGGCTAAAACTAAAAAATGGAAAGTACAATAAAAAAATCCACTGTGATATATAAATTTCTCATAAAAACTACATCAGGAAAATGCTAATAAAATTTATTTGTCTACTATAACAAACATTACTACAAGGAAAACAAATTTAACATTTCTATACGACAATACTACAGATTAATTTTAAATTTAACATATTAAAGTAAAAAATCTTTTTGTAATTTTAATTCATTGTTCAAATTACTAATTAAAAATTGCACCGTAAATACTGTTATGCACTTTTTACTTTCTTATTTCCTTAAGTTCTCTTACTTTTTCTATTGCAAAGCTACGAATTACGGAAGCAATTGGAAAAGCTATTCACAAACTCTTCCCACGTACTTACACTGTTTAGAATTTAAACGAGAATAAGTTGTCAACGAATTTCTTTTTCTTCTTTGGGAGTCTCTAACAAGTAAGCTGACAAGAGGGGAACGTGACAAAGGTACGAAAGGAAAAAAAGATACTCTGAAAGACACAACTGCCAAACTCGAGGTATTTTTGCAGCAATTTCAACGAAAGTTTTACTAAATATAAGATTGAATTGAGTGGAAGTACATATTTGTGTCTTGTATTGTCAGGATAATATGTCAATTCCGAACGGTCCCAGCAATAAATCACGTTGTTACATAAATTGTAGCATCTAATTCTGTTAATAATTTCAATACTGCAGTATAACCTTTTGAATAGAAAATTAAATTGAATGCTAGACATCTAATATGGTGCGTGTATACAACGTATCCCAGATAACATTTTCACCATGGGGGTTTGCCTTATTATAAAAAATATAGCTTTTATTAAATAAGAGAATTATTCCTAAGGACACTGAAATCGTAGAATATTTTCCAATTTCCATACCGGGTGGTGCAATAGTGTGTCGGCGGAGCTTAGTGTGAAAACTAATAACGCTGCAGCAATGAGACTTTACGTACGTATGTAGTATGCGACTGTGCATTTTCTAATTTTATTTACAAATATACAGGCTGTTCCAAATTTTCGCAACCACATTCAACTTTTTTATTTTAAATACATTGCTATACTTTCTAGATATTATAATGATAGCCATTCAAATTATCTTTGCAATGATATATGGATATGTGCAC
This sequence comes from Amphimallon solstitiale, assembly GCA_963170755.1. Classification (NCBI taxonomy): domain Eukaryota; kingdom Metazoa; phylum Arthropoda; class Insecta; order Coleoptera; family Scarabaeidae; genus Amphimallon; species Amphimallon solstitiale. The sequence goes on along the minus strand of OY720682.1, from coordinate 914,332 downwards.
TTCAGACTGTTCGTTTTGATTTTATTGATAATATTGTTAAAATCTTGACAGTTGCAGCATCTAACATTTTAAGCTGTAGTCTGTAAATGGGTAGAATGCCTCACGTAACTCTTGTGTTACTAATTTATGGACTAACACGTTATTTGTTTTGAGGTTGAACAAAGTGAATAAATATACAGGGTGTTAAATATGTCGTGTCTAAGTTATCGATCTTTATTGGTTATTTTCTCGTTTTTTTTAAAATCTAACCTATAATATTTTTATAAGTCAGCATATTCCTTGTAAAATCGCCTTTAAAATGGTACCAATAACATAGTACTTATTTCTAGTATTTTCAAAGTTATAACCCTTTAATGGGATATACTCATGTTTATAATATGCAATATGTGGGGATTCTAATAGTTGGTTGGCCTTGGTTTAAAAAAAAAATGGCTGTACAACCAAACGTCAAATCTCTACTTCAAAAGTCCATAAAAAGTCGTTTTCTGTATTTTCTCTTTTCTGTAATTGCGTTTTGTTGTTATAAATTAAGTTCGGCTAGTGAATTATTAATTTCCGTTTGTTTGTTAGTAGTTGTTACGTGTTGTATTTACCTTGTTATCAGTTATATCGCTTTATTGACATTATTTCTCATTTAGATACCATAATAGTTTATTGTTATTTTTGCTTTAAAATGAATTTTTTGAAAGAGGACCTCATAGACATGGTATTTGCTCTTGGCGCTAGCAACAGAAATCCATTTTTAGCATCAAGAACATATGCGATGGAATATCCCGACCGATGAGCACCGGATAGTAAAACGTTTGAAAATTTGTTAATAAGGTTTCTTCGAACGGGTTCAGTGAATTACGTCGAACATGAAAGAAGTAAGACTATGATTACAGAAGATAATGAAGTGATAGTCGTCCGGTTCATTGTGGAAAATCCGCACGTATCTACAAGGATAATTTCGAAACAACACGGGATAGAAGTCACTGCTGTAAAAAGGATTTTAAAAAAACATAAGTTTCACCCTTACAAAATTCAAAATCATCAAGGCTTATTACAAACGGACTTTGAAAGGAGACTAGTGTACTGTGAATGGCTACTTTTACAATTACGACACGATATAACTTTTCTAGATCATGTGCTTTTCACAGATGAAGCAACATTTGCTAATTGTGGAACCACAAACAGAAAAAATACCCATTATTATGACACTACAAACCCACATTTTGTTCAGCCCATTTTATATCAACAAAAATGGAGTGTTAACACATGGGGAGGCATCATAGGAAACACTATTATTGGTCCATTCTTTTTTGATAATACTTTAAATTGTGCAATCTACACAAATTTCCTACAAAATAATTTACCATTGCTATTAGAAGGCCTCCCAGATAACGTCATCAGGAGATTGTGGTACCAACATGATGGTGCACCAGCACATTATGGTGCTGCTGCAAGAGCACATTTAGATAGGGTATTCACCAATAAGTGGATTGGGAGAGGAAGTTTGATAAGCTGGCCACCACGATCACCAGATCTCACACCTATATGCTGACTTATAAAAATATTATAGGTTAGATTTAAAAAAAACGAGAAAATAACCAATAAAGATCGATAACTTAGACACGACATATTTAACACCCTGTATATTTATTCACTTTGTTCAACCTCAAAACAAATAACGTGTTAGTCCATAAATTAGAGACACGAGAGTTACGTGAGGCATTCTACCCATTTACAGACTACAGCTTAAAATGTTAGATGCTGCAACTGTCAAGATTTTAACAATATTATCAATAAAATCAAAACGAACAGTCTGAAGAGCACATATCCATATATCATTGCAAAGATAATTTGAATGGCTATCATTATAATATCTAGAAAGTATAGCAATGTATTTAAAATAAAAAAGTTGAATGTGGTTGCGAAAATTTGGAACACCCTGTATATTTGTAAATAAAATTAGAAAATGCATAGTCGCATACTACATACGTACGTAAAGTCTCATTGCTGCAGCGTTATTAGTTTTCACACTAAGCTCCGCCGACACACTATTGCACCACCCGGTATATTTAGAATTCATAGCTAGAAAAAGAAAAATATCAAATTACTATTCAATAATAGAAGCATAATATTTATTTGCACTTTCTTGAGTTAATTTATATGCAGAATTTAAATATCGACTTGATTCTTTTCCCATTTTTAGTTTTAACCCTTAGCTTTTTCTTATGGAGCGTCAAGTCGGCTTTGAAAGAGTTGGACGTGTTTTTTTACTCTCTTTATAGTAATATAGCACATGTGCAATCTATTTTTAAAAACAACTAAGTAAATATTAAAAAATGTATTTTATTAATCATACTGTAATAGTAAGTAAGCCGTGATACATAAGAAAACGACAAATAATAGATAACAATAATAAAAGAAAATAATAAGAATAATAATATTGAAGAAAACAATTGTAAAAGGTGTTCAAATAATTGACCATTTCTATCTAAACATGATTGTGCTACCAAATACTGCAAAAACAGCTTTACGAAGATCTTTGGCATCATCAAATGTCTGCACGTGCAGTTTTTGGGGATATGTAAAAGATCGGGTAATCTTTTACATATCCTCAAAAACAAAAATCCATTGTCGTTTCGTCTGAAGCTCTAAGGTTATAAAATTAGTCCTCGATTATTAATCCATGAATTTGGAAAGCGATTATTAAAATATTCTTTGATTATGTTTGAATAGTGGAGTGGGACGCCATCTGGTTGGGAGCAATGTTAATATTCTCAATAAATAGTGAATTATCAAGTCTATTGTCTGAATCAGTTTGTAGTAAATTTAAATACCTTTCATTATTTGTTAAAAAATATGGGCCTAAAAAGGTTAGCGCCTAAAACGCCATCAGACGGTAAAACCAAATCTCATTTGATAGCGACACAACGAGAGGACTTTTTTGTCCCAAAAGTGAACATAGGGCCTATTGAAGAGACCTTTATTTGTAAATCTGCTTTCGTCAGACCATAAAATCTTAGCAGGAAAATTATCCTTATTCTTACATTGTTTAACATACCATTGGCAAAATTGTAATCGTCTCCTTTTTTTTTAATTTCTTCTCTGACAATTACTCGTGTTCTGTATGAATCTTATAGCAAATAAACGATATTATTATACTATAAGTCCCTGTAGAATGGTGCGCTTATACGGGTGGACGCTTTAAAAGTTTTCGAAATACAAGTCTTCTGTTTAATTTCTCTAAGAAATGTTGAAGGATTTTCAATAATCTCTTGGGGAGTTTTGTGGGAATTTTCGGCAAAAATAAACCTTTAGTGGTTTATCATTATGTTTAATTTAACGCTTCGACCTAATTTTGGGTCTTCATCAGAAATATGATTACTGTAAAACAATGTCCTTAATTAAAATTACAAGAGTTTTTAAACAAGATTATAACTATCACGGCAACAAAGAATAATTGCATATTGCTGTGACATATAAATATTTATTTTAAATAACAATATTGCCATATAATTTATATGCTGTAACAACATACTTTTGTGTGTATTACCACACGTAGGGTATAGTCTTTTGTACACATTATACTCTTTAAATTATTCTTTACACACCAAGAACTTATAATTGGTTTTGTGTTTTATCTTATATTGTTGTGTCATGTACCTTATAACTATTGTGGGTCCTGGCAATGTTTGTGGTTCCTTCTTATTTGCTGATGATTTTTCTCTTGCTCATTATAGGGAAAGAGGTAATAGTTTTGTTCAAAGAAAAAAAACTGTATGTCTATTCAACATAATCATGTATTTTTTTTATTTTGTAATTTATAGATTCAAAAATATAGTTTCCTTTATATGCACACCTTTATGCTCTAAACAAGATACATAATTGAAAAATGCTCATATCATTTATACCTAATGCCGGTTGTAATGTATGTAAATCTTTTGTTTATTTATTTATTCTACCAAACAAAATAAATATTTATCCTGCAAATAAACAAAAATAAACTTTTATTGTACGTTTATGAATATACTCATCGACGTTATAATATTTATGTATAGGCTTCAATTAATTGCTTTAGACAACCATTTGCACGTGTTGTATCGAGCTCTTAATCTATGCCTTGTGAAATTCTAATTTATTATTCGCTTAATTTGAAAGAAATTAATGATGTCTAGACAATACGATGAAGAAAATGCTCATTTTCACGTAACATCTCTCCAACTGACCAACACCATTAATCCTATTTGGTTGTAATTCGAACTATATAAATTTAAAATAAACCTTACAGGATAAATTATTTACTTGTCTATTTTTTTTTTGTCCAACAATACATTGATTAATCATTCGCACGTAAAAATCAATGTCTGTCCAACAACTCGTATAACTTAATTTTCAAAAGAAATAATAAACTTACTTGTTATCAATAAATCTATTTTGAATGTCCATTATGAACGCTTCAAATGAATTCAAATGTATTAAATAAAATAAATTACTGTTACTATATGTGTTGAAGAAATAATGAAAAACTACAATATAACAATTAAAAAAAAACTTATTCTTTAAGAGATCTTCCTTTTGTAAGTGTTCTGAGAAGTTCACCTCTCGGAGGTGTTATCAGAAAGTCTGTCTTGTCGAATCTTGTCTTCGTATTTATAGCGGCAAAAATAAACTATGTTGACCATTGCGCCCTCTAGTCCATGTTTAGGTTGGTACTGGAATACACTTTTCCCGTGAAATCGCTGCCCATATGTTGCCGCCTTGATTCACGCACACATACACATTTTGTTCTGACAGTTCACAATTCACTTAAACGTCAACATAACCTTCCAATTCAAAGGTCCCCTCTGCTTTGCACATGATTCCCAACGGTAGGTTTATTCTTGTTACTAATACCATCCTTCCTTGTGCTCGTCAATGAACCTATTACCTTGTTCATTGTTCGACACATACTTTTTCTTTCCATTTATTAATGTTAGTTTTACTTTTCTTTTAGTCGGAGTTCGCCTTGGCAAAATGGGAAACACGTCGAAGATAACCATTATTCCGCACTGCCTGTCCTTGTAGAACACGTCCGCCTCTAGTCCCTGAAGTATTGTGTTACGAACAAGTCATGAACACAGATACCTTTTATTTACTTATAATGTCAGCTTTTGAATACAAAAATATGTCACTACTGATTGCTTCCACGTTTTACATATTTTTATATCCTTTTTTATTAATCTAGTAGTAAGCTAAGGTAAATTTTATTCTTTAATACTATTTAATTCTTAAACTCTCATAAGATTTTTATTGCCTTATGCATATAAATTTCATTTCTTTTCATGATTTATAACCCATACTTTTTGTGTATCTTTTCTACAAAAGAAATATATTACTTATATTTATTTTGTCTTTATTTCATATATTTCTTTATTTAATAAATTTTTATTCTACATCTTTTGTTTATATATTTATTTAATAAACTTTACTTTGCATATTTCATTATTTACTGTTATAATAAAAATTTGACTATAAGTATGCAACTTTGTATACCTTCATGTAGTTCTTGTTGCATAATTTTACTCAATAATATCTAAATAGGACTTTTTCTTATTTTTACTTTTATTTCTAAGCTTAAACTAATTCTTAAATCAATCTCTAAAACTATTCTTATTTTACAAATTTGCGAGGTCACAGCAATATGTATATCCCTCTATTGCACCTTGTGTCTATTCGGGAACACCGTGCGTTTTAAGTTCTAACTTTCTTAACTTCAAAAATACCACCTTTATTTACGCATTGTCACCATTCGGGAACATTCCTCTTTAAGTTAGAATGTAACACACAAGGTGGCAGCACATTGCAGTTATGAAATATAAATAGACTATGCGAGCGCCCGAGCAATTTTGTGGTTAGGATATTTCATGATTTTGCGAATTGTTTACTGCGGTTTCAAAGAGTGCTTTTTTGTCAAAAAAAAATACTATGAGGTGCATTCAAGCCTGCTGAAGGTATGAATGATTTGGTTTTTGGTATTTTGTATATATTTACCTATACATGTGAACTCAGGTAACTGGTACCGTTCGGGAACACCGTGTATGGGCACTACAAACTTACGATGGAAGAAAACTTTTCATCTATTCCTTCTAAATAATTTTATGGAAACAAAAGCGATGTTTATGAAATCAGAGATATTCCTAGCGACAGTGAGGATTCCCTTTTATTAGATGAAGATGAAATTCCCGACTTTCAGGACGACTTTGTTGAAAATCACCAACAGGATCTAGAACATTTCAGTTCAGAAGACGAGCTCCCTTTGAGCAATTTTGTTGCTCCATCTACTTCTAAATCTCAGCCTCAATCGAAACGTCAGAAAATCCATTGGAAAAAAGAACAGACAACCACAAAAAACGACGAAAGCATAAAATTTAGTGGTAACGATACTTTGCCAGATGAAGTTTTGAACCTTACCACCCGATATGCTGTTTTCAAACATTTTGTCACTGAAGAATTTCTACAGGTGATAGTAGATATGAGCGTGCTGTATTCTGTGCAAAAAAAAACCAATCGTCCTTTGGTCACATCAACCAACGAAATACAAACATTTATAGGAGTCTTACTGTGGATGTCGATCATTAAATTGTCTACCACTAGGAACTACTGGTCAGCAGATACCCGAATTGCTCAGGTTGCAGATGCTATGACTGTTAATCGTTTTCAGATACTAAAAAGAAATCTTCATTTTAATGACAACAAACAAATGCAGAACAAGACAGAAAAAATTCAACCTGTCATTAATCATGTACCGTCTGTTTGTCTCAAAATTCCAATGGAGGAACATTTGGCTTGTGATGAGCAAATAGTGCCGTTTAAAGGCAGGATTTATATAAAAACATATAATCCGAAAAAGCCTCACAAGTGGGGTTACAAAATATGGGTACTTTCTAGAATTAATGGCTTTTCTTATGACTTTGAATTGTTCAGTGGGAATGTAGTTGCAGCAGATGGAGAAGATGCTTTCGTTTCTGCAAGTAATGTGGTTTACCGCATGAGTCGCAACGTGCCAAAAAATGTGCACCACAAACTATATTGTGACAATTATTTCACAGGCATTCCTCTGTTCTGTTATTTGGCACAGAACGGCATTGATTGTGTGGGCACGGTGAGGATAAATCGACTAATGGGGTGCAGTTTTCTCACAGAAAAAGAATGGAAACGGAAAGGAAGAGGTTCCTATCTGGAACAAGTAGGAACCCACGAAAACCAGCACTTGAGGTGTGTACAGTGGTATGACAATAAAGTGGTGACATTGCTTTCCACATTCGCTGGCAGCCAGCCACTACATAAGGTTCAGCGGTTTTTCAAGACTGATAACACCAGGAAAGAGATTAACTGCCCAAATATTGCGCAGGTATACTATAAGCATATAGGAGGAGTTGATCTTCTCGATTCGATACTTGGATTGTACCGAATTCACATCCGATCTAAGAAATGGTACCATCGATTGTTCTTTCACATGCTAGATGTTATTACATGCAACGCAGGGTTGCTGTATAGAAGAATTGCCGAACACCACAGTCAAGACCAACCTGAGAACAAGGTGAACATCTCCCTTTTGCAGTTCAGAACTGAATTAGCAAAAGTATTGACTACTTTGGGAGACCACAATTCTATACAAAATAGGGCGAAACGCGGAAGGCCTTGCAAGGACCCACTTCCAGAGACTATGCAAAAGAAACCTAGGGGACAACAGCCTGCATTAGAAACAAGATTAGATGGGATTGTGTCATTGGGTGATGCATTCGAACAAACGTAATCGTTGCAGATTGGAAAATTGCACAGGAAAAAGTAGGCTGTATTGTTCGAAATGCAAAGTATATTTATGCTTGTATGAGAATAAAAGCTGTTTTTTTACATATCACAATGTATAAGTACAACAAATATAATTTTTTGAGGTACAACTTTTTTTAGAGTCCATGTCTTGTGTGCACAATGTTCCCACATGGGAATAAAAAAAAAAATTTTTTTTTGGAATTATAATCAAAAATTTTTTTCACTATTTTTTACGTGTTATGTATGCAAAAAGACATGATATAAAAAAATTATTTGCAATAGAGGGATATATATGTATTTGTCTAGTACTTAGTTTTGCACTTTTATATTAATGGCATAAAAAAAGCCAGGGGGTCCAGATACTTTTTGCTGCTAAAACTTCTTTAATTCTTCTAGACATAAAGCAGTAGAGAAAAGATAAATAAATAATAAAAACAAATAGATCAAACATAAAAGCACACTTGATGCAGAATAATTTTGGCCTACTAGTTACCAATCAAAATGTTTAAATATGGTGCTAAATTTTAATTTACTCTTCCTGTTAATAAACGAAGTATTGTGATTGCTACAATCTCCATTTTGTAATTGTTAAATAATTTACATATTTTAAATGCATTTCTCAGAAACTCTAACATTGGTTTTATATGGTCAAATCAATTATACCCATATATAAATATAAAACAATACACCATTCATAAACTTAATTAGCAAAAATCAGCAATTACATAATTTAAGAATGTCTGTTATATATAGATATTACAATCAATAATCATAAAGTAAGTACATTTCATACACTTATGAAATATGCATATTAATGCTTGAGCCAATAAACGATCGTTTGAGCCATGTGTGCTTGATTAATGAAACTATATGTGCGTAACTAACTTAAAATGACGGAAATTATATTCTTTTTATTGACTTGAAAAGAAATCACAATTTAACGGTTTCTAACGGTAAACAATCATATTTAATATCAACATTGGGAGCGTATTCAAAATTCACGGAGGATAACATAAATATTTGAAATAGGTTTTGGATTTCCTCCAAAATATGTGCGTACTCAAAATACATATCATACCGTTCAGAAGTTTAATTGCACTTATCGAGGCGCCTTAACATCATAAATAATGAAATAACGATTGGAGAAAATCACTTATAAGAGAGCACAGAAAATTCTCATTTGTATGTAACCACGTGTTTTTAATTATTTTAAGGTATTGAAAACATTAACAGGTAGTTTTTCTTCTAACATGTTTTAAAGTATATCAAGATTTTTAAAAAATGACGCAAATACATTTTTGAAAAAAGAAATAAAATTACTTTAATTAAAATTACACATTATAGCAAGTTAAAAGCGTTAAATGGGAAGGTAATGTTATTATTCTTGTTTCGGTGATTCCAATCGCAAATCCATTTCTACTCTTGACGCTGCTAGGTTTTCTAAATCACTAACAAATGTATAATTTAAAAGTATGAAAATATATTTAAAGCCAAATATTATAGTTGGTCGAAGCTCAACCATTATCGCATCTGTTTTCATAAAGAAAATGGGCATACAACGATGAAATACTCTGCCAGATGTTGTGAACATAATCGGGAGTTATTTCGTTTACTTAATTTATTTTTCTAATTTGATGCTATAATAACCCTTTAACAAGTCGAAAATAATGCGTTTATAGATTATCTAGTTCAATTTGATTTTTTAAGGGTGGTTACTTGTAATTTGTAATTCTATTGTCAAAAAATTAAAATGTAATGTAATTTTGCAAATCAACATAGATGATTTGCAAAATGTGTTGCACTAGATCTTTTAAAACAGTGCCCTATCAACAATTATGGATTTGGGAATTTCAAAAACTTGCAGTCTCCTTCGGAATTTTGCCTATAATATTAATACCCATTTAATACACTGACCATAACGATAAGTCAAGGAAAATGGCTTATGACCAGTATTAATTAATTGGCTGTAAGTTATAATATTTTTTAATTTAATCAATCCATATTGTATCTGTAATTACGAAGAATCTCAGAATATTATTTTTCGTTTTAGGTACAGAAATAATGATGGTGTCAGACTTGTAGTCAATATCGTCTACAGACATATTGGTCAGCTTTTCTCGTTTACAAGCCTTATTGTATATATGTATAGTACCTTTATATGCGAAGCTACGATAGATGAGAAAAATATACTTATACTTTCATTACCAAATATATTTTATTATCTGCTTCTTGTATAAATTTAATAATATCTGTTTCTTCTAAGATTTTAGATTTTCTTAGTAGGTAACTTTGAGATAAACGATTCAGGTAAGCTTATACTGCGATATTTCTACATCCTTATATACAGGGTGTATTTGAAATAAGGGGACAGAGTATGATTAATGGAAAGATTTAATTTTATTAGACTCAAATCCAAAATATTTTGCGCAAATTCAAATTTTAAAAATTACAAAGATATTTTTAAAATATTCGTCGCGACACTGCACTTCAATACGACTGTAGGGTATGCAAGGGTGGGGTATTAAGTAGGAGTGTGAGACGTGCGAGCAGCGAGGTCAGTCTCGTTCGTTTGTTACATGTGGATGTTTCGACTATGGCTTACACAACACACGAACTGTTCGATATGTTGTAATTTACGGTGAAGCGGGTGGAGATGCACGTCGAATTTGTCGTGTGACGTATAGATTGCGTTTTCCTAATCGTCGAGCCCCATCCTACAAGTGCGTAATGGATGTCGTCTTCAGAACAAGGGAAACACGTAGATTGTTACCAAATTACGAAGGTCGAGGACGTGAAAGGCCCCGTAGAGTTTTGCGTCCGGAAGAAGAGTTACTGGATATTGTAGAGGAAAATCCAGGCGCAGGTATACGAGATGCAGCAAGACAGGTGGGTTGTCTCACAGTACGGTACATAGTATGTTGAGAAGTAATTTATTACACCCCTATTATATTCAATGTGTACAAGAACTGATTGAAAATGATCGTCCGTTGCGAATTACATTCGCCACCTGGTTTCGTCAACGTGTAGCAGAACATGTAAACTTCACTGCTACAGTATTATTTACCGATGAATGCTGTTTTACGCGTTGTGGTATTATGAATTATCATAATGCACATCATTGGGCACATGCCAATCCGCACATGGTAAGTCAACATAGGTTTCAGCATCAATTTTCGGAGATACTATTCTAGGACCATATGTACTTCCAGAGCGGCTAAATGGAGCTAGTTATTTACAGTTTTTGGAAAACGTTTTGCCAGACTATCTAGACGATGTACCGCTAGACATACGAAGGCAGATGTGGTTTATGCACGACGGGACACCCCCACATTTTTCACGAGCAGTACACGACTTTTTAAATGCCACATATCCTAGATGGATTGGACGTGGAGGTCCCATACCGTGGCCTCCCCGCAGCCCAGATTTAAATCCACTAGACTTTTTTTTTTTGGGATTATATGGAAACTCTTGTCTACAGTGGTGGAGAGATTGAAAACGTAGAAGACTTACGGCAACGAATTTTTGACGCGGCACAGCGTATTAGACAAGAGGCACATTTGTAGCGAGTTCGTGAAAATTATTCACGTCGCCTAGAGGCGTGCCACCGCGCTGAAGGCGGACACTATGAACATTTCCTGTGAGCTTTCCACCTGTTTCACCTGTTTACAAATCGGTTCATTTCAGAACCAACAATTTTAAAATAAAAAAGAAGAACGAGCACAGTAACGTTGTAAAAAATAAACTATCTTTATTTTACGTTTACTTCTATTTTTATTATAATGAAATAAATTATGTTTTTTTTAAATTCACTTGCGTCCAATTAAAATAAAAGTTTCTCACAAGTAGAGTTGGGCAAATTTTACAACACAAATTTGTTTTTGTGAGAAATAAGAAGTAAAAAGTCGTTGAATTTAATCATAATAACAGTAATAGTACTTACTATAGATTTATTGCGGAAGAAAATGTAATATCTAAATAATCCTGGCAAATATTAAAATAATTACAAAATTCATAGTCGGCATCTCAATAAAAAAAATTCTCGTTGTTGAAAACTAAGTTATTTTAAAAGAGAACAAAAGAAAGCGAATAAAGTACACGCATCAATTTTATTGGGAAATTTGCCCAAATCAGCTGATATTTCATATTAAGGTTGTTGAACTCTTAGCATGAACATCTATGCGTAAATATGCGTGTTTATTTACTTCCATAGAAATATTATTTATTACGACTCATGACGTCGGCTGTCTGGCCTAACTGGTGCGATACCGACATATAGGCACATGCTAAATCCATAGGCGGCACAATAAACACTTTTCGGGGGGTTTTTAATTTTGACGTTTGTGTCGTAATCGACTGACAATTTTTGGGATTTATATTGTACGTAATTGCATCATTCCATTTATCATACTCTGTCCCCTTATTTCAAATACAGCCTGTATAGGTAAACAAGACCTCAGCATAGAATAAATTGTCCACAAAGTAGATGTTATATATTTAGCATGTTGTAGTTTAAAATAGGTAATTAAAGCGTTATTTGATATAACATGAAGTTCTTTTTCTTTACACGAGTATTTAAATTTCATATACTGCTTCTCATAATTGCTACGAGATTTAGTGAGAAGTAAATTATTCACGACATTTTCGCAACTTCTCTAATTTCAGGTGTTGCACTTGAAATATTTGCATTCATTTTATATTAAATTTAAGAAGTATCAAATATTGAATATAAAAATCGCGATAAATTCAAATTTTGAATTTAAGTCAAATGTCATAACATATTGCCAACCACCACAAAATTATTACATTTTGAAATCTCTATTATTTTTATAAAAAAATGATAAAAAGAGGCAGATTAGAAAAAATAACATAAGGAACTTATTGCACTTGCCCATTAGAACACTTCCCGCTGTGCTCACCATATCCTAAACTTTGGCTTGTGCAATAAGACACTCGTAGTTTAATATACTATTAATTATTAATACAGATATATTTCGGGATAGATTAAAAATAGCCAAAATATTATCATCCTATAAAAAGAAGCATTGAATACATATCTGACTATCGATCAATATCACTTTGGTCGGTGGCACTCAATTCACCATTAATTATGCTTCAAACGTAATTATGTTTTTAAATAGATTTTTGCAGTAATTTATCATTATATATTTTTCTGATTTCCACGTGCTTTGATGTTATCGTGTTATAAGACGGTCTCCTACCACGATGCGTTCGCTTATTCAGCACGTGCGGTATTATATTTAGGAAGTGCCTCCGTAGCCGGCGCCGGTTTTAAGTATGGTTGCCGGCACCGGCATACCGTATCGCTACCGGCGGTTATGTGCATATGTGATTGAATCTCTACCCCCTTTTACAATTCCTATAATTAAAAATTTCCAACTAATTTTAAAATTTTATCTACAATTATCGCAATATCTATGAATTACTAAGGTGATTTTGGCAAGTTATGGCAGTGATTATTCAGTCAGTTGAATAATAATGACAGCGATGGAGTTATGGTCATAACTCAATCGTTATGTCAATATCAGTTTCTTTCCGTGAAAGTTGTACATAAAGTATCGATTTGGGTGTTATGGCTATAACGCACTCAGATGCTTACATTGTGTGCAAGTCATCTTCGTGGGTTATAGCCGTCATAACACGCTCTTTGAATAATATACTTATTATATTTAATACACATTATGATATAAATATTATAGGTACTATAAATATAGGAGAATAATTTCTTTCTTTCAAAACTAAATATAAATCTAACAATAATTACATTAATTTAAAAAAAATTATTAAATATATTCTTTAGTAGATATTCTTTTTTTTAAAACCAATAACTGTGTTTCTGTATCCGTTGGGGCGGCCTCTAATTTTCACAGTAGGTATCTTAAAAAATTAAATTTTAACAAACATTGCCAAAACACTGAACATACTAAGTAGGTACCTTAACATCGGAAATTATGATGGCTTTTGATTTCGAAGAACTTTCACCAGATTGATTATCTTGTGTACTTGGATTTTTGCTTAAATTTATAATATTAATTTCACTATTTCGGTCAACATCCCAACACACTATTTGGTTTAACTGCGAAGTTGAATTATCGTTATTGTTATTTTCAAAGTTTTTCGTATACATATGCATTTTGGGGCCACTCTGATTTTCAGTTTCCTTCTCAGCCTCATTATCATCATTACTGGGGAAACTACTAAGGTTATCAATTTCAATTTCACCGTTAGTGTTATCTCCAGTAGATGTATAACTATTATTGGACCATTCTGTAACAAGAGACTTAATGAATTTCAGCTGTTGTAAAAAGTCTCGGATGAAATCTCACTGCATATCTGGGACAATCTCAAACATTCATCATTCATTATTTTGAACATTTGGTGATATGTTAGTGGTCTGCGTTTATATGGATTATCATTCGTGACTTCTAAGTTAACCTCAAGTTTTGAATTAGTACTTGGCGTCTCTTCAAACTGGCTAGTTTTGAGGGATGGACAAAATGGGTGACGTGATTCAAAATAGGTTCCCTTCCATCGTTGCAAGCAAATGTGTTCATCAAATAAAGACTGGTTGCACATAGATCGAAGTTTGAGGATGTGGCGACAAGATAATTGGACGGAGCTCGCGGAGGTCCAAAACATACACTGACAACTATAATGTGTTAGCTCTAGAAGACCTTCACTAGTAGGACCGAGACATTTTTCTTCTTCAATAAATTGAAAATCTTTGCATTTAGTCATACATTCCAGTTGCCGTTGAACCTTTTTAAAGGTGAAATTCGTTAAAAGTCTAGAATACAAATCTTCTACTGACGTAAATGCCCTGGTAGTAACTTTATGATATTCTTTAGAATTTTTGATATTTCTATCTGCTCGTGAAGAATTGAGGATAACAAAAAAATTTTTGATGAAATCCTCTGGATTAGAAAATTTGGTAATGACAGATTTCAATTTGGCATTGATACTTTCAATTCTGTTGTTTGTTTTGTTCAGAAAAGACGGATTTGCGAATGTCAGGTACAAAATAATCGATAACGACTTGATGAACATGTTGTTTCATTTCCAAATAGATTTTTTGAAAACACTCCTCAGATAAAGCATAGGCGAAATTCTGCAAGTACTTTTTGGCGACTTCACATTCTGTGGTGGACAATCCCATTTTCTTCACACTTACTTCTCTGTTAAATATCTGTAGAGTATGAAATAAACATATCTGCAAGGAGACATCAAGAAAATTTTCTTTTAAAAGCACTTCTCTCTTTGTTGTCCTTATCAGACATCACCACCTTTATATCTGATGTTCTCTGATTCAAATTTTTGAATGTTTTTATGAACCAATCGATATTTTCTTGAGTTTTGTTTAGTAATATACCAACTGCTACTATTGCACCACTTCCCTCTGCATCCTCTACCATAATTAAATATGTGGCCGCTCTACTGCTGTGTAGACAATAGGTGCCATCTATAAAAATTATTTCTGGATAAGAGTCAAGCATATGTTTCATCTCAGGATCTTGAAAATAGATGCATTTCAAATTTGCTTCCACATCAACGTCAATATGAACGTCGCATTTGTAAGTATTTCGTAAAATTGATTGACATTCATCAAACTTTATTCTGTTCTATGGTTTTCTGTTTAGATTTGTTAAGTCTTTCAGAGTCATAAGGCACCCGGATTCATTATTTTGTACGATTTTTTTGTTGGCGCTAGCCTGCAATGCTGCTACTGAATTAACCTTAAGCTGCTTTGAAATGTTCAGTCTTTGCTGCGGTAAACTTTTAAATAAAGTTTGTGCTTCCGGATGAGTGTGATCTTCATTCAGTTCCTTTATCTCTAAAAATTTCCCCACAAGAAGTTAATTTTAAAAACATACCGGCTGGGCACTTCTGCCTAAATGTAAATGTGTTTTTTGTTTTATTCCCAAAAGTTTGCATTCGGCCACCTTTTATGCAAGCTATTCTTACATAATGGTAAATTAAGTCTTGTTTTGATATCTTTTAGCCTGCGTCTCGATGGTTCTAGAATCTCTAATCCAGTAATCATTGAACACTTCATTTTTGTATTTCTGTAACTGCTTGTTGAAATTCTCGTAACTTTCAAACTTATCGCCCACTTTCAACATTCTACAATTAGAAGAACATCGTTTTTAACAAAAAGCATAGCTACAGGGAAAAACATACCTGCAAATTTAGATAAATTAAAGGAAATTAACACTAAAAGTTAAACCGTTCACGCGCGCACTATGGAAAATAGAGGTTGTGTTGATAAGCCGGTAACGATACGTGAAGCCGGCTGCCGTCCGCAATTCCTGATGCCGTAGCCGGCACCAATATGCATACAAAACAGAAACCGGCGCCGGCTATGGAGGCACTTCCTTATCTTTATATAAATATGCGTGGGTTAATATTTAAATGGAGTTACTTACATTTTTATTAGCATTTATAAAATTAAATAATTTTTGCTTTATAAATGATTATTATAAATTCTAAATTAATTACGTTCATCATTTAATGATGTTTATGTCACAGCAATATGTTGTGTCAAAATTCAGTTCAGAGATTATATTTTGGTGAGTTTTTCACAGCACAAACGCAAGCTATAAATAAGGCTAGCAGTATCTAATAAAATGTTCGATAAGCAATTGCTCCACATCTTTCCAGTAGCTTCACATTTTTCCGAGAGAAGGGAACGCCTTCATCGCATTACCATGAGAATAAAAACTGAACGGTAATGTTAATTATTGCAAAAGAAAGTACAAAAATATTTAATCGAAAAAAATATACATTTGAATATAATACCTTAAAGAGTGATGATAGTTTATGTTTCATGTATCTTTGTTTTTGTTTTATACCATTGACTATTGATACAATTATTATATTGTATGTTGCTGATAATATGTGTTATACGAACATATACAGACAGGATATACAGAGAATCAAACGATTCATATTGGTTGACGAAAGAAATAATGAGATGGCAAAATACTGTTTAGATCATATAACTTTTACATATACAAGAAAAACTGTAAATGACAGTTGGAAAGATCAAGAAATCAGATTATTTGATGATGAACGCAATGTTAGAAGTAAGTCAAAAAGAGGAAATAATGAGCGAACACAAACAGAAGTATAAGACTAAATGAAATTTACTTCTAGAATATAGAAAGTAAAAATAATAGAAATAATGAGGTGTGGCCACCACACAACTTCCTTATACATATGAGCGTTTCCAATTATACAATTTTAAGAATTTTTTATACAAAAATTATTAAGAATTCTAAAATCTACTTTTGTCAATATTTTGTCAACTACTAAGTTTAAACAGATTTATAAAGAATTCAAATATACTCAAATGTACTTAAATTTGACAAAAATCGTATTAAAAATGTTTTTTAGGTCCTTTACTTATATCGAAGATCAGTTTTTTGCGAATATCTCGCAAGTCATGCTTTTTAGACAGGTACATTACCAGTACAAAAGTATTTAGAACATAACTTTCAATACCTTTTGTACAAAAAAATTTTTAAAATTCGGACCGGAAGCAACACTTTCCTCTTATCGAATAGCGTTTTTTGCAAATATGTCGTAAATTATGCATTTTATATATATTTATCAAGAGTACAATAGTACTTAAAGCTCGGTTTGCAATATTTTTTGTATAAATGACATTTCAAAATTCGGACCGGAAGTAACACTTTTTTTCCAATATCTTGCAAAGTATGCATATGAGCGTTTCCAATTATACAATTTTACGAATTTTTTTTATACAAAAATCATTAAGAATTCTATTCCAAATACTTCTATTTTCTATATAAATCTTTATACAGGGTGATTCTTAATATATGCGACAAACTTTAGGAGCTGATTCCTGGGGTTATTTTGATCATAAAAGTTCATAAGAACATATGTCCAAAACCGCTTAGTTCAGAAGTTATACAATGTTTAATAGAAAGTTAAAATAATAAATGGTTTTATTATAAATTAACAAAATAATCAGTAAAAGAAAATTAAGTTCAGAAGTTATACAATGTTTAATTTTAGTTTACTTGCTCGCGAGTTTCTGGACAGTACGTATCCAAATCGGTGGATAGGACGGGGAGGTCCACAACCGTGGCCTCCTCGGTCTCCAGATTTAAATTCATTGGACTTTTTTCTCTGGGGCCACCTTAAATCATTAGTTTACACGACTCCCATGGAAAATGTCGATGAACTAAGAAATCGTATTATAGCAGCTTTTGAAACAATTCGAAATACCCCTGGTATTTTCGAACGGACTCGCCAGTCAATACGACGGAGGATAGCAGCTTGTAGTACAGTTGGGGGCGGTCAATTTCAACAGTTACTATAAGTTAATTTTGTTTTACTAATTATTTTGTTAATTTATAATAAAACCATTTATTATTTTAACTTTCTATTAAACATTGTATAACTTCTGAACTAAGCGGTTTCGGACATATATTCTTATGAACTTTTATGATCAAAATAACCCCAGGAATCAGCTCCTAAAGTTTGTCGCATATATTAAGAATCACCCTGTAGAATGCAAAGTGCATTTTGGGAGAGGGAATAAATACACATTAGGAAGATGGCGTCCGAAAATTCATTCAACTAAGATTTTGTATAATTTGCGGCCCACAAAGACCGTTTGAGCTGGTGCGCAATTCCTTCGTTCCATATTTTTCATCGCAAGAGTAGTATCAGGTAAGACATCCCTGAAGGTGAGAGTATTAATTTTTCAGAAACTTTGGTGATTTATTTTGCGGTGTTACAATTATTTTAGTTTGGCCAATACGTTTTGCTATCACTGCCGAACGGATGAATCATTTTAGTTTCACGACGACGCCATTTCTCTGCGCCCTTGTTTGAATTTGTCAATTTCACTTCTTGGCAGGGGTGTAACAATATGTAAACGGCGTTGGTTGATGTTTTTGAACTTGTAATTGTTGTTTATTTGCAGTCAGTGTATACAGAGAAAGCCTTGAAGAATTTGGAGATTATGAGATTTGTTTCACATGAAGATAGATCCGGATAGTAGGGGAGAGTGGGGACGGTTTGGACACTTTTTTTGAAACTTGCATAAAATACGTCAAAATGAAAAGAAAAAACTTTCATACTACAGCTTATGGTGTATTGAACATTCGACTCAAGAAATTTGCTTGTTATTTGGTCTTCAGATCAAAAATATCCAAAAAAGAAAACGTCCAAAATAAAAATTAAAAACTAACTGCAGGAGGCAATGGATATAGTTCCACGATTATATGGACACTTAAAACGTACACAGAAAAAGGAATATTAAAATACAAAACAAAGGAAACATTTTTCTATATGAATATATTTATAAACTTATTAATGTAGATTATAACTGGAGAGATCAAGTAAACCCATATATCTTTAAAACGAATTTGCTGGTCTTTTGTTGACTTTGGTAAACCTGTTACAATGTCATTCAATAATACTAGTGCTGGTAGTTCATCCGACATAATAAATCTATTTGATGCCAGTTGTGGATTCAAAAATTTAACTTTATAGCCGTCTACTGTCTTTTTTATAAAATTTCAGCAACAAAATTTCTGGATGTCTTTTGAAATCATCCCTAAAAACTTTTACATGTGCATGTCTTCCTTCTTCAATTAAAAATTTTCCATCATTTTCTTCACCATCTTCTTCGTAATTGAGGTTATCTGAACAGCTGCCGTTTAATTCTAGTTCTTCCTCAGACCAAGAACTCTCTGGTAGGACCTTCTTTGTCGCTTTTTTGATCTTCTTTTATCTCTTTTTTGAATCATCTCTTAAATCTCTTCTTTTTTTGGTGTGTCTGTTGCAATTTTGCATATGCCTTTTCTTCTGTTTGTAGTTCTTTTTTTCACCAGCTTTGGGAAATGGTCTTATTAATTCAGGACTTACAAGTAAGTTTCCTTTTCTTTTGTACCTTATCGTGCTTGTAATTGAAACATTACGACCTGCTCTATTTGCGTCGATGTCGGTTGATTCGTCTTCTCTTGCGTGTGAAATATCTTGATTTGGCTCATTTTCCATGCTAACAAGTGGTCGTTTTTGATTAGTATTTGGAGGGTCTAAATTTGGTCCACTTGACTATTAAATTGCCTGTATAATCTTTTAATAATAAAATCTAAAAAACTTGTTGCAGGCGCGTATATTCCAGAAGAATATGGTTAATAAATAGTAATAAAAAAATGAGGTGTGGGCACCACACGACTTTCTTATACGAATGTGCTTTCCGAATTTTTGATGTAAAACTTACTACCTCCGGTTAGAATTTTGAAAGTGTTTTAATACAAAAATTTCTTCATAGTCAATACTTTTATACTCTTAATAAATCTGTACAGAATGCATAATTTGCCAGATATTTGCAAAAAACTGCTATTCGATAAGAGCGAAAGTGTTGCTCCAAATTTTTAATTTTTTTAATAAGAAAATTATTCCAAATCAAGCTATTTTACTTTTGAAAAGACTTTGTTGAAGGCACAAGATTTTCGCTTCTACTGGACATTTATCGATTTTTAACTATATTTTATTATTTTATTGACAGAATGTAGGATGTAGTATTATGATGAGGTTATTAATGAATATGTAATGAGTTAAACCCACAGGAATAAGGGTATTAATGAAGTAGTTTATATATTTTCTGGTGTTCAAATCAATTTAGAAGTAACTATATAAAAAGTGCTTTCTTAAACAAATTCCGAACAGCTGTTTTTTCTAACGCTAAAACTTGTGGATGACAGTGTATATATTGGCGACAACCATATTGTAGGCAGAGCGTTATAATACACAAGGGTATCTATAGAATAAAAAGTACATACATAAATACATTTCGTTGATTAAATTCCTGCAAATACAGCCTTAACAATTTTAATATTCAGATAGCTAATTAATGCCTTGATTGATCGAATGGCATTTTCACCTTTAGAATGTGTTGAATTACTAAATAGGCATCTAGAGTAACACGTACGTTATTAACTACATAAATAATCAAAGAACATATCTAAATGGAAAATTTCCGTTCACTTTCATTTTATTTTGGTAATATGGTTGATATCATAAGCAATACTAACATTAGTTTTAATCAACATTTTCAGCTGAAAGGTCATCAATATGGGAAAAGTTTATTAAATCCTTCGAAAAGTTAACATCTAGTTTAGTAGATATTTGTTAGTTTGATAATGTCTTAAGTGGATGGAATTTATATAAAAGCCGCGATAGTGGAACTTTCTTTTTCCAAAGTTAAAAAGCTTTAAAAATATTCGAGCATTTTTTAACGTTAGTAATTACACTGATCAACAAATTTCAACTTTTGGTTCATCTATGAAACGACGTATATTACTTTCTATAGAAAACATAGAAACATTTGTTTGAAGCAAATAGAGTGTGTCAAAATAGCTCTAATATCGTTTGGATTTTATTGAAAAGGTTATTTAATTCATATCATACTTTAATGTATATTTGAAATACGTACAATTAGAAATATGACGATATATTATATATATATATATATATATATATATATATATATATATATATATATAATAAAACAAAAAGGAATTGCGGGAATGCGGTCTGTATTAAATTGAAACTCAATCGTTCACACTCAATATTTCGACATGTATTTCATATCTTCATCAGGAGCGAAGCTACAATGGACACAATTTGATACAAATTACAACCAACAAACTCTAATAATTTAAAATAATGTCTTTTAAAAAATAAAAAATAAAAGAGAGACAAAACTTACAACATAGAGTCAGTCACTGGCACCTAATCATCACAGAAAGATCACGAAATTTATTAATTCTACAAATCATTTCGTCTTTATACATTTAAAACTCCTTCAAAATACACATATATACACACATATATCTAACGTTCGAGACGGAATGAAGAGCAACGTATTTGTCACGATGATAACACAAACAAATTTTTTCTTTCTTTTTTCTAAACTACTAATAAAAATAAGCGAAACCTGAAGGAAAAGAAAAAGAAACAAAAAAGAGAGGAAACCAACGAATAAACACAGAACAAAAATTACCATAATACAATTGCATTAGAGATTTAAAATATTGATATAAATTACACTGAGTTTATCCGTATCTGACTTGTAATTAACACTATGTTCATTCTTGTTAATGTGATAGGCCTCCAAAAAAAGTCGACTATTGTAATTATCTTTCACCGTCAAAACCTTCACATTATCAAAATCAAAAACGTGTCCCGTCTGGAGATGGTGATCCACCAATGCACATGATTTTTTGCCTATACGGCAGTCACTTTTATGCTGAACAAGCCTTTGTTTTAGCCATTGGGAAGACTGACCTATATAACACCCTTGACAACCCAAGCAAGGAACATTATAAATAGAATTAACCGTGAGTGGTAACGGGATCTTATCCTTCAACCTACTATAGAAAATCTTTGTAGTTAAGTTATTGTATTTAGCTATCCTAATGTTACTGTAAGTCTTAAACAACTTAACAACATTATCAGTCAAATTATTCACAATGGGCAATCTTTTAAATTGTACATTGGTATATATTTATATATAAATATGTGGATGACATTGTTTGTGCTGTGCCAGGAGATAAGGTGCAGTTGATCCTTGACACATTTAATTCAGTAGACGATCATCTCCAATTTACGGTTGAGACGGAGGTGGGTTGCAGTGTCCCGTTTCTTGACACCCGACTTATAAGGTCTGTTGACAATGTCATCATTTTTGATTGGTATCAGAAACCCACATCATCAGGAAGATTCTTGAATTACTATTCCAATCACACAAAAAGTCAAAAATTCAATACGGTAATTTGCATGAAAAACAGGATAACAACAATTAGTGATGGGCAATTCTTGCAACGGAATCTGGAAAAACTTTTTAAATTGTTCCTTAATAATGGATATCCTAGTCACGTGTTAAGAAAGTTAATATATAGCTCCAATTTTTATGATGGTCCCTTGGAATGTGGTGAGGCTACCAATGTACAATTTAAAAGATTGCCCATTGTGAATAATTTGACTGATAATGTTGTTAAGTTGTTTAAGACTTACAGTAACATTAGAATAGCTAAATACAATAACTTAACTACAAAGATTTTCTATAGTAGGTTGAAGGATAAGATCCCGTTACCACTCACGGTTAATTCTATTTATAATGTTCCTTGCTTGGGTTGTCAAGGGTGTTATATAGGTCAGTCTTCCCAATGGCTAAAACAAAGGCTTGTTCAGCATAAAAGTGACTGCCGTATAGGCAAAAAATCATGTGCATTGGTGGATCACCATCTCCAGACGGGACACGTTTTTGATTTTGATAATGTGAAGGTTTTGACGGTGAAAGATAATTACAATAGTCGACTTTTTTTGGAGGCCTATCACATTAACAAGAATGAACATAGTGTTAATTACAAGTCACATACGGATAAACTCAGTGTAATTTATATCAATATTTTAAATCTCTAATGCAATTGTATTATGGTAATTTTTGTTCTGTGTTTATTCGTTGGTTTCCTCTCTTTTTTGTTTCTTTTTCTTTTCCTTCAGGTTTCGCTTATTTTTATTAGTAGTTTAGAAAAAAGAAAGAAAAAATTTGTTTGTGTTATCATCGTGACAAATACGTTGCTCTTCATTCCGTCTCGAACGTTAGATATATGTATGTATATATGTGTATTTTGAAGGAGTTTTAAATGTATAAAGACGAAATGATTTGTAGAATTAATAAATTTCGTGATCTTTCTGTGATGATTAGGTGCCAGTGACTGACTCCATGTTGTAAGTTTTGTCTCTCTTTTATTTTTTATTTTTTAAAAGACATTATTTTAAATTATTAGAGTTTGTTGGTTGTAATTTGTATCAAATTGTGTCCATTGTAGCTTCGCTCCTGATGAAGATATGAAATACATGTCGAAATATTGAGTGTGAACGATTGAGTTTCAATTTAATACAGACCGCATTCCCGCAATTCCTTTTTGTTTTATTGTGTTGTACGGTCGATAATAATTTTAATATTTTAATATATATATATATATAAATAAATAAAAGGAATTATCGCGGATACATGAAATACAAAAAAGAGAAAAATATTATTAAAATAGTCTCCGTTCTTTATCTTCTTTAATAAAATTTTCCGTTCGCTTTTTTCAAGGACACATCATGTTTCTATTATGTAACAACACTGTTATCGGACTAGCGTTCCTGAAAGCTTCAAAAGTTTGCGAATGTCGTTGTTGGAGCCCTAGATTACCTACCATAGTATAGTGTTTCTATGCCTGTTGCTTGTGATCTTAATAGATACAAATCTCACGTCAATGTACTTAATTCTAGTGAGTAATTAAATGTGACTTGCGTGATGTAGATTCATGAAATCAGAAGAATCATGCCATTGCGGTCCTCAATTAAACATGGTAGGTATAAGAAGAACGGATCTATCCCTTGACCCCCCCCCCTTTTTTTACTTTCTATTATAAGGAAGTATTGCGATGACGAAAATTTTCGACCTCGAGATTTTCGCAGTTTTTAAGTCCCCTGATACCGAAAAAGTGGTTTTTAAAAAATGTCTCTCTCTGTGTGTCTGTCTGTCAGTGTGTGTGTGTGTGATCGCGATAGCAGTCAAACGGCTATAGATATCAATTCCAAATTGTGTATTTACGAATATAATCTCCCTCTTGAGATCTGCTTAGATTTTCAGTAAAATCGGAAGACCGGAAGTAGTAGTTTACTTGAGCGAAAAAATCGAATTTTGCCAATATTTTGTCCACTACTAGTTTAAACAGATTTATAAAGAATTCAAATGTACTCAGATGTACTTAAATTTGACAAAAATCGTATTAAAAATATTTTTCGAAATTCCAACCGGAAGTAGGTCTTTTACTCTTATCGAAGATCAGTTTTTTGCGAATATCTCGCAAGTCATGCTTTTTAGACAGGTACATTACATAAAGTATAAAAGTATTTAGAACATAGCTTTTAATACCTTTTGTACAAAAAAAATTTTAAAATTCGGACTGGAAGCAACATGGTGTAAATTATGCATTTTATATATATTTATCAAGAGTACAATAGTACTTAAAGCTCGGTTTGCAATATTTTTTTGTATAAATGACATTTCAAAATTCGGACCGGAAGTAACACTTTTACTCTTTGTTTAATTTGAAACGCTCATACGTATAAGAAAGTGGCGGCGACACCTCACCTTTTATATATATACAGAATCGTTGCATCGCAAGTGCCGTCAAAATATTATATCGATAGTTGAACGGTATGTCTTAGTTAAGTCCATATGCCGCGCCGGCGCCGATACATGTTGCAGAGAATACGTATGAATATTTGGATATTTGCAGTTTCCAGTTAGTCATTGTAGAAGGTAGTTGTCTCATATGTTCTAGCGCTTTGCGATATTTTATTACATTTTCATTTTTTTATTATTCTTGTTGAAACAATATTCTTTTCATTTGCATTTTCTTATTATATCCTAATCAGTTAATTGTCTCATTCTTCAAGCATTTTTGCTAAACATATTCGTTTAGTTAGTGTTTTGTCGTCGTTTCTATTAGGTTTTCTGCAGAGTTTAGTGTAAGATACATACATAAGTATTTATTTAGTTTGTTAGTTTGGTATTTATATGTTATAAAAATAATGGATGTTTATAATTTAGTTCAAAGAAAACAAATTATTAAGTGGTATCATCAGGAAATACCCTTAAGGCAAATAATAGAGCGCTTTTATGAGAATTATCAATCACGACCCGCTCTAAAAACAATTCAGCGAATAATAAATAATTTTGAAAGATTGGGCTGTATTATGCCGAACAAGGACAAACGTAATAGGCAGCCATTTGTTCGCCAAGACGAAAGAAATCTTTTAATTTGTGCCAGTGTCGAACAGAACCCGAAAATATCTTCATTGGGTATTAGTGAGCAGCTGGATATTTCTAAAAGCACAGTATGCCGTGTTTTAAAGAAAAATAAATACCATGCCTACAGATTACAGAAAACAAATGAAATATTTCCCGAAGATGAAGAACAGAGAATGGAATTTTGCGAAAATATAATGCATATTTGCAATCAAAACGCAAAATTTATTGCAAATATATTATTTACGGATGAAAGTACTTTCCCGTTGCACGGAAGACATAATCCCGCTGTACCTCGACTCTGGGCAAGAGAAAACCCGCACCTAACATACAATGCTAGAACTCAGTATCCCCAAAAATTAAACGTTTGGGCGGGATTACTTGGAGAGCATAAAATTGGACCATTTTTTATAGATGGCAATTTAACAGGCGAGAAGTATCTCAACTTGCTCCAGAATCGAATTATCCCACGCCTCCACGAATTGGCGCTCAACTTGGATAACATATGGTTTCAACAGGATGGGTGTCCCGCTCATAATAGTAGAGTTGTACGGGAATATCTTCATAATGTATTTCCAATCCGTGTTCTAAGTACCTGGGGAACTATTCGCTGGCCACCTAGATCACCAGATCTCTCCCCTAATGACTTTTTCTTATGGGGATACATGAAAACTAAGATCTATACATTTGAAAACGATAGACCAAACAATTTGGCAGAATTGCAACAAAAAATTATTAACACTTTTGATGACATTCCTCCAGCAATTTTACAGAATGCGCAACGAGGCTTCTACGATCGTTTAGCATATTGCTTTGAGGCGACCGGAAGACGTTTCGAGCATTTAATGCATTAGAAAAGTGGTCGCTTTTATATTAACTTATAAAATAATAATTTATGACTAATAATAGATTCCTTCTGTTGTAACATATGCATATTTTTTTAACGTTTATTCCTGCAAATATGAGAATATTCATTTTTTATTTAGCTACTAATTACAGAATTTAAATTTCATTATTTTACTGTGAATTGTTGTGATAATAAATAGTATTACTATTCTCCACATTGCTTTAATATTTTACATTTTTCATTCGTCATAAACATCTTCTTACAATACATATTCTGTGCACAAGTTTGCTATTCTTATTATAACTACATATTTAGTTTTTATGAGGATAAAAACAGCGGGCACATTGTGCACGTTAAAGAAAATTTTATCATATGAGTCTACCTACATTACGTATAATTCATACCACCGGCGCAGCTATGCACGTACGTACATACATACTACAACGCTAAGACCTGCTCAACGAAGTAACACGTCAATCGGAGCGAGCGTTTGACGGCACTTGCGATGCAACGATCTGTATACTAATGATCACTAATGATGGAATATTTCATGATATTTTGAAACAATATTACAACAAAACTTTTTTGAAGTTCTTTACAAAAGTGTAAAATGGTTAATAAAATATAACTAGAAATTAATCCTTAACAAAATCAAAATATTCCATTTCACACATTGACAAAAGAAGGGATCAGAAGTAAACTATGGGGATTATACAATTGCTTCTTCATTACTGGAAAAATTTCTTGATTTGACGATTCATTCGCAGATCAACTGGAAGTGTCATGTTGATAATGTGTCAAAAAGGCTTTCCTCAATTAACTATATTTGCCGAAATATAAGCAAGTAATAACAAATAAAACACTTGGTATTGTTTCACAAATATATATAATTAAATACTCGATGTACATTTCGCCTTGCGGCATCGTCAGGAGTTCTAGAGAAACTAAAGTAAAATTTAATATACTGTAACTACCTACTTCAAACAAAAATGTAAATAGAAAAAAATATACAAAAATAGAAAATTATGAAAAGGTCATGACTTATCTGGAAAGACCGTTTTTACAATGCTAGGGTTTATTAGCGGTGAATTTATGAGTTCGGTTTCTTTTATATAAAATCTTCTAGAACATCAATTTTTTTACTTTTATTTAAACTATACAGTACTTCTAAATTGTCTATTGAAAAATGATGTCCCGTGTCTAAAACATGGTTAGCTACACTTGAATGTTCATAATTTAATTTAACGGCTCACATATGTTCTGAGAATCTTAATTTTAAATTTCGCCCCGTTTGACCTATATAAAATTTACTACAATCACTACAATTAATTCTATAAATTCCTGATTT
The DNA here is from genome assembly GCA_963170755.1 of Amphimallon solstitiale. Classification (NCBI taxonomy): domain Eukaryota; kingdom Metazoa; phylum Arthropoda; class Insecta; order Coleoptera; family Scarabaeidae; genus Amphimallon; species Amphimallon solstitiale. Next base: position 886,465 of record OY720682.1, on the reverse strand, counting down.
GTTTAGTTTAGGATTCGCTGTTTTATTATACGTTAATTGACTTTTTAAAGTGTTATTATTATAGAAGGCTATTTTAAAATCCAGCTTCTTTAAAACATTACTAATTTTCATACTTATACTACCTAAATATGGAATTTTAACCCATTGCTTTAATGTCAAATCCTGAGACGGAGGAAATGCTGATTTTAATGTAATTGATTTATTCATTATACTGACTAATTTATCTATTAGAGATGAGTTATAACCATTATTTTGTGCAATTATTTTAATAGTTTTTAATTCTTTAGTAAAGTGAAATGTGTTCATCGGTACTTTCAATAGTCTATAAATCATTGAATTAAACGCAGCATGTTTGACGTTAGTGGGATGATTGGAGGTATTTGGTATCAACGTATCGCAAAAGGTGGTTTTTCTAAAAATACTGTAATCTAACTTGTTGTTACTAATCTGGATTTTTAAATCAAGGAAATTTAAAGATCGATCAAGTGCTTCTTTCTCTATAGTGAATTGAATGTTATTATTAATTTTATTAAGTTGTACTAAAAAGTTATCTAGCTGTCTATCTGAAACTGACCACAAACAGAGAATATCATCCACATATCTAAACCATGTTGATACTGGTGACGTATTTGTCCTGTATTTATCAAACAAGTTCACTTCGAAATGGTCCATGAAAATGTCTGCTAGTAATGGTGACACGGGGGAGCCCATCGGAAGGCCATTGTTCTGTTTATAAAAGTTGTCACCAAACTGGAAATAATTTTGATCCAAACATAAATTCAGCATTTCCTCTATTTCTAAAGATTTATCCGGGCAATGTTTCTTAATTCTAGAATATAGAATATCTTTTACTTCAGGGATGGGAATGGAAGTAAATAAACTTTTTACATCAAATGAAACAAGTTTAATAACGTGACTTACTCTAGTATTTCGAAGTTTATCTATTAAGTCTAGGCTATTTTTAACGGTATATTTAGGTTTAAATTCAATTAGTTCGGGTAAAATTTCATTAACCAATTTACAATTATGTCCAAGCTCCGTCTTATGAGCTTGGACATAACTAACCACCGGGCATAAAGGTGTTTCTTCTTTGTGAATTTTAGATACCCCTTATAGCTTTGGGGCTACTGGGTTCATGACACTAAATTTGAATTTTTAATCTTCTTCTATAAAGTTCGTTTTTTTAATCAAAGATCGAATATCTTTCTGATACCTCAGGGATGGATCTTTTTCTAGCTTTACAAACATCTGGTCAGATAAAATTTCATTCATTTTTGTTTTATAATCAAATTCATTAAGAATAACTAAAGTATTACCTTTATCCGCCTTAGAAAAAATCAATTTGTGAATCTTAATTTTATGTTTAACTGATTTTAATAACAAATTAAACTTATTACATTTATCTCTATTACAATCTCTTAAGTTACTTGTTTCATTTGATATAATATTCATGCATAAGGCTCTAGTGACTAACGGTTGCCGAGTGGTGGCTACCTCTATATCTGCTAAAAAATTAATCAATGTTTTTTCATCTAAGGTTCCATCAGAAAAACTCATGCCTTGGTTAAGTAGATCAATTTAAACTTCTGAGAACACCACATCCGTCAAGTTTCTTATCCTGGGTGCGAACTGTTCTTCTGTATTCGTTTTAGTCTCCAAGTGAACAAATGGGGTTGACTTGTGTTCTAGCAATTTAGACAATTTAATTGACTGTCTCAAATATTGTTGATGCGCTAATATATTAACTTCTTCTGTAATATTAATAAAAAGTTGATCAAACTCTAATGGGTGTAAACGCCACGATAACTTTGAGTGAATGACTTTTAAATAAAAACTGATATTATCTCTAGTTTTGTACCATTTCTTCAGTTCGGAATTTAACCACGTCTTTCGCCATGGCTACTGCATTCTTCGCCTCAGGAGATGAATTATTGCATCTGATATTGATGTAATTAGGGCACACCTTATATCTTAAACACTGTTTATTAAACCAAAGATGGTTGTTACACTTCTTAAACTTTAGTTTTAGTTTCTTAAATAACTCTTCCAATCTTGCACTACTGGCACTTAACGAATCATTAAATGAAGTGATGGAAATCTCTTGGTGAAACATGTCGAAATATAAGCAAGTAATAACAAATAAAACACTTGGTATTGTTCCACAAATATATATAATTAAATACTCGAAGTGAAGTTGGTAGTATACAGTATATTAAATTTTACTTTAGTTTCTCTAGAACTCCTGACGATGCCGCAAGGCGAAATGTACATCGAGTATTTAATTATATATATTTGTGAAACAATACCAAGTATTTTATTTGTTATTACTTGCTTATATTTCGACATGTTTCACCAAGAGATTTCCATCACTTCATTTAATTATTTATAATATTTGCCGACTGTAATAGACTTAATATGCTTGGGGGCGGGTATGGTTGTTGTTCTGTGGAGATATTATTCAGGTACAGATATTATTTTTTGTGCTGAAGAGATGTGTACAACGTGTTTTTAAATTAAAAATTAAAATTTCATATAATGAGGCTTTTGCAAGGAATAAAATTCATACTACTCAGAGTCTATATATTGTAAATGGTATAATTATGCGCAATATCCTAAATGGTGTTTTTGATCGAGCATTGCATGCATGGAACAATGAGCACAAAGAGTGCTTCCATGAGAGCAGCACAAATTACAATTTACATTAATACAAAAACGTTTTTGTTAAGGTTATGAAAATTTTTGGTTTCATTTATATAAACATTTCTTCTATAATTTGAACAATTTTTAATGATGTAAATTTAATTTTTTTTTGTTTCAATTATCTTTCCTATATTATGTATAATTTCACTTTTGTTAGTGTACTACCTTTTTGTGCAAATGAATTAAATATCTACATATCTATCTAATAATATAAATATTCTCAACATAAAGAACCTTAGAAATATGAATTTTATGTAACTATATTTAACCAATAATACATATTCACAAATGCAGCTCATCATATTAAAAAAATTTATTTAATCTATGCTTACAACAAGGACGTTGCATATTTATTAAGAATACTTCAAATTGATCTAAAGTATAATTATTACTCAAACAAATTGCATACTTTCGACATAATATTACCAATAGATAGTATTTGTAACATCATATATTGCGAACTAACATTCATTTATCAAGACGATAATGTTCGACCATATACCATGACTGAGATGTTACTGAATACTTGAATGTCCACGATATTCCAATTACGATTTGGACAGTAAATAGTCCATATCTTAATGTGGTCGAGGTTGAACTGGGTTGAATTAAATTGTCGTACTGAATAGAAAGAAATATACGAGGATTATTTTTCGTTCAAACAATGTATATTATACAAGAGGAGTTTTTTAATGTTATCTATCTAGCTATTATTATCTTAGCGTGTCACTAATATATTTTCTTATTATCGTGGGTGTTGCCGTCTTTTAGCTAGCTCTGATGGTAATTATACAAAAGTACAGAGATATATGTATATAGTAAATAAAACAAATATTAATATTATTTTATTATTTCTAGACGAGAATTGTAATAATAAAAGATAAAGGAAATAAAACAACAGAAATGTCCTTGAAGTTGTTTAATAAATTATTTACTAAACGATAAACACAAATATTTAAATAAAGGTATAGGAGTAAGTGAGAGAGGAGGAAGAGAGAGAGGGAACGAGTTGGGTCGTTCGGGCGGTTAATGGTTTGTTGGCTTAAAGCAGATAATGTTGGTGTGAGGTTTGACGGATCGTTAATCTCAAAAGCAGTGATTTTTAGGGATATACTAAGAAAGTAAAAATTTAGAGTAGCGAATTGTAATAATAATTAATAAATAAACAAAAAAAGAAATAAATAAAAATAAACAAGAATGAAGAATACTTATAGTTGTGACGTCTTCGTTGTCCGTGGTTCCTGGAGTCTGTAGTTGATCTTGTTGATTAATAAAACGCGAATCGGAATGGGTCGACAGGTACGCGGATTAATTAAACGTAACAGGCGTAAGAGACTCGACTGCAATTCAAGTTGACTTTGTTACGTTGATTTAACACAAGAGGGGCACTGAAAACAAAACGTGACTCGGAACTGCTAGGGCGCGGGAGATAATCATACATATTATTATTTTTTATATATAATAAAAGCCATTCGAGTGACCCCTTCTAATCGCCTTAGTTGAAAGAGTTTAACCGAACCGTTAAAATCGACTCGAATTGGTTACACGGGGGAAGCGGAATTAAAAGCTGTCGTTTGGCGTAGGCGTACGGGCGACTTTAAATTTCCGGTCGACGGAGAGATTTTTCTTCTTAATGGAGCGTGTGCAAAGATATCGGCCGCTGAAGAAGAGCGTGTAAAAATCGGCACTCGGGCGTTATTAAAAAATTCGGACAAACGGCGTTTGTGATAAAAAATTCAAGCGAAAAACGTTAAAAATCGTAAAAATGTCAGGTATGACACACGCACGGAAAACTAGCAAAAGTTTTACTTTGACGAACAAATTTCACGCCATCGAGGCTTAGCGTGCCGAAAGAGGCTCAGAATAGGAAAGTACGGCCTTTTCCGCAACGATTGAGTGCAATGTCCACGTGCCAAGTATTTCGCTGTCGAAGGTACGAGTCATTTAAAGCCTTCCTGCAGGGAGATGCGGTAAAAAAATCTCGCACTGACGAGTTGGCGAGAACGAATTTTGTTAGTTTTTGTATAAAAGTCAATTTTTTCAAATTGAACACCCTCAGCTCATCTTTGAATTTCTTATTTAACTTCACATCAAAAACATGTAAGACGTTAATACTTTAAAAGTGACTCTTACTGAGCTATTGTCGCTTTTTGATATAATTTTGTCAGTTTTAAGGTTTTACTTAATATAGTAGAGTCCTGACAAAATTATATCAAAAAGCGACAATAGCTCAGTAAGAGTCACATTTAAATCATTTATATCTTAAATGTTTCCGACATCAAATTTAATAAACATTTCAAAAATGAACTGTTATACAGGGTGTTTAAAAAATTGACTTTTATACAAAAACGTGTCATGGAATTTTAATCCAGTTTCCTGCACATGCAGTTAGTAACAGTAAAAAAATAAAACATGCCCTCTATTAGGACCTCTTATTGTAAACAATACTGCAAAAAATTATGTCCATCTAAAACGTCGTTTTTGAGAAATATAATTTTATAAAAACATTGAATTTTTCAGAAAAATGGGATTAAATCAAAAACTTTAGATTTTAGGCCTATACTTTATCATTATTTTTTGCCTAAAAATTATACGGGGAATACAAAAATGCAATAATATATAGGATGTTTCATTTAAAAAACTATAACTATGGTTAGCCACCAAGTTATGGAACACTCTGTATAATATAAAATATTTTTGAAATGTTCTCCTGATGAGCGGTTATCAGAAGAAAAAAACTGTTTCGAAATATCTTTAATCATAAAGGCATAATCGACCTTACCCTCGGAAATGACTCACCCTGTATATTCAAAAGCTCACATGAACGAGAACTTTTAACGGAAGCCATTACAAACGTTACAATGAATAGAAACATGTTTATATTGATCATGTAATTAGAATAAATAATATGAAACTTTTATAAAATAATGAACAATAATATAGAACTATTTATTACCTGTGATGAAAGTGCATTGGTTAAAGTGCAGAATTAATACACAAGTGAATCAAACTAATTTATACAGCTAGTTTTTATATTTATAATCTTATAAATCTCAATAATTTATTACATATATCAACATATTCATATCATATTTATATTTGAAAGAAAATGTTATAAAATATTTATATGCTCGAGATTTCTAGAATTGCTTATGTCAAACATCACACTTAATCCGTAACTTTTGTATAATTATTTCATTAATATAAATTTAGAATTATTACTACCACATAAAATTTGAAAATGTTAACCAATGGGTAGATGCTTAATTGTTTATATGCATTTCAAATTAAGTAAATAGTATTTGATAAATTAAATATTTTGAAAACTCGTCAATTAATTTAATGCACATCACCATTACACATGCGATTCCATGTTCATTTGAAGCTATAAATAAACATACAAGAGACAAATTTTGTTAAAAGCAAACTCATGTTTGGAAATTGTTCTATACATAACATACTATTACACAAATACGCAGAAACATTTTGAAATCAAATTGTTAAAACAAATCTGAAAAATCGCATTTGAAATGTTGTGATTTTTTTCGCATTAAATAAAATCCATTTTAAAGAATGAAATGAAATAAGAGGATTTAATGGGCGTTATCATCGGGTATGGTGAAAAGTCCTTGTCTGTATGCTGCGGAAACCGGAGATATATAGGGAAGAACAAGGCACTGGATGTTGTTTTATGAAGTTAGCCGCATGCCCTGAAGTAGGTCAAGGAAAACAGGTCACAAATAGGTCAAGGTCGTGTATGTTCTTTTTTTTCTTTCCCAAAGTTCATTAGAAATTTACGAGATTCGGTTAGTGTAGGTACATGTTTCCGGACGAGGCGATATCTAAATATTAATAATATATTTCGCATGAATATTAATGTTATATGTATAGTAATTAAACAAACTTTCTCAGTTTCCAAGCGCACCTGGGTATTTCATTTCAAGGAGTTCGTGAATTATAGTAGGAATTTTTTTTCTTTCAGTAATGGAATGGTTTAAAAATTTATTCAGGATGTGCCTGGGGGAAAAAGGATGTTTGTTATGCTTCATCTCAAAAACAGGAGGTCTAATTTTAAATATTAAGGCGATGTTTTGATATATGCGTATCCTTTCTGTAACGGAAGCGTTCACATCATCTTTTCGGTTGTTTGAATAATAGTGTTATTTTGAAGATTTTGAATATTGTGAATATTAAAGAAAAACATAATGAACTTAAATTATGATATATTTAATTTTATATTTTCTTTACAAATTATTTGCATGTGTAAATAAGTATTTGATCAAGTGTCTTTCCTCTTCCCATATTTTCGTGTTATTCTTCTTCTCATTTATATGTTTTCTACTATAACAGAAACATGCTTATTAGCTTCAAATTGGGTTTGTCTTGTATTACATATTGTCCCTATAAAGTATTGAAGTGATAAATTATAACAGGAAATTTCTCGCTGTCATTTATCTTCTTACTAGTGATGGGCATAATAGTTCGAATCGATGAACTAGTTCATGAGAACTAATTGTAACTTAACGAAAATGAAAAGTGTGAACACATAGATGTTAAAACTAACATCAAGCAGTAAATAATTACTGTGACTTACATATATACCTTTATACGTAAAACGTATATGTATATATGCATGTGTTTGAGATACACACATACATTAAGTGCCATTGTCGATAATCGAACGCACAGACACCGGTGTTTCGACCTATGAGGTCTCATCAGTGTACGTGGAGATTCTCGACAATAGCTTCAGAAGCTGTCAGAAGCCATCGCCTTTTTCCGTGTCATCTTTTGGGTGTTAGATGTCGCTGTGATACTCTCACTACATTTAACATGCGAAAATGATATAGGCAGCGATTTAAGTCTTGAAGCTATTGTCGAGCATCTCCACGTACACTGATGAGACCTCATAGGTCGAAACACCGGTGTCTGTGCGTTCGATTATCGACAATGGCACATCCTTGTTGAACTAAAGATTAGCTATATATTATATCTTGTAACACAGTGTACTTCACCATTTGAAATATTAATTGTAAATCCGTAAATTTATGAGAAAACTAAATAGGTAGACTCCGTGTTAGAATGGGGCAACTCTAGTTTAGTATTTTACAATAATATTTCTAAACTAACAACCGATAATTACCATATTATAGAGATTATAACAAAATAAATGATAGTACAAGACTTTAACCTTCATAAACCCAGACAGCCGTACCCCAGACATGAATTTTTGGGTATATTTTCTAAAATATTTTTTTTTCTTAATTTCCTTCAAGCTATGTTTCTTAAATATATATCTAAATCGGTATACAAAAATTTTGAATAAATTGTTTTTTATTGTAACTAATTATAGAGTTTTGTTGCTTGGGGTCCAGCTGCACCCCGCTCGGTATGTAACGACAGGTATAAATTTTGCCTACGTTAAAAACCAACCGGGGTACAAACAAACCCCAAATTGTTCAAACGACGGGGATTCCCCGTTTCTTGGCGTCAACGCTCTCGGGGACTCCCAATTTATTTAATAGCGGTATTTATCTCAGTATAATTTTAGTGTGTTTAGTCACGTCTACAGTGATTGTCGAGTACGCGTTTATAAAAATGAGTGAACGATGACTGACGAAGAACTATTGGGGATATTAGAAACGGACGATTACGACACTTATTTTAATGATTTAACACTAGAGGATGGTGCAAGTGATATTGAGGAGACTGACATAGTGACTGAAACTGATGAGATAGATGACGTTTTACAAGTTAGTGATAGGGAAAATGAGTCGACAGATTCTGCAGATGAAGTACGCCCGTCAATAAACTTTTTTTATACCGATCATCCAACTTATTCGTCTAAAGATGGTAGTGTGTGGGCAAAGGTTCCTTTTACTACGAAGATCAAGAGACGAAAATGTAAAAAGGTTTCACCAGGTTTGACTAGATATAGTTCCCAATTCTCCACCATAAAAGAAGCTTTTGAACAATTTCTTTCACAAGATATTATGGATGTGATTTTATCGGAGACGAATAGAAAAGCCGAATCATATTATGCGAGAAATGAGAAGGCCTTTTCTCCTTTTGTGCAAGAAGAGCTGGAAGCATTTATTGGTTTGCTTATTATTTTTGGAGCCTGGCACGCTGCTAAAGAGCCAATATGTGTACTATGGAGCCAAGATCCAACTTTATGTCGGCCTCTAGTATCATTTGCCTTGTCTTGCAACAGATTCCAACAGATTATGTGCTTTCTAAGATTCTACAATTTTGAAACAAGAGAAGAAAGAAAACGCACTGATAAATTTGCCTCAATCAGAGATGTTTTTGATGGTTTTGTAACAAATTGCAAGAAATCTTTTAATCCATGTGAACACTTGTGCGTGGATGAGCAGTTAGTCCCATACCGAGGTAAGGCACCTTTTCGGGTTTACATGAAGGGTAAGCCGGACAAGTACGGCTTAAAAATTTGGGCACTGGCTGATTGTAGTTCGGCATATACAGTGAATATGCAACCTTAGTTAGGTAAGTTTTTTCATGAAAAAAATGTAGATTTTTATTACAGAATAATAATTTTAGGCAAAGTTGGAAACAAACCGGAGAAAGGCCAAGGACAAAGGGTAGTGATGGACCTGGTAAACCATTTATCTTCAGGATATGGAATAACTACTGATAACTTTTTTACAAGTATTGAGTTAGCTAATAAGCTTTTAGATAAAAACCTTACCTTGTGTAGTACACTGCGTAAAAATAAACCTTATATTCCAAAAGAACTACTTCCAGCAAGATATGAGAAGGACTTTTCAAGCATGTTTGCTTTTATGGAAAATATAACATTAGTTTCCTACATACCAAAAAAAAAAATGCGGCAGTTTTTCCTTTATCGACAGAACATAACGATGACAAAATAAGTGGAGAAAAAACTGATTACAAACCAGACATTATCTTACAATACAATAAAACAAAGGGTGCAGTGGACACAACAGATAAATTAGCGAAGGAATTCACGACACAAAGAAAAAGTAATCGGTGGTCGATGGCAATATTTTTTCATCTGCTGGACATTGGTGGCATCAACGCCTATAAACTTTGGATGTTGAAAAATCCAGATTGGAAAAAAATCGCTTGGATAGGAGAAGAATGTTTTTGTTGGAGTTGGGCCAAGAATTAATTAGGAAAAACATAATTCGTAGATACCAAAATGACAAGTCGTTACATTCCAGTATAAAACAATCCATGTTAACCATTTTGCCAGAATTAAACGCATGGAACGAACAACCTGTTCTCGTTATTGGCAGAAAGCAGCGATTGGAAAAAAATCGCTTGGATAGGAGAAGAATGTTTTTGTTGGAGTTGGGCCAAGAATTAATTAGGAAAAACATAATTCGTAGATACCAAAATGACAAGTCGTTACATTCCAGTATAAAACAATCCATGTTAACCATTTTGCCAGAATTAAACGCATGGAACGAACAACCTGTTCTCGTTATTGGCAGAAAGCAGCGATGTTTCTTATGCTACAGAAGTAAAGACAGGAAATCTCGAAAGTTTTGTATTCGGTGCAATCAGTTCGTATGTGCAGAACATTCAAAAAATATAACAGTTTGTAACAAGTGTGATAATTAAATCATTATTTAAAATGTCACTAAAATACTTGTTCTTTTTTCATAATTACTTTTGTTTTTATTATTTCTAATCATTTCATATAATTTTTTGAAAATGCGTTTACTCATTTATCAATGCTGACAACCTTTTTATGTAAAAATAATTTTTTTTATAAGCTGAATGTGTTTTATTTTTAATATTCTTTAATTATAACATTAAAATAATAATAATAAGCGAAAAAAATGTTGGGGTATATTTGGACCCCACTCGGTATTTAATGTAAGTTTTTGACCACGAGTTTATGAAGGTTAAATGAGACGATACAACAAAGAATAGAGCGGTGCTCATCCATAAATATTACTACATATTGCTGTGACCTGCTCTACTATGGTTGATAACCAATAGTCAAATTAATAAATTGATATTCTTTAATAATCTCAGGGTCTAAAAGGTAAATTTCGTTGTTTTTCTATAACGAGAAATGTGTCGCAGCTTTTCCTTATTGTGAGTTCTAGCTGTGATAGTGATGTTTACTTTCCTTATGTTCTCCTTTGGGATGGGTATAAATAAGTAAATAGTGAATGTCAGCACAACTTATTTTTTTATTTACAGTATAGATTTACAAAACATGGAAAATAATATTTTATTATTATACAATACAATACTTTATTTTTATTTAGATGTGTTCTCTTTTCATCCATAGTACAAGCACCTTGCTTTGTTCCTTAAGAAAATTGTAAAAAATCTACTGAATTACTTCTTCATGTATGCTTACAAATCAAGGAAATTACTAAATTCACTTTCTTTACCTTTTACCGACGTATCCCCATTGGATCATCTCGACCTGACATTTTCACTTCAAAATCGAGATTTAAACAATGAGGAACTTATTAGATGTTTCCCATAATATTTCAAAACTGTTGTTATTCAAATGAAAGCGTTAATGCTTCGTTGAGTCGCCCTAACTTGAGATTCTCACGTCAACCTAAGGCTTACTCAAAGAAAGATTTATTAAATATTTAGATAATATTCTTATAATTGTTGCTATCCAGGTAAAATTACTGATACTCCGTTGAATCGCCTTAACTTGAGATTCTCACGTCAACCTAAGGCTTACTCAAAGAAGGGTTTATTAAATATTTAAATATATTCTTAAAATTGTTGCTATCCGGTAATTTTATATCACACACATGAAGATTCCTTTATTTATTTATTTATAGGATTGCAAGATGGAGTTTTATTTAATAGTGCTTGTACTTACTTTTCTTGACTGTATATCATTTCGAATTCTTCTTGATAATCCGGGCCTTCCATCCTTTTGGAAATTCTATTATGGCGGGCTTTGTAAAATCGAATAATAATATCCCGCGCTTTTACGGTATTTAGCGCGCACTTATCGCCTGTGAAGCGTATCACACGTTTTGTTTCGCAACGTCTAGATCTTAAAGGCGTTTATGCCTTTTTAGATTTTTTTTTTATTTTTTTTTTTTTTTTACAACACTTGAAGCACTGGTTTAAGTTTAAGGGACTACTGATCAACTTTTCTTTTCTTCTTGAATATTGGAGATCTTAGGATGGACTTCCTTCTTTCTGCAGATGCACGCGTTTATATACCCTTCAACAATTGCCAAACGCTTTATTTTGTTTCAAATTATTTTTGTTCAGTTTAAATTTTCTTCTACTGCGCCCTCCGTGTTTGTTATGGTAACTATCGATGTCACGTGGTCATGTGACCTTTCTTCCGCCATGTTACTGTTGTTGTTGTTTACATATTCTATACTTGCATATCCAATGGACATCGATTGATTTCATCGATCTGTAGGTATTCTTAAGCTGTACTATATTATATACTGACTAATGTTTTATTTATTTTTAGCTTGGAATCTCTTGAAGCATTTTTATATAAAGGAAATTGTGTACCAATCGCATATTTAAATGTACATTCAATAATGTCTTTTATCCTGGAGATATCAGTGAAAATTGCATATCCAACATGATGTTTTATTTTTAATAGTGAACCAGAAATGAGTGGAATATATTTATTTATGTATAGAGACCTTTGTTCTTGTCGTAGTGTTTATTATTATTGCAATATGTTGAACGCAGGCTTCTATTCATTGATTATAATTATTATTACTGCTAAAGAATGCATTACCGAATGACCTACTTTCTATTAATTACTAATAATAATGTTTAAATCGTTACATATCCTTTTTTTAGACTGAGGTCAGTATTTGAGCATCATGTTTTGTATGATATTTCACACAATTTTTGTGCTCTAATTTATTTAAAATTGGGGTCAACACTTTTTAATTTTCAATGCTCTCATTTTTACGGGTATGCAACCCACATTGCATTGATGTGTATTCTATTGCATGTTCATCAGTTTGTATATTTACTGTCATGCAATAATTTAAATTATATATATATATATTTATATAAATTAATGGATTGTTCTGTATTTATCTGATGAAATATTAAATTATAATTTATATCAAATATGTAAATTTATATTTATTTAAAATAAATGTGCTGGTATTTTATTTTTGTTGACATTTTATTTGTTTGATTTATTTATTTATTTATTTATTTATTTGTGCAGAAAATTACCACAGCAATATGTAAAGCTTGAAAATACAAAATGGTTCTTTATAATTAGTAAATCTACAAAGTCCCTTTAATTTCCTTATACTTTCAGATTTTTACTTCCTTATACGTAGTATAAGGAAGTATTGTGATGACGAAAATTTTCGACCTCGAGATTTTTGCAGATGTCCACGTTTTGAAGTCCCCTGACAAAGTGGTTTTAAAAAATTTCTGTCTGTGTGTGTGTGTCTGTCTGTCTGTCTGTGACCACGATAGCGGTCAAACCGCTGGAGATATCAATTCTAAATTTTATATTTACGTGTATAATCTCCCTCTTGAGATCTGATTAGTTTTTCAGTAAAATCGGTAGACCGAAGTAGCAGTTTACTTCAGTGAAAAAATCGAACTTTGCCAATATTTCGTCAACTACTAAGTTTAAACAAATTTATAAAGAATTCATATGCACTTAAAATTAAAATTCAGAATAATTTTATTTATAAAGTTTTTCGAAATTCCTACCGGAAGTAGGTCTTTTACTCTTATCGAAAATCAGTTTTTTGCGAATATTTCGCAAGTCATGCTTTTTAGAGAAGTACGTTACGAGTATAAAAGTATTTAAAACATAATTTTCAATATCATTTGTATAAAAAAATTTCAAAATTCAGACTTGAAGTACCACTTTTACTCTTATCGAATAGCGATTTGAAGTTTTATAGCGATCGTGTTAGGCGTTATCGAGTTATTGAGGAAAATTTAAATATTGGCTTTTTCAAAATATCTCAAAATTGTACAAAGCCCGAATGTATATGAAATGCGATTTGTTGTGAGCATTGAATTCGATATGCTAATGGTAGGCATCGAAAGGTGGACTTACTGTATATATAAAAATATATTAACAAAATGGGGAAAAACAACCATTGGGTTTTCGCCTACATTTTTCTGTTTAATTATCGTTAATAATATCACCTTCTAATAGTGTGAACTGTTTTAGTACAGAAATATACCCATTCCATGTTATCCTCCTAATAGAATTAATTCCCTCAATTTTATAGTGCATAGATTACTATGTGATGCCTATTTTGATGTTTTTCCCAACCAAATATAACGTTGCCTTTTGATGCATAAACACTGTTGGTCTGTATAATATAGTCTGTGTTAATAGGGGAAAGTCGCCTATATTGGACCGACTCCTAAATTGAACCACATCATTTAGAAACAACCAAATGTTGATTGCTGCCATCTAACGGTAATATTCAACACTACTACAAGTAATAGCTTTAAGTATCGCTGTAGTTGACAATTGTGACAAGTTCTAGCAAATTATTGTCGATTTTAGAAAATCGAATTGGCTGATGTAAAATTACATAAACTTACCGTTCAGCTAGGATCTTAATAGGTACATGGTAGATCTTTTTTGTGTAACTACTTTGTTTCTGTAAGATATTAATGTAACATTCAGTAACTTAACCTCAAAATTCAGGTTTCCCACATAAAATTACAGCGGTGAAACTAGTAGCGTATACAGTTTTCCAAAATTGGACCACCACGGGTTTCCTTATTTGGACCGGTCCAATTAAGGAAATAAATAGGGGCCCGATTACGGAAACGGCTAAGTATTTAACGGTTAAAAGATGATTCATGTTATATTTTTCTGATTGGATGATTATATTATAAGCAATATATAAATATTTTCATTAATTACGTTTTTATTTCAATCAGAAACATGGCAAAGAGGGGAAATTATGGAAAATGGTCCCGAGAAAGCTTACATGATGCGCTTGAAGTATTTCGAAGATGGGGCTAAATGAGTGTGCCCGTCAGTTCAAAGTGCCTAAAGCAACTCTTCAAAGGCACAGTAAACATAAAAATAAATATGCAAATGATGATGTAAAGAAAATGGGCAGACTCACAGTATTTTCCGCAGAAGTAGAAAATGAGTTGGTTGCGCACGTATTGCGCTGTGAAGAAATTATGTTCGGGATGACCATGAAAGACGTACGCACATTGGCGTTTCAAATTACCACGAGGAACAAAATACCAAATAATTTTAATCGAAACAAAATGATGGCTGGAAAAAAGTGGTACTACGGTTTTATGGCACGGCATAAGGAACTTTCTTTAAGACAACCGGAGACCACATCAATAGCAGGGGCCAAAGGTTTTAACCAAGCACGAGTTGATGAATTTTTTACAGTTTTACAGAAAATATGCGATGAAGAAAAACTTACTGCTACCCAAATTTTTAATCTAGACGAGACCGGGTGCTCGATTGTTCAAAGGAGGTACCAGAAAGTAATTGCGCTGAAAGGAAAGAACCAGGTTGGAGGCATTGCGAGTGGAGAAAGAGGTATCAATACGACGGTTGTTTGTTGTGCAAGCGCAGCAGGACACTATGTACCGCCGATGATCATCTTAAAAAGAAAACGATATCAAGAGGAGCTAGCAACAGGAGCACCACCTGGTAGTATAGTTACAATAAGTGACACCGGTCATATTAACTCCAAATTATTTGTGAAGTCGCTGGAGCATTTTATACAAACAATTAAGCCTACGCAAGAAAATCATGTGTTGCTCTTACTTGATGGACATTCCACCCATAGTAAAAATCTGGAAGCTCTAGAGCTGGCCCGGAGAAGTGGTGTGAGATTGCTACAGCTTCCGAGTCACACAACACACCGGCTTCAACCACTCGATGTGGGTTTCTTCAGGTCATTTCAAAATTTTTACAACAAAGTATAGAGAAGTGGTTGCGCACGAATGTGGGTCGCACGGTTTCCTTTTTTCAAGTATCTGCTCTAGTTGGAGAAGCCTATGGATTAGCAGCAACCATCCGAAATGCTGTTAATGCTTTTCGGACCACAGGGATATGGCCTATTGATAGAAACGTTTTCGGGGAATCTGATTTTGCTGCTTCACTAGTTCTCAATTCACCTCTTACTCGAGAAACCTCTGATATTTTATCGTCAGATGAAGACAACCAACTTTTAGCGGCGATCATACAAAAATATAAACGAAATTCTTCAGGGGCATCACTAAATGTTTCTATAGAAGAGATTTCTCCACTTCCAGCTAAAAGGCTATCAACACAACAAGCCAGGAATAGCAGTCATAAACAAGGAGCAGTTGAGTTAACCAGTTCCCCTTATAAAAATGACCTAAAGAGATCAAAGGCAGGGCAGTCTAAAGTGAGATCAGTAACAAAACAGCTTGTAAGGTTAAAGGGCATACCTCTAAAACACAAGAAAACGTCCGCATCAGAGAAAGAGGAGAGAGAAAAGAATGTGGCGGAAGCTGAGGAAATGTACACCGAAAAGAACATTAACGGAAAGCACGAAATGAAGTCAGAGGTTGTCGCTGCCTCCGCAGATGATAGGTGGTACTGCGAAATTTGCGAGGAAGAAAAACTGATAGAAATGATACAATGCATGACATGCAAAAAATGGTACCATGCAATATGTGTAAATGTTTCTTCAAGAGTTAAACAAATTTATTGCAAATATTGCGAGATGTAATTTTTTTGTAAATAAAATAATATTTTTTTACTTTTCCAAGTTATAGAAGGTTTATTTTCCGTTCGATATACCGGTAAGTTTTCGGGTGAAGCAACGACAGAGGAGTGTCCAAGTCCCCACTATCACTCGCTACAGTTATCGTATTCCCCGACGCGAACGGCTGTAGTATACTACTACCACCGCTCTGGTTAACGGAGGGGAGTACATATACGTAGTCGTTCAGTTGTGGGGACTGATACATGCGCTATACAATCGTTGCGTTACCAGAAAACCTACCGGTATATCACTTTTGTAATAAAACACTGTGGTCCAATTTAGGAAGCCAATGGTCCAAATTAGGGGATCGGTTTCCTAAATTGGACCTTTGTTTGCATTTATAACTTTTTTTTTCCATATAAAATTTATTTTATAGAATCACGAATTTTTCTATAGATAATTTAAAGAGTACACTTTAGCACCCTATAATATTGAAATCCATCTTTTCTCAATACTTTGGCTTAAGAATATTCTTAAAAATAAATGGTCCAATTTAGGTGACTTTCCCCTAGATATAAATGGCTTAATTAAAGAGAACTTTTGTAAAATAATATTTGTGTACACACTTATGCAAAATCAAGCATTGTACTAATTGTTTCTGTTTAATTATCGTTAATAATAGCACCTCCTAATAGTTTGGACTATTTTAGTACATAAATATACGCATTCCATGTTATCCTCTAATTGCAAACAGCAATATTCGATTTAAATCTAATTGCACTAATACGCTGACATTCTTCTGTGATATATTGATAGCTAAAAGGAAGGAATGTTAGTAGGCAACCTCTTCGGAAAGTTTTTAATGGGACCAAGTTTAATGTGTAACGCTGGAAGAATTATATTTTCTTTCTTGACAAGTGGTACGTATTTAATATTGTCTTTGCCCACTGTGACGTTAATCCCTTTCTGGCCAGTTTTTCTTCTATAAGGATGATCACGAGCGCGGCTATCACAAGATAACATGCCGACGACTCTGAGATCCAAACATATTGTGATGCGTAATTTTTCATTTTTATTAAAATATTTTTTGTTATACACTAACTAAATTCAAATGTTACCATTGCAGATTGTGAATAGCGCCGTATTTAATACATTTTGATTGTCACACTTCAGAATTCTTATACTTGCAAATTTTACCATATGCAATAATAAAATACCAAACAATCCAAACTAATATTTTAAAGCAATTGTTTGATATAGAATTCACTTCAAGAAAAACAGCTGCAGAATTAACAGTACCAGTTGGATTGAATAAAGAAACATTCAATAAATAAAATTTGAATAAAATTATTTATTAAAATATAACTATCGTAATTTGCACCGGCATATACATCTCCTTTATTTTTAGCCAAACGCGTGGGACTTTCCACTTTTCAACTCTTGTCTACACATATGACGATTCAGAGTTAAGCTGAAGTTTTTACAGCTATGAAAACTTGCGAGTAAAATACTTCTTATCTTTTATTGCGCAAAAAAACGAAAATGCGTAATGCATACCAATAGGTTCGCTGGATATAGATATTTTTTTGCTTTCTCTCAATTTCGCAGTAGGTCTTAATAAAGTTTTCCAAAACTCTTTAACGAACTTTATCGACAAAATATTTCATTCATACGTGCTATAGAATATAAATTTGTTTTTAACACTCGGTATATTACATATAGAAGTCCAAAAAGTGTTCTCTAAATATTTGAAGAGGATGATTTCAAAAGGTCGTTAATGATAGTTGTTTATTATTATTATGAAAAGAATGTCTTTCGAGTTTTAAAAACTGATGGAACCCAAAAATTTCAGAGAAAGGTTATTCACAGAAAAATGTTTGAAGTTTTATTATGGTATTTTTATTCGGAAAATGATTTAGCTTCTTAATGTGGGTGGTGTTGTCTTTTGATTATTATAGAAACATACTTAGTGATGGTTGAATATTTGTTCTTTTAATTATTGAATAGTATAATAATAATTTCTTGTTCATAAACTAAAATAGATCTAATGCAGTATTAATAATATTATACTACCACGCGATCATTTAAATTCTGAATTATAGCAATTTTTTTTTTTTATTAGGTTGTCCAGAATGTCAATTATTGATTAATTAACACAACGATGGATTTTGTGTCATGCTGGTGGTGAGATGGGATTCATTGACTGAGCTTTGCTTCTATTCAAATCGAAAACAAAAAGTGGGGATTATAACGATGAAATGAACTATGAAAATTTCTTAAAGTGGTTGAAAACACAATTAATACCAAATTTACCACAAACTTCAATTATAGTTATGGATAATGCACCATATCACAGTGTCCAAATCAATAAAGCACCTACATCTTCATCAAAAAAAGCAGATATTATATCCTGGCTATTTTTGAAAAATATACCATATCACCCCGAAATGTTAAAGTGAGTGCTCGAATTAGTGAGACGCAATAAACCAGGACCGGAATATGTCATAGACAATTATGCAGCAAGTTTAGGTCATTCGGTGTTAAGGTTACCGCCCTATCACTGTGACCTTAACCCGATAGAAATGATTTGGAGCATAGTGAAAAGAAAGGTAGCCTCAAAAAATGTTGATGGGAGTTGCAATATTGAGGCTTTAATTTTGCAGGCATTTGCTGAAATTACTCCGAAGTTGTGGCAAGCAGAATGCAAACACGTAGAGAAAATAGAAAAAGAATACATCGAAAGGGACAAATTAATGGATGTTCATGAAGAATTTATTATTAGATTAGGTGAATCAGATTCAGAAACCGATTGGTTACAATCAGATAATGAAACATAATTTTAAAAATGATGTAGTATATATGTATAATGCAATGTATATCATGCCATATCAATTAATTCTTGTTTTACTTTACTATCTTTGAATAAATGATATATATATTTGTTGTTTTCTTTATATTTTTCAAATATCACGTATATGTATATTCAAATTATAAGATTCAATATTATTTTAATTACAATCGTTGCATTACATTTGACATGATACGACTGATTTAAATACTGGCGCGCTCAGTGTTTGTCTGGGAATGTACACAACAAATCGACGGTGCTGCTCGAAGGGTCACGTCTGGTTGGTTTGACTCTAATCTTTCCATTTTGAAATCGCTTACATTCTTGTTTTATATCAATTTGGTGTTTATTATTCATACTTTAACTACTAATCCACCTCGTTAGTTTTAACAAACTCATTCCTATATATTCTACAAATTATATCTATTATTTATATTACTTTTTTTTCTCTACCTTCAATAATCACTATATTTAGTGTAATAAACCAATACTGGTCGATATATTCTTTTTAACTCATCTTGTATGTATTCCAATACCTATACAAGATATTTTTTACTTTATAATGATCACATTTCATAATACATTATCTATTTTGTCTACTTCGACACTCATATACTCCATTCTCTATTAATCTTTATATATTCTTTTTAATACATATTTCATCTTTACCTGTATATGTTTTTAAACAATCTCATATATTTTATATTATTACTGTTTTTGAATATAACCATTCCTTTATTTTATAATACGATTGCATACCTAAAAAAATATATCAGCACTACAGTATTTCCTTTCATCAAGAACTGTTGGGGCCTGATTTAGAGAAACGAAGGACGTTTTGCGAATGGGGATTAAAAATTGAAAGGATAACACCTAACTTCTTCCAAAAGGTATTATTTACTGACGAATCGACCTTTACTCAGAGTGGTAGCCCAAACCGTCATAATCTTCATCATTATGCAATAGACAACCCAAGAATATTAAGAGCGATTGATAAACAGAGGCAATGGACTATAAATATTTGGGCTGGTATTATGGGAAACTTTATAATTGGACCACATTTCTTTCACGGACATTTAAATGGTGCGCAATATTTGAATTTCTTGCAATATGACCTGCCTCAGCTTCTGCAAAACGTTCCTCCAGTTCAGCACGACGGTGCTGCAGCACATTTTGCACTAAATGTCCGATCAGGAATTCGAAGGTAGATGGATCGGCCGCGGTGGTCCCATTAGTTGGCTACCTAGATCGCCAGATTTGACCAAACTTAACCAACTACAGCAGACGATATGAGGCAACGTATAACACGTGCTTTTGAAACAGTTTCCATTGAGAAGTTGCAACACGTAAATAGGTCCTTTCTGTCAAGGCTGCAAATGTGTTCTATTCAAAATGGGGGTTACTTTGAAAATTTATTATAAATATTGCTTCTAACAAAATTACCGTTTGATACTTTTAGTCGTTTATTTGCTTTTGTTTGTCAAATCGTTTACCCAGTACACTAAATCGAACCGAAAACAAATAATTTATCGGTTTGTAATGAAAAATTAAAAATAACTCCGAAATTATTGGGTTTGGGTATAGGACATTATTAACAAAAATTAAGCGCGATTAGCGCATCATTCCAAAAATTTAATAATATACGGGGTGTTTCATTTGAAAAATTCAATAAACGCACTTTGACGATAGCCAGATTGATTGCATCGTAACAATTAGCCTGTATAATAGAATGATTGTTTGATTATTTTGTAGGTTCAACATATCCCTTAGCTGCATATTTACTAAATAATTTTATCTTAGATAATCGTAATACTACTGCATAGAATTATTATGGTAAACATTATCGCGACCATTTTTTTTAATTTTCATTAATAACTCAACAATGCGTCATCCAAAACTAAAACGCCAGATATCGATGAAAACACAAATTACAGTAGATAAGGAAAATCAAAAAAATTTACAAGGTGTTTCATTTCAAAAAAAATTTCGAATGTGTGCCATTTTAACACATCACTCTGTATAATTCAAATTATTTTCAAAATGTGTGTTTTTTGTTACTGTGCCACTTTTATAAAATAAATTTCTTCAGTACCTACTATTTAATAACGCCTATATTGGACTTTGACTCACTAATGAGCAACCCTGTATATGTATATTGTAATTTTAGTAGTATAGAAAAAGAATGTGAATATACGATAATTATACCTTAGAATAAGCTGAAGAAAGTTAAGTAGCCCGAAAAGTTTCCTTGATCCGGTTTGTAATGACATACATTTTTGGACTAATTAATTTGTTATTACTATTATTGTTTTGATCATTATCAACGGAGTATGAAGCAATAATTAATTTACGATATATCTCCGTGCAGTTGAGCTACAAAACAGGTTACAATTTCCTAGATAAATCTTCAAAATGCATAGGTTAGTAACCCTGCGTTTCTGATATCCCTACGACCGGTTGTTTGCTTCTTGGTTATCATAATGAGAGAACTATACTTCTTCTAAAGAGCCAGAACCCTTAATTTCACAACAAATTAAAAATGTTAATGGAGCTAGAGATCGTGCAGGTCAGCTGTCGATATATGTTTTGTAGTTTGGCAGTATTTATATTATACAGCTTGAGCGCGCGGGGTATGATCACCCGATGCCAGTCGATATTCTTCGGACGTATATTCGGAAAAATTATCTCCGCCAGCTGTGTTCGCCAGATATAGACGGATCAATTATTCTTTTATTTAGGAGTTTCTTTTATTTCCTTTTCTCCATGAGATTCATTTATTTAGTTTTCGTTTTTTTATTAACTAGAGTAATTATTTTATTTTTGAATGCATAATTCTGCTATAAATGTATTCAACTTATTTTTCCAGAGTTGTTATTTCGTTATTTACTGGAGAGAATCTCTAATTTTAATTTCTATTTCAAGGGTCGTTTTTATGTTATTTTATGGTATTTCTGTTATACTTATTTATAGTTTTTTTTACCATGAAATTTCTATTTATTTATTTTTCTCTAGACATCTTAGTTTATTCTGCAGATGTTTCAGGCGAGTTGTTTTTATTTCATTCTAAAACCCAGTTGTACTGCTATAACTTTTTACACAACTACATTATTATTTAATTTCATAAGGATAATCATAATTACGTTATAAGTATTACAATCTTCGCGTTATTATCGACTTAGTTATCTAAGCAATCGTCATCACTTAAAGAGAAAATTTAATTTGTTCTTTTTGTCAATCTGCGAAAAAATAATCAGATCACTATGAGTTCGAATATGAGCAGGCAATGCTAGTATGTTGTGCCGCAACTCTAATATGTATTATCGGACCACGTTTAGATGCGAGTTTACGTATACCATCGGGTGATCGTACCTCGCGCGCTCTTGCTGTATATAGATACACAGTCACGAAAGTGAATTAAATACAGTCTTCACCAGTATCCTACGAGAGAGATATTATTATTACTGAAGTTCACTTAAAAGTTTTAGAAGACTCCTTGATACATGAGTGTTGGATTATCCGCTTTATATATAACAAATTTGTCAACTAATAAGTTTAAGTTTGAAATCAAAAAGTTATTACGATTTTTATAAGCTACAGGAGTTTCTTGAGTGCAACTTCAAAAATTCCATTTGAAGTTCATTTGAAACACGCTTTTACTCCATAAAAAATAAAATGTATTTACAAATAAGTACCATCAAACATCTCCCACCCATTGTTGTTGTCTATATGCTGCTCATATTTTTTGTTGTTTCTGATTGAAAAATTCTTTCACAGCGACTTTTATTTCTGCCTCTGACTGAAAACATTCACCATTTAACGCCCTTTTTAGTGGCTCACATCTGAGCTATAGGGTGAATGTTTTATAATTTTTTAGTTTCTTTGTTGCAGATTTTCTTTTAATATGTTAGTGGTATAAGAACGAAAATTACCGTGAAGAAAAGTGATACCATGTGAAAGCTTCGCTGGACCTTTTCGTTTTATTGTTTGGTGATGTTCAAAGTCTCATTGTATAGGTATGCATTGATATTGTAACAAACTTTTCTTCGCTTGTGTGTAAAAACATCGGAGTTAAATATTAAATACTATTGATTTTCACCTTAATAAATGCGACATTTTTATACAAATACATTTCTGCAAATATATATAAATCGTAATTAGTTATTTTAAAATAGTATCATTGTAGGGCTTATGTGAAATTAAGCATGATTCGGTCTCGTGACGTATGCATTTAAAATGTCTACGAGTTGGTCACGTAAACAGGACATGTTTATTGTCAAAAATACAATTTTATGTTATTATTTATATCGTTCGGAGCCTATATAAGCCGCGATATTTTCATTGTAAGATAACTTGGAGAACTCTGCGTTTACTTGTTTGCATGTTCACCTAATCACTTATCCGGTGGTGCATTTACTCACCAAGAAGTAGTTAGCTCTGCAATTCCTGATTGCTGTTTTGATAGCGCATTCACGAACTAAACAGTAACATTAATCCCTAAATCAGCCGATTCCGCTTTGATTGTGCAGTCATGAATCAAGCAGTATTTAATCCCGAAACCACCTAAGCTACTTAGATTCTGCAGTATTATTAATTCCAAGATTTCTGACAGCTACTCCGATTGCGCATACACTAACCGAGTAGGAATTTATTTCCCGTAATCAATTTTGAACGGATTCTTGACCACAAATGTCGCAAGCAACGAACGCTGATCACCCTGCTAATGCTTCTAAATATGAGGTAAGTGATTTTAATTGAAACGTTAATTTCAAAATCAGTGTATGTCCAAATATCGACAAAATCGGGAAGTTGCTCTAACTTTTAATTGGATTTTTGCAAGGTATATTATGGCACGATTTCTTTGTTTTAAAGCCTCACATATACAGATTTATTTAATATTAATACTCCTTTACTCGACTTGAACTACAAAATGAACAAATAATAAGGTATTTTGTATTTTATATATCACCATCCACTTGTTATCAAATTATATAAATAAAATTAAATCCTCTTTAAAAATACAACATCAATAGTGCGCCCATGGGCAATGAGTCATCAACTTTTCGTTTTCGCTCACTACATATTATTATTAGAGACTTATTTATTATGTGTTACAAGAAAAGAACAAAATCTATAACTTTCCATTTATCTATAAGTTTTACGCTTATTTAAATAATTAGTCAATCAGTATTCCTGAAACTTAATTTTTTGATTTGTTTTTAAAATCAACGCAGTAATTGCTTCCACGGCTAACCTATCTAGAATTTGGCCTCAACTGAACATGCTTTGTACATTGAATATGGTTTGTGTACAATACAACTTGTAACCTTTATTATGAAAGGCCTTCAGATCAAAATTATGAAATACTTAACTTTTGATGATACGAAGAAAATTTTGTCAACCACACGTTTCACAATGGAAGAATTTGATGATGGCATTTGAGAAGTTAACAAAAGTCCTTCACATTCGCGAAACGTGATTGAAAATACGGAGCAAGTTCGAGTATGTATAAGGGCTAAAAGGCAATATCCTTAGAATAATCATTTTTTTGAACTAGAAATTGTAGTTATTTTTACCACAAAACACACAAAAGAAAATAAAACGGTTACTCAACAGATGAAAATTGTCAAAGTTTCATATAAAAAATCTCATCATCAACTTTATGAGTTTTATATTAGAATAAGTATCTATTCTAAAAAAGAATTTAATTGATGGTATGTAATATTTTCTTCTTTATATACTTTTTAATTTCTTTAGCGACCTTTGGCCTTCTGTATTCTGGGAATACGGGCTATAATTAAATTATTACATGCTGACTGTTTGACGTATTATAAATAATACATATTATAAGGTTATTCATCCTTGGCTTCCCACATGTTAGGTGACATTAATAACGTAGTTCTTACCAATATTAGAAATCTTTTCATCTCAATCAACGAAAAACGTTTTCTCTTGGCGAGTTTTGCACTTTAAGTTTTAAAGACAGAATTATTCAATCAAAAGGCATTACACTGATTGCTGACAGTGTAACAACTACTGGTTCACTTTTATTAAAGATGTAAATACAATAATACCGTACTCTCAATACGAGATAAAATAATTATTGCCGGAAAGAGGTATTAGTGAAAATATTATTAAATAAAACAGATTGTTGTGTAATACAATCACGAAAAGGCAAAGCGTCGCCAAGTTAAATTAAAACTGTACGAGTATTGCAATCTACGAGAGAATGAAACACCCCCAATTGAAATGTATTTTGTAAGTGTGGGAGTTTCTTCATCTTGTTATTTGATATTTTAGTTAACGATAAATTGAGATTTATATTTTGAAATTCACCGTTTAATTCGAATTTTAAAGTGATTCTACCACGAAAGTTATTATTTTATGAAATTTCGGAACAGGTGATAAATCATGAATGAAAATATTGTACCTATATTGGATATTTAACTAAAATTTTAGGATTGTCTAGTTTTGCATACAAGAATGAAGCGCAGTCAATCTGTAAATGGTTCATGCGTCTATTACTTATATAAATAATATATATATATATATATGAAGTTGACTGCTATCTGCAATAATTTGTGGAACTCTCGACAGAAGCTACAAGATTGCTTGGCTTTGTTTTTCCTATTTTCTCACGTTGTAATTTAGTTTGCTATGTATGTCAATCAAGTCACTACTGTCATGATGATTTCCATTCTATACATTTATACAGCAAACCGATTTTCATGTGGCCGGTTAGAAGTACCGCCCTCGAGATGCGCACGAAATTCATAGGTAGGGCATTCAGTGTTTTACATCGTTTTAAGGGATAAACACCCGTACTTGACGCACGTACAAATTCTCCCACCAGCCACATGAAAATCGGTCTGCTGTATATATATAGAGAGTAATATAAGTACAGTACATTACACTATATATATATATATATATATATATATATATATATATATATATATATATATTGAACTGGTATTGAATATGAGACAACACCAGTCAAATACATACACAAACATAAATTCCCTTGTATAGAGTATAGGTAAGAGTCCCTGTTTAATAATTCAAATATTGCTAACAAAACTGGTATATTCTGATACCCAAATTAAATATTGAATGCTAGAAAGCAAATTACTTCCCCCATTAGAAAAAACAAACCCATGATTACTCTTTTTCAGGAACTCCAACTGATACCCCCTTTATAAATACTTAATACTAGAATTAAATACTTAATTAGCTTAGTAAACAAATTAGCATAATTTTTATATTCACAATAAGTATATTTTTACAATGCAACAATGATAAGTTCAATTTATGTAGACATATAAATAATTTAAGAAGAATTTGACAACCATTACAAATGATCAATTTTAATTTCAATTTTTAACAATTACCAAACACACCATAGCAATGGAAATTATTACCATTTTAAAGTTTGGACTTTTATGAACAAAAAGTCACAGAATAATTATAGGTCATAACGTAAGGCAAGTTTGAATTTTACGAAAGCATCATTTCAAGCAATATAAAACTACGGCACATACATAGCTAATTTTAAATTAAAAATACATAATGAAAAACCAAAATGTACTAATGTTGAGTACCAGAAACTTTTACCTCATGAACAAATTGTAAATTTACAATTATTGTCCTGTTAATTAAATCTGTGATGCACACATTTAATCTAAGCATCATTTTATTTTTGAATTATGATTCGCCATATTGATCGAATCATAATTAATTTCAGAAATTTCACATACATAATTAAAGTCAATTTTAATTATAACCAAACAGATACAAAGTCTATCAAGACTTATTTACGTTGAAATATTCCTCAGCGTCAAATTTACAATTTAAATCCAAATATTTAAATAAGTACTTTGGATAGTTTGACAGTTGTCAACATGAGTTACAAAAAACACTTAAAAATATAAATTACAAGCCATATAGATAATTTAAAAAGGTGTTGAAATATTAAGAAAAGTTCAGAGTTTCATGTAATAGCAATAATTCATAAATAATTTGAAAGACCATTTAGATATAGCAATTTAAAAACTAACCCCATAAATTTTGCATGTAAATAAAGAGATTTGGAAGAATTGAAAGGTGAAAAATTGTTAATTGTATTGAAAGGTATCTTTTGTGAAGGATGGGTTCTACTGAAAAAGCATATTAATGCAGAATTTTGATATGTTAATTAATTTTATCAGCGTCCATTACGTCATCGAACATATGACAGTCGAAACGCTAAATTGTCCCTTTAATTTTTTAAAAAATGTAATTTTCTATAAGAAAGCTAATTAAAATAATTTTATTGCTCTAAAAGAAAGATGAAATTATATTATTGTAAAAAAACACCATTTCACTGATAATTCAAAGTAATTTCGTCCATAATAAGACTTGGTAAATATTTAACGTATATGTTGCCATGGAAATAACAATGACAACAGAGAATTAAGCCGGGCTCTTCAACTTTTTACCGTGGAGATACGTGGATGGTCCAGTGACGATCATTCATCGAAGCGATTAATTTTCACGTGCGAGTTAGAAGTTTCATAGTGCGACTTTCAAAATTATTAAAGAAGAACACCCAATTGGACACGTTCGCGTGTTAGAGAAGTTCCAGGCCGAGCTTATTCATTTGAAAGCTGTAACCAAAGAATAAATATTGGAGTACCAGCAAACCAGACGAAGCCAGAAATAATCAAGTACACTCTCACCTGTCATCGGTGTATCCACACTTTGGAAGGACAGTCCACATTAGAGGGAATATCGAAGGAAAACTTCGCCGTCAAACTGCCCAAGCAGCTACCAGAAACCGGACAAAAGCCGCCACCCTGATAGAAGCACACCTCAAACCACCCGGGACACCTGTTCTCCAACAATCAAGGAATTAATTTTTTATCAAGGTACAAAGTCTATTTAATGTTGAATTCACAATCAGTGCTAATATTATGTTAAGAAAAATGAATGTAACATCTTTCAATTTCATCTGATTCTCGATAATAATTAAAAGTCAACTCTTAAAGTAGGAATATAAATAAACATTTAGGTCAATTGCTATTACAATATTATTATTCTGTTCATTAGTAAAATATCAAGATTTACTTACATTTAATATCGTTTTAATCCATGGATACGTCCACTTTAAATTTAGTTCACACCAATAAGGTCTAAAGTCGATTACAGTTACCATATGATGCGTTTTTTTTTGAGTAGAACCTTATGCCTTATAGCTATGTTGTGTATATAAAATACAACGTTCATTGGATAGATCCAATCCATATTATTATTTATTGTGTTTTCCTTTTTCGTTACAAACTTTTATACCAGTTCATTGTTGCATTATGTTCGTTAATTTTTACCATTTTTAATAAATCCAAGTTGTTGTTTTGAATATGATATATATATGATGACCGATAAAAGCAGAAGTACACGTATTTTATTTCGTGCATTAGCATAAGCGCTGTGCAGCTTTCAATCTTTATAGGTTATTATCTTCGAGATCTTCTCACATTTGAAGGAACGCTGAATCACAGGATATAAGGTAAATTTTCGAACTCCTTTAACGACCCGAGATATTATATTAGAGTCTAGTCAGAGAAACCACCCTGAAATAACAAAAATAGCAGTATTTATCCGCACTTTCACAGAACAAGTTGCACGCACACACACACGAGTGTTTAGGCAGGTTCGCGCTAATTAGTACAAGCGTGGCGTCCTCCTTCTTAAATTTAATTTTAAACGAGGCGATTAAAGTTATACGCCGAGTATCGCGAAATTTGAACATAAATGTCAATTTTCTTTACAAACTTATAGCGCTCTTTCGATACACATAGACCCATGAATTTAGAACATTGCTAATTCAGTACTTGTAAAACTGTTACCCCCTTTAGCTAGCCGGTAGATTTATTATTGTTCAACGTTTTAAAACTTAGATAAAATATTAATTATTCAAATTATTATAATCATTACACGAGCTTATTCATCTGTCACCGCAACGAGTGCTTTTGATAGGGGTGTCTCATGCTGAGTTAAAACAATTACCAATAACATTAGCAATTATTATTATACGCCCCAGAAGCACCTATTACAATATATACAGTTTCCTTTCGTGGTTTAGCGGCTGTAAAATGAACTCAAAAAAACACAATAAGAATTAAAACGTTTCGATAATGTAAATATTATTAAAGAGTGTCCAGTGTATAGTGTAGACGTGTATATATCGGCTCCGGATTTTTAACCCAATAATAGGGAGAAACCGAGTTAATAATACACAGAAAGGTGACACTGTGAAGAAGAAGAAAAAGTAGAAGTGATACAGAAATACAAGAAGAAAGTAGAAGGTAAGACAATTTATTCAGATTAATAAAACATGTGTTGACTGCCTTCGAGAGGTCGACTCGGGCATTCGACACACACGGATATATTTCAACAATAACAACTAAAGAAAAAAGTACGGTGCTGCGAACCATACCAGAGATTTGGAAACAGAAATAATAAAATAAGGTACGGTACCCTGAAGAGAAGTCGGGCGTCAATAAAATAAATATAGGCGATAAGAAGAAAAGGCCCGTCATAAGACAAACTAAAATAGTAAGAACACTGTTGGAAATGGATAGCGATGGGAGCACAACAGATGAGGAAAAAAGAAAGAGGGGACAAAGAGATATAACCGAAATGCTTAGGAAGAATAAAAAGACAACTAAAACAACGGAGAAAGGAGCAAGCGATGACGAAAATAAATTAGACAAGTTAATGGAAATGATACAAGGACTGGTTACACAAGTGCAACATATAGAGGGAAAACAAGATAAATATATGGAAGAAATGAAAGGAATTAAATTGGAAAATGAGAAAATCAAAGAAGAAAATGCAGAACTGAAAAAAGAAATTAGGAGTGTGAAAGGAAGACTAGATAGACTGGAGGGAGTGAATAGAAGAAATAATGCAGTTATGCAGGGATTAAAAATAGATGTGAGTGATCAAGGGCACCTAAAAGTAGTGGTAGAAGAAATTATCCAGAAGTACATGGAAATACAAATAGAAATTAAAGCGGTGAAACAACTGGGCCCAGAAACTTGCTTAATAGAACTGAAGAATACACATGATAAGATACAAATGATGAAAAACAAGGGTAAATTAAGAGAATACAAAGAACAAAAGATATACAGTATGTCCACGGATCGAGTTCCAAAGAGGAAAAACTTTTTTATTTTGCATTTTACAAGAAAAATGTATTCTTGATAAAAGTTTTTGCATGTCTCGAAACGGCCAAGTCAGTTTTAACCTTTTCAAAATTTCTTTTAGTTTAAGATAAAAATCGAAAAATTGGTCGTTTTATTTGAAAATTTTTTAAAGTCCCAGAAATTAAGTTGCGTTGTCATGGTAATTATCCATATTTAATTATCTAATTAACTGTCAGTTAGAAAAATCAACCATAATAGTTGAAAATGTTGTCAAAAGACCAACGAATTTACCTAATTCAATGCTATGGCAAAGGTAATAAAGCGATCCGTCTAGTTGTCGAAGAATTTAATCAAAAGTTTCCGGATATTTACAACTCAAATAGAGGTGCACGAACATTGGTCAAAAAATTCCTATCCACTGGTTCCATACTGGATGTAAAGAAAAAAAATATAGCACGCGATGATGACGACGCCGCCACTCTTCTTGTAATGGATTCAGTACGGAACTATCCCAAACTTTCTTTGCGACGCAGATCAGTCCATCTGGGAATTAGTAAATCGCTCATTCAAAAGATTTTGAAACAAAGGAAGTTCCATCCCTACAAGCCCATTTTTAATCATGCATTAGAACCCGGAGATCCTGCGAAACGTTTGTATTTTTGTCTGTGGATGGGCGCTCAAATTATGGATAATCAATACTTTTACCGAAATATTATTTTTTCTGATGAGGCCACGTTTTCTACTAATGGTACTGTTGCATCTCAACATGTGAGATATTGGAGCGATTACAATCCGAATTTTCGCATGCCTCACAATCGACAATATTCGGCAAAAGTTAATGTGTGGTGTGCAATTTCTTACCATGGTATCATTGGACCATATTTTTTTGATAATACTGTCAATCAGCATACGTACTTGGATATGCTGCAAAATTTTGTTGATGAACGTTTGGACTATCTACCGATTAATTACCTCGCAAGGTGTTATTTCCAACAAGATGGTTGTCCGGCTCATTATGCTAGGATTGTTGTTGAATGGTTAAATCAGCAATTTGGACAGAATTGGATAGGTCGAAATGGTCCCGTGATATGGCCACCAAGGAGCCCTGATTTAACAATGGCTGATTTTTATCTTTGGGGTCGTTTGAAGCAAATAGTTTATGCAAATAATCTTCCTCCGAACGTAGAAGATTTAAAGGAGAGGATTAGAGACGCTGTGACGTCTTTAACTCTCGAAGAAATTCGAAGAAGTTATAGAGAATTGCGCCGACGGCTAGAATTGTGCGTTGAAAAGGGCGGTGAATGGATTGAGTAAAATAGTTATTAGTTATATCATTTTTGTTTTTGAGTTTATGAAAAAATTTTCAAATAAAACGACCAATTTTTCGATTTTTATCTTAAACTAAAAGAAATTTTGAAAAGGTTAAAACTGACTTGGCCGTTTCGAGACATGCAAAAACTTTTATCAAGAATACATTTTTCTTGTAAAATGCAAAATAAAAAAGTTTTTCCTCTTTGGAACTCGATCCGTGGACATACTGTATATTAACGATGATATGACGAAGGAGGAAAGAGAAATACAAGAAAAGATACGTAGAAAGGCCAAAGAAGAGAGAATGAAAGGAAAAACCGTCAAGATAGGATTTCAAAAGATAATAGTGGAGGGAGAACAATGGAAATGGAATAGAGAAAAAGAGAATTGGAATAAGAAGGAAGGAGAATTGGAAAGAAAAAAAGAAATCGCAAAAATAATGTCAAAAAACTAATAATAAAGACTAGTAGAAATGAAGATGATGACCCGGGCAAGAAAAAGGACACGATAAAGGAGAATAAACAAAATAATGATAAATATGATAACGATGACACAAAAAAAATAGAAAAGATAAGGAAAAGTAAGGATAAAGAAAACATAATATGGAAAATTGGCACGTGGAACATAAAAAGTATAACAGGAAAAGAAAAGGAATTAGAAAAGGAATTCGAAGAGTTAGAAGTAGACATATTAGCAATTACGGAAACGAAGAAAAAGGCACAGGGAATAATTAAGATGGACAATGGTCACACTTTATTATACAGTGGTGTAGGAAAAGAAAGAAGAGCAGCTGCAGGAGTAGGATGCATTTTACACAAAAAATTAGAAAACCAAATTCATGACTGGAAGGCATGGTCAGAAAGAATATTACTAATAGAGATGAAGGAGAGAAACATAATGAAAACAATAATAGTAGTATACGGACCAAATGAAGACGACACAGCAGATAACAAAAATAAGTTTTGGGAAGAATTAACAGTGGTGGTAGAAGATGCGAAAGGAATAATTTTTGTAATGGGAGACTTCAACAGTAGAGTTGGTATAAGAGACGATGAATACACTGAAGTATTAGGAACAAACGGAGAGACGGTTAGAAATAACAATGGAAGAAGAATGCTAGACTTTTGCATGATACACAACTTGGTAATAACTAATAGTCTTTTCCAACACAAAAATATACACACATATACCAGGGAAGTTAAGAGCAGGGGAGAGAAGTCCATAATTGATTATATATTAGTTGACAAAAAGAATAGAAGAATCGTGACTGATACAAAAGTAAGAAGAGGACCGGAAATAGGGAGCGATCACTTTGTCGTTATATCAAAAATAAAGGAAAAAGTTCAAAATAAAGAAAAGAAATATATACACAAACAGAAAGAAAACCAAAAAGAATTACTTAGAACATACAAACTAAGAAGTAAAGATATCGCTGAAAGTTACCAGAAAAGGATAACTGGAAGAGTAGAAAATGTAGAAATGAATAGAAATATTGAAGAAACTTGGAATACGTTCAAAGAAATTATAATAACTACAACTAAAGAGATATGTGGAGTAAGCAAGAAGAAAAACAAAAGACAAACGAAGTGGTGGACAAATGAAATAAGGTATCAAGTAAAGTCAAAAAAAAAGGCATGGAAAATATATTTAGCAGAACAAACAGCGGAAAAATACAATATATACAAAGAAGAAAGAAAAAAAGTAAAACAGTTAGTGGCAGAATCCAAAAAAGAGATATGGCAAGAATTTGGTGAAAAGATGGAAAAAAATAGTAAAGAAAACCAAAAACTATTTTATAGAGTTTTGAAGTCAGTAAGGAATAAAGAAATGTCTCAATCTACACACCATAATAATATACAAAATAAGAAGGGAGATATACTAAGCGATAAAAAAGAAATCATAGAAAGATGGAAAGAATACTTCCAAGAATTGCTAAACGAAGGAGTGGAAAATGAGAATACCGATGAACAACAAACAATAGAAGAAGAAGAGACGGAAGAAATAATTACCATGGACGAATTGGAAGAAGCAATACATAAACAGAGAGATGGGAAAGCACCAGGCTGCGACAAGATTACGGCAGAAATGATTAAAAATATAGGACAAAAAGGAAGAGAAGTAATGTTGAAAATATATAACAGAATATGGAGAGAAGAGGAGATACCAAACGATTGGAGGAAGTCATTAATAGTACCAATATACAAGAATAAAGGAAACAAAAAAGAATGCAATAACTACAGAGGAAGAACCCTTCTAAGCACTGCAATGAAGATTCTTGAGCAAATAATAGATAAAAGACTAAGAGCAAAACTCGAAAATACGCTACACGAATCACAAAGTGGGTTTAGAAAAGGAAGGAGCACACAAGACCAAATATTTTCCGTGAAGCAAATAATACAAAAAGCCTATAGAGAGCAGAAGAAAGTATTTTTAGCATTTATAGATCTAGAAAAAGCATTCGATAAGGTACCAAGAGAAAGACTGTGGAATATATTAAAAGAGAGAGGGGTCAATGGAAAAATAAGACGATTAATACAGAAAATATATGATAATAACACCAACGCTGTAATAGCTAATAATTTAGAATCAGAAACCTTCAGAACAAAGGAGGGACTCCGACAGGGAGGAAGCCTGAGCCCAATGTTGTTTATAGTTTATATGGACGACATTATCAAAAGGTGTACAAAAGAAAGTAAAAAGATCAGAGTTGGACACATTAACTTAAAGCTAGTCGAAGTTTCACAGGGAGCACTCGCAGACGACATAATAATTACAGCTGACAGTGCGGAAGATCTACAACGGAACTTAATAATATGGAATACGACACTAAATAACAGTGGAATGATGATGAATAAGAATAAAACCAAAGTAATGGTAGTGGGAGATGAAGAGATAGATATGAAAATCGAAATAGAAGGAATTGAAATAGAAGAAGTGAGAACGTTCCAGTACTTGGGAGTGAGAATTGATGGAAAAGGGACCCAGGACGCCGAGATTAACCAACGAATAGAAAAAGCAACAAAGCTGTATTATAGTATGAGGAATAAGTTCATTAACAAAAAAGAGATATCCCGCGAAACAAAATTAAAAGTATATAAGGCAATATACCGACCGATATTAGTATATGGATGCGAATCCTGGATATTAAATACAAGACAAAAAAGTAAAATACAAGCAGTAGAAATGAAATATTTAAGAAGAGTCAGAGGAGTTACAAAGATGGAAGGAATAAGAAATTCGGAAATAAGAAAAGATCTAAATATACAGTCAGTGTTGGAACATATTGAGCAAAGACAGTTGGGATGGTGGGGACATCTATATAGAATGGAAAATACGAGACAGACAAGAAGGATATGGGAAGCAAGAATAATGAAAAATAAAAGAAGAGGAAGGCCAAGGACGACATGGAATGATGTCATAGCAGAGATTTTGAGGAGGAAGGGCAAAACTTGGACAGAGGCGAAGAGCATGGCGAGGAATAGAAATGAATGGAAAAGATTCATAAAAAGTTAGAAGAGGATAAACGCCCCACACCATTAATATGGTAGAGGGGATTATTAGATTATATATATATATATATATATAAATATTATCTTTGTCAATTATTTAACACAAAATAACTAAATCAAACATTAAAACACCAATAATTATTAATAAAACTGTAACATATACTTGACAAATATTTTTTTGACAAATATATTGGCGGCAAATATATGGTATATATGACCATAATAATCAATGAATTTGTTTACGTGATACACAAGAGCGAACTTCCATTTTAGCGTTATACACACTATCCCACTTACACATGTTGTGTTTTTATTTTTTATAAAACATGTTGCTGTTAAATTTATTATTTTTGTTAGTATTTAAAAGTGGAAGATATTATATATAATATTTTTCAAAATTTTCTTTTTAAAATCGTTAATAACTTAAACAGATTATAAAGAATACACGCTGTTTAATAATATGCGAAATTAAGAACATTCTGCTATTGCATGATTCAGAAAAGATAAATAACTATATATTCATTCACATCCACTTTAATAACCCCTTAAGAACACTATTAAGAAAACAGGAATTTTTTTAATTACTTTTTAAATTAAAATTACTTTTGGAAACTATCTAGCTACCTGCATTTTCCTCTTTATTTCGCATCTTCCTACTAAACTTTTCCACGTTTCATAGCAACGAGTAATCAATATACGTGCAGTATTTGCATCCATTATAAAGAGTAAACTGAGTATTAAAAATGCTCGAGAAAACAAGAAATAAAGCAGTAACAAAAGCCCCAAGATAAAGCTGGCTGGTATCATGTACAAAATGTTCAGAACTTTATTTTTATTAGTAGTATAAAATAAGTCGTCCACTCAAGCGGATGTATATTTAGGAAATATTAGTTTTAAAGCTATACAGAGGTGTCTAATAAATTCTAGTTGCGGGAACACTAAAAATTCGATTTGTACAAGAGTTGTTGAAAACAGTGTAAAGAACATAAATTGAGAAGGATTTTATTCAATCTGAATCTGATACTTAGAAAACTAGTAAGCAAAATTTTTCAAAACCTGTTTGAATCAAAATGTCATAATACGGATTTTGTTATTGATGTTTGGCAACAAATAAAAATCAACGCGTCAAAAATATGATGAATACTGGAAATGTGTCATTATTTAACATTTTTATTGCCTAAAAAATCTTGGTAATAAAATTCTGCATAGTTTTATAGGCATAAAGTTTGGATCAAATAGGGGAGAAATGATTTAGATTTCTTAAAGAATCATTTTCTCTAAATTAGATTGTAGAGTTTGTTTGCTTTCTGTGAAAAGTTACGATATCCACTAGATATTTAGGCTGATAGTAAATTTGAATTTATAGAACATTTTGTCTGAAGGTAGCTTGAGTAAGAGCTGAGTAAATACTGAACAAAAACTTACCGAGATTATCATTTCCAAGTTAACAACATTAAATCCTCGTGCGTTCACATGAACAATAAGCAACAGCCATTAAATTTGAATGAATCCATATAAAATATTAAGTAGTGCATTTTCGTCTTTAAATTTTCAAGCTCAATTGAAAAATGAAGAAGATGTATGGCACCTTGACATCGAAAATAATCACACCACTAAGAATGACGTTGCAGAGAAAAAAAGATATCGGTATTAAGCGAATTCATGCATTACAAAACTAAAACGGAAAATATAAGTGGACCAAATCTAGAACTACCAGCTTTATTAAACAGAATGTTAATTCGGAGAAGTCACAACAAAAGGTAAAGAAAAGATATATACAATTTAAAGTATATCGGTAATTCGATACCCCAATTTACAAGTAGCACCAAAGGTTACAAAAATGAAGGTGGTGGCAACTTTTAGCCATACATGTTGATCGATTTCGTCAAATCCACGACCATCTCCGCTAGAGTTAAGCGGTGACAGAATTATGTGTTTTTAAGCGCAGGTGAAAAAGGAAAGTTACCAGATAAAACGTCAAGTGTCTTGTGAATGGCAGGTATGTCACATCCATTTAGGGGTATCTTAATAAGTAATTAACTATTTATGTCTAAGAGTCTATACCAGTGATGGCGAAGCTTTTTGAGAAGTGGGTCAAATTTATTACATTATTGTTTTTAGTACTAGGTCGTGGGTCACTAAGTCAGTGGCGTCACATGAAAAGGGGGAGGGAGGATGGTTAAAAACTAGTTTCTTTATTCCGTATTCCTTAGTTTTACGCATTTCGTAATCAATTAATTTCCAAGTTTATTTCTGTTGGTAGATTTAACATAATTCATATATGAAAACAATTTTTCATACGAATACCCAAATATATCGTTAATAGAGCATTCGTAAGTTTCTTCATTTATAAAAAAATATTTGGTAAAGAATACCCTACGTTTAATATAATATTTTAATTTTTTAATATAGGATCATTATTATCTGCACTACTTTGAGATATTTCTTCTTCCACTTCGGAAATCAAGTTTTCAAATTTATTTTCGACTACTTCTTTTGCAGTTGCTTTTATTAATCAACTAATTCAACTAATTCCATTTCTAAATCATGTACACCCAGCTACATAAATTCGACTGACTTCATTGTTTGGACTTAAATTCAAATGTGTTTTCCAAACTTTTAAATTGATTAAATATCACCCCATAAGCTTCTTTCATTTTCTGGACAACCATTATAAAAATTTTAATAGCATTTTCTTGAACATCAAACGTATTTTCAAAAATTATCGTGTCTTGAAAATTCAGGAAAATATTTATTTCATGATTTTTATTTCCAAATTCCTAGAAAAGATGTCAAGTTTTGTTTTAATGTTTTCATGTAACATCACTCAGCATTTTAATGAACTGAATAAACAACTCGAAAAAATATACAAAATGTTTTAATGTTTGAATTT
The DNA here is from genome assembly GCA_963170755.1 of Amphimallon solstitiale. Lineage (NCBI taxonomy): Eukaryota > Metazoa > Arthropoda > Insecta > Coleoptera > Scarabaeidae > Amphimallon > Amphimallon solstitiale. Next base: position 848,360 of record OY720682.1, on the reverse strand, counting down.
TAACCAATTTATATTTGAAAATTTGTCAAAACTATTGTTTTTTTCATGCAAAAAGAGCTTAATATCTTCTAATAAAATGACAAACCGATTAGGAACTTGACCGCAACTGAACCATCGAACATTACTGTATTTCAAAATCTCTATATATTGGCACACAATTTTCTCTAATAACTGTGCATATTGTCGTTTATTGAGACTTGTTTCGTTTGTAAAGTTGATGACTTTTATTACGACTGGCATTACATTGGAAAATATTTTTAATCCTTGTTTCGCACATAGAACTGGCTGGTGTATTATACAATAAAATTTAATCAGAAAATGTGTAATATTTTGCTCAAGATACTGGATAAAACAAATGTTTTTCCCCACCATATTGGGTGCACCATCTGTAGTTACAGAAACCATTGTTTGTAGGTCAATATCCATTTCCTTGGATGCAATATCAAATTCTTTAAAAATATATAAGACCGGTACACTTTCTTTTCAAGGTTATTAGTTTCAGTAGTTTCTCTTTGAGTTTATTGACTGACTTATATCGACCCAAAACTGCTAATTGTGCATAACCATTGACATGATTACTCTCATCTAAAACAATTGAATACATTTCTGTATACTAATCGTAATGTATTTGCGAACAAATATTTCTTTGTAATTCTATTACTCCATCTTTAATTGTATTGCGACGTATTGGTCACTCATTTCGCTTTACAATCAAGTCATTTTCTTTAAAATCAGCACACAAAGGAGCAATAGATTCTAAAAACACATGTTTTACAAACTCTCCTTTTGAAAAAGGTTTCCCGTGGCGAGCAATGCAATGGGGTAATAACAAACTAGAGGCTGTAATGTTTTTTTTTGTTGGAATCAAAGAAGTTTTTAAAGCTCTGGTATGATGTACGTCATAGACAGGTGTAGTGATACAATATAAAATCAGCTAGCCAATGTCCACTTACATAATATATTTTCATAAATTTGACATTAAATATATACACTTCCTTCTTTGCTACCTTCTTGTGTTTAAAATATCAAATGGCAAAAGGCCCTAAACAGACTCGGTAACAAAATTCCAAGAAGGTAGGAAGTAAGACACCACCACGGTAACTAACCTTCTATTTGAAACAGGAAGACGCTTGTCTATTAAATAATCACCAACTTATAAAACACTCAGGTCTTACCTTCGTACTTCCCAAGGGTCGATGTTCAATATGGGAGTCAGCACCGCCTCCAGCTACAGTCAGAATTAGGGCGAGTTCGAACACAGTACTAAGTCGAAGGTTACGTTGTCAGGGCGCCTATCCGTTAAAATATGCTGAACCCAACAGATATTCAGACCCCGGACAAGATCAAATATAAGATTCCCCAGGTGATAAGAAAAAATAAGACCAACACTCAGTCACTCAAACTTAACAACAGGTTTATTAAAATTTAAATACCCAAAATGTTTCAGGACCCAAATAATCAGAACAAAACAGCTATTGCTAACTAATAACATAAGTCATACGTTGTACGTAGCTCGTTAAAAATTGAGTTCAATAAAGTATTTAAAAGGAAACAAAAAACATTGAAATTTGAATTACATAAGCGCAACCCAGTTGCAAGTATTTAAATTTCTGAAGGAATGAATAAAAGTCTTAAATGGCCACCCCAGGTGATCCACAACTTCAAATTACCAATGACATATCATTGCAAAATTAAAGAATTTTTTTAAAAAAAAGGAAACACATGAGACAACCTTAAAGTTAAATTAATTACCTGACAATATTCTTACATAAGCATATAAATATAAGGCAGCTTGCCGAAAAGTCTCTCCAAAGTCGAACAGTTTGACCGGAAATTGCAACACATCAACACTCCAAATGAAACACTCTGTATAACAGAGGCAACCGACAATCTGTTCGACAGAAGAGTGCAGACTCTAAGTTATAAGGTATCTAATACTAAAAATATTAGCGCTAGTTAACTGTGCTTTACATAAGAGTATGTGATCAACATTAAACTCAATAATTCCTTACAAAATTCCACAATAATAAATTTAAAAGGTGACTAGTTATATTAAATAACAAGCAATAGATTTACACCATACAGATGTGAGGCTGCAACGCCAATACACATCCAAAATTTGTCCAAAATTCTAAATCCAAAAAAAAAAGGCTACGTAACGTCTCCAAAATTGACAAGTAACCCCCAACTGGAGTCACTGTTGTTAATAAAACTACGTTAATTTAATAAATTCAAATTATAAGGCACTCAGGCCAATATGCAGTTAAATAATGAAATTACGATGACTTGAACGATTAGTTAAGCCGAGAAAGTTACAATTAACAGTCCGATAGTACTCGGAATTGACTTGATATTACCAAAACTGACTGGCAATTAACAGATAATCAAACACAGCCACAGTACCTTTAAAATTCCACATTCACAGCTACAATACACGATACCTTCTACAATTCACACTCGTTACAAAGGAATCTGCTCCAAATACCCTCGGTTAACGACATCTTCGGGAAAAACGGTGTAGGAAGGCTACAGCATTACATCAATCTGCACCTTAAAATATGTCTTCACCGCTGGATACACAATCTATCCCCTTGGAACTATAAAATATATCAAGCACGTGGTTCCAAAACTTTTACCCAATGAAAAGTGCTCTAATGAAATTTTTGCCATGCACTAGCAGCTATAATTGAATATAGAAACAGCACAATTAAGATCGGCCAGACACGTGAAAATTATACTTACAGCAGTTAAACAATTCTTAAGCCACGACAAACAATATCCTCGGCAAGTTTATAACCATAACGCCAAATTCACATTAACGCTTGAGAAATATCATAACATCCGCCTTGTGCTAGCGATTACATACGATATAATTCAACAATCTAACATTTCTCAAGTAGTGACTAAAGAAAATTGCATCTGCTCTAGTGATGTTTTAAATGCTTCTTCTAAGACAGTCGACGATCAAAAGAGAAAGGTTCTAACTTGTCAATCACCGACCTTAAGCGTAACAACGAACATTTGGACTAATAACAGAGCGACCTAACCTGATATTTTAACATACGACATAAATGTAGATTCAAATGACAATACAAAAGTGGAAAATAATTATCATTAAAATGTCATATAACTCTGACCCAAAAGAAACTCCCAAAACTATTAGAAACTAATTTAAAATACCCAAACTATTAAATAAAACATCGTGCGCCATCTACCCGCCAGCAAAGGTATACATTACACACCTGAGATAAGGCAGATCGCACGGCAATAGGAATCTTATGAAATTCTCTCCTATCTCCTAGATGGCAGAAGGAATCGATAACATTAATTTAAGAGAAGGATGATTTATTTAATCCGAAATAATTTAAGTATTCAAACGATAAAACTAAAATTCTCAATTCAGAGATAAAATACAGCAAAATAATTGTAACATCTTTTAATATTATTTATTGCCCGTTCTTTCTTTTATGATTTAAAAAATAAGTTTATAAAAATCAATGCGTGGGTCACTTAAGAAGCCTGCACGGGTCAGTGTCTAACCCGCGGGTCATAGGTTCGCCATCACTGGTCTATACGGATGAATTTCTCAAGTGTAAAGCCGAATTCATGGACTTTTGAGTATTGAGTTGCGCCATTCTTGCTCACATAACGCTAGTTCAGGAGGTGGAACATCATCAAGTTCCTTGCTTTACAGAAGCTGTAAATTGAAAGTAGAGCAAAACCGCTATTAGCTGTGTTTTGACTTAGACATCGCGAGATTTCCATACCCGCCCTATTTTCATACTTTTTTGATTTCGATGGGTATTTGTTTTTATTGTTTTTACATGATGTTATACTGTTACTTCCTTGAGTGAAAGTAAAGATTTGTATTTATTATTATTGATATTAATTTCTTTGGACTGTCGTTAATAGTAAGACTAAATGTTTTCTTTATAGTTAATGTATAACTGTATTACATTATTTTTTTATTGCTGATTTATACACAGTTGATTTCCTAAAATTATCTTTGTTGCTGTTGTTTTATAGTTAGTTGTATATCTATTGGGCTATAATAATATATTACTATTATTATTAAAATTGCAAAAACATTATTTTTTAAAATAGTTTAACTGATTGTGCAATTGAAATCTATAAGTTTCATCTGTTCATCTGTTCAGTATTTTATTAACAACGCAGAAATGTGTATGCTACAGAGGACATTTATATAAAATATTAGAATATGAAGAATATGCGAGAGAGCAGCATTTGTTTTAAACAATTTTTATAGTTACAATTATCATTTTGGTAAATCTCTATCTAATAAAGTGCATTAAATGTTTAAATAAGACATTTACATAAAAGTATAAAAGCAGGTTTTGTTAAAAATCTCCACTTAATAATTATCTAAAATTTTGCTTCACGTTATATTTGGCGCCTAACGTGGGGCCGAGGAAAATTATCTACAAGAAATCTTTTGAATTATATTAAAAATATTTCAATATATTCCTCAAGAATAAATAACGAGCGTGTTTAAATATGATTTCATAATATTATCTGTATTATTCTTCTTATATAAATATGCTTTATTTAATTAATACTATTCAAACTGAAATTAATATAAATTACATATTATTCTGGAAATTAAGTGAAAGTAATTTACATTTTGACTTTATTTTCAGCGTTAGAAGGATCCAGAAGTTTCGTTGAATCACTTGCATAAATTAATTTACATACATGTAAATATTTCGCGTTTATTATCTGTTTAATTCCGGCTTCCTAATGTTCTGAACATAGGCAGGTAGGTACTAGACGTAATCTGATTATTTTCTTTTTGCATCAGCGTAATTACTAAAATAAACAATCTTCACGTTTCACGAAAATAACAGCATTCGCGTTCGTATATTCAGGACGGGTAAAATGGAAAATTTCATCAGTAGCAAGGTGGTGATAGTAGTCAACCAAATAAGCGGGCGCCTGTCAGCCACTCGTAAATTGAAGAATCGAGTTATACATGTGTTTCGACAAAATTCAATTTAGTTTCATTTTAATTCCTGCTGAATTTATAACGACTAACGCGAGATGGTATTGTAAGCTGAGAAATGTGTGAACAAGACTAAGCGTAAATCTATAGAATGTAGGCGTACAAGGCGGACTATACAATAGGACATTAACAAAATATTGTGTGTATTTTCCCTTACGATTTGATATTTATTTGAATATTAAATAGCGAAAAAGAATAATGCACGACCTGTGATCTGTCAATGACTTTACGCCAATTACATGGAGCTGTGCTGCAATTTAACCAGTTACCTCTCCGCATTCGTCAAAGAATGTGGAAAGCTTCAGAAAAATCTAAAAATATTATGTGATAGGATCGAATAATAATGAGGGCTAGTATTAAAGGCAATTAATTTTTTGAGGAAGCATGTTGTGGTTTTGGATACATTATAATAATCTATGTTAAGTTTCTATATTAAGAGTTTATTGCATTAATTTAAAACCTGTTTGGTTCCACCAGTAGATAATACAGTAATCATTAACTGTGTGACAACAATTTAAACAATTTATCTTCTCTTATTTTGAAGTACAGAATATAATAAGTTCTGTATGTCATATTAACATGTTTTCTTTTCAAATTAAAAATGTCAACAATTCATCCATAATAAAGTAATGTAATATCTGTTACCAACTGCCGACTCATCAGTCCGTCTTTTAATTTTGAAAATAGTTGAACGCCTGATATATAATATATAAGATGTTTTTCTCTGCAAGTACTTGTAAAGATACGCTTATCGAATAAACACACATTAGAGTATCATATGACTTTTATTTAATACCCATTCCCAATAGGTTATGGGCCCAGTTTACGGGATTAAATAATTAACTGTTTTACATGTCATAGAAAAAGAAATACATGATGAACAACCTGAGGAATAGAAAAAGCAAAATTTAACCGCAAAAGGTATAGTAATCGAATACTTAAGTGATTCTTTTTTTGGGCCTTGCAAAAGAAATTTATCAAAACAGATTTTGGCAAATCTTGATAAAATCTACGAAAGACGTAGTGTTGGAGCAAAATTGAATGAAATGAATAAAGTATCCAATATATTTTTAACTTGACTCCATGAGACACTAAATGATGATTTAAATCTAAGTTTTGTAAAAACAAGGCTTCTAGATCATGAAGTTAAACTAATACTGACACAAGTTTAAAGGTTTTATGCTTCAATAAGTTTGCAAATTCGAAAAGCTTTCAACATCGTGAAAGAAATAAGCCACAAAGAAATAATGTATTAGGAAAGAAAAGAAACCCTCTTATAATCGTAAAATTAAGAAATATAATATATTTGAAAGGGATTCCAAATAAATTTAATATGTTTGAGTGTAATTGCAGGAGATACATCTCTTGCAACTAAATTAAATTACAATGCATTAAACTCAGATACAAACTTTGATGCACCCTGTAAAAATGTAATTGAATGTTTAAACTTTACTATGTTATGCATACGTGCAGATCTTTGTGTTGCTATTAATATACTAAGCCGTTACCAAAAGAAAAATAATATGGAACTTTGGAAATCTTTTCAGGGTTTAAGTAACTCAAGTTAATATATGAAATTTTACTCTTTCATATACCCCCATTTCTTAAGTTGTTCGTCAATGTAATATTACCGGGAATATTGCTTATCTTTTATAGCTGATATATAATAATCTATTTTATTTTATTGTCTTTTCTTCTCTAGTTATTTTATACTTGGTTGTTGAGTTATCCAAATTATTTGTTGTTGTCCTATAATTAGATCCTTTGGGCAAAAACACTATTATTATTATTATTCTGATTCAAAGCTGGCAAATACAAGCAATGAAATTAAAAAATAATAGTTAGAGAATTTGAAAACTTTTCAAAGGGGAATTCAATGCAAATATATATGCAATGAGTTAAAACAATAGGATAAAAAATTAAATAAAAATAAACTACACACTGTCTAGTCACTCTTTTAAAGAGAAGATTATTACTCCTAGATATTTATTTTTCTCGAATCTCTTCTGAGGACTATAACTTCGTAACAAAAGAAGACGATAGCAAATTTCAATTTTTATCATTTCCATCAGTTTTTTATGCACATCAATATTATGACATTAAAGATATATTGCTACATTTAGAATTTCAAAGAAAACACAAATAATGTATATAAATTAAGAACAGCGCTCCCTATTATTTTTTGGACAACTACATAATTTTCTTCTACATACACTTCAATTCTTTGTAAAATTATCTATCTCATGAGCTGCAAACATTAAAATCCGTTAAGGCAAACCGAAGATATACCTACTTTTGTACGCAGATATACCCCACACCACCCTCCCCTTCGTATGGGAGTTAGATCAAAACGTTTCAAATAAAATTTGTATGAAAACGTCCGAAAATTTGAATTTAATGAAAAATTACCGAATTTTTAAATCACCTTGAGAATTGCGCTCCATTGCGATCATTTTGGAAACTTCAAAATATTTTCGTTGAACTTCCTGTGATCCATTTTACTATCAAGGTTGTCGAGATATGACCGGTGGTCATGCTTAATCGGGCACCTGGTGCATCATCAGTCGATTTATTGGACGAGTACTTGCCAAAACAATTATGTGTAAATAGTTATATAAAGGAAAATAAATATCTCCGAATGTTAATCAAATTTTGATATGATTTAGTACGATCTTAGATATATGAACTCACACGGGTAAGCGCACCTGACTAGAGATCGGGAAGTCGTGGGTTTGAGCCTCGCCCCTGGGTAAATATTTATGATTAATAATGTTTAGAATTTTCAACACTGAGAAAAAACTAATTTTAAAATCATTTAAAATCTAGTAAACCACATTTATTAACAAGCCATTATCCTCAACAGGAAATATATTCACATTTGAAAATAAAGTTACTGTTGCTAAAATTACAACTTTTCTGGTAGTTCCCCTATATACAGGGTTGCGATTATGTATGGAACCGTGTTCGTTATGCTAAGACGGTCTGAGCTAGAATACTGAAATTTTAAACAGACATAAGACTCAATTAGAACTACTTATTACTTGTTTTCCTTTTTGTTTTAATGTGGTGGTACTTTGCTCGTTTTAAAATATTTTGAACAGATCTTCGAGACATATCATGATTTAAAGCCACTTGTAGTACAGACGTTTTAGGGTTCTCCGCGACATCTAATAAAATATTAAAAGAATGTTCTTCGTTGGTGTATGTTTTTGGCCGTCCTAATTTAGGTTGGTTTTTCACACTACCGGTTTGATTAAATCTTCTTAATGTTTTTGTAACTGTTGACTTACTTATTGGATTCCTATCTGGATTTGAAACAAAATTCTACTTCCGCCGTAAATTGGAAGATTTATACGAATCTTGTAATTCGTAATATCAATCTCTAGGTAATAAATTCCCGGATATGACGTTGCAATAGAATAACAACACGGCTGACAGGAGGTTAGAAAGATTGGAAACTGAATGAAATTATCAAATACAGTAAGTAAAGTAGAGTTATTATTAATTTCGGTAAAGACCCTTTACTGCACTAAAGAATTTTTAAACTTAGATATTTCTTTGTTGTTCTTATAGGAAGAACCGTACAGAAATTTGAAATTACACTCAATTAACAAGAGATGAACTGCAGATAATAACAAACGTGTTGTGATTGTTCTAAGGAAATAAAAAAAAACAAGAATCCTTTAGACAAAACTACTTCTCAAGAAGGCTATTCTTTAGAATATCTGGTAGTAGGTCTAATCATCCCCAAACCTCGCATACGTGAAGCAATAAGATGAGTTACTCTAATTATGCTGCTGACGAGACCTGTCTCTGCTTTTGCGGCTATGGGTCCCTATCATAATTGAAGTACTACATAGTAGGCGCAAATCTTCTAAACACAGGCCCCGTAGTTTAGTTGTGAATTGACCAGTTCAAATAAGCATATGATCAACAAGTTCGAATATTTATTTACAAGGATGTTGGAAATAATACCAATATTACATGTGTATAATAAGAATAAGTTATATGGAACAATGTGCAAGTATTCTATTTCATTTTTATTTAGATTATTTAGCACTATTAGACAAATAAATTGAGTAAACAAAAATTGCATATAATATGATGCATCTAACGCCGGTCATACATACAGCTCCTTATACATCAAGGTAAATATATAATTAGTTTTGGTAAGATAACTAAATAATCAATAATGCATTATACAACATGTTGCTGTGGGACCGATTTATTAAAAAAACAGAAAAACAAATCAAATTAAATGTTCAAACTGTTTTTTTAATAAATCAGTCCGTTTCAAACAACAGAGTGAAATAAATTTTGTAGATTACAGTCTCAGTTTTTGATATGTTTAATTGTAAATTTTTCGATAACTGTTCAGTTTGGGTATAGGACATGGTACATGAAACATACTTAGAATTCGATGCAGAATTAACAAATTAAATAAAAAACATATGTTTCCATTTGAAAAAAAGAATTGATGATCGTAACTTATTTTTGGACCACTCTTTGTACATCAATTTACCATCAGAAAAACTGCAGCTAAAAATAAAAAACGCCCTATTCGAGCGTTTTGCCATATTACAAAACCAAAAGTATTAAATGAATTTATTCCAACCCGCGCGTCCTCACTGTATAAAAATCGTTTTACACGAGAATTTACACCATCTATTTGCTTATTTCCTTGCAAATTTCTATTTAAAAATCGATTTGGTTCGTCGTAAAATGTCGTGTAAACCTACGCAAAAGCGTTAACATTACGAATAGTGAACATAAATTCGTTTCGTAAGGCATTCCTTTTATGATCGTAAAATAATAACTTGAGGCATGCACAAATTGGAAAATTCGCGTCTTACAGAAGTAGTAAAACGAGCGAGTAGAACATGGGAAATTCAATGTTAATGGTTTATAGTTCATTCAAGTTTCACTGTATCAATCATATTCGTCTGGATTTCGCGGTGGCTCCTGCTGGTGCCCACGCTGGACTGTTTGGCGACTGGGAAAAATAGTTTCGGGAAGTAAATCATTCCGAAAACACCCCCGTACAATCGAACGATCTCTTTCTTCCCGTCTTCCGTCGACCGATATGAACAAATATAGATGAGTCACTAACAACATCCACTAACCCATAAACTAATGTATAAAAAATATACACGTCAACTTGAAAACCATACAACATGCGTTTATACACTGTGTGCATATAAAATATATCTTTATTTAGAGTTTTCACATTTAAATATAGGTAGTTTATTTACACATTGAGAGAGAGAGAGGGCGAATTTATAATCCCACAAATTTACGTATCATCAGATCAAGTTTGAACGTAACTATGAAATAAAGGCAATATTTAACTTATTAATTGGATCCTGGCCTCGCGATGAATAGGTTCAGACTCTGAAAGAGACTATGTAAGTAAAGTTGAATAACCAGAGTACCGGAGTACCTCTTTCACACCCCTTAGGTGTGAAAGGTTTTGACACATATTTAACTCTTACATGTTTGATTTACACAATTCGTCTAAGATAAACCTGGGCCATTTGATGAACCCACATGAATAGTATGTAATAGCTCTACTTCTAATTTTTGCAGTTACCTACTCTTTTAATTACACAATAGTGTGTAGTGAAATTAAATGCATGTCTATGATTGATCTAGATCTTATAATAAAATTGCATAAATAGTATAGGGTGTTCTATGCTTAAGTGTTTACATTTTCACGTTTTACAATTATTATTGAATGCAATTCAAATAAAGTGGGCTCAGATGGCACGCAGGTGGACAATGTCTACCTCGCGACGACGCGACGTTAGATTATTCCTCAGTATCCAGGACATTCTGGCTGAAGCCTCAATTGGTAGGCTATCCCCTGTGTATGTCTCTGATTGATGTTTTCAGCTCCAAGGTTATCCCATCCTATTCCTTGGCTACACTGTACTGACGAGAACCAAATAGTTTGAAACACGTGTCTGCAGTTGCATTTTCAGCTGAGTTACCCCATTAAATTTCTTTACTTGATTATTCTATGATCCGCAATATTTTTTTTTGCTTATATATATATATCATGGATAGTTGCTTGTACGTCTATCCATGTCTGTTTGTGAATATAATTGAAATCCTTAGTTATTATTTTACTAATTTGATTTTAAAATGCACGAAGAATAATACTACGTTTTTCAATATTATTTATTTGCATTTATTGCCAACTGTATAGCGTGAACGTCACACCATTCCATCAATAGTTACGGCTTTGTTTTAGTTTTGGCAGGTGATCGTGTGAAGAAGATTCGTGCCAACTGGTTTCATAAGAGATTGCAAGAGTTAGAGGTCTAATTTACTGGCATACTTAAACTAGAGGTGAAACAGTTATTCATGTATATGGGAAAACTTGGGTAACTGATATAACATCTGGGTCAAAGCTTTTCATTTATTAACTCCTTCTTAATTAATTTTTCTTAATATCATTGTCTACCCGATGCATTTGTGGTAGCCATCATCTGTGTGCCTAACAAAAATTGTTCTACATCAACGCCGTTTTATTCAGTCAGCTGTACTAACGTGTACGAATAATTGATCAAGAGGATCGAACAAGAAAAAAAGAACCTAAGCGTTTGATTGGATAAGTTTTTTAATGTTTTGTATATCTTTATAAATTTAAATGCACTTATATAATCGTAAGATTAACACCTTTCTTAGGTTTTGTTGTTATTTCAAGCTATTGTTGTCATTCTAGAACCTTCGTATTCAGCAGTATAGAATGTATTTGTATACTATGGACACACTAATGTAGATGTGAACATAACTAATTGCACAACATTATGGTGTCTTGTTTACTTATGTGACGACAATAATATTCTATCTATATTCTGATAACTGAAAATCAATCTTTTGTACACAAAAATCTGTTACGTATTGATATAAACAGCAAGTAGGTATTTAAATATTGCACATCCTGATCCACTATTGTTTTATGGTTTACTTTAGTATAATTGAAAACGGATGGTCTGTTTATATTATTATACAATTATACATTTGACTATTTAAATCTTCATTATACTTTGTTATTTGAAATTGCTATAGCTACAAATTCCTATTCCTTTTATCATGCTTTTAGCTTTTCCTTGCACATAATATCAGGTACAGAGGCATTGTTTTAGATTTTCGCGTTATAGGTTAAGCGAGTTCAATTATATTTTGAAATGTTGTCACCTATCAGACCAAAATATTTAGCCAATAAAATGTATAAATATAACAGTTATTCTTTTTAGCAGTCCTTTCTAGATCATTTAAAGAAAAACAATATGTTTACAAACAAACTGTGAACGCAGCGTATTATAATAAACTCGTTTTTCTTCCAGATCACTTCCATATAATTTAAACGCAATTATTACAAAAAAATATTTTATAGTATTTAAATATTATGTTTGCATTGTTGATACACAAAAAGATATTTTTTTATTTTTTTTAACTATCCTCAATACATATATGAAATGTCCTATATTTATACAAATACCACAGTAATTTCTTTTTCTTCGTATTTCTAATAGCAATAGAGTTATGACAAAAAATCGGCGTAGGTAGTAGCCAACGCTATTTATCAATATATTTGACGAATACTTATTCAAGTAGGTTTCCTTAGAAAAGATTCCTTTAATAATGGCGCTTTATTAGAACTCTTCTAGAGTGTAGGCAGTAACGGTCGTAATGTCTCCTCAATATCAGATTCGCCAGTTAATAGAGCGTGGGATGTTTTTTTTTATAGTTGCCCCAATATAATTTTTATGGCAGCATTCAATCTAGAAATCGTAGTATGTACTTAAGTAATAAAGAAGTATATAGGTATGTTATATATACATATATGTGAACGCGAATGTCATAGTAGGTATATCAATTAAGTGTAAACTTATTCATATATATATTATGTAGATAGTACAAAATGATTGCTTACACCGTCGTGCCCTATAAGTTATGCAAATAGTGAGTGAATGTATATTCTTCATTTACCAGCAAGCAATAGAAATTTCAGAGAATTTAATATTCCACCCTTTGTGCCGTTGCTTGAATTTATTATTCTCAAAACTCACCTGGAAAATACTTTAACTGGTGTAAAGAAGGTTTTCGGATTGTTTTATTACATTTTCTTCGAATACATACGCACAGTTTTGAAGAATAAGGTAAGGTCATGTGTTACCATGGTTACATCGTACATTTATTACACATGTCATTTTTTTTCTCAGTTGTAACAATATGGCTTACAAATTAGAGCTACGAAAGCATATTTATAATTTAGATGGCAAAATTGTCTAAACACCAAAGTGTAGATACACCTTTTTTAGAATGAAAATATTTCTCGTCACAACCTACCGAAATGTGACCGACCACGAAAGCTTGCTGAAGCCAGAAATCAAGAAAAACTGTTTCACTTTGCTGAAAACAATATTGGAGGGTTTACCTGCAACTTAGCACGCCCTTTTCATGTTTCTAACACCAACATTGCAAGAGAAATCAAAAAAAAAATAACTTAAAAGACAGAAAATAACAAAAAAAGAAATTTGAGACAAGAGAATTTGGCTAGAAACAAAATAATCATTATGGATGACAATAAGTATTTTCCGCATAGCAATGCGGAAATTCCGGTATAAAACAAAGGCAAAATTTCCACAAAAAATCCTAGTCTGGCGCATTGTTTCTGAGGCAGGTATTTCTCAACCTAACATAGGACATGTGAGTGTAGAAGCAGTAACCGTCAATCTTTACATGCAACGTTGCTTGTCAAAATAGGTTGATTTCATTAATGAACATCATCCAAATGATGATATCATTTTTTGGCCTGGCTTCAAGTCATTACGCCAGAGAGACAAAACAATGGTTGGAAGCGCAAAACATACCTTCGTGCCTAGTGCGCCAGACCTGCCTCGAGCTACGCCTATTAATAAAGGGAAAAAAAGAGGTGTGGCCACCACACGACTTTCTTATACGTATGAGTGTTTCAGATCATATAATTTTAAGAATTTTTTTATACAAAAAATATTCAAAATCCTATTCTCGGTACTTCTGTTCTCTTAATAAATCTCTATAAAATGCATATTTGGCGAGATATTCGAAAGAAAGTGCTACTCGCTAAGAGTAAAAGTGCTACTTCCGGTCCGAATTTTGAAATTTAATTTATACAAAAAAACATTGCAAATCTCGCTCTAAATACCTTTGTACTCTTGATAAATGTATACTGAGTGCATAATTTACGACATACAGTAGAACCTCTCAAACCCGACCCTCCGAAACCCGCTGCTCTCCTAAACCCGACCCCGACTGTCCGACTGTAGATGCAAATGGTTTACTAATCTCTCACGTTTTTACAACTGTTCAGAGAACTCAGTCTGCAATTAGCCTTCCGGCTATGATAACGAAAATGTCTAGAAAACGAAAAAATATTACTTCTTCGTTAAAACAAAAACTGGAAGCCCTTGATAGGCTAGATAAAGGTGAGAGTATCAAAAATGTTGCAAAAAATTTAAATATCGGTATTACGACATTGAAGGATTGAAGAAAAAATAGACACACATTGCAGTGTGCAGCAGCAACTGTAGAATCTGAGGTTGGTTTAGAATCCCGGAAAACAATAAAAAAAAACAAAGCTGGATATTTTAGATGAAGCGGTAAGTTGAATTTTCTTGTTCGTAAATAAAGCTATCTTCTTTATGAATCCCACAGGTATGGATTTGGTTTAGTCAGGAACGATTAAAAGGAACCCCTTTAACAGGACCATTAATTAAAGAAAAGGCGAATGCCCTTAATAAAATAATTGATCCTAACTCCAAATTTACAGCAAGTGAGGGATGGTTGGACAAATGGAAAAAACGACACGGAATTCATCAGGTCACAGTTTCTGGAGAAAAACGCTCAGCTGATCACGTAGCTTCCGAAAATTTCATTAAAAAGTTTGATGATATCATAAAAGAAAGCGGATTAACTGCTGAACAAATTTATAACATAGATGAGACCGGGCTTAATTATAAAATGCTGCCACAGAAAACTCTCGCTTCAAAACAAGAAACGCTGTTAAGTGGGTTCAAATTATACAAGGAAAGGATAACTGCTGCTCCATGTAGTAACGCAAGTGGGACTCACAAATTGCCTCTTTTTGTTATCGGCAAATCACAGAAACCGAGAGCATTTAAAAATATAAATTTGTCATCATTGCCAGTTCATTATCGGGCTCAAACGTATGCGTGGATGGATTCAGCACTATTTAAAGATTGGTTTCACACTGTTTTCGTCCCTGAAGTTACAAAACATTTAAAATCGAGGGGTCTTCCCCAGAAGGCCCTTCTTGTTTTGGATAATGCTCCGTCACATCCAAATGTGTCAGAATTGACGAAGGGCGAAATAAAAACAATTTTCTTACCCGCAAATGTAACTTCATTGATACAACCACTAGACCAGGGGGTTATAGAGTGTATAAAGAGAAAATATCGCAAAAAGTTCTTGACAATCCTTCTGGAAAAAATGAAGAATGGAATCGATTTAATCGGTGCAATTAAATCTCTTAACATCAAGGATATTATTTACATGATAGCAGAAGCTTGGGATGATATTCTTCCCACAACATTATCTAAGTCTTGGCGAAAACTTTGGCCTAATATTAAAAAACACATGGAAGAAGCTGAACAAAAAGAAGACGAAGAAGAAGAAGAAGAAGAAAAAGAAGAAGAAGAAGAAGAAGAAGAAGAAAGAGTAGAAGATGGAGAATCGGAAACCGATCATTTAACATCATTGTCTAATGACTTGCAACGTTTACAAGGTGGTGAAGAATTGCAGCAGACTGATATCCAAAATTGGCTAGCTGCCGATGATGAGGGCTATAACAATATCAGTGACGCAGAAATTTTACAGAATGCTACTACGAGCAGGGCTGTAGAACAAGAAAACTGCGATGAAGATGAATCAGATAGGGAGGAGATTTTACCTAAAGTTACGCACTCTGCACCTATAGAGGCTCTCGACACGATTCTTCAGTATGTAGAACAATAAGACTCGTCTACACCCATGGATGTGATTTGGATTAAAAAGTGGAGGGAGCATGCGGCAACCAAAAGAAGGTCCACATTAAAGCAAAATAAAATAACAAACTTTTTTATATGAACTATTGTGGTATGATTTAGTTAACAATTGTATTCTTGAAAATGCTTTTGTACTCTTCATAAATATATATAGAATGCATAATTTACAACATATTTGCAAAAAATCGTTGCTACCCTCTTGTATTTAAAATATAAATGGCCAAGGCCCTAAACAAATTCGGTACCCAAATTCCAAGAAGGTAGTAAGTCAGACACCACCACGGTAATTAACCTTCTATTAAACTTTAGGAAGACGCTTGTCTATTAAATAATCACCAACTTATAACACTCAGTCTTACCTCTTACTTCCCCAAGGGTCGATGTTAAATATGGGAGTCAGCACTGCCTCCAGCTACAGTCAGAGAAGGGCGAGTTCGAACACCGTACTAAGTCGAAGGTTAAGTTGTCAGGGCGCCTATCCGTAAAAATATGCTAAGCCCAACAGATATTCAGACCCCGGACCAGATCCAATGTAAAACTCCCCAGGTGATAAGAAAATAAGACCAACACACGCTCATTCAAACTTAACAATCAGTTTATTGACATACTAACTCAGTTCTCAACAGTGTATTCCAATTACTGTACATATCCGGCTATATTATATAATCTCTGATTTTCAAGAGATATTTAAAACAAGGAAAAAAAACAATGAAAAGTAAATCACAAGCGCAACTCAGTTGCCAGTATTAAATTCTGAAGGATAAGTTAAAACTTAAATGGTCACCCAAGGTGATCCACAACTCAAAATTATCAGTGACGTACAATTACATAATCTAAGAAATTCGAAATGGTGAACACAAGAAACAATCTTAAAATTAAGAATAATTAACCAACAATATTCTTACACGCACACAGTTATAAGGCAACTTGCCGAAAGTCCCTCCAAAGTCGAACAGTTTGATCGTGAATTGCAACACGTCAACACTGAAATAAAACACCCTGTATACCAGAGGCAACCGACAATCTATTCGACATTAGAGTGCAGACTCTAAGTTGTAAAGTATCTAATTCTATAAAAAAAATTAGCGCTAGTTAACTATGTTTTACATAAGGAAATGTGATTAAGTTTAATTCAATAATTTCTTACGAGATTGTACAAAAATAAATTACAATGATTGACTAAATGCACTAAATAACAACTAAGAAGTTACACAAGACAGATGTGAGGCTACACTGCCCATACACATCCAAAATTTAGTTCAATTTCTGAATCCAAAAATAAAAAGGCTACGTAACGTCTCCAAAAATGACAAAGTAACCTCCAAATTGGGGTCACTATTATTAATAAACTACGTTAATTTAATTAATTCAAATCATAAAGGCTCACATGCCACAAGAAGTTAAAATAGGAAATTACGATGACTTATTTAATTAGTACTCGATATTGACATAAATTTTACCAAAACTGTTTAGTCAATAAACTCTACACTCTGGATAATATCAAGAAAATGTACACAGTCACAATACCTTAAGGAAAATCACATCCACAGCTACCAAACACGGTACCTCCTACGGATCCACACGTTATAAGAAATCTGCTCTCCTATCTTCGGCTAACGACATCTCAAGAAAATAGCGTATGTAGGCTACAGAATTCCATAAATCTGTACCTTAATTATGTCTTCACCGCAAGATCCAGCAATAAATTTCCTGGCACCGTAAGATTACCATAGCACGTGGTTCTTAAATCTTAACCCCAACAAAAGTGCTCAAATGAGGTCTAGGCCTTGCACCACACTAACCGAGCAATTAAACAATTCCTAGCCAGTGAAAGAAAATATCCTCGCAAGATTCAATCAAAACACCAAAATTCAAAGATAACACTTGAGAAGTACTATAACATCCGCTTTTGTAAGCGATTACAAACGATAAGACTTCAAAACTCTACAACATTCTCAAGTAGGCTAAGGAAAATGCTTCTGCTCTTGTGGTGTTTAATCCTTCCTCGATGACTGTTAAAGTGCAAGAGAAAGATTCTAACATGTCAAAAACCGACCAACAAGCGGAACACGAACAATTGCTCTAAAAGACCGAACGATCCAATCCAATATTTTAAACGTACGACATAAACACAGATTCAAATGACAATAGAAAAATGGAAAATAACTATAAATAATTTGTTACATAACTCTAAGCCCAAAAAGAAGTTCTAAAACTAAAGTAGCAAAAATTAAAAATAACAAATCTATTAAATAAAACCTCGTACGCCATCTACCCGTCAATGCCTGTATACGTTACACACACCTGCGATAAGGCAGATCTCGTGGCAATTGAGATCTTACGAAAATCTACACCAGATGGCAGTAGTAGTAGGAAGATGACATAAATTTAATCCAAAATAAAATTACGTATTCAACGTTAAACTAAAATAATCCATTAAGGGATAAAATACAACAAAAAACATTGTAACATCGTTATTCGGTAAGAGTAAAAGTGATACTTCCGGTCCGAATTTTGAATTTTTTGTTATACGAAAGATATTGGAAATTAAGTTCTAAATACTTTTACATTCGTAGCGTACCTGTCTAAAAAGCATGACTTGCAAAATATTTTCAAAAAACTGATTTTCGATAAGAGTAAAAGGCCTACTTCCGGTAGGAATTTCGAAAAACTTTTTTAATAAAATTGTTCACAATTTCAATTTTAGGTACATATGAATTCTTTATAAATTAGTCTAAACTTAGTAGTTGACGAAATATTGGCAAAATTCGATTTATTCATTGAAGTAAACTACTACTTCCGGTCTACCGATTTTACTGAAAAACTAATCAGATCTCAAGAGGGATATTATACTCGTAAATACAAAATTTGGAATTGATATTTACAGCGGTTTGACCGCTATCCTGGTCACACACAGAGAGAGACACACACACACAGAGAGAGAGAGAGAGACACACACACAGAGAGAGAGACACACAGACATTTTTTAAAAACAATTTTTTGGTATTAGGGGACTTCAAAACGTGGACATCTGCAAAAATCTCGAGGTCGAAAATTTTCGTCATCACAATACTTCCTTATACTACGTATAAGAAAGTAAAAAGAGGAAAAAAAGGGGGAAGTGGGTTAAAACCCTCATAAAATTATGTGTATCGTACTACTAAACAAATAAATTAAGTAAAGGAGATTTATTTACATCCAGTTGATCATTTAAAAGAAAATGAGAGTTTTTGTGTTTATTGATATTTAGGGCTTCTATCAATTTTATATTCTTATGTTGTACGCCTAACACAGAAAAATCTTCTTTAAAATTATGTCCTTCGTCCCTTAAATGGTTCGCATATGTAGAATCTGTTTTTTGGTTTTTGTATCATGACAGATGTTCTTTGATACGAGTTTCAGTTTAGTAACACAGAATTAACGCTGTTAAAAAGGTTTTAACCACAACATCAAACCATTAGTAAATGAATCTAATTTAGAACAATTAGCAGTAGAAACAGAATTTGCTCTCCTAAAGGTACCTAATAATACCCTTACTAAATTTGTTACCTCCGACTTGATAAAAAATTCCACTTGCAACATCACCAAAAATAATTCACACTATTCAATTTCCAAATCCATAAAAACAAAAGCTTCAACTAATAATTTAATTTCACCAGGGCGGACAAAGGAAAAACAGTACTTGCAATAAAAAAAGAAGACTGTAAACAAAACTCTAGAATTTTTAAACCCATCTCACAAATTATTACACAAAGATCCAACTAAACAATTTCAAAAAGATATAAAAACCACCATTAAAAATACCTCCATGCTATTCAGTGAATTTGATAAACAACAATTGATATCAATGAACCCCCAAGCACCTAAACTTTACTCCTTAATTAAATTACATAAAGAAAATTACCCGATTCGCCCGGTAGTTTCACACGTCACGGCCCCATCTTATAAATTATCTAAAAAGTTAATACATATTATTTTGAAATATTCCAAATTTAAACCTAAACATAGCATTAAAAATTCATATGAATTAATTAATAAATTAAATAATATAGACTTTAAAAACAATACTAAATTAATTTCCGTTGATGTGAAACATCTTTTCCCAAGCATTCCCCCATTAGAAGCAGTACAATTAGTAGAAGAACTACTAATAAAAAATAATGCAAACCCTCACATCATTAACGAGATTATAAATTTACTGAAAGTATGTGTACAGCAAAATTATTTTCAATTTAATGAACACATTTATATAGGTAGTGAGGGTTTAACGATGGGCAATCCCCTCAGCCCTTTACTAGCACATATTTTTATGGATAATTTAGAATCAATCATAAGTAATAACACTACATTTAATAATGTCCTTTTTTGGTATATTATACCTAGGTATGTAGACGATATTTTAATAGGCTTTAGGGGTTCCAAAAGATAACTAATTTCATTGCATTATTTTATCAATACAATTCACAAGAATACAAAGTTCACTATTGAAGAAGAGACTTAGTTTCAACTTTCTAGATTTAACACTCTTAAATTCTAATAATAAAATTAGTTACAGCATTTACCGTAAAGAGTCACATACAGACATAACGATTCATAACTCGTCATACCATCCTTTACAACAAAAAATGGCAGCTTACAATAGCTTAGTACACAGATTAGTGAATGTCCCCTATCCCGAGATAACTTTACCAAAGAATTAAATTTAATAAAACAAGTTGCACTTAATAATGGTTATGACCCGACCATAATTGATAACTTAGTCTCGAAAAAATTATTATTAAAAATAGTTTCTTTAACATACCCCATGCCAGAACGAAAACATGCTCAAGTCTATAGATCATTAACATACATGGGTACATTAGGCGTAAATTTATCCAAACTACTAAAAACACACGGCGTTCAAAACCAGTAACAATCTATACAAATATAAAAAAACAAAACGATAGTACAGAAAAAAAGACATAAATCAGGGGTCTATAAATTAACTTGTGGGTCTTGCCCGAAACAAACAGATTCTACATATGCGAACCATTTAATGGACGAAGGACATACTTTTAACAAAGATTTTTCTGTGTTAGGCGTACAACATAAGAATATAAAATTGAATTTCTTAGACGCCCTAAATATCAATAAACACAAAAACTCTAATTTTCTTTTAAATGATCAACTGGAAGTAAATAAATCTCCTTTACTTAATTTATTTGTTTAGTAGTACAATACATATAGTTTTATGAGGGTTTTAACCTACTTCCCCCTTTGTTTCCCTTTTTCCCATTTTTTCTTACCTCCTACAACCGATACACATGAAATATATACTTTGTAACTTATATTTTAAGTCATTGCTGAAGAAGCCACTGTGTGGTGAAATAATTGTTCAATTTTTAGTTATTAAAGTGTAGTTCAACAAGTCTGTTTTGTTTTATTTACGTTTGTTTTATAATTATAGACCGGACACGAGAGCCGTGTTACTTCCTTACATTCTGAAATACTTCGAGCATCGTCATTTAAACATGTAACGAAATTTTGTAAACTATCGAAATTCTCTGCATAAAAACTAGTAGCTTCCATGTTTCCTATGTAGTTATTATTGGCGAGGAAGGCAGTGACAAAGATGGAAGTTTTTCACTGTAAAGAGCTACTCTCAATGGTGCTTTTCTGAAATTTTTTTTTAAAGCGGATACAAATCTCTCATCTTCCGGATGTTTCTGTGGAGAGTATGTGCTACACAAGTAATATGCAGCATATAAGTATATGTTTCCTTTAATAGTCTGCGTGTTTTTAACATATATGCGTCACTGTCACTAACAAACAAAAGTATTTTTCCTTGTTACTGTCGTCCGAATGAAGCATTTTGTGCAAATTCTCGTGAATGGTTTAAGCAAATGTTTCCGCATCAACTGTTATATGGAATAGTTGGATGTAGTACACCAGCTACAACATTTACCACAGAGCGTCCTAATATACCGATAGTTTTGACGGCACCTATCCATAGGTACTGATTTGAAAGATGTCTTCTACTGCTTTCGTGAAACACTTAGAAACACGGTATTTGCGTAAGGTGGATTGATCAGGAACATTTCGATCAGTATATTTTTGGAGAGATGTTTTCACAGTGTGATTGTCAAATTTATTTAATGGAATATTAGCCGCCATTAAAGTTTAACAGCGTTCTTCGTTAAAATTGTCAGCTTCCAACGGGTCCAATTTTTGTGTATGTTTTAGCGGAGCTAAGTGACGTACGTGCGATTTTTTGGCATTCTGTAGCGGTATTTTACAGACTGCAATAAATTTCGGAAACACTGACAATGGAGGACATGCAATCAGTATGACCCTTAATCAAATTCGCCATTGTTTCACGATGCTATTCTCGGCGTTATTTCATATCGTATCTGAAAAAGTAATATAAACAATGTTCTAGATCTAAATATATGATAACTAAAAAGGTATATTATTAAAACTTGACGAAATCAAGTGCACACTTACGTCAAGATAATTGGGAGAAGTAGATACAATGAAACGATATTAAACAGGAACTATTATAAACATTACGAAGTAATGTTTGTAATAGTAATTAATAGTCAAAACAATGAAAAAACGAAAATAACTCCCCGTACTTTATTTATCTTACGAAATATAAGGTAAATAGAATAAGTTTTAAAAACTCCTCACCCTTCTACCTACGCCGATGAAGAAAGGAATTTAAGAGTAAAGTCGCCCTTTTTTTGCTGTCGTTTTCGCGACGTAAATAGATGTTGCAGTTCATCATTTTTCATCCAAAATAGTCCGAAAACTTTCGTTGCACCCTTTATTTACTACTGCATTAGATAACCTTTTGGTATTCCTTATTAAGTCTTGCTGATGTATTAATTCTAACATCCATTTTATTTTCTCCTTGTGAAACATTTTTGGATATTCCGGAATTTAATATACATTAAATTTAAACAGAAAATATATTAAGTAATTTACAAGTTTAATAATCATTGTTCAAATATGAATGAATATTCAAATTAAGTAACATAATTTATACTAAAAATAGAAGAGCCTTACATTCTGAAATACTTCGAGCATCGTCATTTAAACATGTAACGAAATTTTGTAAACTATCGAAATTCTCTGCATAAAAACTAGTAGCTTCCATGTTTCCTATGTAGTTATTATTGGCGAGGAAGGCAGTGACAAAGATGGAAGTTTTTCACTGTAAAGAGCTACTCTCAATGGTGCTTTTCTGAAATTTTTTTTTAAAGCGGATACAAATCTCTCATCTTCCGGATGTTTCTGTGGAGAGTATGTGCTACACAAGTAATATGCAGCATATAAGTATATGTTTCCTTTAATAGTCTGCGTGTTTTTAACATATATGCGTCACTGTCACTAACAAACAAAAGTATTTTTCCTTGTTACTGTCGTCCGAATGAAGCATTTTGTGCAAATTCTCGTGAATGGTTTAAGCAAATGTTTCCGCATCAACTGTTATATGGAATAGTTGGATGTAGTACACCAGCTACAACATTTACCACAGAGCGTCCTAATATACCGATAGTTTTGACGGCACCTATCCATAGGTACTGATTTGAAAGATGTCTTCTACTGCTTTCGTGAAACACTTAGAAACACGGTATTTGCGTAAGGTGGATTGATCAGGAACATTTCGATCAGTATATTTTTGGAGAGATGTTTTCACAGTGTGATTGTCAAATTTATTTAATGGAATATTAGCCGCCATTAAAGTTTAACAGCGTTCTTCGTTAAAATTGTCAGCTTCCAACGGGTCCAATTTTTGTGTATGTTTTAGCGGAGCTAAGTGACGTACGTGCGATTTTTTGGCATTCTGTAGCGGTATTTTACAGACTGCAATAAATTTCGGAAACACTGACAATGGAGGACATGCAATCAGTATGACCCTTAATCAAATTCGCCATTGTTTCACGATGCTATTCTCGGCGTTATTTCATATCGTATCTGAAAAAGTAATATAAACAATGTTCTAGATCTAAATATATGATAACTAAAAAGGTATATTATTAAAACTTGACGAAATCAAGTGCACACTTACGTCAAGATAATTGGGAGAAGTAGATACAATGAAACGATATTAAACAGGAACTATTATAAACATTACGAAGTAATGTTTGTAATAGTAATTAATAGTCAAAACAATGAAAAAACGAAAATAACTCCCCGTACTTTATTTATCTTACGAAATATAAGGTAAATAGAATAAGTTTTAAAAACTCCTCACCCTTCTACCTACGCCGATGAAGAAAGGAATTTAAGAGTAAAGTCGCCCTTTTTTTGCTGTCGTTTTCGCGACGTAAATAGATGTTGCAGTTCATCATTTTTCATCCAAAATAGTCCGAAAACTTTCGTTGCACCCTTTATTTACTACTGCATTAGATAACCTTTTGGTATTCCTTATTAAGTCTTGCTGATGTATTAATTCTAACATCCATTTTATTTTCTCCTTGTGAAACATTTTTGGATATTCCGGAATTTAATATACATTAAATTTAAACAGAAAATATATTAAGTAATTTACAAGTTTAATAATCATTGTTCAAATATGAATGAATATTCAAATTAAGTAACATAATTTATACTAAAAATAGAAGAGCCTAAAAATAAGATTACCTAAGGCGGTACAGTCTTTCGGCTTTTCTTAGCAAAACAACTCATAAATCATACTTGAAATATTCCTATTAGTTGCATTCTTATTTGTGGCCTTATTTTGTGTGTTTTCTCGGTGGTAGTGGCGGTAGTGGTGGTGGGGGATGGTTTGTCAGCAAAACAACCGGAGGGCCTAAATTTAGAATATAATGCCTTTTTGTGATCAGAAATTCCGTGTATATACGTAAATTGCTGTAACCATTAAAGTCACGGAAAGACGCCTACGGCCACTATTTCTAAAATAAACAATATTATGTAAAATATATGTTGATGTTCCGAATAAAAGAAAGCAGTTAAGATTTTTATTGATTCTCGGGCGAAAGTAACAACAACAACTACTGGAGGAACAAAATTTTAGCGTTTATTTTATTTATGACTCAAAGGAAATGAAACATTATATTTGAATATCACAAGTTTGCGTTACATAACATTCAAGACTTGGTAATATACACCTGTGTAAATTATACACCTCCCACGTATTATTGGCTTGATTAAGAAGTATATATGTTCAAATAAAATGGATAAGAAAGTATATATTCAGGATGTTGATCCGTAGTTAGTTTAAATTATTTTTGATTCTTGAAATATATTTAATGATGTGCCCAGTTAGCATAATAACTAGTTTGTGTAGCAAATACTAGTAAATACTTGTTCACAATCTTGGTCTTGCATTACAGATGATAGCTCTGAAGATATTGTAACGAAATGAGTTTACATTAAATAAAAGAATCAGATCTCTCGGCGCGATAAAAACGAAATTGTCACACGCAAAAAAGAGGCAGACCGGGCGACGTATAAAAACGCTCTTATTTACACACCACCCTAAATCATCTCGGCTTGTCGGCTTATAAAAACGAAATGCAAGTAAAACAGTGAGTCATGAATGTCTATGGAATATTCTTCAAAACATCGAGAGAAGTATGGAATTTACAGGAATGCTCTAGTAATCTTCGCATGTGTATATAAGGCGACTGGGTCACCGATGGATTCATTGCGGGATTGATTGCGGAGAAGTAATTGCGGAGTTTCGGGAAAGAAAGTCCTTAAGTAGTCTCGAGTGCGTGATAGCCAAAGAAATAAATATAGTAGTGCCGTCTTATATAAATAGAAGTGTTACATAAATACGGGCAGAAATATTAGTAGTAGAACTAAATAAATACAAGTGTTAATTTTAATTTATTAATAGTAGTTTAAGTGTGATAAGTTAGTTTTATATTTTATATTGTTATATAATTTTAAGTATATAAATATACAAACTGTTTTTAAATAAATAATTGCACGAGTTGTTTATTGGAACCCGAAAACGTTACAATGTATACAACAACTGTTGAATAGACAATTCTTTATTATGCGACGTGTAAATTATTTAAATCTTAAATATGTATGTTATGATTGGAGATCGGAAGTTAGGAGTACATCATGTCAGTGAAAGGGCGCATCGAGGACATCGTCTATCCAGATTTGATAGGACTTAAAATGGATACATCAATCACACTATTATTCCAAAAAATTATCTCGACCCAAAATGTGACGACTGACTGGAAAAACTGCATCACAATATCAATCTATAAAAAGGGAAACAAGAACGACCCGGAAAATTATAGAATGATATCTTTACTAGCCAGTATAAGGGAGCTGTTCACAAAAATTATAACAACAAAAATAACAAACAGAAAAGAAATAAGTGAACAACAACAAGACTTCAGACAGAATCGACAGTGGACGCAATGTTCATCCTCAGATAAATGCTTGAAAAATCTCTAGAATATAATAAACCTTTGTTTCTTTGGCTAATAGATAGGAGAGCGTGCGACAGAGCATAAATAGCTGACAGCATAGATATACTCCAGGAAAACAAGTACCGTACCTTACATTAACGTAACAGAAGAGCTCAATAAAAATATATAACGGTTCAAAAATCACAGTCTTAATTACTTTGTTTTAATTACATATCTTTATTTTTCAATATTATTTGTATATTTTCAGTATAGTAGCGACATCTATGTATGATTCACTTAAGTCGGTTAGCTACTCGGCTAGTGTTGTTCTAATTATCTATTTTAAATTTATTTATTATTATTTAATATCCGGTATACTTAGTATTATTTTAAGTTACTTGTGTTTTCTTTTTCAATAATTTAGTAACAATTTAAATTGAAATTCGTACTTAATTAATTAGGCTGTGTGAGAATATTCTTCTTTAAGTTGATACTGTTCTACCTTACCGGCTTTTCATTTCGCTGATTGTCATTTTGATACCTCTAGTATAAGTCATGGCACATTCCTGTTTTTGATTTTAATCAAGTAACATCGTGTGAGTAAAATCTCGGAACCAACATTCAATGATTTTGGTAGATTAATATATCTATAATCATCGTATTTAGCGGAGTATTTTGTTTGATTACTTTCTGTATGGAGGAGAATTGCGATTGGAATTTTGGTGTTGTTGGTGACGCAATTTTTCCTTTTTAACAACATTTGGTCGGATTAAATGTGATTTGAATTCGCATGGCGTTGGCCTATTTTTATATGACAGAATATATGATTATTCGTATGTACTTTGGAAGAACATAAGTCAGGTATTTATCTATGAATTAATCTAAATTTGTTATAATTCATTTCTAACCTATATGCCTCGTGTGTTGTTGACATTTTTCTTTAGAACTAATTATTCTCTCTATTCAGAGGAAAACTTTTGACCTGAAACTTGAGACGTAATTGTGAGACGTAGATCCACAATTGTATGTGGAATTATCTATTAAGCCCTTTGGATTTTGGATGCCTGATATTGTTGTTCCGTTGGAAATTTAAATCATTCTTTCGCGGCCATCACCTTTTGCATCGCTGTTGATACCAGCTAATGAAGACCCCATTAGATTCAGATAAGTGCCACAATGATTGGATTTTAGTTAAGTTCTTACGTAACAGTCCATTTTACAGGGTGTATTTGATTAGTTTCAGTAACTTTGACATATATTTTGTAATTATATATGATATATTATATAGGGTGAACTTAAATAATCTTTGCACTATGTAATAGATTTAGTAATTTTGTATAAGAAATAAGCAAGTGTGGATTATGGTAAATTTTGATTTTATGTACTAGGTTAATATTTTAATTGTTTAAGTGGTCGCTTTTTCCTAAATCATAACCTTTTGTAACGGAAAATTTGCAAATTCTTCGAAACTTTCAGTAATATATCACCTATTGTGTTTATTTTAAATTTAAGAGTGCTTCGATTATTAGAACTTTTAATTTATTCATCTCAGCGTTGCGGTGTCGGTAGAACGAAGCGGTGCTTACTTCCCGGACGTGCCTCGTATTTTCATCCCGTAAACATCACGAATAAAAAAAAATCAACCAAATTATTGTTCCTATCGTCAGTTATGATCGAGATCCGAATTTTTCGACTTTCCTATGAAATTGTCAAAAATTTCTTTTTCTGGAAACTTGTCTATGACCATAACAAAAATAAACAAAAAAAAAAGAGTTAGGCATATCCATCGTTGAAATCGTGAGTTATGGTCTTATGGTCTCTATACAAAAATGCTTTAGAAAGAAGCACTTTCAGTTTTTTTCAAATTTTCCAATTTCCGGACAACTTTTTGGATTTTTCTTTCCCTAAGGCTATTCGGCCTACTACCAATGTTTTTTAAAAAAAAATACCCAAATCTATCCATTATTACGCCATAACACTGTCGAAGACATTGTTAATATGACGAGAACTGCTGAATTGTTTCTAGAATCTATTTTTATTTGGTCTGTTCAAATAGTACTCTTTCTAAACAAACTCTGACAATTTTCTTCTCATGAAATAGAGATGTGTTGATCCTAAAATCGATACCTGTGGAATACTAAAAGAAATAATCCCAGAAGATCATTTTATTTTAGATTCAAATTTGTTAAGTGTGATTTAACGGGCCCACACACTGCGTTTTTGTTCGACGAACAAGTCTGTTCGAACAAAAACGTCGCAAAACCGAAGTGTGTGGGTCGAAAACCATCGTTGATGTTGGCGTACAAATCTGCTGAAAATAATCTGGTTCGGCCTGTTTATGTCCGTCGAACATGTTCGTCGAACTAATCTGAAGTGTGTGGGGTAAACAGTTTTAAAAGACGACGATTTTTTTGCAGTGGTGTAGTTCTATGTAGTATTATACAGGGTGTTCCTAAATATCATGTACATAAGGAAGGGAGTAACTATTTGGTTTATTTTGTGCCTAAAATTTTATATAAACATAGGTCTGCAAAAGCTTCGTTACCAATATGCAGGGTGTTGAAATTTCAAGAATTTTTCACTTTTTACTGTATAGCTCCTGCAGTTTTTGAGATATTTTGTTCAAATTTGGAAGGTAGGTTACGCTATAAGGCCTGCATCATTAGCCATGCCAAATGATTATGTAAATCTACAGGGTAATAATTTTTTCGGGGTCATACCCTCTTTTCTCACCCTGAACTTTTTTGCGATGCGCCACTGCTAGATTCTAAAATACGCAATAAATTTTCTGTCTTGTTTAGAAACTTTTTGATCTCTTGTATTTTTTTCTTATCTCTGACCGTTATCGAGAAAAAAAAATAGATAACAATTTTCTGTAATTCGCCAGAGAAAATTAATTTTTTTAAAATGGTCTAGTAGGCTCTGGCTTTATTCAGATAATCACTTGAGTTTATTAATTTTAAGAGTTAAGGTGCTACTACCTGTTAAAAAATAGGATGACCCGGTTTTCGTAACATTGTTTTATTACAATACAAAGTAACATAACTAATAACAATAAAAACCCTAAGTAATAACAATGACAATGAAACTATGCTACAACAATTGTTGAAAGTGTCCTCCTTCAACCCTTATACAGGCGTCCGCTCTTCTTCTCATTGATGCTCGCACTCTCTCAAATACTCCTGGAGTATTTCTTATCGTTTCAAATCCATCGATTATTCGATTTCGTAAGTCATCAACAGTATTCACAGGTGTTGTATACACTAGAGATTTGAGATGTCTCCACAAAAAAAATCTAGAATATTTAAGTCAGGGGACCTAGGGGGCCATGGCTGAGGTCCACCTCGTCCTATCCACCTATTCTCATATACTTCATTTAAATACTCCCGAGCCAAAATAGAAAAATGTGATGGGGCGCCATCGTGCATATACCACATTTGATTTCTAAGTAAAAGGGGCAAGTCTTCAAGTAATAAAGGCAATTCATTCTGCAAAAACAGCCTGTATGACTGACCAGTAAGTCGACCAGGCAAAAAACAAGGACCAATCAAATTATCTCCAATTATACCACCCCATACATTTAATGAGAACTGTTCTTGAAAATGCGTTTCTACAATTTCATGTGGATTTTCATCTGCCCACGTGTGGTTGTTGTGGAAATTCATAATTGAAGTCCTTGAAAAATTCACTTCATCGGTAAAAAGGATTTTACAATCAAAAATGCGGTCTACTGCTAGCTTATTAAGGTACCATTGGCAGAAATCAAACCTTAAAGGGAAGTCTCGGGGAAGAAGAGCCTGCACTCTCTGAATGTGGTAAGGGTATAGCAGGCAAACACGTAGAATACGCCAAACCACTTGATGACTAATATTTAAATGTTCACTGATTTTTCTGGTGCTGGTGCGAGGATGTCTGTCTATTTCATTCAGAACAGCCTCTTCGATCTGTGGTGTTCTAACAGTACGTGGTTTACCTGCATCATTAGTATTCTTTTTAAAAGTTCCAGTTTCTCCAAGACGCCTATGAATATTTGAAAATATTCGATGATCGGGTATCATTCTATTGGGATAGCGCTCCATGTACAGACGCCTGGCTTCTCTTGCATTTCCATTCGCAAGGCCATAGATAAAATGCATGTCAGCCATTTCAGAATTCGCGAAATTTGGCATATTTACAAAATTATAACGAGTATTTAAAACACTTTTACACCTTACAGTTTGCAATTTAAAACTTTACTTATACAGACACAAGTTACGATTTCTAATGTCAATTGTCAAATTAATAAACTCAAGTGATTATGTGAATAAAGCCAGAGCCTGCTAGACCATTTTAAAAAATTTAATTTTCTCTGGCGAATTACAGAAAATTGTTTTCTATTTTTTTTTTCTCGATAACGGTCAGAGATAAGAAAAAAATATAAGAGATCAAAAAGTTTCTAAACAAGACAGAAAATTTATTGCGTATTTTAGAATCTAGCAGTGGCGCATCGCAAAAAAGTTCAGGGTGAGAAAAGAGGGTATGACCCCGAAAAAATGATTACCCTGTAGATTTACATAATCATTTGGCATGGCTAATGATGCAGGCCTTATAGCGTAACCTACCTTCCAAATTTGAACAAAATATCTCAAAAACTGCAGGAGCTATACAGTAAAAAGTGAAAAATTCTTGAAATTTCAACACCCTGCATATTGGTAACGAAGCGTTTGCAGACCTATGTTTATATGAAATTTTAGGCACAAAATAAACCAAATAGTTACCCCCTTCCTTATGTACATGATATTTAGGAACACCCTGTATATTCATATTTATTTAAGTCGTGTTATTATAACTGTAAAATCTTTACCATTTCAAGTTTAGTTAATCTACGTAATTTCAAGATCTGTACACGAACTTATTGTATTCAAATAATGTAATTTAAAACATACAAATATTTTACAAGATTTAAATTACTGCATCTATAACACAATTCTCCGAAGGTAATTATTCCCCACATTAGAGATTTTGTGAACATCTATTAACAACCTTCGGAAAATCCAAACTGTTTATCACCCTGATCTTATAATTCTTTGTAATGGTATTGCAATTCCTACCTTCGCCCATTTTGCCCGTTTCTTTTTTTTTCTCTTTTGATTTTATGGCTAATGCCGCCGCCACTGCACACGCATATATTGTCTTCATATTATTACACTGCCGAACAAAACTGCTGAACAAAACTATAGTCTGTAGACAACTCACGTTCGTTGGTTTTGTTCGAACAGACTTGTTCGTCGAATAAAACTGTCGAACAAAAACGCAGTGTGTGGGCCCCTTAAAGGTTGAAAAAAAAATAAAAAGCTTGAGTTGAGCTGATCATCTCGGAGGAGTAGCAAGTGATCTTAACATTCACCTTTCTGTATGAAGAAAATTAATATTTTATAAAACGAATGCCTTGAAAGTTTATAACACCGCTCGCATACTAATAAAAAAAGATCGAATTTAAATTTATTTTTAGTAGGTAGTTTCTAGTATAACGCCTCGTTATTCATGTATACTTTTAATTCGCGACAATCTCCTGCGATCATTACAGTTCACAGTTAGGCCCCTATTAAACTACAGTTTATTTTTTTTTACTTTGCTTTTTATGAACGAAGTGGAAAATAAAACAGGAGAACGGAAAAAGTTGGTATTATGAATCAAATTTAACGTCTCATATTGTGCGTATGCGTGCGCTCGTGTCCCTTTCGTGCATGTACGAGAGTGTGACTACATCAAATGCGGAAACATAAAAGAGCCCGAATCTATTTTTAGAACAGCATAAGCTTTCTCTCACCCCTGGAGCAGGACCGATTCGACACGAATAGCACCGAAGGTATTTCTTGGGGTTAGTTGCGTCACGGCTGCCGGAATATTTCTTCGCCATCCCAGTTACTGTATCTATCTACTTTTATCCGCAACTTTTTGCGAGGAGGCAGTGATTCATCTCGAGAAGATAGGATGACCAGCAGATAAAAAGCGTTCCATAATATTATTGCAGCGCCTTTTCATTTATTTTCTTTTGTTCGGACTTTAATTGTTTCAACAGATGCTTGGGCGTAATTTATGAATTACTAAATATTATATTTAGTCGACGTTACTATTGTTTTTCGTTATTTTCTGACTCCTCTTACTAAGTTAGACAATAATTTATGTCTAAACTGTTTGTAAACAACACATTTCTGAGTCTGTATACAGTGAGTTCTTATATGTACACCGACAACACTTACTAATTGTGCAATCTAAGGATTATTTTCGGAGTAAATATATAGCACTTATAATAATACTCACAATTATAACTATTTTTTGTTAAAAAAATAATCATTCTTTAAATCCCAAAATCATAAATATATTAATGTATCGTTTCGATAAATCCATGCCTTGAATCCATTGTTTGTGGAAGCATTTCTATATTTGATATCCACCTTACACATCTACCATGGATTTTAAAAATTTCTAGTTTGTGTTTGAAATATCCACAAAATATAGCATATTCAATATAGAATGAAATGCGGCAAAATAATCCATCTTAAGAAATTTCAATGATATTCTATTGCTGAGTAATCTAATTAAAAATATCTTGTTTATATATTTTTTGCGTAACTTGTCAGTATTGGATTTCTAAGTCAAGTTGCAATCGAGGAAGATGCCAAGGGATTTATTGAACTGTTGCCTTTTCTATGACTATGTTAATATTTGGTTTTGCGATTTGGATTTATTTATTTTAAGTTTATTAGCAATAAATCAGTTTCTTCATTATTCTCGATAATATTGGCAATTGGTTTGTATATAACAAGCCCGAATTTATTGAAGTTGTCTTCAAGTTGTATATATTGACATAGGTATATTGTATCATTGATGACAATTTACTGATTTTATCTGTCTAAGAAATTATGTTAAAAATTAAATACAATATTAATAAATTATGTTAAGGACGTTTATTATTATTATTTTTCTTTTATTGCTTTTTTATAAAGTAATATTCTCTGTGCTTACAGTCATCTTATTACTTCATAATCGTAAAATAATGTATATTTAAAATTAAATCTGGAAAGACCAAGAGGAACATCAGTCTCCTAATGTAATCTCTTTCTTAGAAACTCCTCTATTGTCCGTTCTAGAAAATCTGTAAAATGCTTTGTCTAAATTACCATTTATTTTCATTTCTTTTATTAACATCATGCCGTTGTAGTACTTAGAAATTCATTAACATTTGCCGGATTTCAGAATTATAAATATGCTATAATTGAAGAAACCCATAAACGCACAGTACGGCTCATATATTTATATTAGATAATTGTATTGCTATTTGCTCCTTCCGAGAACCTTTAATGAAACATACAACCCATTAATGTTCGGTTTTTCCAGACAACAATGGAGGAGGTACGGTTTTGTAAACTTACCAGCCCACTCTAAATACTGAATTTGTTTGTAACAGAAAATTGAAATCAGTTTATCAATGAAACTCAACTTTTTAGCAGTTAGCTATCATGTATATCAGGTCTAGTTTGCATTCCGTAATCCGTTGCACCTCGACAATGACCTTACCCTAGATTACATTAAGGGCAGTTATTATATAAAGACAAAAAATCAACTTTAGGTACGCCGTACGCTAAAAGAACTACACAGGTACAGCCCAAATAATATGTAACTTAGAATGGACTTCCCTTCCCCGCCCGGCATACTTCAATACAATACTGTTAAAGTAATTCCCCAACGAGCCAACAGGCGAATAACCCGATCAACTCATTTCATAATATTCGGGGATTCCCTGTACGAAAGTATAAATACGCTTATTAGGATTTACTTTTTTCATTTATTATTCTAAGAGCGACAAGGTTACGCAGGTTATGTCATTTAAATTTAAAAGTCAATTATCTGAAAAAGTTATTTTAAATGGCGGGAGACTTTGGGTGGATCGACTAAGGGATTACATACACATTGCTACGCCCGTGCCTGTGAACGGGACATCTAGCCCTAAAACCGAAAAGGCCAGAAGCGCAGTCAAATATGGCGCATACGCATACTATATTTCCATCCGGCGGTAATTTTGATATGTCAAAATAAACTAAATCAACTTTAGCATTAATCCGCAAATAAAACTTAAAATTACGTTTCGGAAACTGTGTGACCACCTTCAGACGCCTTACCTTTTTGCTTCCCAAGTGCGATGAAAATCAAAGACAGAGATTATGCCGCTAGCTCATTCGTGTGTGGGCATAGGTTCTGTCGAGGCAGAGGTGGATGGAGTATCCGGCGCCATCTCTTTGAAGAATTAATCTCTATCCCAAAGTAAATTGACCCAAGAGAATGATCAATTGAAGGCACTTAGGTAACAAAATGAGAAACAAACATTCACAAGTCAACAAAACAATTTTAATTATGGTCTAAGCAATAGATTTAACAAGAACAACCACAAACAACAAGTAATGAAAATTAATTACGTTGCTCAGTTAAGGTTAGAGTTGGCCTGGTGAACTGGTCAGCCTGTATATTAGCATAAAGTATTAATTATTAAATGTAAATTAAAATATACAATTTCATTCAAGTTATAGCTGATCAGATCAGATAATTACAAATTTTACAGTAAAATATAAACAATGACGTTATGAGTTGCTATTATGCAAAACTACATTAGAAACAAAAAAAAAACCAAAAATCACAATTAGTGCGATATTCGTTCAATATTAATGGAAGCGATCTTAACAGAGATAAATCGGGCGCATTTAAAGGAAAACAAGTACTTGTCTTTTACAAAGCTTCTGCACCAAGGTATTTAATGACTACTCCCTGTAGATTCAGAAATTACATTCTTTAGCAACTAATCACAGAGATTTAAACAGGTATCAGCTGAGGATAGGCCCTCACAAAACAACCTTACCTAAATAGTTCAATAGTTCGCCCTTGCTACTGCAAGAGAATATTCCACAAAAGTAAAACAAATACAACAGCAAGTGCTGGTTTAAAATTCAAGCAATAAATAAATGAAATCGTTAAGTCTTAAACGTTGTTTAAAATATCAAGACAAATTATTATATCATTAGATTTGATCTACAAAATATTAACAAGATTAATTACTAGGCCATTAACTAGAACAACGATGTAATTCCTAATCAAACTGCCAATATTATATTAACAGAAATTGACTATTTGGACATTAACTCTGAATAGCATTTAAAGAACAAAAAAAATATCAAAACAAATCCTTAGTCACAAAGGACAACAAACTCTCTTATAACCTCCGATCAAACTCTTATATCGGGGTTCAACATGACACACAAAGGCCAAACAAATGTTACAATTGACTAATTAATCTCTAATACATTAGCCCTCAATATAAATAGCGTAATTAACCTAAGTTAACTTCCAAAAATTCAAGGAAATAAAATTTGTGCTACTTATCTCTACGAGCACATGAATCCCACTCATAAAACACATCACCCATAAATAAGTTCCGGATGACGGAAATGTGAGCCGAAAGCCACGGTGGTAATTCTTCCAGCAGCGAATTTCCTTGAAGTTATATTAATCCAATGTACTATTTTACATCAGCAACAAGATGGCGTCGGCATGATGTCGATGCACATGGTAATTAAAACGTGTCGTGCTTCTTTAATCTGGACTAATCCAGGTCATCCTAACAGCTAAAAATTAAGGGGAATGAAAGGGTAATTACTACGAAGCTAAATAACATTAGAATGCAAACATCTTACCTGCGATGATCGTGCAAATGAACGTCGGCTAAACAAATCCGTAACACATACGAAGACAGGAATAACGGGAAAATCTACGTACTTTTGCACCATCCGCATTTATCTAGCGTACCACTAACTCAAAACGGCAAATAAAACATTATAATCTTTATAGCAAAAGTACGGCAGACATTATATCATACGCTGCAAACGATCACACACAAATCTCGAAGCAACCGACCCAAAAGTGTCAGATACTCGCTGACTAAAATGAAATTTCCCACAAAACAGAGTCATCTGTGCCACGCAAAGCGAAATCTGCCGTTGTTATACCAATGAACCAAAATGAAAGACTATTTACAAATTACCGGGAGCAATGCACAAATACACAATCATATTTCGAACAGAATATTTACAGTAATTAAAAATAAAAATAAAAGACATTAATTCGGAATCAAATAAATAACCCCAAGCAGACTAACGTTAACCACCGATGACAGGTGGCGCTAGCGGAACAATATTAACCACTTATTTATTAATTACTATAATCGAAATAAAATATAATGGTTCCCGATGAGAACCGTAAAGTAGTCAAGGGAAATACCACACAAACCGAAAATGAAAGAATGGACATCCCGACGGTGATTAAAGAGTAACTCCAAGCATCTCACCAACACATGGACGAATTCAGAGGACATGTACACGGCAACCCACAGGGAATATACAAAAGAAAAAAAAAAAAAAGTTAACTGAGGCATCAAAATTAAAAGGAAAATGTAAGAACATTTGTCATCAAAACATAACAGTAGGATATTAGCTGACGTTAATCGTTTAACAGCTTCAACAAGTCATGATTCTGAAAATCTGAACACAACACCGCCGTCAGCTAAACGAAAGTTAGAAGATTATTTTACTAAAAGTGCCGACGATAGCCTGGATGATGTTTTGGCAAGAATGATTGCATTAGATGGATTTCCATTCAGTGTATTCATAACTTCAGACGATTTGAGGAAATTGCTCTTAGCGAAATACACGGATTTACCAAAATCAGCCGTCACAATTCGAAAGCGTGTTATGAATTACAGTGAAAAAATCAGAAAAGAAGTAATTGCAGAAATAAAATATTTGAAAAGTGCAGGTGAAAGATTGAGTCTATCTTTCGACGAGTGGACATCAACTTCCAATAAACGATACATGGCTGTCAACGTTCATTCATATAAAAAAAATTGGAGCTTAGGACTCGTTCCTATTCATGGAAGTATGAAAATTGTCTTCCTATATTGAAAGAGCGTAAATTTGATATTTTCCTGGAAACTGATATCGTGGCTATTGTAACCGATTGACCGAACGTTATGATAAGGGTGGGACGGCTTGTTACACTGAACAACAACTGTGCGATGATTTAGAAGAGTTAGACTGTCCAGAATTCGGTTTAATCTTAATGTCACAAAATGAACTTGAAACATTAATGAGCTGATAAAGAAAATCCACACAGTTGTAGGTATTTCAAAAGATCACTATTGGAAAATGAAGCAGTACTTCAAAAATATGTGAAGGATTGAACATGAAAAAGAGCTGTCACTTCTTTTGGACTGTAAAACCAGGTGGAATAGTCTTTTAACCATGCTGGAACGATTTTCTCTTTTAAAAACCTCCATTCAAAAAGCTCTTATAGATCCCAATCATCCAATCCGTTTAGTAGATGTTGATTTTGACTTGGTAAATAAAATTGTTGATGTGCTGAACCCAATTAAATTAACAGTAGAAGCAATCTGTCGGCGAGATGCTAATTTATGCACAGCTGGTGCCGCTTTAAAATTTCTTATAAAACAATTGTCTATCAAAAACTCAGCACTCGCCAATAAAATGAAAACATCCTTAGTGGAACGTATAAAGCAACGACGAAGTGATGATTTAACTGGTGTGTTGAATTTTTTACAAAATCCACGAAAATATGATGAAAATCAGTTATTATCGGATTTGGAATGGCTTGACTCATTTCCAGTTCCTACACATGCTTTAGTGAGGAAGCAAATAAAGAGTCAAAGGTCAGGATCACAAACAGATGATGAGCCAAGGCAAGAAACCTCCCAACCCTAATTGATACTAAAGGAAAAGATACAGTTGGAGATTAATAAGAGCATGGCATCCCCAGATCCTGAAGTACAATATCAATCGGGGTTGGTAAATAGTATTAGACGCGAAATAAGCTTGTTCGAAAATAAATGAGTTCATGGATGTCACTTAGAATTAGCATATAAATATCTATTGTCTATTTCTCCAGCCGGTGTAGAACCGGAGCGAGCATTTTCAGCTGCTGCTTATGTTGGCAATAAACTACTAAGCAGGCTTGGACGTCAAAAATTGGATGCTTTAATATTTCTGCGATTGCATTTTCAAAATTCTAAATAGTTTTTTGTATTGTCTTTTTAGTTCCTTATTTTAGTATATTGTGTATTTTGTTGTGCAACAATGAGGGGTATGATTAAAAAAGGATTTGCTTCTACTTCAAGCAATTGCTTGCACGAAAAGCAAAAACTAAAGTATTACCTTCACTTGAAAGTAGGTACTTTTTGTATTAAGCTTATGCTATGTACAGTTGCGGCCACCGAATTGTATACGATTTTTTTTTACAAGTTGTTTTTTACTTTAAATCATAGACGTACTTAAAAACGTCAACATTATTTTAATATTGTCAAATTAATTGACAGAAAAACTATAATTTGTGTAAAATGCCAAGACACCTTTCGGGAGAGCAAACGGCTATTGCGAAATTAGAGGACAACTGGTCTTTAGCTGCTGTAGCTGCAGATTTAAATGTCAGTAAAAGTTGCATATTTCAATTGAAAAAACGATGGCACGCAAATAGATTGCAACGACCGGTTAGAATAGGAATTGGAAGAGTGTCTAATGCTGACGAAGATGAAAATTTAGTAAATTTTATCAGACAGAATCCATTTTCAACAGCAGTAAGTGCTCGCGAGGAAACTCGTTTTCCAGGTTCCGTTAGAACGGCAAGGCGTCGAATTAAACACAGTGGTTTAATCAATTATGCAGCTGCGAAGAAACCATATTTGACTAATGTAAACAAAGAAACCCGACTGCAGTTTGCTAATCAGTTTTTAGATGCCGATGAAGAGTTTTGGAGTATTGTAGTTTTTTCAGACGAAAAATGTTTTCAATCGTGTAATAGTGGAAAATTACGCGTTTATAGACCAAGAAATCATAGATTTGATGAAAGTTATACTCATTCGACAGTAAATTCTGGCCGCTTTTCGGTTAATTTTTGGGGATGGATAAGTGTTCATGGACCTGGAGTATGCTGGAAAATAGATGGACGTTTAACTAGTGCGCATTATAGAGAAATAATGGAAAACATCATGTTACCATCTGTAAGGAATACTTTTCCTAACAATTTCGTCTTTCAACAGGCAAGAAAAATAATTTAATTTTAAGCTGAACAATAAAATTATAAAACACTTGTTTTTGCCTTAGGATAATTCCCCAGTTCACTCTGCACGGATAATAAGACGGTGGATTGATGAAAATGGGATTGATTTACTTCCTTGGCCATCCAGAAGTCCGGATTTAAATCCCATAGAAAACATCTGGGGATATATAACAAAGGAAATATATTCTGCAGATTTTAGACCTAGAAATGCAGATGAACTTCAAGACACTGTTGAAAATGCTTGGGAGACCCTTGTAGAGAAATATGACATGCGGACACTAATTTTGTCTATGAGAAGACGGCTAGAGCTTGTCATTGCAGCTAATGGCGCTGCTATAGGTTATTAAAAAAGCGTTAATTATAACATTTCAAATTTGCTTAATTTCTCATTTGTTAAATAATTTTTTTTTTACTTATATTAAATTAGTATTGTGTCTAACTTATATGTTTCAATTTTCTTATATTTAATATATATATTTAGATTTTCTTTTACAAGATTAAAAAAAGTGCACCATCCACGAAAGTCAATGGATGAAGCCAGATTCAATCTACCGAAAAATAGGGAAATTTGTCTAAAGTATCGTGTACATTTCGGTGGCCGCAGCTGTACATAAGAGTAAATACTTAAAAAAGAGTCATTTTCTATAGTACCTACTTCAATTGGAAGTTTATGCTACAATTCACAGCATAATATGTAGTTTTAGTGAAGCCAGACCCGCAGCAACTTCGCTCTATCGATATTATAAAATTATGGCTGCATTTATCAATCTTCACCGCAAAAGAAAGCAGTATTTCGAAAGGCAAACATACGAAGTCCCACGATATAGAAAATTATTTCGGTAAATATTAATTTTCGGTGTATAACATCTATTTAACGTATTCGTACTTCAGATTTTACCCAGAGAACGTAGAATGGATGGCTGAACATTTTCTGGGAAGAAAGTATGAAACCCGTGGTGGAGCCCTTACAAATATGCCAAAATGGAATTATATTTAAGAACATTAGGAGATCCTGGTTTTCAGGAAGGTGCTGGAGCAGACTTGGGCATTAATCAAAGTACAGTTTCCAAAACGATCAACGAAGTAGGTAGTAAAATAGGAGGAAAGGAATGTGGATTCGATTTCCTCTTACTCCCAATGAATTGGAAGAAGCAAAACGTGGTTGGCATATGCCTGATGCAATTGGTGCAGTGGATTGTAGTCACATTAGAATTAGAAAGCCCGTTTTGAATGGCGAGGAATACTTTAATAGAAAAGGATTTTGTTCAATAAATGTCCAAGCTACTTGCAATTATAATGAGTGCTTTACATCAGTTGATGTGTCATGGCCTGGAAGTGTGCATGATAGTAGGGTGTGGCGAAATTCAGACGTATTTCAAATTATTAAATCAAACATTAATCACGCATATCTATTAGGAGACGAAGGATATGGTATTGCACCCTGGCTGATGACCCCATACAAGAATCCTAATATTCTTACTGAAAACTTATATAACAGGATACACCCTACCGATCGGATAATTATTGAACGTTGTTTCGGACAACTGAAAAGTCGATTTCCAATGCTAGCCAATACAATGCGGTTAAAACTGAATTGTATACCAGTCTATATCACTTCCGCCTTTATACTGCACAATGTTGCAAAAAATGTTCACGACCCTAATGATTTTCTACCTCTCCAACCTATTGTTGATGACGCAAATATTAGAGTATTAGGTAACCAACGAAGAAATGAGATATCTAGACAACTAATGGAACAACAAAGGTAAATACGGCTTATGAATTTATTCACTCATTTATAATTGTACAAAAACATTAAAAAATCTATAACATCTTATTACACATCGTTGTTTTCTGGGATTTGTACGGTCAGATCTGTAAAAACAATGAATTGTGAATTTTGTTTTCTATAATATTTCTCCATTTCCTTCGCAGCCGCTTCCTGAGCGCGTGCGGCATTTATCTGTTGAATCAAACTCTCGCGTTGTAACTGCTGCAAACTTTTACTGCGGAATTCTGCTGGTTCATGTAGATCACTGTTCAATTTCTTTTGTTTTATAGGAACGTGTGATGCTGTAGATTTGGATGCCTCCGATGATGCACAAGGAACTCCAGCAGAAATAGCACCTGACATAAAAAAATATAGAGCACATATATATTCATAATTTACTCTGATTATATCAATAAACGATTAAAATTTACCAGGCACGTTTTGTAATACAGGATTGTCTCCTTTTCCGTCTTCCCATAGATTTACAATTTTTCTTGCAATTTTTCGATCAACAACTGCTTTGACTTTGGTTTTCATATTATTAAATTTTTTCAGAACCTACAATGCAAAATATAGAATTATATTTTAACCAGATAATAAAATAACTGCGTTCACCACTTACTTGTTTTGCATTTATTTCTTTGTTCAAATTTTTAGAATAACAGGCAGCCAGTTGTTTTGCTGCTAAGTCTTTTTCTTTTACAACGGCTGGTGTTTTTCTTTTGTCAAATAAAATTTTGTAATCTGAAAGTAGCACGACAAACGCCATTTGTGCATCTTGGTCGGTTTCACTGATGTCATTCTCAACTTCATTTTCACTCTCACTGATCATTTTTAATTACTATCCTCGTAAACAAATTACCACAAACAACAACAAGAACTTTACAATTTGTAGGTTAAAAGTAACTATCTAGATCAGGGGTCTCCAAACTACGGCCCGAGGGCCACATCCGGCCCGCTGACAGATTTTGTCCGGCCCGCGGAGAGCTAGCATACTTGAAAACTCCTTTTAGAGAACATATTTTTTATAGCAAATTAAATTTAGTTTACTGAAGTATTCTAATTTTATGTTGAATAATTATTAATATGACATCTACATTGATATGGTCATGGACTAACTACTCATAACATTGTTGTAGGCTTATTGTTATTGTTTTTGTGATAAGTTGGATAAAGAAACACAGAATTGTAATGAGTAAAGACATGTATAATATGCAGAAAATTTTACTTCAGTATATAATAACTAACAAATTATTGAAATGAATCCAACTAACATTTTATACATTTTAAATAAAAACATAACTTATATATATATATGAGATTTGT
Source organism: Amphimallon solstitiale (assembly GCA_963170755.1). NCBI lineage: Eukaryota > Metazoa > Arthropoda > Insecta > Coleoptera > Scarabaeidae > Amphimallon > Amphimallon solstitiale. The sequence continues at coordinate 805,652 of OY720682.1, read as the reverse complement.
GTAATTGAGATTTTCCACTGACAATAGTTTGTAGTTGTGGACTAATTTTACTTGTACCAATTATTAAAAGAGATTTAAGATGCTCATCAGTTAATTTAGATCTGTAAACATTTTTTGTGTACTCCATTTTGGAGAAGGTCTTCTCACACAAATAAGTAGCACCAAAAACAGAAAACAGCCCACGAGCAAATTTATCCAAATTATCAAATTGTGTCAGTGGAAGACTCTTATAAAATTCCAACAAAGATGAGTTTTGATATTTGTTCTTAATTATATCACTGCACTGTAGATCAATTATTTCCATTTGAAGTTCCGGGGCTAGGGTTTCAATGTCAGTATCAAAAGGATTCTGAAAAATCTTAATTTGATTCGCAATGGCATCAAAGTCCGAGAAACGAGTATCAAAATTTATTTTCAAAGCACTCAAAGTTTCGATAGGAAACTCAGTCTCAGTTGTGTGGCTGAATATTTCACATGTTTTAAAATGTGAAAAACATTTACTTCGTAGTTGTGATTGAAACAGTATCAATTTCTTCCGGAATGATTTGATATTAGTGTATAAATCAGGAAGATGCTGGTTTTCTCCTTGCAATCTCAAATTCAGTTCGTTCACATGTTTTGTCAAATCAACATAGAATGCTAACTTCCACAGCCATGCGTTGTTTTGTAATTCAGTAAGAGGGCGATGCTTTTCATTCAAAAAAATTTCGATCACTGCTCGAAGTTCAAAAAAGCGCTGAAGGACTTTCCCACAACTAAGCCAACGTACGGCAGTATGATAAGGTAAGTCATTTTCTCCAATCTCTTCAATAAATTGTCGGAATTGTCGGTGATTCAGCCCAAAAGATCTGATAAAATTAACAGTTGATATGACTGGTTTCAGAACTTCAGACAGTCACTTCATAGCTTTTATCTACTCCTCGAATATAAATCAACACCTGAGCAGTATCTGACACATCCGTTGACTCATCCAAGGCCAAAGAAAACCACTCAACATGTCCATTTTTGTCGAACAGTTGAGAGGATATATTTTCAGCGATGTTTTCTACCCTTCGAGCCACAGTGTTTGCTGACATACTGACACTTTTTAATAAATTTACCTTTTCAGGGCACATTTCTTCGGCTACTGCAATTATGCATTCTTTGATCATTTCTCCATCCGTGAATGGTTTTCCACGTTTTGCAATTTCAAGAGCCACACGAAAGCTGGCACGCGTTGCAGCCTCTTGTTCAGTTTTGAGTTTTGTAAATGAAGATTGCTGCGATTTCAATCCGCGCTTCATAGCTTCGAATTTTTCTGTCCGCAAACTTCCTGTATATTTTGAGTAATTTTGAAAATGTTTTGTTTCATAATGACGTTTAATGTTATATTCTTTGAGAACGGCTATGCTTTCATTGCAAATCAAACATAGCGCCTTCTTACTGGACTCAATTACGAAATACTGAATGTTCCACTGATCTTTGAATTTTCTGCATTCACTATCAATTTTTCGCTTCTTTTCCATACTACTAAATCACACACAAAAGCAACAATTCAAATCAAAATACTGTTACAAAGATGTCTTAAACTTAAACACGCACAAACACGTTTTAAGGAGGTACGCACTATTTTATTTCACAACAGTGTCATAGGAACTGACTTGTGGTTGCGCCACTAGCCTTCTTATATATTCCAATTACTGCCATCTAGAAGTGAGTGGAAGACACCAGAACTTTCTCGAACCAACGAGATTATTCTGTACGTGCTATTAGCGCCATCTGTTAGCGATAGAAGGTACTACCTATTTCCGCTTGTGTCCACCAGATGTCGTGTCACGTTACTCCTCATGGCTCGTACTCTACGATTAATCTAGAAATTACAGATAATGACAGGAAAATTAATAATATGCAGTGTTGCCGTTTTGCAGCCTTTTTTAAACGTTGCGTACTTTTTCGGACTTTTTTTCATCAGTGGACTATTTCACTTTTTACCACCGGCAACAATGATAATATGGTTTTGGCCTTCGGAACTTACTGGAGTAATCAGTATGGCCCTAAGGCTGGAAAGTTTGGAGACCCCTGATCTAGATGAAGCATTTACTTCGGACTGAAGTTTTTACTCTATGTAGTAAGCATCAACTGTAGTAATTACTTCGTGGCATTGCTATTACTTGAAGTAGAAGCAAATCCTTTTTTTAATCATACGCCTCAAAATTAATAAATAATTTTTAAGAAATTACTTAAGTTTTTTTTTTTCATTTGAGCCCAATTAGAAACCTCATAGTCTAATCCCGTGATCCTGGGATTACGCATAAAAAATCCCGTAATCCCGGGAATGAAAAACATTCCCGGGATTGTATTCTCTACACATGATATAATAATACAATTTGCACATTTTTTATTGTGATAATTTATGTCGTATTAAAACCGATCACCAGGCAAGCTAACACTTGTTGAACGCATTAATTGGATTTCTAGCACGCAATATTCGTCCTCGGTTCTTGTTATGGTACAACCATTTAATTTGCTCGTGATTTGTTTCGGTTTGACTTATTTTAGTTCCCAGTGTAATAGTTGTATTAAGTATTATTATAATATGTTACGCCAAACAAAATACAAGTTAATTTAAATACGTGAAAAGAAGAATACAAGAATCAATTATCATAAACTACACCAATTACAATTTATTATGTATACATTTATTTTTTCTTCTTTTGTGGTGCAATATGATTAAGGCTTTCAATATTAAGTAAGCTTGTCAATGGAGACATTTCGTGTAATTATAATCCGCCAACATTTCCGGGGTGTAAGTATTATATTAGTCTTGAGGATTATGAATTTCCCCTATTATGTCTTGACATAGGGAAACTCCTTAGGGATAATTAATAGAATAAGAAACGTCTAATTATACCTCAATTAAATAATTACGACTACATAAATGATTTATAAAATACGAAATATTAATATTAACCATTAATAGCATCAGAATGTATACACGAATTAAAGCATATGTTAAGAACTTAACATCTTTTATTTTATTTTATATTATTGTTTCTTGTTTTATATATGAATGTTTTTCTTTATTTTTATGTGTTATCATATTTTTGTTATGTATGTTTCATTTTTGTTAACTTTTAATTATATTATCTATTGTGAGCATACTGATGCGGAGCAGCTTTCAGGCGTATACAGTCTCATCGGCCGAGTTTATTGTCTGCCGGCCCGAGTAGACGACTATACACCGAAGGCGATGCAAGGCCTCCTATGTATACGTACAGACGGCAGTGTCTGGAATGTGCGTATATATAAGAGACCATTAGCTTCTCGAGCGATTCACATGTATATATGCTGTAATCTTATGTTCGATACAAGAGCGGCCCCAACACATCGGCGCACACCAAAAATAAATGTGTATTTGAACTGATATTTGAGTTTTATTTTACGGTACTTTCAAACTAGGAAGTTTCCTTAACAGCATATTGCAATTTAAATGAAGATTAATGTTAATTTAAGTACATTCTAGAGAAAATAGAAAGCTTATCTGTCTAAGACTACCTTCCACTTATGAATCCGATGTTCTAATTCATTTTTTGTTGATATTTTGATAGCAGTAAAAATATAAAATGTGTAAAATGTAACTTGACCATAGCGCCACCTATCTGGTCCAGATTTTGTGATTTTCTTTTTTTTTAGCACTAAACCAATATATATTATGAATATGACCTCAATCAGTTAAGTCGTCAGATGTTTACACGATCACTAGCAGACGCGCCAACGATTATCATATAGAGATAGTTGTTTTTTGTTATTGTTTCCCCAAATACATAAAATGTTGTTTGCTGTGAAAATCAGTAAGAAACCGAAAATTAAGGTAATATTATTTTTTATTATTTGCATAAGTCAATAGTTACTAGATTAAGCACATGTCATTTAGTTCGTACATTACCCAAGTTATTACCATGGTTGTTATTATTTGGGTCGTACCTAGACTTAATAAATAGACTCTGAAGAAGTAATTTTAGCGTACAAAAGCTTAACATATGAATTACATTCACCATCGTTGATATCTAATGTGTACTTGGGATTATTAACTGTAGGTAAAAGAAAGTTTGACAAGATATTTTGTATTGTTAGTTCCATTGATTCATAGATTATCTGATGAAAAATACAAAACGCTGAATTAAGACTATAGAACCGCACTGAAAAGAAAAAAACCCGCATATATTTTCACTGGGCTCATTCCAATATATTTAAAAAAAATTCAAATACATTAATTTGTAGTTTATGTTTGCATTAAATATTATTTGTCCGCCCAGTAAAATGTCTGCTAGATAGAAGTCTCTTCTTCAGCCAGAATTTCCCTTTATTATTGTTAATATTTATTATTTATTTTATTTTCAACATGCTAGGATTTAATAAATTCTATCTTAGACGTCTTTTCGCAAAAATATATTTCACATTAAATGCATTCGTTTTATACGAATCTTTTATAAATTTTCCTTTCACGAAAAATTAATACCATTTCATTTCATCTGTAAGCAAACGAAAAATAATATGTTTGTAAGTGAATTATTCGTCTGTGACGTCTGTTCGACTTTTTAATTTCTACTCTTGAACGTTTTAAAAGACCTGTCTCGCGAATTGAATTTGCTGGAATGGCAAAGAAAACCAATTTAATTTCTCCTTTAAGTTTTCGTACAATAAAATTCTGTTCGTTTTCTTATTTAAACTGGCAAAAAAGTGTCAAGAGTCACTCCATGGTAAGTGAGTAAATAATTCACAGTCATTTTTATCAAAATGCATAAAAGTAACCTTTCCATTACGTACTGCATATACGACTGTACTTATAATTAGATTCACTGTAAATAAACAAATAATTGTTAGTGTTTTATCTATTACGAAATAACTGTCTTGTGCAATAATAAAATACTTATTTGTCATACAGATAGTAAGGCTATAAGATGTTTACCAGATCTACAGAGCTTTGAATAAATGATATAATAACAGACATTATTAATTTTAATTATCTTTATGAAAAAAAATGAGGTGTGGCCACCACACGACTTTCTTATACTTATGAGCGTTTCAAACTGTACAATTTTAAGAATTTTTTTAATACAAAACTTATTCAGAATCCTATTCTAAGTACTTTCATTCTCTTAATATATCGCTATAGAATGCATACTTTGCAAGATATTATCAAAAAAGTGCTGCTCGCTAAGAGTAAAAGTGCTACTTCCGGTCCGAATTTTGAAATTTCATATATACAAAAAATATTGAAAATCCAGTTTTAAATACTTTTGTACTCTTGATAAATATATATAGAATGCATAACTTACGACATATTTACAAAAAATCGCTATTCGATAAGAGTAAAAGTGGTACTTCCGGTCTGAATTTTGAAATTCTTTTTTATAGAAAAGATATTGAAAATTATGTTTTAAATACTTTTATACCCGTAACGTACTTGTCTAAAAAACATGACTTGCTAAATATTCGCAAAAAACTGATTTTCGATAAGAGTAAAAGACCTACTTCCGGTAGGAATTTCGAAAAACTTTTTAAATAAAATTATTCTCAATTTTAATTTTAAGTATATATGAATTCTTTATAAATTTGTTTAAACTTAGTAGTTAACGAAATATTGGCAAAATTCGATTTTTTTGCTGAAGTAAACTGCTACTTCCGGTCTACCGATTTTACTGAAAAACTAATCAGATCTCAAGAGGGAGATTATACACGTAAATACAAAATTTGGAATTGATATCTACAGCGGTTTGGCCGCTATAGTGGTCACACACACACACACACACACACACACAGAGAGAGAGAGAGAGAGAGAGAGAGAGAGAGAGAGAGAGAGAGAGAGAGAGAGAGGGAGAGAGAGAGAGAGAGAGAGCGAGAAGTTTTATGTGAAATTGCAATTTATCTGTAAAATCACAGTTAGCATGTAATTTTAGTTTTAAAAGTAATATAAGATTGCTTTATCTCATAGAACTTTTACAACATTTAGTGTATTTTCATCACTTGTAATGTAAATTCGCTATTAGTTTCTGTGATTTCAAAATCAAAATATTGTGAAATTACAATACTTAATAAGGCTTCTTAATAAGTACGCTTAATAAGTATTCTCATTAAGAGATTTAATATGTCATAGATTAACCCACTTGTAATTTTTATATGTGGAAATAAGTAATTTTACGTTCAAAATTTAATATAAATACTATTTATTGTATAGGTATCTAAACAGCATGATAAATTAAACGAAATAATTGAGTAATAATTGTATTATTTCCCACTACAACGCATAGGTTCAGCCAAGACCCTATAATATTTAATCCCGCCATAAATCAGTTGACGCCTGAGTGTGAATTGTCAATCGGAAACTCTCTGCTCTAGAACCATTCCATTTACGTGACTTGTATTAATTTTTAGGGGGAAAATACAACTTACACAAGCCCACACATGCATTATCTTTAAGAAAGGCATTATAATCCAGTGTAGTTTTCATATGTTTGCGAGCCTCTGATGTTTTGTTTCTACAATCCGTGAACGCATGCGCAGTGACTTCAGTTTCTAGTGGTTTTCATGACAATTACATGGTGTTGTTTGTGTTTTGGTTATACAATTAATAGTTGTAATTTATAAGTTATTATAAGGTAAGTTAATCATTGTGGTTCATTGTTCAGAAGATTAAGTTTGCAGACTGCAGTGGGGCCCAACCTAGAGTGAGTAAGTTAGCTCTGTTTGTTTTATATGTAACGTAAATTACTATTCTGTTGGGCAAATTGTTGGGCATAATATGATGTATGTATCATTAATGTTCAGGAATGCGTAATGTATACAATAAGTAGTTTTCACTTTCTTTTAGTGGATGTATAAGAAGAAATGTAATCGAAAAATATAACGCCGATCAGATACATAGACATTCAATAAATTGACTCGCCCGAAGATTTTATATTAGACAGAACTCCCATGAAGCTGCTTAATAACACGTATACAATACAAAGAACATATATAAAACGTTCGTAGCCTTCTGTCAACAGATCATAGAAGGATGGCCATTTTGACAAGTTGAGAAGAACTTTTGTGCAAAAACACCGGTAATTATTTCAATTTGCAATTGAAAAAACATTATAAACGACATTCCACCTCCAGATGATAAAGAAAAATATATCAAATGCTTGACTACTTTAAACAAGATATAAATTTTCTAATAATTAAAATGTAGAACGTGGTACGTTAATAGTTATTAATAATAACTGAAACATATTCTCATTAGCTGGGGTCTTAATTGTTTCAGGATTTGAATGTTTCTGAAAAAATCAAATTTAATGCTCCGTGCATCGTAATAACGAATAAAGGTAAACAAATTAAAATGTTTCCTTTTTTAATTACGTACTTGAGTTCATTTAAATGTATTTTTTGAAAATTGACCTTGATCAGGGGACGAAAGGCACCAAAAGAAACTTTACTCAATAAGTTGAGAAATATTAGTTATTGAAATACTGATACGTCGATTACAAGTTAACTTTTTTGTTTTTCTTGAGAAGTTCATCGGTTCGGTTTTTGTTTTACTTTTTTTTTTTTCATATACACCTTGCAATATCTATTATTTTTGTAATAATAAAATTAACTGCAATAAATAAAATTCATAGCTTAAACAACTGTGTTTTTTTTATTTTTTAATTACAGTAGTGGAGCGGCAATCAATGAAACAAACATATCTTCTGCAAATTATAGGGCAATATCTAAATGAAAAGCAGTTTTAAAAAGTGATATGTGTACCAGATTTTGTAGTGCCTCTCAAATCCATGCAAAACTGAAAAATAAGTATGCCTGTAAAAATCTACGTTGTTAATGACAAAATCCTTAATAATAAAACCTGAAAAAACATTACAAGAGCTGTACGTACAATTAAGTAATCTGGTTGTAGATGCACACCAAATGTATGTATCTTAACAGGAATTGACTGTACATTCACAGTTAGTGTACGTAGAATTACATCAAGTCGTTGTTTACTTACATAGCGGTGCTGTGATTTTACATTACACGAGTGTAAATTTTATTGTTAAAAATTGAAAATTACAATCATGCCTTGTTACACTACATTACCTTGCTGTATCTTTTCCAGCTGAACAAGTAATATTAATGGATGTACTTGTAGAACTACATTCACATGTTTTCTTACAATGATGATAATTGGTCATGGAGTTGCCAATGATTTTCATTGTAATTTTAGAAAAAACACTTTTAGAGTGTAATAATTAAAGCAAAATAATATTATTTTTTCAATATTATAATTTGCAATTATTAAATAATAATAATTTATATGAAAGCTAGACTAACTAATGGCGTGCACCACAATTTAGAAAGACACTGCAAGAAAGAAAAAGAAGTAATTATAATTAAAATCGACCATTTTGTCTCATCACCAGTGCTTTAGGGAGAAACAATTCTTTTCTTACACATGCATTTTGCTTAACAGCTAATAGACTTGTTTGATTAATGGATTTATTTTTTGCATTGTATGGTCGATTTTTTTGCAGATAGAGACACTCAAAGACAAAATTCGGTTCGTGCTCAGTACGTGGCGGTGGGAAAATTATCCTTGCTTCATTTCTTGTTTCCCAACCGATCTAGCTTGTAAAGTGTCAGCTCGCGAAAAGAATTGCTTCTCGATAAAACATAATAATCTATTATTTTTCTTGTCTGCACTATATCACTAATGTTTGGTGATTCACGTTTATTCATGAAGTAGCTTGCTTTGTAGACGTTCAATATTATATATTTTATTTTATAATAATAAAAATCAATATTGTCACACAAAAAAATACATACACATAAAAGTAAAAACTATTCAAATTAAGTTTTACAAGGTCGGTTTGGAAACTACTTATGTAGCCTAACAAAGAAAACGCTTTTTTAAAGTATAAACTTCTTTAGGCGCGTTGCGCTGATTGTAGACACTGAACAAGACTGACTGCAACGCTCGGATATGTAACGCTCGGATATGTGTAACGCTCGTTCGGGTAAAGTCGGCTAAGGGAACAAGATAAATAAATATATCATATATGTAGAGGTATTTAATTTCAATTAAATTGAAAGTTAAATGAATAAATAAATTCATCTTCCAGAACAGAATCGATCCGGAGCCGCACGGGTATGAAGACGACACGTTACCATCAGACCAAGCGCGGGACCGTAAGCGAGTATTTATATCGTCTATTTATACATACACATACGTCCGAACCGACCAAACGAAATGGCCGCTCGCGTAAATGTAATAAATGTGCGAATATGTTTTATTTAATACGTTACTGAATATTATACGCGTGTATTTCGTATTATTAAAAATTGACGTGTGAAAATGAAATTTTAGATACTGAGGTGTCTTAGGTCGCCGATCACCAATCCATAGTCAAAATATCAAAAAAAAAACAAAATGGCGGAAGAGTTTTTTGAAAATTGACGTATGAATGTGAAATTTTAGATACCGGGGTGTCTTAGGTCGCCGATCACAAATCCAAAGTCGAAATCCATCGATTTCGTTACTGTCATTTACAGCATCTTGTGATCTCTTTATCTCTATCATTTCAAGGAAATTTCTAGCCTTTGTGTTATTTTCGTTTTTGAGAACTTTTACTTTATTAAAATCGAATGTGTGCCCCATTTTATCTTTGTGTTTTTTTAAAGATGTAGGATTTTTGGCGTATTTGTGCCCTTTTATTCGCTCTTCCAAAAGTTGTTTAGTTTGGCCGATATATTTTTTATTGCAGTCGTTGCAAGGAATGCTGTATACAACATGGAACTTTTGTGATATTGGAATGGGATCTTTTAATCGTGTATACAAGTGGCCAAGATTATTTTTATGAACATATGCTAATTTTAAATTGAGCGGTTTTACTATATTATTTATTTTTTCTGATAGCCCTTTTATATAGGGAACAGGTATGTATTTCTTTATTGATTGATCTGATTTTTGTAAGTAATTGTGTTTTTTTACAGTATTAAAACAAACAAAATGAATTTTAATATGTTGTGTATATGTAAAACTGAGGAAGACAATATACAGTTGTCGAAACGTTTTTTAAAATTGACTTTTATTTTACCATAAATGATTGAATAATTGGTAATAAATCAATAAAGGGTCGCAAATGCCAAGAAACTTACAGTTTGGATTTTTATATAAAAGAAACGACCAAGAGCAAATAATTTTATATATATATATATATATATATATATATATATATATATATATATATATATATATTGCTACCGGATCTACGTCGCAATAAGATAACGGCTGATTAAGATATGAAACGGGGAGTCGCAATAGGGGGTTGTTAAACAGGATAACGCAGGGCCGAGCTAACTCTGTCGCAGACGGCGTGACGGTTCAGGTAAAAGAGAACACCTATAAGTAGAGCGTCGGTCGGCAACGACGCTTGCGACGATTGTCCGGGCACCAGGACACTATGCTATCTACAGATAACCTACCTGCGCCTCCCTCGAACTACCACTGGCTGTGTCCCTCCAGCGGGTTACCTACTGAACACCCTGTATATATTCGAGGCACCCAATCTTATGTGCGTGCTTGTCACGATAAAATTAAAAAAAAATGCAGAGGTAAATGAAATAAAAGATAAGGTATTCGTAACGTAACAAAATTTAATTAATCTGATGTGTTGTATGGATATTTGTCTATAATGAATATGAAAATGGTGAAAATTAGGTATTAAAAAAAAACTGGCGTTGAATGTAAAGTTAAATTGGTATAAAGTGTACTGCAATTAGACAGTTGATAAATAAAAGAACAAGCGTTAGGTGATAGTTGCAAAATTTAGTAAGTATAAAAAAAAATAAAAAACTTAATGATTAAACATATACTCTGCGCATCAGCAGGAGTTGGTCGGTTGCCGAAACGTTTCTTTCACCTTACATTAGGTGTACAAAAGTTTTCATATACATGCCACAACGGCAATGTCAATACATAGGTGTGAGTATACATATAAATTTATAAGCGCAAAAGAACAATTGATAAATCAGTAAAAGGTCTTAGTCTAAAATGAGGAAAATTCGCTAAATATAAAAAAACGTCGGTTTGCTTACATGAACTGAATGAAATTAATTGATGGCTGTTGATTAGCAAAGACAAAAATTAAACTAAAGGTAAAATTTAGGAAAACGATGACATAAAAAAAATTCAAGAAAACCCTGAGCTTCAAGAACCAAAGTTGGCTACTACAAGAATGAATTTATCTGGCTCAGGTAAATTAATTGATCTTCGAAAGGCAAAATTTACAAACTTACGGCAATAATTAAACGTGCAAAATAATTTTCAAAACTAAAATTGCAAATGCAACACATCATAAAACAAGCCTCTATTGAATCGGAGGAGAAACGCTGAGTTTAATTACTAATTAAGTAAAATCTATCCGAAGGATAATTGAACTTATAATGAATCTACTAGAATTAAATTTTAATTAAATATTTGCCTCAATATAGGGCTACAGAAATTAAGGTAGTGACAAAACCAAAATTCAGGTCAATCTGATTATTACAAAGTTAATAAAATAATAACGGTAATTTAATAAGGATTAAATTGTGACCTCGCAGTTGTCTAAGAGGTGCGATAGTTAAAACAAAACCTCTCAAAAATTCTCGGACAAAACTAGGCGGACTGAAGTCTTGTTCACAGTCGAAAAGTCGTCGAAATTCGGACGTAAAATATAAATGTAAAATTACAACCTTAGCTGGCAAAATGGTTGTCGGAAGGACGCTGCAGATGCCCAAGATGGCGGCGACTCTCTTGTTGGAAAATTCCACTCAACAGGTGGGCTGGATGATGGATAAAATCCACTGTTATGGGCGATTTCACCACAGAAAAGACTTCGGATGGCCTAAATGACCGTCTAAGAATCCTAACGGCTTTTGAGGGCTTTTGTGCCCGTCAAAAGAATCCTAGCGGGTTCTGAGGGCTTTTGTGCCCGTCAAAAGAATCCTATTAAAATTTAAAAAAAAAACCCAAAGATAAAATCCCGAAAATTAACGCAGAGAGATACACACTTACCCCAATTAATGGAGATTCCACGGTAAACGACTTCAAGTCACCACAGGGTGCAAAATTTTTCAATAAAGAAGCCAACACACGTGGCTATACGTGAATTTTTTTGATAACGGTACGACGATATAAATTCACGCTAATATCCCAAAGAAAGGTACGGTAATTTCTGCTTTCTCCAAATTAAGCCGCATACGCGAAAAACTATCCACATGGATAATGTACATAAGTACTAAAAGAAGAAAAGCAATTTGCACTCACTGTTCTTTATGCAAGATGTGACCGACAAGTGACGTCGAGAGCGGGAACCTTTTCATATCCCATGCGCGTTCAATTCCACGCACAGCCCTGTCAAAACATAACGACGCGAAATACCTCCAAACAGACAATCGGGAACATACAAATAAAATTACAACCACAAGTTTGAGTTTGACCGAAAAGGGGTTAACACTGAGACTTATAATTATACGCAAACAAGAACATGACTTAGGCGAAACGAGAATAAACGGAATAACCGACAATTGTACGAAGAAAGTTATAGCGCCGACAGCACGAGGGAAAATTTATGCGAGACGTTGGCATTCCGTGAGCAGACAGATCTGTAGAACATAACCGATAAATCTGACAGAAATAAACAAACAATCTTCCACACATAGTTTCTATTTTTAATAGGCGAAAGGACAGAATTTCTGCAGGTAAATAACGAAATACTAAGGCTTTAATAACAAAACGCTGCAAAAGACGGTGGAAGACCGATCTACCTATATGTTTCAGAATGTTATTATCGTCCATAACCCCTAATGGGAGTCCCAGGATGAAGCCACGGAAGATGCCTAATACTTAGAAGAACGAAGGAAGGCCACAAATGATCGGCAAACAAATAATAGTATGCCTTCCATCTCAAGCATTGCTTTAATTAACACTCCTGACTTTTTTTTTAGTGAGATGACTGCGAAGGAAAGAGGAAGTCAGTAATACTCGGGCCTGCTCGAGAAACTGTGTTTGGCAATACGCAAAACATGTGAAACAGTTAACACAAAAACTTGACTGTCGTCTCAAAGCGTTTACAAATCACAAATAATTGCATTATGCAGAGATCGGACGTAATATATATAAGAAGATATTTTATAACCTTAAGCAAGGCGTAAAAGTAATTGCCAATGCGGAAAATATGAAACTACAGGTAGGTTAGATTAAGCTAGAGCTAAGATAATTAAAGTTAGTTACTCAGATAAAGAGGCTTTCACAAAAACAGGGTGTAAATGCCCGATCTTACACAAAATATATCTGTCATATTCGCGGTACGTGATTTAGAGCGGTGAGGGCTCAATAGCAGGTTAAATACCCACGCAAGTGTACTGCAGGCAGTCTTAGTAACCGGTGAAATATACAATATACAGGGTACGCTCAAAAAGTCATGAACTTTATACAAAATTCCACGTATTTAGTCAAAAAGGTACACAATCTTTCGCAAACTATAGACAAAGTAAATTTACAACGTAACAATATATATAATTTTTGTCGGAGTTCAGTTGTGACTGATGGTGTATTTCACTATGTAATGTGTTTTACTACCGGATGGTAGAATTCGGGTTATTGGAATTTAATTAAACATATTTATAAACATATTTTATATTTTCAAAAAAGGTCGTAATAAAATGACCGAAACGTCATAAGCTAAAAAACGCTGTTTAATTAAATTACAATAACCCGAATTCTACCATCCGGTAGTAAAACACATTATATATATATATATAATGTGATTCTCCGATTGCAACTCGAACACGATCGTCCAGAAGAAGATGAGTGAGATCTCATCGAAACGTAGACCAAGCAGTCCTTCTTGGGACTATAGAGCAAATACTACGCGGTTCCAAACCCGGAAAACCACAACGTCATATATATATATATATATATAATTATATAATTATTTATTCCGCGAGGTGGCCAATATGGCACTGAAGTGTTTCACCTGCGAAAAGAAAATTGATCGGTACGATGATTACATAGTATGTAAAAGTAAGTGCGAGCAGAACTATCATATAGCTTGTATTAACATATCGGTTGGAGAATTTACACATATGAAAGCCGATGGTGTAGTGAATACTTGGATCTGCAAACGTTGCGATGCTGATCTAACCTCAAATGGAAACCAACACAAACACGTCGAACACGTGAGTGAAGATTTTCAAACAATTATTACATCTAAAATAGAGGCGGCTATCATACAAATATCAGATGCATTAACTAACAATTTTAAAACTGAAATAGATAAATTAATTCAAGAAAACAGGGACCTACATCAAGAAATATTAGAATTAAAGAAATCTGTAAACACACTGTCCGAGAATCTAGAAAAAAGTAATGCTAAAAATATATCAACAGATACGAAAGGAAATAAACAAACAACTATTTCAGACACAGCAAAGAAGGTGGACAAAAAAGAGACCTTTAAAAACACTCTGGATGAGGTAAATAAATGTAAATATGAGATCAATGACCGGATAAGTAAAAAGTTATCGATAGACGAAAATAATAAACTTTCATTACATACAAATAACGCAAAAACTATTGAAACTATACAGGATTCACCTGTTAATAAAGATATACAAATGAATGAAACACAATTACAGCATAATGATACACATTCTATAATTAATAATGCTGATAAAGAAGCAAGCAAATGGACTGACATAGTAAAAAAGAGACAAAAGCGAAATATATCAGTTGGTTCTATTACTAATTCCTCATTAAAGCTTAAAGCTGTTGAAAAGAAAATGTGGCTGTTCATAGGAAATATAGATAAAAATAACACAATAGATGAAGTGAAAGACCATATAAAGACCATCCTCCGACACTCCGATTACGAATGTTCAAAAATAAATTCGAAGCATGGCGCCAACTGTTACAAGGTAGGCATAAAGGATAAAGATTATGTTGATTTTATAAAATCCGAGAATTGGTCGGAAGGTATTAGGATACGTAGATTTATATTCTATAATAACGGTAGAACAAATACGGATTTAAATTTTCACCACCCACAAGAACCAAACACAATAACTTAGAAAATAGAGAAGCATATAACCATATCCCAAACTCCGTTGTAAAAAGCAAATTTACCAAAAATGTTACATACATAAATGCCCAATGCCTGACAAATAAAATAGAAGCTGTTGATCTACTAATGCAGGACCTAGATTGTGATATATTATGCGTTTCAGAACATTGGTTTAACATATACAACTTTAAGACCTACAATATTTGCGGATATACCTTGGGTACGTCTTACATAAGAAGAAATTATATACACGGAGGTGTATGTATATACGTCAAAAATGGTTTACAGTACTTTGATATTCCATTAGTGTCGGGACTTTCCGTGGACAAAACCTGTGAAATCTGCGGGATATATCTTGCAAAGTGCAACACAATAATATTATGTACATACCGTTCTCCAACTGGTGATGTTCAGGGTTTTCTGGATATTTTATCAGATACACTTACCAAAATTCTACGACAATATAAGCAAGATGTAAATATCATTCTAAGCGGTGATTTTAATATTGATATATCTACACAGACAAAAAATACTAGGGATTTACAGAACGCTTTAGTTAGTTTTGGATTAAAACAAACAATTTATGATTTTACAAGAGTTCAGGGAACATCAAAGAGTTGCATAGATAATGTGTTCACCAACTATACTAAATACGAGGCCCACACGTTTATCACATCTATTTCTGACCATCACGGCATTAGCTTCCACTTTAACTCTATACAAGCAAAACAAAATTACAGAAAAACAAGAAACTTATCGCATACAAATTACGATATTTTCGAAAACGCCATTAAAGAACAAACATGGTTAAGCTCACAGAAAGTAAACAATGCTGATATAAAATCAAACATAATCTTAACACAAATACTCTCTTGCTTGGAAATCGCTTTTCCTTTGAAGACCAAATTAATAGGAGCTAATAAAACCAGCCAACCTTTCTCGTTCAGCAATGAACTTAGACAGATTAAAGAAACTCTTTCATTAATACAAGAAACCTATAACCGCGTTGGAGGTGATGATCTTAAACAAATATTTAATTCTTACAAAAACTTTTACATCACGAAATTGAGAGAAGAGAAACGAAATAAGTACTTACGCTCTGTATACCAATCTGATAACATCCAGAAAGAGTTTTGGAACATCATCAAAAGGGAAACAGGCACATCTAACAACTTACAACATCGGACACCATCTGCTAGTGAATTAAATAATATATTCTGTAATACGGCAAATGAGTTTTCTGCATTGCATAAAGACAACAATGAATCAATAAATTTTATAGGAAATATTCAGTATAATGAACGTTCATGTTTTCTAGTACCAGTGACACCTTTGGAAGTACAGACTATCATTCAAAACATTAAAGCGAAAGATGCTTTGAACGTATATGGCATGAATACGAAAATGCTAAAAAAATGTTCGAATTGCCTACTGGAACCACTTGCTGATTTGGTGAATGCGTGTTTTGAGCAAGGAATTGTGCCTGATAACATGAAAATTGCAAAAGTGACTCCTATTTACAAATCCGGTGACCCCAATAATCCAAAGAACTACAGACCTATTTCCGTGTTACCTACACTGTCAAAAATCCTCGAAACCGCCCTCTTACTGCGCCTCACATCATTCCTGGGAAACCACTCCATTCTAACCGGGCAACAATTTGGATTCTGTCCGGGAAAATCGACAGTGGATGCTGTATTATCAGTTTTAAACTTCGTTTGGGATGCTATGGAGGATGGGGACGATGGTTTGGTGGTGATGTGTGATTTGTCCAAGGCCTTCGACTGCGTAAGACATGAGATTCTCTTGGAAAAACTGGATCGCTACGGCGTTCGTGGTTTAACATCGAAGCTTTTAAAATCGTACTTCGAGAACAGAAGACAAGTTGTGTATGCAAACAATGAAATGAGTGAATCGCGACATGTAGAGCACGGAGTAGCTCAGGGGTCGCTTATTGGTCCTCTTCTGTTCTGTATTTATATAAATGACTTGCCATACAATATTTCAAGCCATGTGGTATTGTACGCAGATGACACTACTTTTTTATTCAGAGGTACAGATGAAAAACAACTTAAAACGAAAGCTGAAACGACATTGTCCAGGGCTGCCACTTGGTTTACATCCAATAGTCTTACTGTCAATGAATCAAAGAATGTTCAATTACCATTCACCTGTAAACGTAGCAAAACACCTGCAAATGCCGGGTCTGCAAAGCTTTTAGGAATTACCCTGGATACTCGGCTGACCTGGCGGTCTCACATTGATGAACTTCACACAAGACTTTCCAGTGCTCTTTACGCCATACGGAGGTTAATAACTTTATTAAATAAGGATGCAGCAATAACGGCATACCATGCACTTTTTCATTCCCGTATGAGCTATGGTATTCAACTGTGGGGCGAATCAACACATGCTGTAGACATATTCATTCTACAAAAAAAAGCGATTCGAGCAATAGAGCAGGTCAATAGAATGACATCGTGCAGGCCTCTCTTTGTTAGAAACAAAATCATGCCTTTGCCATCAGCATACATCTACAGACAGCTTCTTCGAGCTAAATTGGAGCTACCCACGTTAAATAGAAAAGGAGATGTGACGCAGTTGCGACTAAGATCTCAATCACAGGTTCTACTTCCGAATCACAGGTTGCAGACCACGAGTGCCAAACATAGACATCTAGAACTATTTAATAAATTACCGAACACTTGGATTGAAAAGCCAGTGCCACAATTCAAAACATCCATTAAGAAATACTTATTAGAAAACAGCTTCTACTCGGTTACTGAGTTTTTACAAGATATCAAGAAGTTTCATTTACATTGAATTATATCTACCATTAGTACACACATACATTGTTATATAGCACACGCCTACACACATTCACACACACACGCTCACACACACACCACTTGTTTCGACGTTACCGCTGTATTTTACATGCTTTTGTATTTTATATTAGTTGGTACAATAAAGCTATTCTATTCTATTCTATTCTATTCTATATATATATATATATATTAATTTTTTATTGGACGATTTGTAGGTCGTTATACTAGTTTTAAATAATTTTTAAAACTCGCTAATTTGCAGTGTTCGAAAATTATAATTTTATAATTTTACCACTGACTATTAAATTAATTAGGTAATTTTTTTTTTAAAAATTACCGACACGGCTGGGATTCGAACCCAGGCATACCGATTACTAGCCGGTTGCTCTACCAACTGAGCAATAGAGCAACCGGCTAGTAATCGGTATGCCTGGGTTCGAATCCCAGCCGTGTCGGTAATTTTTAATAAAAAAAAAAAAAAAAAATTACCTAATTAATTTAATAGTCAGTGGTAAAATTATAAAATTATAATTTTCGAACACTGCAAATTAGCGAGTTTTAAAAATTATTTAAAACTAGTATAACGACCTACAAATCGTCCAATAAAAATTAATATATATTTACTTATATGAGGTCAATAAAAATTTAATATCACATATATATATATATATATATATATATATATATATATATATATATATAGTAGATAAAACTTCTTACTACTCAAGGTAGAATTAGGGGTAGAGGTAAATTGGACAAAAACACACTTCTACGTAACGTGACGTTTCGACTGAATATCTCAGTCTTCATCAGACCTGTTTATTAAAAACACAAAAAAAAAATTAGGAGAAAACCCAAGATAATTAAGTACAATGTGTCAAAATGATACTTACACTAACATAATTACTTGTACATCATGAGAAAACAAAACTGACATTTAACACATTAAAAACTACACAAAATAATAATAATATAGTAATATACAACCTATTTATTTTTATACACTAATTTTAAAATGTACGTGTCCCCTTTTTTATTTCTAAAAACAAGTTTTTAATGTGTTAAATGGCAGTTTTGTTTTTTCATGATGTACAAGTAATTATGTTAGTGTAAGTATCATTTTGACACATTGTACTTAATTATCTTGGGTTTTCTCCTATTTTTTTTTTGTGTTTTTAATAAACAGGTCTGATGAAGACTGAGATATTCAGTCGAAACGTCACGTTACGTAGAAGTGTACTTTTATCCAATTTACCTCTACTCGTAATTCTACCTTGAGTAGTAAGAAGTTTTTTCTACAACATACTAGTTAGTGTCAGAGATTTATTTCAATACTTTACCTATATATATATATATATATATATATATATATATATATATATATATATAATATATATATATATATATAATAATGTTGCTATGACTTTACATACTACTGAACGTTGTGCATTCACATTTTTATAGTTTTACTTTTATCAAAAGAAGTCCATTCTCAGCCAACTAAAGTACATTATAAGATCCTAATATTTGGCGTCGTGTTTTACTAATGAAACCGTTAGCTTAACGTCGATTTTCGCTTTATCGTGTTTCTTGCCTCGCACATTGTCAAATTTCAAATGCACACATTGTAAACATATACATTACGTGTACAGGTGTGGGAATGTAGAACTTTGTACACTTGATATATGTATATGTCGGTGTTAAATAACAACGCTTGTAACTCTAATACATTCTGGGACGTATAATTAAATGTTATCAGCGCACACCCTTCCAACAATTGTCGCATATTGAATTCACAATTAATTATATTGAGACATAATGGAAATTTCAGAACAATATGAAACACATTCTCTAGTGTTATGATTAAGACGCACTCTTCAAGGTTGTTCGTAGTATGCTCGACGGGTGATCTTGATCCTCGAGAAAAAGATTATCTGTTTGTTTAGTAAATTGAATACCTTACCTTTATTCACGCGTCTAATGCAGTTACTAAAACCAGTATTAGTTGTAAGTAAAATGTGGCATATATTTAATTACCGTAATTTTAAATGAATAGAATACAAGCCATTTTTTGAATAAAGGAAATTCTTGGAAAATACGAAAATAGAAATACAAATCAGGAATGTGAAAACGATTTAATGTTGGATTAGAAAGAGATTATGAAGAAACGATGAAAAATGAAAGAGAACACAAAATTATTAAGTGGGGCAAATGAGAGAAGAAGTGATAAAGAAGAAGAAAAGTTTAAAGAATGAAGTTCTTAGAGGATAGAATTGAAATAAAGGAGAAATTAGAAAAATAATTATATAATTATTATAGATGCATGCTTAGGCAAATAAATAGAAATTGATTGTACAAACTATAACTATTTAGCAAGTATTAACTATAGGGCGAATACCATACCGCTTGGCATTGCTACTCGAGTGTCACAGGAATCAATTTGGATTCGCTGCTGTTCTCAATTTACACATCTAGGCATACTCATCATGTGAGGATGTGCTACACACATATATTTACGTGCCTGACACTCAGCTTTATATTTTTTCAGGTCTAGTGAGTGTCAGTTGGACTTACATAATATTCATGCTGATTTGAGCTGTCTTCATGACATCTAATTCTGCAAAATCTACGGTGTTGCTTTTTGGGAAATCCAAAGTCTGTAGGGATTTGCGAATTGTGTAGAGAGAGGTAGTCGCTGGTGTAGCGTTGATCATTGTTGATAATAATAAAAATTCACAAATAATATTAAATCGCATATATGGATTAAAAAAAAACTTTATCGTCATAGAACTTACCTCTCGGTTAATATTGAAACCAAATTTTGTAAGTCGATGGTGCTGTTACTTTTCACATACTGCTCTACCATTTATCCTCCTGCAATAGCTAACATCACAAATAATCATATTCAAAATTTGCAGAACTCATGTCTGATATATACGAGGATGTATTGATATCTAGCTAGTCTTGACCGGTTGCGCAAATAAACAAAATATTGCGATACCATAGCAACGAAACATAACATATTAGAAGTGTCAGTGTAAAGTTTCACGTCAAAAAGTCACACCAAATTTGCGCACTAAAATTTGAAAAAAAAGAAGTCGATAGAAATTTGAACTGGTTAAGACGTAAGCAGATTTACGAAGATATGCTTAATATCTTTGGCGATTAATGTCCATCGTACGCGACCGTGAAAAATTGAATTGCAGGCTTCAAAAGGGGTACATTTTGCGTTGAATACGAACACCGATCGGGATCGCCAGTTTCTGTGTCCGTCCCCGAAAATGCTAATGCAGTTCATGCCAGACCGTCGAATTGGGCTAAAACGAATATTTGAGGCACTGAATATTTCATATGGTCCATCATCATATAGTTGACGTCGATTTGGACATGAGAAAAATGTCTGCAAATTGGGTTCCCAAATGTTTGGCTGTTGACTAGAAGCATCGCTTTCGATCTGTGCTCGGTTTGAAAAAGATGCTTCTTAAGCGGTTTTGCAACTATGGATGAAACTTGGGTACTTTTCTACGACCCAGAAACAAAGCAGCAGTCAATGGAATAGAGACGCTCTCGTTTTCCAAGGCCTAAGAAATTTCGTGCTCAAAAATCTGCTGGCAAAGTTCTTGCTTCAGTTTTTTGGGCTTTCCATGGAGTAATCATGAATGATTTTCTGGATAAGGGTAGAACAATAACTGGGAATTACTATTCACGGGAGTATGTTGAATATTAAAATATTTTGACTTTCAAATTTTGTTTGCTTCTACAGTAAGTTAAGAATTTTTCAATACATCCTTGTATTTTTGGAGTCAGAAAATATTATATAGGGCAGTGTTGTACCTTGGAACAATTTTCAGATTATACAATATTTTAGGGAGTTCTTGTCAAAATATTGCAAGCACTCATTTCTTACTATATAGCACAATCATTTTCGATTTATTACAAACCACTTTTAAAAGTCTAGTATAAAAAACAGTGGTCTACAGGGTGTTTTGTATACCCTGACTGAAATGTTCCAAGGTACAGGGTCATCGTGTACCTCTGAACATTATAAATATATATATATTCAATTGTATATATATATATATATAGTGCTCGACGAAATTCAGCTTGGAGTACTGATAGTGTATATCACTGTGTATAAAACTTACTACCAGGAAAGATAGAATTAGGGTTTAGGTAAAAATAAAAAATTCGTAGCTCTTTTTCGGCTAGTGACGTTTCGGTTCTATGTTTGAATCTTCATCAGACTTTTGCCGAGGGGCTATATATTTGGTCTCATCTGTATATTCAACATATGACACATTAAAAAAGTAAACATTAAGATATTACGGCACATTTAAAATAATTTGCTTAAAGTAATTTTCCGTGTGCAGTTTAAAGTCTCGAAAACCTTCTATATATATATATATATATATATATATATATATATATATATAATATGATGTTAAATTTTATTGACCTTTAATTCATATATGTAAATATACAGGGTTATGATAAAGTAACGCACAAAATTCATAAAACGTACAATGCTCATTTTTGAAAAAAATGCAAAAACACGTCAAACAGTTTATTTTATTCCGCGTCTTTTAACATAAGTCAAAAAAAATAAAACGTTAAATTTGTCAAAGTTATGACGTCAGCAATATTTTTTTTAAATATGAAGCTTGGTTTTTTTTTTTACTTTATTTGATAAAGCTTGTTTTTCTGCATTATAAAGAAATAATTGAAGTAGGGGTCACATAAGAAAAAACTGAGAGAATTAACAAAAAACAAAATAAACTAGTTTTTGAATTTATGAAAAGAAACTAAATAATAAAAGAATTAAAACTTAAAGTTACCTAGTAATAAAACAACTGTTTGTCAGTGTCAGTCTTACAATTAGTGTCATACCAATTTTATTATGATGGCTCCTTTAACGGAAAGAGAAAGGATTGAAATTCTAATGATGGTAGGTTACGGCGATAGACTTCGAAGTCATGAAGAAGCATGTGTTTTATTTAACGAAACACATTTTGAAAGACCTCCAATTGCTAGAAGCACAGTAAGCAGAATTGTTGCAAAATTTAATGAAACAGGAAGCGTAAGTGATGCTCCAGAATGTGGAAGAACGGGAATAAGCGACGATGCAAAGTTAGATATTTTGCTGTCATTAGAAGACAACCCTCACGCAACTACAGCAGATATTGCCTTACAACAAGATGTTAGTCAATCGTTTGTAGTAAAGTTTTTAAAAAAAGAAAAACTGCACCCATACAAAGTTCAACTTGTTCACGACCTCTCAGAAGATGATCCGGACAGGCGTTTGGAATTTTGTGAAATCTTCATGAGGCATTGTGACGAAAATCCGAATTTGCTTAATAGTGTAGTATTTTCAGACGAGGCAACGTTTTATTTAAGTGGTACAGTAAATCGACACAATTGTCGCTACTGGGCTCGGGAAAATCCCAACTGGATTCAGACAAAAAACACCCAGCGCCCCCAAAAAATTAATGTAGGAATCGTCAGGGGAAAATTTATTGGTCCTTATTTCTTTCGTGGGAATTTAACAGCTGAGCGATATTTGGAACATCTTCGTATGGCAGTGCTTCCGGATCTAATTACGGCATTTCCGGATCCAAATAATAGGAAAAACTTGGATCCCAGTATTTGGTTCCAACAAGATGGTGCACCACCATATTATGGTCTTAATGTTAGAAGGTTTCTGGCTAACCAGTTTGAAGGAAGGTGGGTTGGAAGACGTGGACCAATGGAGTGGCCACCTAGGTCACATGATCTCACCCCCCTTGATTTCTTTCTGTGGGGACATTTAAAAAGTCGGGTCTACGTTAACGGACCAAACAATTTAGAAGACTTAATGGAACGAATTAGACATGAAATGACTCGTATAACTCCGCAGATGATCGAAGACTCTGTAAATCAGGTCTACCATCGTCTTGGCCTATGTCAGATAGTGAACGGGACACAGTTTGAACAATTTCTGTAAGAAATCGTTTGGTTTAATTGACTGTTTAGTTAATTTAAATGTTATTACTATAATAAAGTTTATTTTGTTTTTTATTAATTCTCTCAGTTTTTTCTTATGTGACCCCTACTTCAATTATTTCTTTATAATGCAGAAAAACAAGTTTTATCATATAAAGTAAAAAAAAAACCAAGCTTCATATTTAAAAAAATATTGATGACGTCATAACTTTGACAAATTTGACGTTTTATTTTTTTGACTTATGTTAAAAGACGCGGAATAAAATAAACTGTTTGACGTGTTTTTGCATTTTTTTCAAAAATGAACATTGTGCGTTTTATGAATTTTGTGCGTTACTTTATCATAACCCTGTATATTAATTTTATTGGACGATTTTTAGGTTGTTATACTAGTTTGAAAAATAATGTTTAAAACTCACTAATTTACAGTGTTTGAAAATTACAATTTTCTAATTTTACCACTGATAATTAATTAGGTAATTTTTATTTTTTTAAAAATTACCGACACGGCTGAGATTCGAACTCAGACATACCGATCATTAGTCGGCCGCTCTGCCATCTGAGCTCCCGTCGACTTCCCGATTTCGAATTTCTAAATCGTACTGATATATGTATATAAAGTAAAAGATGGAAATGAGAATGTATATATATTAAGCACCGAACGTCCATGTGCTATATATATGTGATGTTAAATTTTATTGACCTTTAATTCATATATGTAAATATATATTAATTTTATTGGACGATTTTTAGGTCGTTATACTAGTTTTAAATAATTTTTAAAACTCACTAATTTACAGTGTTTGAAAAATTACAATTTTCTAATTTTACCACTGATAATTAATTAGCGAATTTTGACGTATGAAAATCATTTCTTTTTCGATTTGGACGTTAGGGTCTTCAAACAAATTAAACTCTTTTCATCACCACACCGGAAAGGGTCAAAAACGTCTGCTGAGCCAGCTAGTTTACGCAATAAAATAAATAGGCGGAATTACTTTCCAAAGGTCAGGAATGCATATTCTTCTACCAATGTCCCTTTATACTGTAGATGACTTTTTTGCTTAATTAATTGTTATCTCCTTCATATGTTTTGTTTATAACTCTGCTTATCCACACAATTATCACTTAATTGTATCTGACGTCATTTCCAGAAAATAACTTCATATAATTATTGATTATTTATTTTTAAGAAATATAAGAGTTATTAGATATTATTATTATTATAAATACAAGTAATTACCCTGAAAAGCTTCAATATTATAGTTATCTGACGGAATTCTGATGCCTCAATCAAATGTAATAATTATGAAGTTCTCAATTACACCAGACTCTCCATTATTTATACTTTATTACATTAATCATGACCTAAATAACGACACTGTAAACACCGGGGCTCTTTACAACACTGTTATTTAATATTTACATAGTTTATATTAGTCGAATTATAATTTAGTTCAACAACATCAAAAGCGCCCAAAATGTTAATCTGCTGAGTTAATAATTCGTAAAGTGAAAGTTGCAGGAAATTTGAACCTATATTTAGACAATGGCAGCGGCGTTTCTAAATTTGGAACTTGTTCATTAAAATAAGAGTTTATTTATATAACATGCATCTCCAACATGTATTGGATGTTAAAAGTTATCGTAATAAAAATAAAATCCAGATAAAATCTTTATTATTACCGGCGTTTCATACAAGTGCATCTTCATGTTTGTACTTGAAAATTAAAATTACGTTTTGTAATAGTTGCATTGCTGTTCAGTTACTGAAAATGCTATGATATGAATAAATTTCAAGATTTTATTTGTTTAAATAGTAATTATAATGATGACAGTGGAAATTATCATTACTACTACTACTACTACTGCATATTAATAGTCTTAATACTATCTGTATGTTTCGCTTGTTCCAGCACAGAATTTATGACCGCTATTGGTATCTAATAATATAGACAGCGATATTATTTTAATACAAAAATAGAATCTATCCAGTATAATAATAAAATATATAGGTGACATTCCGAATCCTAATTACTTATTACGAATACGTTGCAATTAGCAAACGTGTGTATTTCATGATATGTATATATGCTTAAAATTCAATCACGTAATTTGTAGTTATCCGCAATCTCAAAAATAAAGTTATTCATATGGAGTTGCGAGGTGATATGCTGTTTGAAAGATATTGCTAAATGTTGATTAATTTATTACTTTACAGGAATAAAACTATCGATTTTTACGTATGTTGATGTTATAAACAAAAACTGTATAACAATAAGCTCCATTGTTTTAACCTAGCTTAAAAGAACCGACTGACTGAACTCGATGTGTTTCTGTTGTCTACATCCTTATCACTAAGCAATGTATAATTTGGTTAATATTATTTAAACTTACTTAACAAATACGACAAACTGTCACTATTAGATAGAAAGACGCGTGGAAGGTCAACATTGTAAAAGCAGTTATCCAGAGGCATTACCAATCGATTCATGATGAGTTGTGAATACGGTGTTTCATCTTTGTGCGGCACGAAGTTGTTAATTCTATAGAGAATAGCCTTACTTGACGTTTTAAAATGGACGATATAAGCGTCGCGACGTTAATTAAGAATAACTTATGATGCAAAAATAGCGTCTTCAAGTAAGGACTTGAGGGACTGTTACACGTAGAGACAATAAAAACTATCGAAAGTCTCTTCAGAGATATTGAAAATATGGTCAGATCATGTAGATCAATTTCAGAAAATATTGTTTATTAAGGGGAAGCAAGTAGCGCGGCATATTGAGTCCATTGCTGTTTATAAGTCTGATTATTATGTATTCAGCAAAGAAGGCTTTTTTTATGATGGGATACCAATACTTTTAAAGAATTGTTAATATGTCATTTTGTGACGATGTAGGTTTGAAACTAATATCATTGTATTAATAGACGTTTGAGGGAATATAATTTAATTGTCAATGGAGAAAAAACTAAAGTAAATGTAACACTAACCAAAGAAGATAACTAACAAAAACATAGGAGAAGAGAGACTGGTGTATTTAAATACTTGTGAATATTGTTAAGTAGCAAGGAAATACAGGAATATTAAATTTTAATTATGTTCAAAAGAGAGAGAAACACATACAATACACAGGATGAAACAGAAATATAAAAACCAAAAAATTAGCTATATGTAGAAAAATATACATTTCAAATTCGATATTAAGGAGGAGCAAAAACAGCCAAAGTGAGATATGTGGGAAAGGTGGCCGAGATGATGAAATTGGACAAAGAGATGATAATATCTAAAGATAAGTTAACGTCCTTCAAAGACAACATAAAGTGTGGTATGTAATCCTTAACAATCCATCGAAAGTATCTCAAAACTGCTTCAGTACTCGGTTAGTTTTGCTGCTCATGATTGTTCATAATATTCATATTTTCAACTTTTCTTGGCCTAGAGAATTACTATTTCTTCTATGTTTAATTATATATGCATGGTATATGGATGTAATGCCAAATAAAATGAGAAGTACTAAGGACATGTCATGCATGTACAGGGTGAGTCATTAGTAGCCGCTCTTTTGATTGCTCTTTTGTGTTTTAAATAAAAGAAAAAACAATTAGTAGAAGATCCATGGTTCCTTGTGGCGCATATTGTAAAAATACTTTAAGTTGTGACACACTTCCGGTTTCACCGAAAATGCACGGAACATCATTTTTTTAAATGACTCACTCTATATATTTTTGGATTTTCTTGTACTGCTTTAAATTATCTGTTGAATTGTTTTTTCTTTTTCAAAATTGAGCCAATAGCTTTTGAGTTATTAATTTTTTTTGAAAATATTTGACCTAAACACGTATTCAGAAAAAAATCATTTTCACATTGTTTTTAAAAGTAAAAGCATTAACTTTGGTGGTGCTTGTAGCCAAGAAAGTTTTGCATCATTTGGTAAAGTTGCACTCGATAATACCTACCTCAAAAAACTTTGTTTTTTCAAAGCCTACTTCCTGAAATTTTCACATACCAAAAACTTATTTTTTTTTAATGGAACACCCAGTATTTTATTGAGGCATTTTGTTCCTTTTTTTATTGTCTTTCATTTTTGTTAAGAATGTCCTATACCTATCTTTTGTAATTTTTGAAATAATCACTATAGGAGCAATTAGCGGTCAATTAATGAACCACGGGCGTTGTTCTAGGCACCCAAATATTCGTCCAATAAAGGCTGGAATGCCGCTGACTGCCTGAGTCAACTGTTAAAGAAAGTCGGTATACATCTATGTCAAACTTATAAAAGCATCGCTATTAGTTATCATCTAAAAGAATTATTCTTATGAAGAGTTAATAGATATGATTGACGTTTTGGGTGAATCTGAAAAAAAACACTTTGCTAGCATCCAGACTTTATGCACAACGATACCTGGTAGAAGTCAACCGAAGCCAGAAACCATCGAAAGTATAAAGTGGACGGTTTGAGTGAACATAAAGTACTGAATATGAAAGAAAGAGCGGAAAAAGCAATAACTGGTGAGGATAAGACGTCTATGGTATTTGGGAGTGTAGTCGAACACCCTCATACTACTACTACGAAAATTAGTCGTCAGTTAGATGTAAGTCAAATTTGAGAATCCAGAATAATTAGGAAATATGAAATTCACCCGTAGCATATTCATAAACAGGGTTAGATGAAAGAAATTTTCAGAATCGCTTACATTTTTGTCAAATGGTATCCGATAAATTATCCTGGTTTTCTCAATTTTTTGTTGTTTACCAACGAAGCCACCTTCTATTAAAGTGAATACGTTCAACGTCACAATTTCCGTTATTATAACACATAAAATCCCCCACTTTATCACACCTGTAAACTGTCAAAATCATTGGTCATTAAAACTGTGGGAAGGAATAGTGGGTAGTTACATAATTGGACCTTATTTCTTTGATGAAAGTGTTAATGGAGGAGAGTATCTTCGCTATCTACGGACGGATTTTCAAAACTTTTTAAAGACGTCTTCAAATATGTTAGTAAACAAAACCTTTATTTTATTTCGATGTTAACCAACAGTGTCAAAAATGAAAAACTGCAACTGGACATTGCCGGAATTAAAAAATTGAAATGCGATGCTCTTTATTATGTAAAATTATTACTTTTGGGATAGTTGCATTTAACATTTACTTTGTTTGACAGTTGACTAAGGAACTCGGGCGCCATTACTACCTTCTATTGGTTGAACGAATATTTTGGTGAGTAGAACAACCGCGCTCGTAGTTCTTTAATTGACCGCTAATTGCTCCTATAGTGATTTTCTCAGAAATTACAAAAGATAGGTATAGGACATTGTTAACAAAAATGAAAGAGAATAAAAAAGGAACAAAATGCCTCAATAAAATACTAGGTGTTCCATTTAAAAAAAAAGTTTTTGGTATGTGAAAATTTCAGGAAGTAGGCTTTGAAAAAACAAAGCTTTTTGAGGTATTGTCGTGTGACTTTACCAAATGATGCAGAATTTTCTTGGCTACAAGCACCACGAAAGTTAATGTTTCTACTTTTAAAAACAATGTGAAAATGATTTTTTTCTGAACACGTGTTTTGGTCAAATATTTTCAAAAAGTAATAATAATAACTCAAAAACTATTGACGCAATTTTGAAAAAGAAAAAACAGTTGCACAGACAATTTAAAGCAGTACAAGAAAATCTAAAAATATATAAGGTGAGTCATTTAAAAAAATTAAGTTCCGTACATTTCCGGTGAAACCGGAAGTGCGCTAGAGCTTCAAGTATTTTTACAATATGCGCCACAAGCAAACATGGATCTTCCACAAATTGTTTTTTCTTTTATTTAAAACACAAAAAGCAATTGAAGAAGCGGCTACTAATGACCTATCCTGTATATACGTATGTATTTTACATACATCTAATCAATGTTGGGTTTGATAATATCACATCGTGTTCAATTAAGGCTTCCTCCGTCTGACTAAAAGTATACGCAACACTTCAAAGGAATTATTATTCATGGATTGTTACGGTAGACAAGCCTGGAATTTACACGAAATTCCGCTAATTCACAATAACTTTAATGAGAATTGTAATAAACTAATAAATGTGATGAATCATAAAAAAATGCTCGCACATATGTGCAATCGTGTGTGTACAAACAGAAAATTCCTTCATTAAATTTATTATCCTTTGTATCGTGGCTACTGTATGCAAAAATATGATATTTTCTTCGAAATAATTGCTTCGGTATGATAATATTCTATTATAATGTACGTATATTTTATAGGTCTAAATAATAATGTGATTCTGAGTAAAAGATAATCAGTACAAGAAAATTGTTGATCATCGTACGTTACTCAGCATTAATACATTGTACATGCACTGGTCTCTTCGTACTTACAAATATATATCATAGTTAAATTAGTTAAATTGAATTTTAATATAGTATTCATAGCTGAGGTGAACGAAATAGTTGGGGATGTGGTAATTGAGTATAGTGCTAGAATGTTGGAAATCGGTGAAGAGTAAATTAAGGAATTAGAAAATGTAAAGACAGGAACGTTTTAGCTTTTGTTTCAAATTTGTAGAAGAGTTTGCTGCAAAAAGTAGAAACCTTAATGGGCAGGATTTTGAAAAGATGATTAGAACATTTTTGCTACACATAAATTATTTTAAACTTGGAATAAAATAGAAAGAATTTGGAGAATGTTTTCCATCAATGTTCGGATATATTTTAAAGGATATTATAAAGAAGAAATTGCTTTAAATTGAGAGCGTCCGCAATGAAAATTTGACATCTGCATTGATTGACAGTAAGCAATTTATTTTACAATGGAAGCTATTTGTGGTTTGGGCTCAAGAAATGAATTTTGTGGACAAGTGAAAGAAGACTGCATTTAAGAAGATAGGAAGATGTAGCACTACAATAGGCACTAACATATTCTGTGTAAGTACCGACCAATTCAAGTGCGTTTGGTAGGATTTTCAGGGAGAAGGTTTCTTTTTGCCATTGCCAGTAGTTTTTAAAGGATAATTTCATGGAGTTGTTTAAAGAACCAAATGTACTAGTAACCTTAAAGACAGCAAGTAAAATTATACCCAAGCATATCAAAAACGTGCACCAAAATATATTGAACAATAGTATTTGTGTGCATCCTAGCGATAAAAGTAAATCCATTATAAGCTCTGTCGCTTTAAATTGAAACCTGTAATAAAAAATATAATATATCTATATGTGTCTCCACCAAAAAAGTATAATTACTTCAAATCTCAAAAACATGATGTTCAATTATTTCTTGCATTCTCCTATCGTAATAAGAGTCAAAATACTACTAATTTAAACAATTTTGTATCTTTAATAATAGCAAAATTATCGACTCTGGGACCCTCAGTTTGTATGTAGTGCGATAAAGATAATGATTTCCCGTGGTGAATTAATCAAATTTTAATATTAATATTTTATTTCAAAAGAATTATAGTATATTTGAATGTTTGCTATTCAATTATTGATATGTGAAATTGCAACTATATAAAACTGCTTTATTAGCCGTCTAGTAATTACCAATCATTAAAAGAAATGAAAAGCAGTATTAAATACTAATTCCAAGTATATGTAATCATGTAGAAATTTAGGTTAGACATTAATTTTTAATAGATTTAATTAAGTGTCAAAATATATATTAATAATTTAAAATTGTAATGTGCGATTTGTAAAATTAGGTAAGGACGCAAAGTCTTCGTTATTATATGTGTTAAAGTAACTCTAACTTATGTTCAGATAGACGCTATAAAATATTTTAATCAAGAAGAAGCCGCTGAGAAATGTAGAGTCAAACTTAACTTAGCGGTAGCTCCATTTAATTGGTGGTTTTTCGTTAAAATGGCAACCTGAAATTATAAGAAATGTATCAGAAAGTTGCATTCTATAATTTTCTACAAATTAGCATAAAAAGTTAGCGCGACTTAATGAGTGTAATAAATAAAACATTATAAAGTATCATTGTACGGAGAAAAGAAACGGCTTGTAGTAGTAACTGTTCTGTTACGAATCTTGTCAAAATAGTATGTAATTATTCAGTGAGTATTGTTGTTTTTTATGTTTTTATGTACTCCCTCATGGAACATACACATATGGGCTACATTAATATTACCAATATGGATGCCTAAATTTTAACACATACATATCTGCGTGTCAGTGATGGAACGAACATGACTTGTTTCAAATCTATGGATAAACAAAACTTTTTACTTTTCGTATATATTGAGAATCCACTTTGTCTTGTTTTAGCACCTCCTTGCGATGGTGTACTGTAGGTTTTATAACCTATTTACTTTTATGGATGTTGACTATTAATTTAAAGTATTGTACAATAATAAAAGGACAATATCTCATATTGAAAGACAGCTTCATATGATATCAGTGCTTGGAAATCGACAATCTAACGAAGAGAAAAGATATCAATTATCCAGACGATGAACGCAGTTGCATTTTTGCAGATAGCTGGACTAATAATGGCTTTGATTTGACAATCACGTTTATTACACGTGGCCTATGGAAAAGAGAGTTTGGGAAAATCCTTGATAAACACTATCTGTAAAATTGATCTTGAATAATGACCATCTTTCTTCATTTTCGATAAGAGTAAAAGACCTACTTCCGGTTGGAATTTCGAAAAACCTTTTTAAGACAATTTGTCTCAAATATAATTTTGAGTACATTTGAATTCTCTATAAATTTGTTTAAACTTTGTAATTGACGAAATATTTGCAAAATTCAATTTTTTTACTGAAGTAAACTACTACATCCAGTCTACCGATTTTACTGAAAAACTAATCAGTTCTCAAGAGGGAGATTATACACGAAAATACAAAATTTGGAATAGATATCTACAGCGGTTTGACCATCGTGGTCACAGACAGACACACAAACATTTTTTAAAAACTACCTTTTTGGTATCAGGGGACTTCAAAACGTGGACATCTGCAAAAATCTCGAGGTCGAAAATTTTCGTCATCACAATACTTCCTTATACTACGTATAAGAAAGTAAAAAGTTAATAATTTGGAAAATGCTTATTGGGATGTTTACTATTTCATGTTTCATTTCATAGATTTTACATTTCGTATAGTTCGCCTTTATGGGGCGTTATCTTCCCATTAAACGTTTTTCAAATTTCCCACAGTATTATTTAGTAACTACGACATTTACATGTTAACTTCCCTATTTATAATATATGAGTGGTCATTTTCAGTTTTAATGTTGATGTTACTAAATAATATTGTGGGAAATTTGAAAAATGTTTACTGGGTTAATATTTGTGTTTCTGTATTTGTTTTATACCACTTATATTTTCATTGGAATTTTTTAAATTTTGGAATAAATATATACAGGTGAGTCATTAGTAGCCGCGTCTTCGATTGGTCTTTTGTGTTTTAAATAAAAGAAAAAACAATAAGTGGAAGATCCATGGTTGCTTGTGGCGCATATTGTAAAAATACTTTAAGCTCTGACGCACTTCCGGTTTCACCGGAAATGCACGGAACTTAAGTTTTTTAAATGACTCACCCTATATATTTTTGGAGATTCTTGTACTGCTTTAAATTGTCTGTTCAACTGTTTTTTCTGCTACATTTCCCGTTGTTGTTTGAATACATTTTTAAATGTTATTATAAAGATCAGAACTGTCCAGAATTTATTTTTAATTAAAAGTGTCACACATACATGTATCGGCCAGACATATTAAAAAATAATCACGGTATCATCTATGGTCAGAGAAACTATGTTTTCCATAATTATACAAGAAAAAAATACATAATAAATAACAATCATATTTATTTATTAACATAGGAAATTGGCATTCTACAAATTAATGAATAGAACAGAATAAAGTTGCAGAATTAATGACATAAAGAACTGTATATAGCA
The DNA here is from genome assembly GCA_963170755.1 of Amphimallon solstitiale. NCBI lineage: Eukaryota > Metazoa > Arthropoda > Insecta > Coleoptera > Scarabaeidae > Amphimallon > Amphimallon solstitiale. Next base: position 771,837 of record OY720682.1, on the reverse strand, counting down.
GAATATCAGAATAATATAATAAACTTGAAAAAGCTAAAAAATAGGAAATATAAGAGGATAACAAACAATACATAACGCCATAAGAAAGCCGAGACGTGATTATTTATAGTCAGAGTAAAACTAAAATTTAAAATCACTTAAATTTTGTCCGTATAAAGTAGTTCCTTATATCTGATATATATTCTGTTATTTTTTCTACTGACGTAAATCACGAATAGGCATTTTCTTTGGATACTGGGGATCAACCAATTCAGGTAGAAAACATCTGTAAAAGAAAGTCACCAACTGCTCCTTCATATTCGCATCCCAGAAATTATCGTCCCTCATGATTTTTTGTACACTAATTCCGAAAGGTGTCCATATAACAAACAAGCAGTACTTTCTATTTGTTACATGTAGCTGGCCTTGCACTTGGAAATAATAATTGTCTTTACTTTTTAATGTTATTCGACCATCAACTATCTCCGCAAATTTAATTTTCTTCTCTCGAGCGGCTTCCGTTGGTGAATACGATGCAGCTGCTGACGGGCATTTTATTTCAATAATGCCATCGTCATCTATTAAACCATCCGGCGAAGCAGCTAAAAAATTCAATTTGCCGTCAATAAAAAGACCAATTCGTGTACACGAATTCCATAGCTTTTTTCCAATTCTTTTAGAGTAACAAATTCATGTTCCTGTCCCCAACGTGTTGCTGAAGTCCCGAAAAATTTATTGTACAAAAGACGTTTTATCAAATTTGCGCAATGCGTCGTCTTTTGCATTTTGCATATTGCTCCAAAATTGGACGCAGTCAGTCTTACAGAGCGCTGCTGCCTCCATAATAAGTTAGTGCTTTGCCCTATAGTAGCATGTTGTAACTCGTCACGTTCAGAATCCGATTTTTCAATTGAAGTCAAAATTTCTTTTTCTTTTATATCGTACTGCTCTTTTGTTAATGTGACAACCATTTCTATTTCTGTGTCACCATAATCGCTGTCAGCAGGTACTATCGGTTCCCTTTTTTTCTTGTTTTTACATGCAAATAACTTTTTACTGCATTTTTTCCAAGCTCTTACTCTTTTCTAACTAGTCATAAACTTTTTTGTGTGTTTTCCTGGACTTCTGTATACAGCTTTTTTATGAATAACGCGCGGTAAATCACCCAGTTCCAAGTTGAATGCAATTGAAGCGGCTTCGCATCGAGTTTGATATGATCGTCGTCCGCTGAAATTTACTCTTTTCCCGTCAAAAAATTTTTCTGAAATCCGGCTAATGTTTATGAATTTTTTAGTACTACAACGGCATGATGTTAATAAAAGCAAGAAAATAAGTGGTAATTTAGACAAGGCATTTACCGATTTTCTAGAACGGACAATAGAAAAGTTTCTGAGAAAGAGATTACATTAGCAGTCTTCCCAGATTTAATTTTAAATATTCATTATTTTACGATTATGAAGTAATAAAATGACTGTAAGCACTTATACAGAGAAATATACATGTTCTAATTAATTGTGCCTTTGTAAAATAAAGCAAATTGAGATTAAAACTAAACATATATACGTTTTACATAGAACATAGACTATTACTTTATAAAAACCAATAAAACAAAAATAATAATGATAAACGTCCTTAACAACTATAAAAAATGGCGAACAAATTACATGAATTAAAATTATTTTTAATTCATTAACAATATTATGAGCAATACAACATGAGCGACATGCGTACATAAACCACATTGTATAAAACGTTACACGCCGTTGCAAGCCGGCGACTGAATAAATTGAAGAAAACGGAGTTTTGCCAACAGGAAAATTATTTTTGCAGTGTAGATTCACCAAAATCGTTCTTCCGACCAACTGGCGCCTTGCTCTGCGATCGGCTTACGAATATTGCTTTAAGCGCCTGGAATATAGGCAATGTGTATCAAGAAACATACGTTCTTATCAACGTGATTAAGACAAAACGGTTAGCTTTAATGATGTACTAAAAAGTGTATATTAAAGGTAAAAGACGTATGAAGGTACCCACAGGCAGTTTTTGCCATTAAAGACAAACATTACACCTTAAAGTATACGATAAATATAAGCATTTTTAAAATGTTATTATTCAGTAGCATTTTTTTATATACAAATTTTTTCTTTCTTTAGGTACTTCAATTTAAGCTTAATTAACAAATTACTCCTTGTTTCAATCGATTCTATACAATGGTTACTACACAATATCGTCGATACGAAACGCTTGCAAATTGGCCTCAGCATTACACCCTTAATAGTAAAGGTATCCTGAAGAACTTTTGGCCATGGGAAACTCGTTTGTGAACTTTCCTTGGCAATCAGGAACGGAATAACGTTTAGTTATCTGACGAACTGTTTTGCGGATCTCCATATGACCCGTGTCACCTTCTTTAAACGTCATAATCTGCGACTTAACCTATTAAAAATACAACCTGTGTTTTCGCATTTTGTATAAAGTACCTACTCTTTAGGATAATTTTTTGCAAGTATAATCTGGTCTTCATAAACTGTGTACGACTTTCTATATTACTTATTTTGTTCACTATGATATAAGCCTCTGACTTTGATTTTTGTTTTCTGTTTTTTCTATTTTGGTGTAAACTCTCAGATGTACAGGGTTATTCATTATAAATTACTCACCCTTCATCATCGTTATTATTGCATATACAAAAGAAAATTATATAAAAGTAGTGTGGCTGAGACTAAATTTTATTTGCGTGCTATCAAAAACACAATGGCGTGCAGATACAACGGTATAAAAAGAAAAATTTTTTTAGTGGAATACCCCTGTATATTATTAAATGTTTAAAATGGTCTTTTTACTCTGATTTCAAAAATATGCCATATGATACTGGTATCTTAAACAGTTTTCGAGTTATTAAATGTCGAATATCGTAGTTACTGTACTATGAAAAAGTTAACATTATTAAAGTAAGCTATGAAAATGACAATTATTGTGTTTGATAAATGACATTTCCTTAATAAAATATCAAAATGGAACTTTGTTGTACAGAATAATCAAATATTACAATAAGCTGATATACATGCATCTGTACACTTACTAAAGGATATATAGAATATTTCGAAATAACAAAATGTAATATTCTCTAAATTCATTTTTTCTTTCTATATCGGTATATATTTGATAGAGCAAGATTTGCTTCAACACTAATTACTTTCTTGTTGGCATTTTTCAACTTTACGATGATAACAAGGTGCATTATTGGTAATAATTACAGTATTTTAATAATTACTATAGCATCTTTATTTATTTAAATGTAATTACGCAACAAAAATTGAAAATGATGAAATAATCATAATATATACAGGGTGTCCAGAAACTCTCCTGACAAACGAAGACCGGAGATTCCTCAGATAATTTTAAGACAATTTAACCCAATTCACCCTAGTCCGAAAATGCTTCCTAAGGTCATAGGCGTCCGTTTTGGGTAGGTAAACGGTTATTTTAACGCATAACTTTTTTGTCTTTAACTTTTAAGCATTTGTGACACTAGATTATTACATTTTCAGGTATTCTAGTACTAAAAGGTACTCTTACTTTAAGTCGGTAGGATACAACGTTTTCTAGAAAAATCGATTTGAAAATGTTTCGTTTTGTCGTCATTAATATTCAATTTATTATTTTTTGCACTAGTTCGCTCTGAACTGCCAACAGAAATAAAACCTACGTTTTTAATTGTCAAATTGTTGTCAGTTCGCGAAGTTGAAATGTCGAAAGATGAAATGAGGAAAAAACGAACAATTTTCAAATCGAGTTTTCTAGAAAACGGTGTATCCTACCGACTTAAAGTAAGAGTACCTTTTAGTACTAGAATACCTGAAAATTTAATAATCTAGTGTCACAAATGCTTAAAAGTTAAAGATAAAAAAGTTATGCGTTAAAATAACCGTTTACCTACCCAAAACGGACGCCTATGACCGGTACTAGAAATTCGCAGTTGATGGAATCGATTCATCTCTGGAGGATAAATAAGCATACCAGTTTTTGTTTTTCTAAATAGAAGCGTTCGGGAGATATTAAAAAAAAAACTAATTACAAGGCGCCATCTTCAAAGAGCTCTAGCTCCCTTAGGAAGCATTTTCGGACTAGGGTGAATTGAGTTAAATTGTCTTAAAATTATCTGAGGAATCTCCTGTCTTCGTTTGTCAGGAGAGTTTCTGGACACCCTGTATAATTATACTAAATGACATCTCAAATATTTAGAATTTACATATTTCAGACTTATTTTAATATTAGTGACTAAATAACTTCTACCAATGCTGGTGGACTTCAGGCCGGTACACGCCGTAACTTCCAGAACATATTTATAGTAAATATCTCTACTATTAGAAATTAAAAAGAAAAAATAGACAAAATAAATGTAAAAACAGTCAAATGCCAATAACAGTAATAAAGTGTTAAGTGGTCTTAATATTATTAATATTGCATAGTTCATTGGATTTCTTAACCTCAACTAGCTTTTCGCTATTACCGATGGATGGAATATGGGCTGAACAAGCCTATAAATTGCATTTGTTCCGTAACCAGATCTAAATCAATACTAACGCTTTTCGATTAATTGTTACTTTCTATACCGCATGTGTCAAGTAACATTATATATTTAGCACGTGATTTTAAAGATGCTCGGCGATTACCAAGTAGTTGATAATGGTATGCATAGATGGCGTTACTTAACCATCGATATTTTGAGGTTAGCAGAATCAGAAAGATCTCGTTATGTGAGGCTTTATATTGGGCAGCGATCGATACGCTAACTGTTATCTATTATTAGGGTCTGGCACAGAATTTTTAACGTTTTTACTTAGGAGCTTTCACAGTACATAACGCATGGCATTTTCGACCTTCCTATGTCACTAAATCAAGTTTTTGTTTTAAAAAGCCCATTTTCTAATTTTTGCTCTTGAATTAATAAAGTGTTACGGAATCTTGTGTACGCCAATTACAAAAATGAATATGAATGCTTGCTTTTTAGCTTAACACCGAGCTATGCCGCACATTACAGAGAAAAAAATAACTTGATAATAATAATAATAATTTGAATTTGGACCAATTTTACGAAAAGCGGCCAATTTATATAAAATACATTTAGACATCCCAAGGAACAACAGTAACAAAAAACATCGTTTTTGAATGCGCGAAGAGTGTAACAAATTTCACCGAAAAGTAATATTGTTCCATTCAGTATCATTAATCCTATTATTTTCGGTAGAAAAAAGACGAGAATATTTCCCGATAAAATCTACGCCAACGTGTTCTGCCCAGATAAAGATAAAACCGAAGATCGCCAAAACTTCCGCCGCTATGCGAATGTAAATCTCTGGAACTTTTTCCAAACGTAGGTGTTGATTTATGTTCATCGTCTTAAAACTATCTCGGCTAATAGTTCCTTCTTCTTCGTCTACGCTGTCTTTCAATTAATTCATAGTTGTATGAGCATCGCTAGCTACAGTGGAAAAATAAAAATGCGACCGTCCACGCAAGCGCTTTTTTTTAAAAGAAAAATGGGACTGTATCTTTGTGTGCTGGTGGTTGAAAAGCATGAATATTTTCTTGAGATACAGTTCCTTTATTTCTTTTTAACCGTAATAAGAAACGGTAACAATATAATATTTTATTGCTAGTAAAACATGCCAAAATGTACATGAGTAAATACGAAATATATATACAATACCTCTGGCGTATATTGGAAATATTTGATTCACATAAATACATATACATACAATACACCAAGTGTATGTAAAATTTTCCGCACAGAAGATTATTTTAAATATGGCGTTAATGATGGAACATCTTTAGAAAGTTCGGAGGGTTTTCAATAATCTGTAATTCAAAAATATGTTGGAATATACAGGGAAACTAAAATAGTCAGATTAAACTAAATTTTTGTTTGTATATTATGAAATTTGCAACAAAGTTGATATGTTTATCTTTTTTATTTGTTTTAAAAGATATTGTTGTTGAAGTGTGGTGAAATTTTAAACAACATTTAAAAAAATTGCAATGCTTTTGTTGCAGATGCCACAACAATTACTTAATTAATTGTGGAAAATGTCCACGTTGAACAGTCATGAACGTCATTGTCCTATGTCGTAATAAAATTTATTTTTGGCATTTTGCAAATTATTGATGAAAACAATGATAGATCAGCTAATCTGAGGCTAAAACAAACACAGACAACTAAATATTTATAGCGTTTTTAATTTTATGAACGTCGACAATTAATTAAATTATTGTACAATTATAAAAAGACAATATTTCATATTGAAAGATTATAGCTTCATATAATAAAACAACGTGGTAATCAACAATCTTACAATGAAAGAAGATGCATTTTTAACATCAATTACTCAGATGATGAACGCACGTCAAAATTTACAATAATTAGAAGAGTTTAATGGTTTGCAGAAATATCCTGCTGTCAAAATCAATGACGTTCAGGAAAACCCAAATTTCCCGTTACAAATAGCACTAGTGCACGAATATACCCTCTCAAATATCACTACTACACGATTAGAACTTTGCTATTCAAAATTGCGGATATTCCAAGTAAATAATAGTTTCTTTGTTTCCATGTTTCCTTTCTGATTTCATCGTCAACGAACACGTGAAAAATCTATTATAAAAACCCACCGTTACAAGTAGCACTACTGTGAACAATAGAATTTTGCTTTTCAAAATTGCAAAAATTCCAAAAAATAATAATTTTTCCTTTTCCACGTCCTTTTCCGATACACTCATTGTTAACGAACACGTAGAAAATGTACCAAAAAATAAGCATTTTCATCCTTACAATTATCACTACTACACGATTAGAACATTGCTAATCAAAATTGCAAAAATTCGAAGAAAATAACAATTTCTGCTCTTCCATGTCCTTTTTCGATGCACTTATCTTCAACGAACACGTGGAAAATGTATTAAAAATAAACATTTCCACCCTTACAAATAGCACCACTGCACGAATAGAATTTTTTCTACCAGCGGATGGAAAATTGAATTTTCCACACACATTTTAGTGTGGAAAATTAATTTTCCCGCACCGTGCGGAAATAATTTTCCGCACCGTGTGAAAATAATTTTCCACCCCAATATGTCAAATTAATAATAAGCCGGTATATGATGGTGGTTGTGAAATGATTAGTTACCATGTGTAACTAACCAGTTATTTACTTTCATTTTTGTTTGTTTATTGCCAGAAAACTGTCAGTGCATTTCTAAAATATTTTGCTCGTGAATAAGTGAATCCTCATTAAAATGAATATTTGTCTCGAGGGAATCGATGAGAATACAAGCGAGGGAGTTCCCGATGACATTTTTATGGCAGCAGAAAATGTGAAAACGGACTTGTTACCAGAAAAATCAAAGAGAAAATATGAAAAAGCATACGAGATCTTTTGCTAATGGAGCTTAAGGAAAAGCATTACAAGTTTTGATAAAGAAGATATTTATTTAGTGCATTTTTCTGAATTATATGCATCCTGTAAACCGTCCACACTCTGGTCAAAATATTCAATGCTGAAAACCATGCTCAAGCTCAAGAGAAATATCGACATAAGCAGATATTTCAAGGTAATTGCTTTTCTCAAGAAAAAGATGGTTGGTTTTAGACCAGAAAAATCAAAAATTTTAAGTCCAGATGACGTAGAGAAGTTTTTATCCAATGCTCCAGATAACATCTATCTTCTCCATAAAGTGGCGACAATTTTCGGAATAGCTGGGGCGTGCAGGCGGGAAGAATTAACAAATTTATTAATTGATGATTTTAGTTAAAATACTCGACAATAAAACGCACACAAATAGAAGTTTTGTTATTACTGGGGAGAGGAACTTAAAGTGTGTCAGAAAATATACATTGCTTAGACCGAAACATACTCCTCACAAGAGATTTTTTGTCCAGTATCACAACGGAGAATGCAGTATCCAGTGTGTTGGTATAAACAAATTTTTGAAAATACCGTCGGATGTAGCTGCATATTTAAGACTTCCGGATCTAGAAGCCTACACTGGACACTGCTATAGGCGCTCTTCTGCCACGGCCCTTGCAGATGCTGGAGTAGGGATAACGAATATTAAACGTCATGGCTGGTGGCAGACAACAAAAGTCTTCGAAGGATATCTGGATGAATCACTGGAAAATAAAAAGTGTATTGCAAGCAAGATATTCAGACCGCAATCAGCAACTACCAGCAGCTCTATCGCCTCCACTGACATACAGCCAGGTCCAAGTACTCAGCACAACTTTGAACAGGAATTCGAAAATGAACTACACTCGACTAACATTATTATCGCAGAACAGCAAAGAGTAACAGATCCAAAATTGCAGCCATTCAACAAGCAACTAACACATGCTATAAATTTAAGTAATGCAAATAATTGTACTTTTACAATAAATTATAATATAAATAATTAGATATTAGATTTTGACATGCCGTTTCCACTCATTGTTAACGAACATGTAGAAAATGTAACAAAAAATAAGCATTTTCACCCTTACAAATAGCACTACTGCACGAATAGTATGTTGCTCTACAAAATTTCCAAAAATTCAAAGAAAATAATAATTTCTGCCCCTCCACATCCTTTTCTGATACACTCATCGTCAATGAACACGTGGAAAATGTATTAAAAAATAAGATTTTCATCTTTACAAATAGCGCTACTACACGAATAGAATTTTGCTATTTAAAATTGCAAACATTCGAAGGAAATAATCATTTCTGCTCTTCCGCGTACTTTTCCAATATTATATGCAACGAAAACATAAAAAAATGTGTTAAAAATAAGCATTTCCACCCTTACAAATATCACTACTGCACGAATAGAATTTTGCTATTCAAAATTACAGATATTCAAAGAAAATAATAACTTCTGCTTTTTCACGTCTTTTTCCGATACTCTCATCGTCAACGAACACGTGGAAAATGTATTAAAAAATAAGAATTTCCATCGTTACAAATAGCACTACTGCACTAATAGAATTTTGCTATTCAAAATTGCGAAAAGTCGAAGAAAATAATAATTTCTGCTCTTCCATATCCTTTTCCGATACACTCATCGTCAACGAACACGTGGAAAATGTGTTAAAATATAAGACTTTCCACCCTTACAAATAGCACTATTAAACGAATAGAATTTTGCTAATCAAAGATGCACAAATTCGAAGAAAATAGGAATTTCTGCTCTTCCATCTCATTTTCCAATACATTCATCGTCAACGAATGGTTTAGATAATCAACAGAACTGTCTATACTGAAGTGACTAAAATCACACTGCATGCAAAATAGGCATGTACTTTCCTAAAAAAGTATTTGTGTAACAAAGCAGAAAAGTTACACTTTTCATCATGAATGTGGAGATATTAGTTACCGAGGAAAAGCCTAGGCAAATAACTACCATGAGTGATGGAATAGTTATTTTCATGCCGCCAGCCATTATCGACGGTTTTCCAGGATTAAAAATCCGCCGGGAACATTAAATTCCCGGCCTAGTACTTACAAAAGTGACATTTGTTAAAAATTCACTAGAAGTGGGGGGTGGTAGCATTGACGTTGATTCTTAATTTTCTAAAATAATGTCAACAAAGTTTTGATAGTTTTGACCGTGGTTTTGACCTAAAAGAGAAATTAAAACCAAGCAATTCATAAATATTTTTTAAATACTTTTAAATTTAATAAACAGATAATTCATGTAGATGTAATCGTAATATCAACGTAAGTTCCAGTTAACGCTTTTATACAAATGTGAACTGTGATTGCTTTTTAGGTTAGGTGTGGACTATGAAAATGTTTGTCGAATACATGGACAGCAGTGTTTACAAAAACTTCAGATCTCTTCATTAAACGAAACAATAACGTCATTTTAATATTCAGTCCAAGTCCATTAACAAATAAAGTAATATTGTGAAGTAACATTATTGAGTAATAAATATTCTTGAGCATGTGCATGATTCTTATCCAACACTAATTTTTTTAATAGGAATATTATTTACCAACCACAAAAATTAAATCCCCAGTTACTTTGGTTAATTTTTTACTTAGGTAATTTTTTGCTTTTTAAAAATGAATTAAAAATTTGATTTTCAAATTTTAAAATTAAATTGACATTTACCTAGTTTTCTTTTGAAAATAGTAAAGTAATAACTAAACGAATTATGGAAACGCCAGCTCATATAAAGGAAGCAGTTGAAACAGCCATACAGAATTTATTATCTGCAAAATCTGCACCTCGATATTGGAAGGCTTATGACGGTTTTGTAAAATGGTGTGCTGACAATAATATGAAAAATGTGTACAATGAGTATGTTCTATTGATCAACGTCAATGCTACCATCCCACTTTTAGTGAATTTTTAACAAATGTCACTTTTGTAAGTACTAGGCCGGGAATTTAATGTTCCCGGCGGATTTTGAATCCTGGAAAACCGTCAATAATGGCTGGCGGCATGAAAAATAATTTTACTGCCTAGTTGCAAATTAAATTTTATCTGAAATTGATCGTAATAAGACAAATCAAACCTTTATTTTACTTTTGAATGTTAATTGTGATGGTACAATTATTGCCAGGTGCCAATGTCAGCTATCAACTAGAGACAACTTAAGCAAGCCAGTATACATCTAATCGTACAATCATGATTTACTTTATTGGCTATTTCGGAGTTCTTTACTGCCCATTTAAATGTTGTTTACTGCCGATTTGAGATAAAAGTTAGTGTTCCTTCTGGGATTATTGGATATAGGTCTAATAAGACTATTTCTATTGACGGTAATTTAATATAATAATATCTTAATTTATTAGAAAAATTGGACAAAATTGGAACAGCAATTATAAATGTAACACTTCTACTAAATGTATTGATCCAGAATGATGAGAGGCATTATCACTTTGGATGAGTGGTAGGAAGGTTGGGCAAGATAGGGGAATAAGAATAATTTATTGGCCTGTTAGGTTACCAGACTTGATGCATCTTCATTACTTTTTATGTGATTATTTGAAAAAAAAAGGTGTCATAAGTCGTGCATGGAATAGGTACATATCTACTAGGTCCGCAGCATACACGCATTGTGGAGGGCGAAAACGGCCTACAACTCTAGCTGAAGACCGTTTAATGATACTCATTGCAAGAAGAAAGCCGACAACACGGCTTCAAAGATTAACAGTTTTTTCCGACAAGCCACAGAACGTGTTACTTTTGGACAAACGGTTAGAAGAAGGTTGCATGCACGTAGTTTAAGTGTTACATATTCCCGGTTGACGAGAGAGCAACGTGCACGCAGAAATTATTGGGTGATTGATCACAGTGCCTGGAATCTGGTAAGCTGGAGTCGTTGTCTTTTCACGGATAAGTCGAGATTTTGACTGCATACTACAGATGAGCGAAGGTTAGTCTGGAGAGAAAAAGAACAGCGATGAAATAAGAATATGATGGTCCCAGCGACTTCTTTCAGCGGAAGGGTCGTTTGTGTCTGGGGTGGAATATGTTTGTGTGAGCGCACTGACTTATTGGTATTAATGAAAGCATCAATGACATCATAGGGGTATTTGCCGATTTTAGCCGGACAAAATTATTTTTCTATTTTTATCTCTTAAAATCGCTATTTAATTATGATTATGCAGTGCAAAATACTCACTTTGAAGTATATTTAGCATTTTTTTTATTTGAAACTATAAAATATGCTGTACATATACTCATGTAGTAGGTATTTTATTATAGGATTAATCATGCATATGTTAATTTATTTATTGACTGTCTTGTTTCTCTAGTGTACATGCTTCATGTCAATCAATTTGAAGGTAGCCAGTATTCTTTGTCAAATGAGTTTTCATTTTCACCTTCTTTTCCTTCTTCTTCTTCTTCTTCATCATCTGTTTCATCTTCTGCTTCTTTCGTTATACTTTGTATTTGCCCTGGACGTAACAGTTCAATACCATCTTTCGAAAAAGCTCGAGCGTTCTCTTTGGATTTTTGCCTAATTGGCAAAAGCGCATTTTTAATAATTGCGGGACCATGAGTTAAAACTTTATGTAATGTAGGTGTCATAGGTTGCCATTGATAATTTTTTACATAAAGTTTTGCCGTGTCCAGTGCATATTTTGAAAACTTGTCTGTATCAATTTTATGTCCACTTGAAATTCCGAATTTGTATGCGTTTTCATCATCAGCGGCTTCTCGATCTAGATCATTGAACTGCATTGAGGAAGCACCGCACATGTAGCACTTCAACGATGATTGATGAGTTTCTCTATCAGCATTACAAACTTTTCCATCGACCATTGTAAACGTCATACGATGTTTTACAGTAACGCCTGAAACGTGAGTGTGCTTCAATTCTTTGATTTTCTTTGTAGTATATTCAATTTCCTCGTTTATAATATCAGTGCTTTCTTTAATAAATCTTATTCTTATTAGCCTGCAATATCGAGGAGAGTATGGAGTCGGATTACGCCAAGTTATTTTATTATTTATTTCGCAAATTAGTTGCAATGGCACCATTGACGTCAGAAATATGTTTGCGTCAGCGTCGCTTTCAGATTTTTGTCTAAATCGAGACTGCTGAGAACCATCACATCCCCATTTTGATGATGCATTCTGCATTCTTGCCCACTCATTTTCTGTTAGTCTCCACTACTTCAGCTAAATATAAAATCAGATTTTCAGAAGTGTGGTGTAGTAAATCTTGTAAATTAATCTCTGCGCAATGTTCGCTAATAAAATAAGATTCTGATTTTGGGTAACATAATTTTTTGGTCTGTTGTAATCTGCTATAGCATGGATATTGTTTAGTTTTCATAATCTCGTATTGCCTTCTCCAAAGTCCCGCCTCAACAAATCTTGATAGAGCTTCTAAAGGCGAAATTTTCTCTAGATGACGTTCTTGAGTTTTAGCGTAAGCTTTTTTGTACTTTGTTGCCCGTTTTTGAGATTCAGTAAGTTGTTTCAGCACTTTTGCAGCGTCTCTTTTACCACAAGACCTTAATTTGGATTCGGTAGCAAAAACAAGCTCTTCGCATGCCACATTTTTAAGCAGTGTTTCAGTTTTTCTTCTTTTCGAACGAACACTTGATTCATGAAAATGTATAACTGGCCTTCCCGGTCTTACCAAGGTACGAGGAAGTTCAAAACCGTCTTTAAGCCAAATTTCATATTTTTTAATAAATTTGTGATTGTCTCTAGATACATCCGAGCATTTTTCTTGAAATTGGCTTTTAAATAGTGACATTTTATGATTGAATACTTTTGTTTCATTTTCTGTATAATTTTCTTTACCTACCAGAAAATTTTCAACATATTCAAGTTTTTCCTTTATGGTGTGATCCTCTTACTCCCGCATAATGTTGTAAATGTTCATTCCAGTAACCGTTTTAAATTCCGATGGTCCTGCAACGAAAAAATGCAATTTTATTTACAATTTGGAAAGAAGAAATTTTGTTCCGCAGTTGTTCAAATATTTCTAAAATATAAGGTAGGAAATAGTTGCACGTAAATTAATTTTTACCTAAAACACTACACTGTAAGCTAATAAATACTGTAAAATTCATCACTTAGAAACACTTGGCAGTGTAACTTTTCCCCTTTTGAATATGAAAAATATAGCAAAATTAACAAAAATAATGTACTGTTTTCAAAACCAGTTAATTTCTCTTATCGCATAAATACAGAATATTTCATATATTAATACACATACCTGGCTCGTATACTTCCATAATACAGCACTTTTGAAAGATATCCTCATGTCAAAAAATAATGGTTAAAATTCACGAAACCGCTCAAAGTACTGTAAGTAAACACGTGTAGCACTATTAATATTCAATTACGAACTGACATACTGGACAGGCTGTTCATATTTATAATAAATCTATTGCAGGTAATAATACCCTATTAGTAGAAGTTTTAATGAGACAAAAGAAATTTGGGGTCGGATCAACTTTCTAAAATGGACTTTTGTCCAGGTAGAATTGACTAATACCCCACTGTGCGACATTGATGTAGAGTCAATCTCTGTCGCATTTGCTGGTGCAATTGGTGAAAGATTCATACTAATTGATGAAAATGCTCGCCTTCACCGTGCTAGGATTGTAAATGAAGGGATGGAACTTCATGGTATTGAGAGAAAGGATTGGCGAGTCTGTCACCAGACATGAACTTCATCGAACACGTCTGGGCAGAGATGTCAAGACAAATCAACCTACTTGCACAGCTGCCCCAGTCATTAGAACAACTAGCCACTCCTTAGCGTCGTATTTGGCGTAAATACCTCTTGGCTACTAGTGTAAGGGTACTAAGGCGAGGCAGAGGTGATTCAACGAGACATTAAAATTAATTTTCAACAGTCGACAGAATAGTTATTTTACTATTGCTAGTTTTATTACGTTAGTCCTTTTTTGGTAAATTTGAGAAATTTTATTGTTTTAGTTACTTTTATCATTGGTGTGGTTGTAAACTTGATATTATTGTGTCATAATAAACAAACTATGCCAACTGTATATCTGTAGCATCATTTGAATATTAAAATTTTAGAAATTATTACAATATCCACTTCAATTGTTGAGCAGTGTAAGTATATTATTACACAAAAACACTAAAACACCTTCACCACACTAAAGCACAAAAAGGCTAAATACGTATTTCAACAACTAAGTTGTCATCATCAGTAGCACTGATTAAAAATTGCGCTGTCTACACACCGTAGCGTAACAGAACAACACTGATTTCCAATTTACAGGGATGCTTTATTTATACTTTTACCTAGGCTATTAACTACTTCATTAACAATATCTGATCGTTGTACCCTTAAATTCGTCATACTTACTATTCTAATCCTATCCTTTAATTCTAATATTCTATGAAAAACTAACAATATAATTTCCAATTTACAGGGATGGTTTATATATTTTTACCTAAAATATTAACTACATCATTAACAGTACCTGATCGCTGTATAGTTAAATTCGTCATGCTTAATACTATAATTCTATCCTTTAATTCTAATGTACTATGAAAAACTAATGGTATCTAAAAGGGTATTGTTTACACGACAAACTTATATAAACAAGATTGGGGAATTGGCCTGTTATCTGAACTCATTAGTTTATTTTTATTTTTCTGAATGTATATACTCTCGTAACTATCTAGTTCTCTATAATTATGCACTTGTTTTATAAGTTTGAGGCCGCTTGCTGGAATATCATGACCTGTGTCCTATTAAACCGAAAATGAGCAATGTGCTGTTTATAGCGAATTGCAATCGAACGTCTAGTTTGGCCGATATATTTTTTCTCGCATTTATTACAATTAATTTCATAAATTCCATATTTTAGTTCTACCTCAATTTTATCTTTAGTACTGCTCAGAAGACTTTTCAACGAATTACATGATTTAAACGCGACTTGCAAACCAACATTTTTAAAAATATTATTAAAGTTTCTCGAAATATTATGAAAAGGTAGGACAACAAATTTCTTATCTATATCACTTTGAGGTAGCAAAGTTGTGGAATTTTGAATTACATTCTTACGTTTCATTTTTCTTAAGATATTGTCAACTACGTCTGACTGGAAACCATTGTATTCAGCAATACCTTTTATAAGGCGTAATTCTTTCTCGTATCTATCTCTTGTAAGTGGGAAGTTTAACAAGCGATGGATTAAAAAATTGAATGAAGACAATTTTTGTTGCAAACAATGATTAGAATCTGCTGTAATGAATCTGTTTACATTGGTTTCCTTTCTATAAATATCTATTTCTATATTGCAGCCTGCTTTAATTACTAATATATCCAGAAAAGCTAATCCATTGTTTTCCTTTTCAAGAGTGAATTTAATCGTGGGGAATTTTGAGTTTAATTCATTAAGAAACACTTCGGTATCATACATTTTAGTGTCAAGAATCGCGAAAACATCGTCAACGTACCTTAACCATACTTTAGGGAAACATTTCGCGTTCTTTTTGAAATCTATTTCAAAATTACTCATGAATAAATCGGCAATAAATGGAGACAAGCAATTTCCCATGGCAGTCCCATGTCGCTGTTCATAGAATTTACCTTCTATTTGAAAACAGTTATGAGACATACAAAGAGATGTTAACTGCATGTATTCATCTATTACAGCCTTTTCGATATTGTTGTTATGAAGCAAACGTTCCAAATATTTCAGGGTTTCTGGAATCGGTACTGAAGGAAACAATGAACTGACATCAAACGAAATCAAAATTTCACCTTCTTGCAACTTATAATGTTTGATTTTTTGAATGAACGCCAGCGAGTTTTTTACTGCAAAGCTATCTTGTTGCAATGGTAAATTTGTGAATTCATTTACTAGCCATTTAGACAGTACATAAGTCGGTGAGTTTACACCTGACACAATAGGTCTGATCGACTTACCGGGTTTATGTATTTTAGGTAAACAATACATTCTAGGCATGACCGGATTGGATACATTTAACCGAAACTTGAGTGACGAAGTTATCAATTTTGGACAATTATTCAACGCGTTCTTAGTTTCTCTGACAAATTTTGGTAATGGATTTTTGTTTAAACACACGTACGGACCCGTACTAATAAGTCCTTGAACGTGTTACCCTTGTCGGCCTTAATATAAAAGCAATCTTTCGATCTGAGATTTTTAATAACGTTTAATTCCCTACTATTTCTGTTTTGTTTATGTAGTTGTAAGTTCCTTTCAATTTGAACCTTGCAGGCCTCCTCCCTAATAAATAGTTTCGATGATTCATCAAGACTCTTTATGGGGGTTTCAATGCCAGCAATAACTTCTTCAAAAGGGATCTTACCACTAGGTATACAATATTTCAAACCTTTATTTAATAAATTTAATTCTTGCTCGTTAAAAGTCTCAGATGAATGGTTAACTATAAGTGTCTCTTTCATAGAACATACCTTCCGATATTTATTGACGTACGGACAAAGCTTTTGAAATTTATTATTGAGTTTCATAACTTTCTTTTCAAGTTTATAGTTAGTTACTTCCACGATCTTTCTCTGAAAATGACACCAATGTTCAAATTCAACAATAGTTAAATTTTTTGTTAATTTAAGATGTAAAGGATAGAATTATAGTATTAAGCATGACAAATTTAACGATACAGCGATCAGGTACTGTTAATGATGTAGTTAATATTTTAGGTTAAAATATATAAACCATCCTTGTAAATTGGAAATTGTATTGTTAGTTTTTCATAGAATATTAGAATTAAAGGATAGGATTAGAATAGTAAGTATGACGAATTTAACGGTACAACGATCAGGTATTGTTAATGAAGTAGTTAATAGCCCAGGTAAAACTATAATTAAACCATCCCTGTAAATTGGAAATCAGTGTTGTTCTGTTACGCTACGGTGTGTAGACAGCGCGATTTTTAATCAGTGCTACTGATGATGACAACTTAGTTGTTGAAATACGTATTTAGCCATTTTTGTGCTTTAGTGTGGTGAAGGTGTTTTAGTGTTTTTGTGTAGTCTCAAGCCACAGACTCCAAGTTTAGTTTCTAGTGTAGTATATTGTTTCGGTAACCAAAATGAGTTAAATTGACAGTTTTCAAAACTCCTGTGTTTTTCTCCAGATAAAACTTGCTTGGACTAAAAAGAGGAACCAATTTTTTATATTTACATCACATATCCATTCTCATTTCGAATAGTATCGATGTAATCAATTGTACATTACATATACAGCTTTGAACATTATCAAAGAAATTAGATTGCTTCTTCTTTTTTCTTTTTATATTTTACCCCAAATATGATTGAAAATATTATTAGAGAAGAAAAAAAATTTCGCCCCCGGTACATACTTTCGTACATATATATATGTATGATATTATTGACCTCGCTTTCTGTTTGGATACTGTAAAAAATTCTTCCGACACATCCGATTTCGAAAAATTATGTAATCCTTGCTACAATTCCAACACACTCTGTTTTGGACGAGAAGCGGGTTCTTGGAAGGGTATAGTGGAGGGGTGGCAGGACATCGGCGCGTAGGCGGACCCGGTCGAGACAACGACAGGCGCCCGAGTTGCCAGTCGAGAGCCACCCCCAACATTGTAAGCACAAAACCAAGAGCTCCATCCAGAGCGAACGCAGTGTTTGCGTGAACTCCGACCAGAGACCATATAGTTTACACCATTTTTTTTGTTTCTTAATTTTTTGGCAACTAGTGTATAGTTTTAGTTTTTCATTTACGAAAAAAGGAAAATAACGAAACCTCCCCGTGAATATAGCGTTAAACACAAAACCTTCCGCCACCACACAATACCGAAAGGCCGGAAACTAGTCGATCCTATTCTATTAAACCGATTATAGATAATATACAAACAAGCGATTTGATTAAAACGATACTTTAAAAGAATTAATTAAAAGAAAAACGAAAAGAAGCAAGAGGAAATCGTTCGATATCTTTTAAGGAGGGGGTGGTGCGATTTCTATTCTGGGCGAGCATTCCTTTTTGTTTTGGTTGCGGGCAACAAGTGGAAAACAACATTGAAGAATCACACTCGGTCATTTTCACTCGATTTTTGAAGGCGTACAAGTTGTTTCCCATGTTTTGGAAAGATGATAACCTGAGAGCGTGAAGTCGGGCAAAAAAAGCATGTGGACGATTTTAGCGGCGGCGGTTTGGGTATGCGCGCTTGCTAATCCGCAGCCGTTGCACCTAGAGCGCGACTCTTACAGACGTTCACCAGCAACCCTGACCTGGCAGAAGAGAGACCAACCAGTTTCTGAACCATCGCAGCTTCTCATAAGATCATCTCGTTCCAGTAGGCAGTATGATGTCCCTCAAATAGGTAAGTGTTAGATATAAATCATTTTCAAAGGCATAAGACGAAAAGAGAAAATTGCTTCAAATTCGTCAATTTTCTCTTGCAAAGTCTAGAAGACCCTCTTGCTTATTGCAGAGCGCCCAGAAATTATTGTTGTATTAAAATATCTTTCTCTTTAATACGCTTTGTCATACGACAAAATCAATTATTACAAATTTATTTCAATTTTCCTGGGCAACAGCAGCGTAATCTCATCCTACGCATAAGCTGATGTAATTGATAAAACGCTGACCTTTCACCTGCTTTTTAAAGTATAGGACAAGTCCAAAATCGCAGGGAAGGTACGGCCTATACAGAAAGTGAACTGGTGATTTTAAGCTGTTGACCTTAAGTATCTTTATGAAGGATCCTGTTATTTCCTACTGAGGTAGAATGAAAATAGACACTGCAACGCTAAAGTAATTATTTTTTCATATATCATGGTTTTTGGGTTTTAAGCATTATGTACCCGCATTAATTCTCTGTTTAACATAACGTTCCAGCTTTCTTTTAATTCTTCTTCTTATTATTATTACTTATTAATCTTGCATTACTATTTAAAATTTGATGCTAAATTTTGGCGGCATGACGTCACATGTGTCAATTAAATGTACGTCAGCAAAATTCTCAAAATGAATTCGCTGATTATGACTTGCTGTTTTCTAAATTAATTTGTTATGTTGTTCCATAGTATAAAATGTTGTTATTTGTAAATTACCGTGTAAAATTATATTATGTAGAACTGGTTTTGAAGGACACAAAACCTCACCAAGTTTCGAATAATATGAATGACAATCTTCGCTAATTAATTTTTATACTACAGCATAGTTTTCATCATGTTTATAGTTTTTAAAATGCTGTATTATGAAAATATTGTCCTTTAGGAAACACAGTTATTCTTAAATACCACCCATGTGTTTCTAAAACGCTATAAAAATGCTAAACCTTTATTAAAATTGTGCATAGTAATTATTCAATAGTCCATTCTTGATGATGAAAAAATTTTAATACAAGTGCAGTTTACCATAATTTTGCGAGAATTAGATATACAATTGGAGCTGCACTACAATCATCAATAGAAGACATACGTTCAGCAGCGCTTAGAATTCTTACATGAAATATATTTAAATGTCATATAAAAAATCCTCTTTATTCTTTACAAAATTTATTGATTTACACTAGGGGACTAGTTTCGACTATTGTCATCCTCAGCCTAGAATAGTCAATATTAAGTTTCAAAGTATATCATGTCATAACACACAGTATGTAACCAAAAACACATGGTTACATACTGTGTGTTATGACATGATATACTTTGAAACTTAATATTGACTATTCTAGGCTGAGGATGACAATAGTCGAAACTAGTCCCCGAGTGTAAATCAATAAATTTTGTAAAGAATAAAGAGGATTTTTTATATGACATTTAAATTTTGGCTTTACAAATGGACTTTTATTATTTATTGAAATATATTTATTTTAACATATGGTACAATTTTACTACATCCTACATTTAACTCAAAAGATATCTTCTTTATTGTTGCCATTGATTTACAAATATTTCTTCTTACTTTGGTGCAATTCATTCATGCTTTTTTAGTTGGCGCTTTCACATGGTCAACATCTAGAGCTATCGCGGCCGTTACCTGAGGGTATTTTCCTAATTATGTTGATCTAACCTAACCATCCTCTACCTGGCGCCATCTGTCCGAAGCATTATAACTTATTTGGCTCTCGCAAGGCACCTTTAAAATCTCCACCTGAAAATATGACTTTGATTGGATTAATAATAATAATAATAAATTAATATGTAGCACGCATTCACAATGCGTGCTACATATTTACGATAATATATTAGAGAAGTTAGGGCGTGTACCAAAAGAAACTATATCATACTATACGTAGTTTTTCAATCGAAAAAACGTGAAATTTTTGATCATTTTGTATTTACCAAAGTGGTCTATTCTAAAACACAAGTAATTCCAAGTCATTTTAGAAAACACGAATTGATTATTCAAAATGTAATATAGGAAAAATTCTTGATAAACAGCCATAATTTGGTATTTCTAGGCTGAAGGTGAAGAATTTTAATAATTGTAATTAATAAATTAGTAAATTCAAATGGAAAAAATGCCGGGATGCAATGACATAGCATCAGTAGAAGTTATTTGGTCAATAATAGTAACAATAACTCTTAACTTGTGAATTTTAAGTCATTTGAGGGCTGGCTTAGTACAATTTTAATCAAGATATCAGAAAAAAAGCTTTTTGAATTATGAGTGTTTCAACATTGTCAATTTTTGTTCTGTAATTAGGTTAGTGGCAGTTGGATAAATAAAGATTCTATAATTACTACTAAAATGCTGTAATTATTGTTACTAATGCAGCTTGTTATCATCGTAAACTTGAAAATTTACAACACAAAAGGTTAGTGTTAAAACAAATATTGTTCTGGCTTCAAATGTGCGCATAGGAATGTGACAGATTTGGCATAATAGGCAGAGCGGAAGACACTGTAAATAGCAAAATTAACAAATTGTAATAGTGCCAAATTGGAAAAAAGTACATCAAATATATACAAAAATAGGAAGCAAGATTTAGTTAAGATAACATTACATTTTTAACCGATGTTAATTGGTAATATTGTATATTTCTTGTGTATATGTATGTAATCAGTTTATGGTAATATTTGATTATATTGTGCAACAAAATTGGGTTTTTGTTACGTTTTAACAAGACCATTAAGTTCAGTTGATCTTGGTAACAAGTCATCCTAGTCACATCCTAGACTTATAAAGAAAATTGCTACCGATGCCAGAGCAGCACACTATAGCTAGGGGACAAATATTGCGGTGTGGAATAGTAAAAGCAATATAGTTGAAAGCGTTAATTATGTTAATACCGCAACATTATCAAAATCCAAAATGTAATCTTCAAAATCCAAACAAACACTTTACAACATAATTGAACTCCAATAAATTTTATCATTTGATCTATTAAAAAAAAAATTACAAATATATGTAACATTGTTATTCTTGAAACTATGGTGGAAACGCGTTACATTCAGTTGCACGTCATATTAAATCCATGACGACTCGCCTTGTATATGTTGCCGGATCTATTTTTATTTCTGTCAGTGACATTTGATATAACCAAAGAAAAAAATTATTCACAATACAATAACTATAACGTAATATATTTAGTAATTGAAATACTCTAAGACTTCAGTCTTTCTCAACTTATTTATTATATTGATTTAGATTGTCGAAAAACCTTAAATGTTTCATGACGTATCCATAATATAATTTAAAATAAGCAATACTTACGCTATTCACATTAAATTTAACACATGATTATAGAAAAGTTTGTAAAAAGCCTCGACTGTTTACAGAAACCTTTCGGCATTATATTCAATGGACGCAAATAAATAATAAATACAATTCTAAGAAGCACTGTTTTTTTACAATTTATATCAAAGCAAAAATAAACATGAAAAATTTGACAGGAAGAATATACACAACGCACGTCTTTTTGACAGATATGATTTATCTGTCAACACTGAATTGAACTATTAGTCTATTAAAAATATGTAATAAAGAAATTTAATATTGAAACGGAAATTATAAGTTTTTTTTGCCATGAATGCGTATATTACGATCAATTTATAAATCTTCTATTTAAGTTAATGAAATAAATGCCCTCAAGTATAATTTAACAAAGTAAATTTTTAAGTTCCTCTAATATAGTTATGACAACATGTAAATGTCATCGATGACGTGCAACTGAACTTAACGCGTCTCCAGCAACCTAATTTTCAACAAAACTTTTTTATTTTCTCCTATATCATTATTTTAAAATTATTAATATTAATTATTTTAAAGTTAATACTTAAAAGGCTTTTTAAAGTTTTCGTCAATAACAAATGAGAAACCATTGTTTTTGCGTGTACTATTCTACTACTAGATGGCGTTACAGATGGGACAAAATCTTGAGGTTGGCAGAATCAAATTCAAGAATGCAAATCGAAGTTATGTTATGGTGTTGATAGCACTCTACAATAGCTATGGCTTTCAAAATCACTGGCGCCATCTAGTGTGATTTGATGAACAGAGAGCACGTCTTTTAAGCTATTGATATAATAACGTATCTCAAATATATTCCTAAATTGGCTGTGTATATATATATATTTATTGTTAAAGTTATGTTTTTATGAAATATATTTGTTAAAGTGGCCTTTGTTGTCTTTATGCTCTTTGGAGTATACAGCTTCAAGCATCTACTGGTTTGTTTAATTATTCTTTTCAAGTTGGTTACTTCTGTTTTTAAAAGTAAATAGTGTTTAAATATCCTTTATTTTCTTTTTCTTAATAACTTAAACCTATAGATTATAGGATAGGCAGAATTTGGAGAACAGATTCAATGGTGTCATTTGCTTGTGGCATTTACAATCTTTAAGATAGTATCAAGTTAAATTAACACACTCGAGAACTGCTTTAATTGAGTTCTGTGCCGTTACAATGGAAGCATTGTTGTAGTGTAACATCAAAAAGTAAATCTAGGGAGATACTGATGAAAATTTCGTTCTCACAAATTTACACTCCTATGAACAGTACTTGTTTTAAAATAGGCATAAGTAGAAACAAAAGCAATACAATTACTTACAAAAGACGATCAGTAAAACGATTTAACACCATTAATTTTTATAATTTTTACTCCTTCTGTTAAAATATGGTAGGAGTGATTAAGATAAGGGGGAATATATATGCTATATAAGTATGCAATCAAACCTACGAGGTCACATTTTATATTAGAAATTTACAGTATTTATATTCGTAAAATAAACCGTACTTTGGGTTAAAGAGTTACACTACTCAAATATGTCAATTATTATTTAAAATATTGTGTGTATCGAAAAAAAAAAGCGTTATTCATGAAATTTGATTCAAAATTTTTAACTAGGTACGATAAAATCATTAGAAGACTTAACCACTTTTTCTCCTGGTGAGCATAGTAATTCCACATAAATAAATTTTAAAATTATAGAATAGTTATTTGTGTAAGGCAATAAACAAGAATGAAAAATGTAATTTTACTATCAGTGATGAAAAATAATAACTTTACTTCCTAGTTGTACATTAAATTTTATCTGAAATCGTTCGTAATAAGGCACAAGACATTATTTTCCTTTGAATGTTAATTGCTATGTTATATATTTAATTGAAGTAAAGTATTATATATACTTATTTTTAAGTTCTATAAAAATTAAAAAGAACTTACATTTTTTATGTATATCTACTTCAGTTTCCTAGTTTTTTTCCCCCAGTTTTTGTTATTAAATGAGTCACCGTTTAAAATATTTACATAAAATATATCGTTACGTTTTTTTGTAGATCTGGAACATTACGGTGTTCAAACGGAAAATTATCTTTTTTGCAATGCAACTTTAAAAATTTAAATTTTATTGATGCCATTAAATAGATTATTACACGTCTGTGGCAAAAGAAAAACGTGTTTAGTAAATTAAGTAGCAGTTTTCTGAAAAATTTAATTATGATTGTAACCAGAAATGTGTTCGTGTTTCATGGAAAGTCTTGCGAAATAGAAAATATATCATTACTCATAAATGGAACACATCATATTACTATCACTAACTGACAAGTTTAACAGTTCTGTTGATACTTTAGCAAATTTTATATATTTGTAAATTATATCTTTTTAAAATTATATATTTGTTTTAATAATTTTTATACTGTTATGTGTTCGACAAATACCTTATGAATTATCTAAAACAAGAAGAAAAATCACTACATTAGAGAAACATTTTACTCAGCACTAAATGCAAACGTTAAATTAATACAACTTCTTCAATAGATGTACTGTTCATGTATTTTGCAATTAAACAAACTAGATTGTCAAAAATATATATTATAATATTTGTTACGAAAAGTTATGAGAAAAATATAGGTAATGGAATATTGGGTATGACTTCCTGTTCGATCAGAATCAACTTGCAGTAACGTTCCAGCACGTTCCAGTCAAATATCTGATAAGTGCCATAATATTTTCTATACCGAACATTAAGACATCAAAAGATATTTTGATTGAATATACAATGGAAATTTATTAAATTTAGGGATTTAATAATCTTTACATTTATGTAATAATACATTATAAGATACGGTTTATATTAATCCATTAAGTACCGGTAGAAATAATTACAATTCAATTCAACTTTTTATTTACAAGTTGTATATTGACTTTTTAATAAATGTTTTTTATGAATATAAAAAATAACTTTTTTTTATATTTTTTGTGTCTATATACGAGGTAGGCGTCATAAATTCTCGGCCTGATATACAAAAAAGAAACATGGAACAATACAAGAATTTTCATTTTTCAATGGAATCTCCCCTAACTTCTACACATTTATTACAACGATTAGTTAATAATTCGATACCCTTGTAAAAATAATCTGAAGTTTTTCCGTCAAAATGTTCTAAAACAGCTGCTTGCAACTCACTGTCGTCTTTAAAACTACGTCCCCTAAGGTCTTTTTTTAAATTAGAAAACAAAAAAATCACATGGAGCCATATCCGGACTATACGGTGGATGTTCCAATTCTTGAAAGCCGCATTCGCGGATAGCAGCTTGTGAAATGGCGGCAGTATGGACGGGAGCATTGTCGTGCAATAATCGCACACCTTTTGTCAATTTTCCATGACGTTTTGCACGAATATTATGTGAATAATATGTGTCGTTCATACTTGCATTGCGGTCTTTAAAGTCAATTAGCAAAATACCCTCACAGTCCTAGGCTATTGTGGCCATCACCTTTTTGGTTGATTGAACGACTTTCGGCTTTCTGGGACGAGGTTCATCATGTCGCCGCCATTCCATGGACTCTTTTTTCTTTTCTTGAGTAGCTTTTCTGTAACTAATATAGACACACTTGTAATAGTTATTTACGAACCGAGTGCGGGAAGACTATTTTCCCGCATGAGCGCACTTGGAAAGCACGAGCGACCGCAGGAAGCGAGTGCTTTTAATTGCGCGAATGCGTGGAAGATGTCCTCACGCAAGTGGTTTGTACAATATTTTTTGTACGAACATTAAATTAAAAAAATATTATTGATTAATCTCATTAGTATCATACCTAACCTAAAATAGATTACCTAATTAATTTAAGCTTTTCATATACGTAACTATTACTCACCTATCCCTAAAATTAAGTTATTATATTCTTACACATGGCAAACATGAGGTATTTATTTTTATATTCATAAATTTGTAGTAAATTAATTGCGTTTTTTTGGTTTAATTACAATTCATTACGAACTGCCAATATGAATGTCGATGTGGTCAAATAGATGGCGCTTGAATGTCGCTTACGATGTCGCTTAAGATGTCGTCAGATAGATGGCGCCACAAATTCGGAAGAATTTTTAATTATTTCTCCAATTTCCCCACCTTTTAGTGAAGAATAGTGGAGGGAACTAGTATTTTATGGACTGAATTTTATTACTATCAAGTTAGATTTTTTTTTAAATGTCCCAAAAAGCCAGTGATTTTTTCAATTTTTACAGTCGCCTCGACCGGGAAATACACTTTACAGGTGCTGAGTACAAAAAATATGTAAATTCAATACATTAAACTTCAGTTAACTTGTATTTGCTTCATTCTTTAAAGGTGTTTCTTAAATTGGCCTTTCATAACTGTTCATTATCCTTCTATTAAAAGTAATGCATCAGCACATTACTAATATCTAATACTTCCGATCTATGTGAGTCATGTATTACCAACATAGGATTTACATCTGGGTTAAAAAAATATTGTGAAATAGAATATATTTCAAATAATAATATATACTTACGTAAATTTTTGCTATGATTTTGATTTACAAAATATCAAATTTTGGTTTATATTTACACATATCATTTATTAATGCGTAACTGTAGACACCACAATATATGCAAATAAACTGTTTGCATTGCGTATTAACAATGTGATTCAAACACTTGCAAAAAAAGTTAAAACCCCTTAAATTGTTAGTATATATTGTATTTCAGATAATACTTCACCTGAATAATTGTTGATATTATTAAAAACTACCTTTAGTGTGACTATAAATAACGCGACCTGGCATACTAAATGGAATATTAATCAAAATACCGCGCGATCATTTAAATTCTAAATTAGAGCAGTTTGTGAAATTTAAATTAAGTTGGTATATAAGTACTAATTTACAATTTGAATTGTGAAAGTGACGTTTCAAAATGTTTGATTTAGAACATAAGATTTTTCTTACTGAAAGTTATTTTAAAAACGCCGAACGACAAGAGAATGGTGAATGGACATATTCAGTACCGCACTGCATCAATGATTTTCAAAATGCCTTCCCTAATTTTCCCGCGGATTATCAAAAATTAGTCCAAGAAATTTACACATGTGTGGCGAAATTTCGTAATGTTGGAACTGTAGGTAGGAAAGCTGGTAGTGGCGCGCCCAAAAAAAGGACTCCTGAGATTGTGGCAGATGTTGCAGAAAGAATGGAACAGTCTCCCAAAAAATCTCTTCGCAGATTAGCCCAAGAAATAAACCTTTCATATGGACTTGTCAAAAAATTGTAAAAGAAAATTTAAATCTTTATCCCTATAAGATTAAAGTCGTTCAAGAGCTATTCCCTCGAGATTTTCCTGTACGAATAGAATACTTTCAGTGGTTTTTGAATAATTTAAATAACAACAATACTTTGGATTTAACATTTTTTTCTGACGAAGCATGGTTTCACCTATCTATATAAACAAATAAAATATGCGTATTTGGTCTTCGGAGAATCCTCATGAGTTTATTCAATCGCCTCTCCATCCGCAGAAAATTGGTGTTTGGCTAGCGGTGTCTAGAAGGCGTATATTTGGACCTGTGTTTTTTGAAGGAACAATAAATGCTGAGAGATATCGAAATAACTTACTTGAACCGTTTTTACAAAATATTCATGATGACGAACTTTTACATGGGTATTTCCAACAGGACAATGCAACAGCTCACAAAACATGGGAAAGTATGGCTCGAATTCGCGAGTTTTATGATAATCAAGTCATTGAATTTCCGCCTCGCAGTCCGGACTTAACGATTCTTGATTATTTCATTTATCCGTATCTGAAAAACACAGTTTACAAAAATAACCCACAAAATCTTGAAGAACTTCAAGAGGCAATTTCTAATGCATGTAACGCTATAACCGTTCAGATGTTGGCAAATGCTTTTGAAAATATGAAACGGAGGGTTAACAGTTGCATTGCAACAGGGGGAGAACACTTTGAACACTTTTGTAATTCACAATAAAACTAATTTATCTTGTAATGCTTTCATTTCCATTAAATTTAAATCGATTACACATAAGATTCACAAATGTCACAAAGTATAACATAACCGCAAATTTCAATTAATCAATAATTCTGGACAACCTAATAAAAAAAATCCCGCCTGCTATAATTTAGAATTTAAATGATCGCGTGGTACTTGATAAATAGACTCAAAACACAATCGAGATGGCAACACTGTAAAAACCATTTCAAAACTGACTTACTTCGTGTGACATCAATGATAGTTCAAGTGAACATATAAGCGTATCGTGGCGAGAAAGAAATGTGAAACTTATGTCACGATGCTTAAACAAACTCTCATACCAATTGTCTTGGCGGTTTTGAAAATTAGCAATCAATATAAATGGTTTTACTAATTCAGAAACCTTCATGGGCGTGCGCTCAGCAACTCACCAAACTTTCATCGCAGTCGGATGAATGGTATAGGAACGCATACAGGACAAACAAAGATACATTCATTTTTATGTATAGAGATTAAAGAATGAAATTTATTAATTACAAATCATCCCACAGGGTAATAGTATATTATATACCTAAAGGCTAGATAATTTAAATATAGAACGCGTAGCAGTGGGTATTCAAAAAGTTAAAAAAAATAAATCCGCGTTAGGGTATATAAATCTTATTGATCTTCTGAATTTAATTTAAACATGGTAGTTTAATTTTTAATGGAGACCTGATAAAAGCTGTTTGTTTTTATATTTGCAACAGAATCATTTCATTTTACTGCTTATATTTGAACCGATAATGGAGAGATTTATCACGCTTAAATTTGGGACTCCCACACATGGATGTAGATAATTATAGTATTGAAATGGCCATATAAATCTGGACGTGTCATTGGTTATTTCTGGATATTAATTAATGAATCCCGTACTTCCATATAAATAATCACACATTTCATGACAATTATTTGATATTCATTGTTTGACTGTTATTACTTATTTGATTTTTAATACTTGTAATTATTACGTTTTTGACCTATTTCATAATGAATGTCATGACTACGTCCATCAAATGATTGCGTGTGATTTAATTAGTTATTTGGTTAAAATAGTTATCAATGTTCCTGTATAAGTGTTTATACACAAATGGCATAAATTCGAAAATAAATAAATTGGGACGTGTTCGAAAAGACGTTTGGACATGTCGATTGGTATTTTTAGTTGTGCATTTTTTTCAACAGAAACTTTTTATACATGGAAGACAATGTATATTATTCAATTTTTGGATGCTTCAGAAAATTTTAGACATATTTTATGTACAATTTCCTATATGTACCTGTCTTCAAATGTTTCGGAAATATTAAGTGTTTTCAGATTTATCGCAAAAATTAACATTAAAGATAAATTATTTGATTACAGAAATTCGCTACAACACACTCAAAAACTAATAAGTAATCTGCTTATTTCATGATAATGTAAAAAGAAAAAAAAAACATTAATTTCAATGTAGATGTTCAATATGCTCGCCGCGAACGGCATGGCAACATTCTAATCTTAAATAGAAATTTCTTCTAACGTTACTCAACATCTCAGGCGTGACTGATCTACTTGCGAGCGTTATTCGTCTTCTTAAGTCAGCTAAGTCGAGGGGTTTAGTTTTGTATACAATGCTTTTGACATATCCCCATACAAAGAAGTCTAATGACGTCAGATCAGGGGATCGCGCTGGTCAATCAATCGATCATCACCTCCCTATGCTCTATATTGCTGAAACCATATCATATTCGCTGGAACTTGTGGGTTTGCTGGATCAGGATATAAGTTTGTCAAAGTTGGCATGGCATTATTTTGGAGTAATGCTAAATAATTATTGCCATTCAAATTGTCATCAATGAAAAAGGGACCTATGATATGATATCCAACAATTCTTGCCCAAACATTAAGCTTTACAGGGTATTGCATATGTTCTTCTCTCATCCAGTGAGGATCTTTCCTCGACCAATAACGGCAACTTTGACGATTAGCATGACCGTGAAATGTAAAGGTGCACTCATCAGAAAACAAAACATGTTCTAATTGGATCACATTGTTATCTAACATTACCATCATTTGTTCACAAAAATACCTTCTCCTGTCAAAATCGTCTCCCATGAGTTCCTGAGTTGGTATCATTTTATAGGGATGCATTTTCTTTTCTTTTAATGTTCGAATAATCGAACCTTATGGCTGCTTGTCGACGAGAAGGGTTTTCTTTAAACTCAAGTATAATACATAATTTTAGAATTATCCAAGAACTTTAAGCTAGATAGCGGTAAATAGTTTCCTTTTGGTATTAGATTTTCTCTATTATCTGTAAATCAATTATTTAGATTCAGATTCAGACCCTTACGCTTCTGAATCTATGGAAGATCCAAATTTTGATCTTGACAACGTTTCTAAAAATTCAAGCTCCTCTGAAGATGAAAGCATGTCGGGAAATGAACCTGCATTATTCCAGAGAATTAACTCGCAAGAAGAGGGTAATTAATATAAATCAAATATCGGTTGTTGAAGACCGAAAAATATAATTCCAGTACCATGTTGCAGTGCAAAAGAAATTCAAACAATAAACAACGAATAATCGTCACAGAGGACTATTGCCCAACATATAGAAGATGATATTCGAGATAGCCATAGGCGTTATGATGAATATAATTTCGAATGGAGAGAACCTACAAGCAACCATGGAAAGTTTACTTTCGTAGCAAGTAGTGGAATACGACCAGAATTAGCAGCTACTTTGGTTGATAGTTCTCCTGCAGATTTTTATTCTACATTTGTTGATGACGACGTTCTAGAAATCATGGCTGATCAAACGAATTTATACGCCACATAAGTTTTACTAATGGATAAAGACATTGCAGAACATAGTCGTTTACATGCATGGTGCATTGGTGCAAAAAGGAGAAGTTGTACTTTTAACTCAATTAACATACGAGGGCGTATTTTTATGTTATCTACCTAGCCATAAAAAAAAGAGTGACAATGTCAAATAAATTATTGAAAAATTGCTGTCACTGTTAGAAGTACATGTGCTAAGTTGTGTTTAGTTTATGCTGTGTATAGAGATTTGACACGTGATTCTGCACGGTGGATACCCAGATTGCTTACACCTGAACAAAAACTGTGCAGAAAAGAAGTTTCTCAAGAAAATTTGGTCAAATTGGAGAGGGACAAAACATTTTTATCTCGAATTATTACCGGGGATAAGACTTGGGTATATTACTGGGACCCTCCTACTAAACAAGAATCCATGCAGTGGGTTCATAAGGGCTCTCCACCACCAAAAAAGACCAAGACACAATTTTCTGGAAAAAAACTGATGGCAACTTGTAACGAAGTTCCTCCGTTAATTGCATCAAAATAACATTTTTAAATTCATATTTAATTTATTTGTAAATATCAAATTATCTCTATGAATGTTATTTTATTCAAATGTTAATATTGGTATCGTGTGACATGAGTCGACCTGTATATATGGTCAATTGTTTGTAATAATTCTTGTTATTTACTTATTTTTAAACGGAAAAATACCAAATGACTACGTTATGCTCAGAGTCGCGCGTTTCATGCCAGTATCGTGTGCAAATTTTGTATTTTGAACTGCTTTTTACTTAAGTACGTAGACGGTATTCACCATATAAAAGACCGTCGTCGAGCTCGTCTCGTTCACTTAGATCTCAAACCTACCTCGACTCCTACACCTGACTTTATTCAGCCTTGATGGCGTGAAAAAGCCCAGGATATCCGTCAAAGACCGTTCTGTATTCAGGTCGTTGTATCATGGAACAGACGCTCTAAATCCATTTATTCTGATCCGCATACTTCTTTCTTATTCAGGCTTGATGTCGTGAAAAGATTGGGTATTACCGTTTAAAAAACCTATTATCCTTCTCGATCAGACTTTGATGTCGTGATATCTTGTCCCAAAAACCTGAGATTAATTTCAATTACTATTTCAGATTCTACAATCGTTAATTGCAACATTAATCTAAGATATTCTATATTAACCCGCACCGTGTATTAATATTTTGCCGCAAAGTTAACGAACCGATGCCCGCGATATTTTATTCCGTACTAGAAACATTAATTTTATCGTTGCTTTCCGAAATAGAAATATTATTTCAATGAGCACGTCGTAGCACGGAAATAACTTCCAGAATAATTTATTTTAATTAATTACTTGTATTAATTCGAGTTGACAGAGACACACATCTTTTGTTTATTAAAAATAATAAAAATGTATTAGGATCTATCGATAATATTTCTGGGGTTATGTTCGACTGAATATTTGATCATATGTTAGTGTACAATAAACGAAAATTCTTTTGTTATTACTAAGTTGTCATAATTTAAAGACATCAATAAAGGAGATTCAAACTGTAAATAATTATGTACGTGTAAATAATTTTGTATAAATGGATGTAAATAAAATGTGTATGAATTTTGATAATGTTTTTGACAGATAATAAAGACTATTTTTAGATAAGTTTCCATACGTGTTTTTTACTGTTTTCTTTTCACCAGTCCGTCAGTAATGAGTTCAGTAAGTGTATAATTAGCTCAATAAGCAATAAAGAATATTAAAACAAGTTATTCACTGTAAATCTTCACTCAGCTAGCTGTAGAGTTTTGTATTCACATGTCTAAAAATAACGACACTTCACCTGCCATTTTTGCATTTGCACATAGTACCAACCGGACATAGTCGCGAAATATTTTGTTACTAAAAGGAACGTCTAGAATTTCGTGACATTGGTGCCTGTGAATATAGGCAACCCAAGATACTCGTGTTCATAACAATATTTTTCTTTATATTGACAAGATATGTTGAATACTAGTCTTATAACATTTGCTCCGTTTAAATATTAGAATTATTTAAAACACCAGGGATGTTATAAACTGTTTTCTGGGATGCTGAAGGAGTTTTGCTTATTGAATATATGCCTAGAGGGTCTACCATAAATGGAGAGGCCTACGGAAACACAATTAAAAATTTAAAAACTGCTCTGGAGGAAAAACGCCCGCATTCTTATCCACAAAAAAACTTGTTGCTGCACAACAATTGTCGGGTTCATAAGGCAAACAAAGTTCAGCAGATAATCAATGACTGTGGGTTTATAGAGTTAAGGCATCCTTATAGCCCCGACCTAGCTCCGTCAGACTTCTTCTTATTCCAAAATGTAAAAAGGCATCTCAGAGGAAAGCGTTTTGCTTCTGATGAAGAAATCAAAGAAGCTGTTGAAGAAAATTTTTTGCGGGGTTACCGAAGCAATTTTTTTTTGAGGGTATGGGGCAACTGGAAAAATGATGGAATAAGTGCATTAGTTTTGGGAGGGAGTTATGTAGAAAAATATTTTTTTTTGTTCTCTGTTGTGCTTTTTTCATGGCTAGGTAGATAACATAAAAATACGCCCTCGTAAATACAAAAATCTAAATTAAGCGGCCCATATATGATAGAATGTTAAAATGGTTTAGCAGTGGTCCGCTGGCCTGTACGATTTAAAAATTATTGACATTACCGAGCGGTCCCTAGGGACCGCCGCGGTCTCAGGGGATATATTAGTAGCAGTCTGTAGAGACCGCCGTGGCGCTCAACGTGTTAAGTCTCTTGCGAGAGTCATCGTGTACTTCAAAATTAAAATGAGAGTCTACGTAGGTCGGTGTAACAGCATATTGAAAGTATTATTTACTATTAACTAAATTATAACGGCATATAGTTAAAAAATTGTTTGTATTATTAAAATATAATGAAATGTAACTAAAAAAAACAGTCTATTGAAAAAAGAATGTAAAAGTCACTCTTCATTTATTAATATTTAGTTTCGAGCATAGTAAATGTATAAATGCAGAATGTATTCTATAAGATACATATGAGTTCAGATAATACTTTTAATAATTAGTAGCATTACACACGCAAGCTAATATTACAATTGTCAAGCAAATAGGGCGTTACCAATAATTAGTTGTGCACTGCTAAAGGAAATTGCTTGCGTTGTAGTTAAAGTTACTCGCGAAATTAATTGTACCACACTTAACGGTAGACATAGCTAAAACCAGGTTAATTGCCTCTAGTTGATTTCCGGCATTTAGGGGAAGCTGATTTAAATAATCCCTTATCAAGATGGATGAATTTCAGATAGAGCCTTTCGAATCTTAGCATCCAGATAATCTCTAGTCTATATTCTCAGAGAGTCAGGCATGTCGTTTTAGTATGAGTTAATGTTATTATTCCCAGTTAGTTTCTTGTATTTATTGTGCACAGTTACAACTTCGATTTATTGGATGGAAGTCGTTCTAATATAATTTCCTTGTGGGCTCAACATTGTTCTGGGTTTACTTTAATGACTTGCATTTAGTATACGTGTTTGAAAGTATTAATATAACCAATTTTGAGACGAATTCACTAGTCGTCTGAAGAAAAATTGCCTATTGACTCTAGGGATGGCAAAAAATATAAATATATCGATATAATCATCATATGATATATCGAAAGCTACATATCGATACATGTGATACATCGGAACAAATATATCGATACATACGATATATCAGAATAAATACATCAATATATGAAAAAATCGAATATATGTACGTGTGTAGGTATATATATTTTTTTTATTTCCAAAATTCAAGTTTTCTTAATAGCTACCGAGAAAATACTCAAGAATAATGTAATAAAAAAAGTAATTTTTATTAACTATAACTTACAAGTAGGTAAAATATCCAGTTCTGCAAAATTGATTTTTTTTATGAAAAATAAAATGAATTTTTTTTTTACAAATCATAACTGTCTCATAGCCACAGGACAATAAATAAGCTGTTTGCCTGCATTTGTGGGTACATCAGTTCCATAAATGCAAGCTATCAGGCAAAGAGCTCAGAAATAATAATTTGGAAAGTCTACTTCCCTTGAGACGGTTACGACTTTTTGTAGCGGTTGCTCCAGCTTTTGAAAATAACCTCTCACTGGGGACCGACGTTGCCACAACACCAAAATATTTTGCCGCTAATTTAAATAAGTTGGGATATACCACTTTCATTTCATTCCAGGTATCCAAGAGATCATCATTTAGGTTTCTAACTGGCACGCTTAAATATTGATTAAGTTCACTATCCTTATTTGATCTGCCTTGTCCACTTTTTTTTAGTGTTAGCTAATCTTTTATGATGGGCCCATAAATCAAATTCAGGACCTTCAGCAGACGAATCAGAAGATTCGGATGAAGAAGAGGTTTTTTGCAAACTCGTGATCTCACTTTTTATGTGTCTCATCACAGTACCTAGGGCTTGAGGATCTCTGAAGTGTATTTGTTTGAATCGAGGATCTAATATTGTGGAAACTGGTGGTATATAAGATTTTTCGATAGCGCCAAACCTCTTTTCAATTTCTTTTAATAAGGTTGTTTTCAATTCTTTACCTATTTCATACCGGGGCACATAATTGTTGTACTGATCCATCAGACAACGAATCATAGGTATTACTTTGCCTATTGTTGGGTAATTTTCACCACTTATCTCTACTGTCATCCTTTCTAATGGCTTTAGATATTTGCATACTTCGCGTAAATGCTCAACTTCGGCTGCAGTAATCATATTTGGAGCATTAACATCGGAAAGTAAAATATTGCTGACCATTGGTGACATTTGTAAAAATCTCTCTAACATGTAATATTTGGAGTTCCAACGAGTTTTGACATCCAAAATCAGTTTTTTTATGTTTCCTTCTAGCGTTTCTGCATCGATTTGTGCTTTTCTTAACTGATCACTAGCCTTAACACTTCTTTTGAACCATACTACTATGGATCGCACCTTGTCAATAATATTACTCAAACCCACGGTGTTTGTTAGCGAATTGTCACATACCAAACTGAGAGTATGTGCGAAGCATGGGATGTGTCGGTTTTTCCCAAATTTGTCATGTATAGCTTTGACCATATTGGCGGCATTGTCCGTCACTACAGCAACAACATTATTAGGATCAATTCCCCAAATTTCGAGAGCTTTGCCCAATTCTAAAGCAATATAGTCCGCTGTGTGAGACTCTGTTAATTCAATAATACCTATTGTCGCTGATGTTAACTTCATATCATGTACAAAGTGGATAGTGAGGCCCATAAAACTTTTGGTCTGCATATCGGCAGTCCATATGTCCGTTGTAAGTGTTAAATGCTTTGATTGTTTTAACATATTTTTAAACGCGGCTGAAACCACCTCGTACTTTCTATCAATATTATTTTTGATGGTGTTTCTGGTTGGTACTTTGTATAAAGGTGCCACTTCTTTCATCAAAGACAGAAAACCCTTACCTTCTACAATATTAAATGGCAAATTATCCTGAACAACAAATTTTACTAATGCTTCCGTTAGTTTCACATTCTTAGAGCCACCATCTGAAAATAGAAATAAACGGTGAAATTCATGCCGATTATTAAAAATGTCAGCTTTACCTTTGAAGGATGAAATTGTTTTGAAGGCAGACACAATTGTAGCTTGCTTGAATAACGAGCTTGTTATTTCTCTACTTGTGCTTGGTTCAGCCTCATATTCAGAAACTGTCATTGTTGAAGTTGATGAATGATCATCACTTTCTTGTGAAACAATAAGAATTTCCTATAAATATTTAATAACAATTTATTAAAAATTAGGGGTATATTGGTCTTACCTCATCTTGAGGTAGTGAACTACTAGTTCCAGCCGTTTCTACATCCATTCGGCTTTCGGGTTGGAATGGACCTTTTCTCTTTTTTGGTTCATCAGCCTTCTTTTCCTCCTCAGTTAAATGTTGTAGAACGGAGGAATGTTTTTGTTTAAAATGTGTTTTTAAATTTGTTGTATTGCCCGAAGTTTTCAGTACCTTAGCACACAGACTGCATTTAGCAGTATTTGGAGCAATTTTTTTAAAATGCTTCTTCCAAATGTTACTTCTCGGAGGAGCCATATTTTCAAGACTAATAATCGGTCACTTAGTATTTAATAAATAAAGTAGATTTCAATTTCCACTTCATTAAACTTTTGAACAATCGCACTATAACTCTTTCACAGTGAACACTTTTGTAGCTCTTTGGAGACTGCGGAAAAAGTCGAGCTTTATTTATAAACTTTGTACTTTGTATGGTAATTCTCCGAGAAAAATGTTCGGGGAAGAACTTGATTTTGTTGCAATAGTTCAAAGGAATCCCGATTATAGCCGATAATTCTGATACCTATCGTATGAAATGTAGGTGACTAAGTTACTTTCGCTCCTCGACGCTAGAGGGTACTACTATTAAGTAACTTAACAAATGTTGGTTTTAAAACAAACTAAATTGAAGTTTCATTGAGTTTCACACTTTCTTAATTTTTCGATATATTTCAACAAAAATATCGATATATTTTGCGATATATCGAAACTATTATATCGATATTTATTTATCGATATATTTGAAAAAACATCGATATATTAAATATATCGATATATCGTTGCCATCCCTACTATTGACTCCAATAAAATACATTCTTGATATTTGTAAAATATACAAGTTCCTCGACACCTACGGAAACTACAGAACTAAGATCATCATGATGATAAAAAACAATAAAATTATTAAGATTAAGTAACTAATCCCAATAATTTAACTCTTTTTTTTTATTATCTGGGAATTATTTTAAATGCTTGTCAAAATAAAAATAAATTGTATAAACTCGAACATAAGACCTAGGGGTTAAAGAAATGTTTGTCGACTGTATGTCAAATCAATGACCAATTTCACACATTTTAGTTCCCGCACAAAACCATCAAGATTTGTGAACATTTCTTTAGGGCATGCTCATGGCAAGAGTTTTCTTGATTAGAGAATATCTGATGTGAACATACAACTTTATAAAGAATAAATAAGTGTTAAAGTATTGTTGGTTAGGTAGAGTTGCTTATTATTATGAAGAGAGACTTGAACTTTAACCACTATGACTTCGATATATCCGGAATCGCGCCAGATTGTGACTTGTTATTGGGTAGACCCGTTACGTTAATCGCATGCGTTGGAGGTGTGTGAGGCTCGAATATATTGTTTAATCGTGATTTCTAAGCCGGATGTAGATAAGATTAAGATTTTAAGATTACTGTCTACTTGCCTATTTTAATCAATTCATGATTTACTCTAGGAAAAAAATAAAATTCGCATGGCAGACGTTTGGCGATTAGGGGGGGGGGGGGCATTTGATAGCCTGGTTTAAGTTTATGTTTTGTTATTATTGAACTGACAATACTTAACACCTGGAATAGCACTACACGCTAACTTGCAGCTTTTTTCTCCAGGTCTATCCGACTTACGCATTTCCCACCGTAGCTCATAAGGCTTATTGTCCTGATCTTATATGAATAACGATATCCAATCCAGTACTGTTGCGTTCTGTACAAGGCAGTACAAGTTCTTTACTGTGTGTTTCCTGGACATCTATGAGTCTGTGTTCTGTTACTTTAAAATATGTTGCCTCATATGATCTAGTGCCTCACAGTTTACTAAGATATGCCTGGCTGTTTCTAGTTCCTTATTGCAGAGTTTGTAGGTAAAGTTTGTTGCATACAGTGTAGTTTGACATACGCGTGACCGGTTAAAAAACCGGTTGTTATTCGCAGCATTTTGTTACATAGTTGCCCAATAAATTGCAAACCATAATGTTGTCCGAGGATTATTGCTAAGTAATGTCTATATTTTTGTAAATCTTGTCTTTGATGTGGCTACAGTTCCTACATTTTGGTAGCCCCAGAGCCGGTTGTAGGCCGATGAGTTTAATTTCTGTAAGTTCAAGAGTTTTTTTTTGTTACTTTCGGCTCCTCTGTACCCTGATACACAGATTAGTTTTACCTGATTTTAATACGCGAGCGTGTTTAGTTTTTCAAAGCACTCCCAAACCAGTCCTAACGATAGTTTTTGGTTAGATATTTTCTGCAGTTCGATTGATTGTTAGAAATCATTTAAATCCGCCAATTGACAATGATATTCCAATTTTACTATAGTACTCTGGAGTGATATACACATCGGCTATACTTTCCCAGTGCTAAGTATGCGCTGATTATCAGAGTAAATTCCTGTTCTAGTACCAGTTGTGGTTTTTGGCCGTTTGTATACTAGATTTGCTCCCGCCTTCTTATAACCTGCATACCATTTTTCCATAAGGTAACCTTGAATGGTCTGCTCAAGCAATACCACTTTTCCATTCATTCTGTCGTTATAACCAAGACATTTCCACCTACAAGATCTGCAATGCCCATGTATCCCGCCCTTTTCTTGATGCTGGCAGCTTAGCTTTGTCAATATGAACACTGATAGAAAGACAGAATTCGGTACATATCTTGCCTTTGAGAGAAAATCCATTATCTTTAACTGAGCACGAGATACTAGAACCTATTGGGTGAAGCCTGCAGACGACTATGAGACTGTTCTTATGAAGAACTTTGATTGTGTGATCGGGGAACTGATTTATAGATCAGAATTGCTAATTCAGCCAATTTTAGACTATTGAATTTGTAGACTATGCCTCGTATTCAACCAAATTTATCAAATACGATTGACTTTTTCCAATTTTGAAAATTATGACTGCATTCAAGCAAGGACAGAAGCACGAGAGTGTTAACTTGCTAAAATGTAAATGATGGATAAATCATTAACCTTTAAAAAGGGTGTATATTCTTATTGGGGTAAATATTATGTACATTTTGGTGATAAAACTTCCTCATTATTTATTAATAAGTAATTTTCTATAATAAGAGATTAATTTCTTATAGCTAATTATAACATGTATTTCGATTTGTAATAACCTTTGCATTGCCACTTGGCTTTCTCGAACTAACACTGCACACCCTGGGGGCCGCGAAATGGAGAATTTATGGAGCGGAAGGTATGGACAAGGAAAAATTGCTTGAAAGTTTTGTTTACATTTTAAAATTATGACACCTCTTCGTAGATGTATAAATGCTCGCTGGGGACTTTTAAACAAATATTGTAACGCGTAATAGAAATTTTATGTATCTTAACGGTGTTAAACATTTATTACGTTTTCTGGAAACAATATACCTAGTTTTGTGTTTTATATTTATAAAGTAAAGTGGCGTAAAAATATTAGAATTGCAAAAACAAGAATGAACTATATAATTTCAGAACAAATATGACAAAGTGTGTTCAAAGTGTACTAAAAAACATATAAATTGCGAACTAAGGATTACACTACCTAAAGCCACCCAATAAAAGAATATTTGCAACCTATCCTGTAAATAATTTATAATGCCATCTATCCGATACTCTGAAGATATAACGATTTTCAATTAAAGATACCTTGTTCTAAATTTGCTGATATATTTTGCATGTTCTTCTCCAGGTCCATTTCCATATAAACTGAGGTATAATCGTACAATATTTAAATATAACATTATTGAAGCAGTGATATTAATTATTAGTTAGATAGACTCCGATATACAAATAGAAATCATATCATCTAGAAATACATATATTTCAATTATTATTATTAATAATTATAATAAAAGGTAGCCCTTACTAGCTTAAATATTACATATAGGTACTATAAATTAAAGTAGAATAAAAATAAAAATCAAACACAAAATTCATTATTTAATTATTTATATACTTTAAATATATTGAGCGAATTATAGGGCACGGTTCAGGTAAAGTCAGCTTTTACATCTAAACCCTGTTTTTAAAGTTTATTTCTGTTTAAAGAAAAATAATGCCCAGAATCTATACTTAACCTAAAAATCTAAAACCTAAATATAATCATTTTTATCATTTGAATAAAAGGAGATCTCGAAGATTTTTAGCTAATGTCTTAGCAGCAGATATCATTATTTATTTCAATAAGAGAGACAAAAATCTGGAATTCAGGAAAATATAATATTAAGTTATATTTGACAAAGAAGTATTTGTATTTAATTATGATCAATTTCATAATAACTATCATCTCGTAATTTGCTTATATTTTATGATTTATCCAAGCTATAGCTTTTAAATAAGATACTTTCCATTTTGACATTGAATGTTTACATTTAACAATTCTACATTCCTAATAGAAAGTGATGTTGAAAGGTACATGTCTATTGTATACCATTAGTTATTATTCTTTTTCACTTATTCTTGTTGTACAGGTGAATCATCTAACCAATAATTTTTTTTATACAGGGTGAGTCATCTAAGCGGGTAAGGCCGATTATGCCTTTATGTGTAAAGATATTTCATTAGGAGCACATTTTAAAAATATTTTGTATTATACAGAGTGTTTCATAACTTGGTGGCTAACGATAGTTATAGATTCTTAAATGGAACACCCTATATATTATTGCATTTTTGTATTCCCCGTATAATTTTTAGTCAAAAAGTAATAAGATAGTATAGGCCTAAAGTGTAAAGTTTTTGACTTATTCTCATTTTTCTGAAAAATTCAATGTTTGCATAAAATTATATTTCTCGCAAACGACGTATTAGATGGACAAAATTCTTTGCAGTATTGTTTACAATAAGAGGTCCTAATAGAAGTGTGTTTTATTTTTGTACAGTTACTAACTGCATGTGCAGGAAACTGGATTAAAATTACATGACACGTTTCAGAATAAAAGTCAATTTTTTTAAATGGAACACCCTGTATATCAGTTCATTTTTGAATTGTTTATTAAATTTCATGTCAGAAACAATTAAGACGTTAATACTTTAAAAGTGACTATTACAGAGTTATTGTCGTTTTTTGATATGCTTTTGTTAGTTTTTGCAAAAAAGTCAATTTTTTCAAATGGAACACCCTGCATATTATTTCATTTTTGAATTTCTTATTAAATTTCACATCAAAAACATGTAAGACGTTAATACTTTAAAAGTGACTATTACTGAGCCATTGCCTCTTTTTGATATAATTTTGTCAGTTTTATGGTTTTAATTAATATAGTATAGTACTGACAAAATTATTTCAAAAAGCGACTAATAATAGCCATAAAACTGACAAAATTATATCAAAAAGAGGCAATGGCTCAGTAATAGTCACTTTTAAAGTATTAACGTCTTACATGTTCTTGATGTGAAATTTAATAAGAAATTCAAAAATGAAATAATATACAGGGTGTTCCATTTGAAAAGATTGACTTTTTTGCAAAAACTAACAAAAGCATATCTAAAAACGACAATAACTCTGTAATAGTCACTTTTACTGTATTAACGTCTTACATGTTTCTGACACTAAATTTAATAAACAATTCAAAAATGAACTGATATACAGGATGCTCCATTTAAAAAAAAATGACTTTTATACAAAAACGTGTCATCTAATTTTAATCCAGTTTCCTGCACATGCAGTTAGTAACTGTAAAAAAATAAAACATGCTTCTATTAGGACCTCTTATTTTAAACAATATTGCAAAAAATTTTGTCCATCTAATACGTCGTTTTCGAGAAATATAATTTTATACAAACATTGAATTTTTCAGAAAAATGGGAATAAGTCAAAAACTTTACACTTTAGGCCTATACTGTCTTATAACTTTTTGACTAACAATTATACGGGGAATTCAAAAATGCAATAATATATAGAATGTTCCATTTAAAAAACTATAACTATGGTTAGCCACCAAGTTATGGAACACTCTGTATAATACAAAATCTTTTTAAAATGAGCCCCTAATGAACAGCTATCACTAGAAAAAAAACCGCTTCAAAATATCTTTACTCGTAAAGGCACAATC
Source organism: Amphimallon solstitiale (assembly GCA_963170755.1). Lineage (NCBI taxonomy): Eukaryota > Metazoa > Arthropoda > Insecta > Coleoptera > Scarabaeidae > Amphimallon > Amphimallon solstitiale. The sequence continues at coordinate 728,923 of OY720682.1, read as the reverse complement.
GGCCTTACCCGCGTAGTTGACTCACCCTGTATATCTGTAAATTATATTTGTTTAACATTATTCAAATCATTATACTTTCGGCGGAGGTCCTGACAATAAGATTGAATGTTAAATGTTCTTGTTAAAATCAATTCCGAGTATGTACCACTGGAATATTATTTCTTGTGCATACTTTGTCTTTAATTTTTTCACTTAATCATGTTTGATTTTACATTCTATACTTGTCGTTGTAATTTTTTTAGATGACATCATAATGCCGTTACTGTCAAGAAAGTTAGTTTATTTTTTTAATGCATTTGTATATTCGGCAAAGAATTTTAATATATTTTAATAAATGCCTGACTGAGATTAGGTATTACACAATATTAAGTAAGGGCACTGTTAACTACTGTTGTTTTACACTTGGACATTTTGGATTTACATTTTAAGGTAATACTACTTATTTTTTAATTTACACATATTAGTGTTTTAACATACACCTTTTTAGTTATGCTACACTGACTAAACCAAACAAGATAGAAACATACATGTTTGTAACTGCTAACACATATTAACACTTGCATATTTTGATTTACTTACACAATCCGATATTATATCTTAGACGCATGGTTAGTATTGTTGTGTGGCAAAATTAGTCATTTGCCAAAGACTCATCTTGGCGTTCCAATTGCAAAAAATGCATAAAATCAACAGTTCTACTCATAATTTTTGATTACATAGTAGACCTAAGTCTTTTGGTGGGACTGCATAAGTCATACCGGCTGTCCTATGCTTATTTGTTTACATTTTTTCTTGTACATGTTTGATTTTACATACCATATATGTCATTGTAATTTTTTTAGATGACAGCCAATTATCATTTTGTTATTATTTGCTAATTATATTGTTACTACTGCCGGCAAAGAATTTTAATATATTTTATTTATACAGCGAAATGTAGTTCTAAAGAACATGCGTAAATATGTCAAAATAAACATTACTTTCACGTACTGAAAAGGTATATTTACTAATTGAGCCCATAAAAAGTATTTCTTCATCAGTCGTTATTTCATAGCGACTTTTCAAATGTTGCACAATTTTTAACGAAAAATCGCCATATCTCAGAAACAGTTGAAAATCGGCAAATACATGTTGATGTCAGTTTAATCAATCCTTGAAGGGCTATCATAAAATGTAAAAAATTCATTGCATTCCGTTTAAAAATATACAAGTTTGTGTTGGTTCGTCGTTGTTGAACAATCTGTATAAATAAAAATATTTTTAAATTGTAGAGCTTATAATTTTCTACAATTTTTGTATTAAAAATTATTCTACATTATAAGGGCCATTTGTGCCGTTTATAATTTAAACGGTGTGTAACTAATCCCTGTTTAAATTGACGCTTCGATTGATTTGCACCGTATAATATTGTTCGCCAGTTAAGTAAACCAAGATTAAAGAAAAGCGCCCTAAAAAAATTCGCAACTAACTTCACATGCGATGTAAATATGTTTTTTTAAGGTTATTCTTGTTTTATTTTTCTGAATAATCCGTCACCCAACATCACCCGCCCGATTTGTGATTTCCTTCATCCTTCATGTTCCCTCTATTTTGGGCTTGAAACAAAACGGATCAAGTCCATGACGAACAAAAAAAAAAGGAGTAGGTCATCTAATTTTTCAAGTGATGAAAAAATGTTGATCGCAAATATTTGCTTGATATACAAGCATGTAATCGAAAATAAAAGGACCGACCAGGTTACATCAAATGAGAAGGCGAATGCGTGGCTAGATATTGCCAAAAAATTCAATTCAGTTGTACCGAATGGTACATATAGAGCGGCGGATTGCTTGCGACGACTCTATGAGAATAAAAAAAAAGAAGTTAGAAAAATTGCAGCCGAAGAAAAAAAGGAAACATTTCGTATCGGAGGTGGCTTACCTAAAATAATAAAAAAGAATCCATGTCATGATGTGGTGCTATCCATTATGAACACCAAATCAGTATTTGGATTAGACAATGGTGGATTAGATGGAGATGGAATATACCTTAACAAATCTTCACAAAATCAAACCACAGGCAATGTAGTATTTGAATACAAAGATAACACTATTGAAGATTATAGCAGTGATAATACTGAGGTTAATACAGTATGTATTTATTTGTTTATAATACATAAGTTTTTTAAATTAATAATATATTTTATTTATTTATATATTCCAGTTCATCCTCAATGAATCTTAACAACTCCAAAACAGTGTGTTTCATCAAGCGAAACCTTTTGAAAAAAGTAAGATTGTCCATGGTATTGAAGTACTGATTCCTTTCGTAGATTTTTCGAGGAAACCCATACTCTATAATTCCCAAGATATCCAAATCGTCCTCAAAAATATCATAGTCCTCTTCTATGTCCATTTTTGTATGATTTTTGTGTACAGAATTACAAATTTCAAGCCACAAAAATGTCAAAATTCAAGCAAAAGTCACAACTGGTCACAATAATACAAGAAAATTAGGTTAGAAATAAAAATTAAGCCGCCAAAATTGACCGTTTAATTTAAACCTCGTTTATACTAATTTAATCCTAGTTTTGCCTACGGCGCAAGGGAAATTTACACTTTAACTACAGTTTAGCGTTAAACTTAGTTTAACAACAACGGTGCAAACGGCCATTAGATACCAATAATGGACTTTACCGCTACGCTGGGACACCCGGTATATATAATACAAGAAAAAGAAAAATATCGGGTAAAGTCCGATGTAGAGCAACCGTAGACACGTGTTTCTGACTCATTGATCGTGGTCAGTACGGTGTAGCCAAGGAATAAGATGGGATAACCTTGGAGATGTAAGCTACAAGGTTATCCTATCTTATAGTCCGGATATGGCTTCTTGACATTTCTTTTCTTTTCTAATTTAAAAAAAGACCTTAGTGGACGTAGTTTTAAGGACGATAGTGAGTTGCAAGCAGCTGTTATGAACATTTTGACGGAAAAACTTCAGATTATTTTTACAAGGGTATCGAATTATTAATTAATCGTTGTAATAAATGTATAGAACTCGGTATAGAAATTATAGGGGAGATTACATTGAAAAATTAAAATTCTTATATTGTTCCAAGGTTCTTTTTTGTATATCAGGTCGCCTAGCTCGTATATATTATTGACTTAAAAACGAGTTTTTAATTACATATAGGGCCTGTATGAAGCCATTCCTAGTACTGGAAATTTTACAATATATTAGCAACTAAGTCAGATATCGACATGCATTTTTGTCTTCTTAACAACGAAAAAAAAATGTGCTAATTTTCCGTTGCAAATTCAGCTTATTTTGTTGGAAAGGTATATCAATTTTTGAGCTATCAGATGTAAACTTTAATTTTCATTTCATTTTATTAAGACTTTTATACCTAGTCCTAACAGTTCTTAGTGGTCTGAATTTTTATAACAATATCAATCATACTAGTACGGTTGTTAAAAATAAATATGCCCAATTCCTATTACGTATATAAATCTTTAATAAGAACATAGTACTCAAAAATTGCATAATAACCCAACGTGTTATTGTTTTCTTTTCCTATCATATGCAGCTATGATAAATATACTTAATACGAGTGGTTAAGGAAAGGGTGAGCTTTGGGGTATCTTGAATTGCAAAATAAATATCGCCGTTGCACCAACTACTCGAAATCACAACATTCTGAGACGTTAAAGTTCATTGTCCATTACGAGGGAATCGATGTTATCTCGGTGTTTGTGTCAAAAACAAGGTATGACTCATCGGGGTATGTCGGAGTAACTTTTAAAGTTTACAATACGTCGAGCAAGTTTTGAGCTCCTTCCGCTTTTGAGGGGTAGTCGTAAAATCCGCAGCGGCGGTTATTTGCCTGGGTCCAGGACGATATTTTAAAGAACATACAGAGGCGGCGGTGTATTAATCTGTTACCTCGCTATCGGCAAGGAGTAATGGGCTTTTCAAGACTTTACACAGACTTTTTCCTTTGAAAGTGTACCAGGCGAAATTTCAAACTTTCCGTTTGACTTGTTCACTTAGCCCCCGGTCTTGCTAAATTCTTACAACCTTTAGGGAGAAAGCGCAATTATAAACGGTATTATTTTCCCAAATTGAAATTACTATAATGAATTGTGTTATTAATTCTAATGAAATTTTAATTCTCCACGATATTTTTCTATTAAAATTAAATAGTAATATTATATTCTCTAAGCATTTGAATCCACTATTTATGTTTTTGTTTCTTTTCAAATATTAATAACGTTTCATCTAACAAAAGTTCATTTGATAGACTATAAACACAAATTCTACATATACACAAAGCAAATAAAATCTATATTCCAATAGTAACAACGAGATGAATAGTGAATACAGAATATGATGATCAATATTATAAATATGGTCATTTTTGGGTCGATGTAATATGGATATGGTTGCACTATTTCATTAAATGGAATATTTCTCTCAGTGCAAAAGAATTATTGAAAACCATAATGTAGAATTGTTGCTACTAACGCATAATGACCACCTTCATGTTTGATTTATACAAGTCTACAATATATATCCTTTGGCACAGAGTCAGTGTTATTTGTATGTTGAGATTAGATGTTCGTCTAAGTTAAATCTGGACTTTCTGATCAACCTAGATTTCAAATTTTTACAGTTACTCTTTTAATTACACAATTCGTGTCGATATTATCTGTGTAGTGTAAATAAAAGTTGTCTATGATATGAGGTCGGACAAAAGAAACAGCGTACTATCCAATAAACTCCCAATAAAGGCTATATAGAAATAAAGGGAGAAAACAACAAATTAACATTACGAAACGCAAAGAAAAATCCATAACACGCAAAATGGAATTACTAGGACATACTCGCTCTTCTAATTGACTCACAAATTTTACTTTTAAAATGCGATAGCCGAAAAGATCCTAAATCATTTGTAAAATACGCAAACAATTCTAGTAGTACATAATTAATCCGTCATAAAACGATAATAAAACCACACAACTTTGCACAAACTCAAGATTTGATTAAGTTAGGTTTTAAATTTTGAAAAATTTAAAGTTATGCGATATAAAATTTCATTTTTTCTGGGGTTTCCCGTTGCGTATGTATGTACCTAGACTGAATGAGAATGTATAAAGTTTCGGTGGTTCTCCTTTCAACGTCGTAATGTATAAACTATGAAGTCGTACATATATTTGTAATAGTACAGCCTTTAAATAATATAAAGATGAATAAAATGCCCCAAAGTATTGTGTTCAGAGATAATAATACAAATTTAAATAATATAATTAAAATGACTCAAATAAATAAAATGACTTATTGAATGCTCCGCGTAATTTAGCTCAGTTAAATAGTTCGGTTTAGCATAAGACTCTTAATTTCAAGACGGTTCAGGTATTTAGACACTAAGATTATTGTCCTGCACGTACTATTACTTCTATTTTATATTCCAAATTTCCTATAGTAAGGTAGACAAATAATACGCAAAAGAATATTTAAACATTTCTAATATATTGATTAAAAACACCATCAACACAGATCAAGTTACAAACAAAGGTTATAGAAACAAAATACAATTCAAAGGGTACAACACGATACAAATTACGCATTAATTACAACATGGGCACATATAATAAACGACAATGCAATGACGCTTTACCTCTACAGTATACCATGGATTTAATTAGATGCTAATTGAATTGTTTTATAAAAAAAACATGCATGATATAGGCCTTTAATTCAAACAACGTTGGGTACCTGATACGATGCTTTGAACGCCGCTGGACCGGTATTTTCACGGGCAGCTTTCCCAAGGTAGACTGAAATCGTCGTCTTCTTTTCTGGAGATACGGCACACACTTAAGTATTAATAGAACTTTTACTTCACTTGACCCACTATTTGTTTTATTAAAACTTATAACAGTTTTCTCACTAGGCTTTTCTTTTTACTTTTTACTAGTGCGTAGAATTACTTGTATTAGCACTGTTAGCCTGTGAGATGTCGTTCCCTTTTTTTTTGGGTGCGGTCTAGTGTTATTCTACTTAACACGACCTGCGAACCTATTCATGAGCCGGCTAGGGAACGTCTGCTTGCCTTACTCCTTGCTTAAAGCACGCCACGCCGTATTCTTCCAGGGAATTCCCCGAGCCACCTATGTGCTTTACTTTTCTGCATCACATTCAAGGTTCCACGTGTCGGTTGCACACACACTGTTCTTTATTTATGTCGCATAACTTCCTGGCTGGCTGCGATAATATTGACGCCACTTGTGTTTTTCATTCTTTCACACCGATACACCTACGCACTATTTCTTTCTTACATATACAGAATTTATATAGAAACATTTTAAACAGGAATATAATAATTTAATACAAATAAATGAATAATACATGTTTCCCGATCTGTGTTGATTTATTATCTACCTTAATATCCTAATATACATTACCCTAATATAAATATTTTGGATGTTATATTATATTTATATTTTATTCATTATATACAGGGCATACCGTTACATATTGTATGTAGTGTGCGCATAAACAGTGGATGTTCTATTACTTATCGATGTGTAAATCTACAATAAAATTGATTAGATAGATCTGAATTCCATTAAAATAAAAATGAGTGCAAAAAGAAAACGTGAAAGTGATTCTGCCATCAAAAAACGTAAATGGCTTACTTTAGAACAAAAGCTCGATATAATCAAGCTTCACGAAGAAGGTGCATCCTTTGCTAAAATAGGCCATGACAAGAGAATGGATGAGTCATCAGTTCGAAAACTTATCAAAAAAACAAGATCAATACAAATCGCAAGGTATGGCTACGGCTTCTTATTTGTCAAGAAAACTGACTAAAACAAGAAGCGCTCGAATGGTAAATATGGAAATTCAAGCCAAAGCACTAAGTCTTTAAAACGACTTAAAAACTACTGATGAAGTAGAAGGCGAGGGTCAGGAAACAAGTGAAAATTTTACAGCAACTCGTGGGTGTTTTTTTTCGTTTTAAGCAACGAACTGGTATCCATAATATTCGCATTGTTGGTGAATCTGCCAGTGCAGATAAAGAAGCTGCATTAAGATATCCGAAGGAATTGAGTGAAATCATACTAAAAGGTGGTTATAAAGATGAACAAATATTTAACGTAGACGAAACGGGGTTATTCTGGAAAAAGTTGCCGTCACGCACTTTTATAGCAGCCGATGAAAAGTCATGCCCTGGCTATAAAGCTCCAAAGGACCGTCTCACACTGTTATTAGGCGGAAATGCAACAGGCAATTTCAAATTAAAGCTCATGCTTGTGTACCGAGCAGATAATCCTAGAGCTCTTAAAAATGTAGCCATAAATGATCTCCCAGTGTTGTGGCGTTCAAATAAGAAAGCATGGGTCACAAAAACTTTCTTTGAAGATTGGTTCACCAACTACTTTTGCCCTGCAACGAAAACGTTATTGTAACGAAAAAGGGTTAGATTTTAAGATTTTACTGATCTTAGATAACGCCCCAGGTCATCCGACTAGTCTTTCGGAAAATGAAAATGTACAAATAAGTTTTCTTCCGCCAAATACGACGTCGTTGATTCAACCTATGGATTATTTGCGCCGCACTTTTTCCCAAGCCATTAAAGCTACAACAGGAGAAAATGCACCTACTTTAACGAAGTTTTGGAAAAGCTATAACATCAGAAACGTTATCGAAAATATAAGCGGAGCATGGCATGAATTAACAGCAAGCAATATGAGAGCAGTGTGGAAACATATCATACCACATTGTGCAAGTGATTTCATTGATTTTCAAACTCATTTTGCTGAGGTAACTAATAACATAGTGGAAATTGGACAGCAGCTCGGTTTCGAAGAATTAGATTCCGCCAACGTAATTGAGTGCATTGAATCGAACACTAATGAATTGGATAATGAAACACTTATTAACATAGATGAAGAACGAGCTTATGAGGAACAGGAGGGCAACTTAGACAACGACGATAGTGTTCAAGTTCCTACAAGGGAATTAACAACTAAACAACTATGAAAAATTATTGTAATGGTTGAGAACATATCGGAGCATATTAAGGAAGTTGATCCCAATATCGAGCGTAGCCTTACAGTTTGCCGAACAATAAACAATGCAGTTCGCTGCTACAGAGAAGTTTATGAAGAGAAAAGATCTCAGAAAAAGGTGCAGATATCCACATTGCAATTTTTAGACAATACAAAATGAATTTTTTATACACACAATTATTTTTAATAAAGACATTTGGTATTACTTACTGAGGACGCATTTCTTTGAACTAATTGCCACTTTTTGTATAACAGCAATACCTCGCATAGTCCGGCTTCGAACAGTCCGGGAAGTCCGTGGAACCAATTATCCGGACTATGCGAGGTATAGCTGTACTACAGAATTTGTATTAACCAAAAAAGAAAGAGATTAGTTTAGTTAACTTGGAAATTAAAATTACAGGAACTAATAAAGACCCTCTCCAAATAAAAGTTAATGCAAAAGCCGATAAAAATGCACGCAACCTACTAATAATAGCACGTAAAATAAATAAAATAAATACCAAGTGACACCAAACTCAACGAGAAGATAATATTAAACGACAAAACTATAGATCTAAGATGAAATTGAATTAATAAGAAAATTAATACCGGCATAATTTCACTAAATTAAAAAGGCATCCTTCAGAGCAACTACTAAAAAGAAAATGTAACAAATTTGTTTTAGGGCAAAATAAAGTTAATCTATTTCCAAAAAACACGGTATAAGTACAACATATTATATAATTTGCGAATGTAAATAGCTAGGTAAAATTTCGACATAAATTTCTGGTGTGAATAGTTATTTTCTAAACTGTTCAATCTTTTATGAGGGACTTTTACATGCGAACGCATTTCAATCATACCAAAGTATTTTTGATTTAAATGCAGCCAGTACAGTATTTGAAATACACGATGAATTGAAATTAATGAAACAATCGTCACATTAATAATAATACATCAGCATTGAAGTATTGCGTTTGTATTGAGTACCAATCGTGTTCGTCTAAATAATTCTCACGTACCTGAGGCAAAAGCGAAATTACACGTTTCCCAACAATAAACTGAAAACCGATCCGGAATGAAAGCTTGTGATTGAATTAATCTAATCCCACTGTGTCTGTTCCAGTAAGTGTTTGAAAATGTCATGTAAAAATCGATTGGATTCGTTATTTCGTTTGCAAGTCTCTTTGATTTGTAATTGCAATTTTTGTTTTGGAATATATAAATATTAGATCAGATAACATACGACTTGCAAAAAACATAATAGGTGCGTGAAACACTAGAATTATAATTTCCATGAGAATGCCTAAAAAACATTAATTTCATAATGCTTCTCACACAAACTATACTTTTGTGTAGTAACATTGAAATATAGTTTGGAGGTTGCACCGAAATAAACCAAATAGCCTAGCACAAATTATTAAAATTTGTATTTATTTAAGATATTAATTAAGTCACTTTTTAAAAAGAAATTAATGCTATATATTTTATTTTTTGTAATTAGGTATATCAAAAATCTTTACAAGGGGTCGGTTTGAAAGTACAAAAACTAAATAGATGTTCTCTTGTCATTCGTTGAAAAATCTATGAGATATGTTGGCCAATAAAATCAAAGTAGTCGGTTTTTAACTGCAATCGAATGTAGATCCATTACTAATATTTGTATTCGATAGATAAAAACTTGATAACCTAGAAAAAAAAACTTTATTTTTGCACATATGTTACGGCTCTTTTTTCGTAAAACAAGTGTCAAACAATAGCGCAACCACTGTCCATTTGTTTTCTAGTTCTTATGGAAAAATTCAGTATTCAAACAGTGATTCCTTTGATAAATTTACTTGTTATACAATACCCATTAAATTATACGTTTCCTACTTGGCTTAATACAAAAGCTCGAATGCCCTACCTATGAACTTGTCCCTGCGCCTTAGTCGTGAATACAGAAGCCTTGTTGCCGCTTTGCCGAATGGAGGAAGGGTGTGGTGTCTATCTGAACTAATTAGACGATTGACTGAAAATGCGTTCTCCCCCTTAATAACTAAAAGACCGGCCTCTGACTAGCTACCTGATCGGGAGGAACTCAGAACTTGTTAGTAGGAGAAGTTCATAAAGAGAACACTTATTTAAATCTCAACGTATTTATTGACAATAGATAATAATAAAAAAAACTGACCAAATACAGCTACAGTAAATTAATACCAAAAATTACTGTTTATCAACTCAATTGAGATAAAACACTGTATTCTTGTTATGGTAATATTATTAAAATAAATTAAAGTAACAGTGATAATTAAACATTCCTAAATTGTGATCTTTTGAGTAATAATAATTAAGTAAAACAATATGTAGTTAAGTAAGATAATAATAATTAAGAACTGATATTTTTTATGAAAATACTGTAAAAAAAATAAAAAAAATTTGAGAGGTGTTATGAAAAGTATGAGATCTCTTAAGTCGTACATAAATTTACAATTTAATTAAATAAAGATTCGAATCAGATGTGATGGCCTTCACCCAATTGTGGTCACAGAACGTGCCAAAACTTCGACTATTAATTACGATGAAAGTGACCCTAATTAAATACGTCATCTGGGAAAAATAGATTAAGAGCGTATTCCCAATACTTACAACAATAAACTATAGCAAAATTAACAAAAAAGGTTTAACTAATAACGCTAAACTGAAATTAACCTAGAAAAGGAAAAACAAATTTACAATTTACGGATGAATAGAATTACAAGAATCGAAGTTATAAGTCGCAAACAGATTATCAAAAAAAAAACAGTGAAGTTACAATTAAATTTCAAATTTACACAAGAGAATTTTGTTATTACCAATTCTAATATGACATAAACAATCCTATAATGGAAGGCCTAAAATGTTCACGTCAAATTATATTAATTAGATTCCAATAATCAAAGTACTAATTTACACATCAACATTCTATTATTTAAAATTTACACCTTATGTCAAAAACATATTTCAAAGTATATACAGGGTGAGTTTTTTTGAATGTTTAGCTTTGGGATCTCAGAAACTACTGGAGATAGAAAAACGCTTAAATGGGGAAAGATGCGCAGTTTTAGGAGATTGATTTAAAACTGCTTTTGTTTCTCTGATAACTTTCATGGATTATTAGATATTCAAAGAAAACTAAATTTTACGATTTTCTTTAAACATGCTTAGCATCGTTAATAGTAATTTTAGAGAAAAAGTGTTCAGATAAAAGTTTTGGATAATTTTATGCCAAATAGAACTGTATAGCTAATATTTTTTTTCGTTCACCATTATCGAGTTATGACACAAACTTGTGTTTTTTTTTTAAATGGAAACCATAGTTGGTTTTGAAATCATTAAAAAGCTTATTTTTTGCTGATTACACTGATATAAGGTTTGATATGGTTATTTTAAAGAATAAAGAGGATATAGACATTTTTATGGTTTTTATGGAACAACAATTGAATTTCGAACTGATAAAATACAAACCAAACGAAAACTTATTTTGAAATCTTATGTAGTAATAAAATGAAAACTATAAGAACTTTTATTAAGGACACACAACAATATTAATGTGCAAAGATACCTCCATTATTATTAATACACAAATTGCATCTCTTCACAACAGAATTTGTAGCATTGCGTACTTTACGCCTATCGATGTTATTAAAAGCAACTAAGGCAGCTTCTCTTAAATCGTCGATTGTTTCATATGTTCTTTTGTATACTGTGTCCTTTAGTACACCCCACAAGAAAAAATCCAAAACTGATAAATCAGGGGATCTAGCCGGTCATTCAATGGGTGCATTTCGTCCTATCCATTGATTAGGGAAGTTCAAATTTAAATAATTTCTAACATTCAGTTGATTGTGCGGAGGCGCTCCGTTATGTTGAAACCATTGCAGCATTGCTCGGGTTCTTAGATTTAAATGTCTAACATTTCCTCGAAATCTTGTTGTAAAAAATTAAGATAACGATTGCTAGTTAGTGATCCATCAAAACTAAAAGGAGGAAGAACAGTTGATCCTATAACACCACACCAAACATTAAACCCAAATTTAATTTGTCGTCTCCTATGTTCAACGTGAAGTGGATTTGTTTGAGACCATATGTGCTCATTGTGCCTATTAAACATTCCACAATTTGTGAAACGAGATTCATCAGTCCATAATATTTTCATTGAAAAGTGTGGATCGTTTTGACACTGGTCTTTAAACCATCTACAAAAAGCTATTCGTCTGATGTTATCACCTTCATGTATAGTTTGTGATACTGATAATTTGAAGGGACGAAATTTATGATCTTGAACACTCTGACAATAGTGCCTTGAGAGGGCCCATTTCTGTTGAAATTTGTCGGGTCGATGTAGATGGATTCTGACCGACACAGCTAATATGTTTATTTCTCTATCTTCATCCATCCCTTTTTTTGATTTTGGAGTAACGAACGAACCATAATCTGCTAAATTATCCCATAATTTCTTAAAAGTAGGTAGCGACGGCTGACGTCGATCAAAATAATTTTCAAAATAAACTTCAGCAGCTCTAGCAGAATTTTTCTGGCACTGAATGTACATTCAACAATATCACGCTTTTCTACGTTAGAAAATTCCATAGCCAATGCAAACTTACGATTAACGGCCGTTTGCACCGCTTATAGTTAATTTACAATTAAATTAATTAATAGTTAATTGTCAATGTTTGACAATTAACTTGACTTAAAAGTAAAAATTAACAGCTCTCACTTCTGTGACTCAACGTGAAAGCAATGTTAGTATATTTTTCTCGACTGCTCCAACGAACACTATTGTAACTCAGATTTTTCGTTTCTTGAATTACAAAACACCAAAAATTTTTTTTTTTAAAGTTTATATCTTATAAAGTGAACATTCATTGAAGTGTCTATATCCTCTTTATTTTTTAAAATAACAATATCAAAGCTTACATCATTGTAATCAGCAAAAAATAAGCTTTTTTTTTTGAAATACAAAACACCAAACCTTTTTTTTTTATTTAAAAGAGTATGTCTTATAAATTGAACAAACATAGAAATGTCTATATCCTCTTTATTTTTTAAAATAACCATATTAAACCTGATATCATTGTAATCAGCAAAAAATAAGCTTTTTAATGATGTCAAAACCAACTATGGTTTCTATTTAAAAAAACACAAGTTTGTGTCATAACTCGATAATGGTGAACGAAAAAAAAATATTAGCTACATATTTTTATTTGGCGTAAAATTATCTAAAACTTTTGTCTGAACACTTTTTCTCTAAAATTACTATTAACGATGCTAAGCATGTTTAAAGAAAATCGTAAAATTTAGTTTTCTTTGAATATCGAATAAGCCATGAAAGTGATCGGAGAACAAAAGCAGTTTTAAAACAAACTCGTAAAACTGCGCATCTTTCCCCATTTAAGCGTTTTTCTATCTCCAGTAGTTTCTGAGATCGCAATGCTAAACATTCAAAAAAACTCAACCTGTATAGACTCTAAGCAAGAAATAACACTCATACCCAACGTTTTATATTACAATTATATTCTTTGGAATTATCTGGAGATTTACTAGCAAGTTTTCTTATAGACACATTACTACGAGTAATTTTACATTTAATAATGACCACTCCAACTATGTTCCTTTCATATTGCAATCTGTTACACAGGAGGAGATAATAAAATTTACTAAGTTGCTTGAGAAGCGATGATAATAATCTACTTTCCAGGTTTTTTTTTACACAGTACAAGATTTTCATTTGGAAAACCGCTCACACTTATTCTAGTTTGGCCATCAGAACTACTACTTCTACAACTGCATGGAATGTGCGAAAATTATTTCCGTTTTTAATAGGGCGAAAATACCGTTGTTAACTATAAATCTATCAATATTGTCTAATTCTGCTAAAGTATTTGAAAATAACTTTAACTTACATTTGGAAAGATTACATTTAAAATCCTGTGTCAATATGTCTATATTGTAGATTTCAGAAGAATTTCATGTTCGTAGCTAGATTGACGTAATATATACCGACTTGAACAATATTTTAAATATTATACGGGTTTTTGAAAGTCTCAATTCAATTAATGGCTTGCGGTTCAACATATCCAACGGTCTATTAGTAAGTTTTTCACTAGACGGCTGAAACTAAACTTTTTGGATTACAGTTTTAGACACAAGTGTCCACTGTTCCTGCATCGCCACTGTACCAGACCATCCCCTATACATTGAAAGATAAAAGTAGAAAAGGCATTTGTTAGAAATGCATCGTGGGCATTTCCTGTACAAAAATATAAATCTCAAATACTTGTGTGGTGTTTAGCGTTCGAGAATTGTGTGTGTTATTATACTTATAATAAACACAAGGTCTATATTACGTAATGCTGTGACTCTTACAAATTAATGATTGCATAAAATATATTAGTTAATTTAAATAATACACAAGGGCAGAATCAAGCATATACTTTATTTCCAGGTCTTATGCCAGACTAAAGTCTTATAATTTTCTGCAGAACAGTAGGTTTAGCAATTTCACACATCAGTAGCTCAGTTTTAAAATTACTAATGAAAATTTTTCTCAGGGGCAGAAAATAATAACAATGTTTCTTCTCCAATATGAATGCTTTCAAGTTGTCTTCAGAACAGATAATTAAATAAAAATACAAAATACACCTTATAATATACTTTATTAAATTATTAATTTACAAATAAGACCAATATCTTTATAATTTACTATATCATAAACGTTATGTGATAAATATGACAATTATATTCAAAATAATATATATAAAAAAACTAACAGTAAACATTCTACTAAACATTCATCATTACTTAATTTATTTCTATTTAATTGTAAAAATATCAATATATCAAAAAAAAATTATTATATGTTATGAGTTATACTGGATTATAAATAAATAATAAAAATTTATCACGTATCGGTTTCAAATATATAAACACTAAGGTAATGGCTCTGTCTTGATTAATTCTGCTTAGATTCATATGGGTAGCTACCCCAGGGTTCCATCCCACGAGTATGTCTTTCAACTCGTTGAACACACCCCTAACATACACAACAATGTGCTCATTCCTTAATGAATATATGTCTTTAAAATTCAAATCAAATGCCTCTGTGTATTCAGAATTATTGACTTAGTCCTGATTATTTCTGCTCAGCGCCTTTGCTCGCTCCCGAAACAGTACCACCAAGACCAATTCGTGTTTTAGGATTAATCAAGGCTCCATGCTATGAATTAGTCACCTGTTTAATTCATTGCACACATCCCTGACTTATGACCCAACACAATAAAGTATAAAATAAATAAAGAATATATTTACATAAAAAAAAAATACTAACCTCGTTCTACAACTCCAGTATAAAACACCACATAAGAAAATTATGTAACACAATATACAATAAAACAAAAATAGATAGCATTTAATCACCTTAATTCTTCATATAGAATTCCAAAATCATCCATATTTAAATCGTTAAAGGAAAAATATTTTTGTAGAAGTAAAGAAATATTCTACAAAAAATAAAAATAGAAAACTTTTAATTACCCTAATACTTTAATCTTATAAATGTCTCAAACACCAAGTGTCTATACTTTTATTCCAACTTGATAATAAATACTTGCTCATTAAATCTTAAACTAAATCATTACAATTACTAAAAATATTCTACCATAACGCACGGTATAATTACCCCGCGTATAAGAATAAAACATCCTAGTTCAAAAAAAAAACTTAACTCCCTAGAAATATTAAAGTCTTATTTAGACGAAATTATTCTAAGTACAAATAAAATTTTTCTGTGAAATATTATAAGTTCAGAATGTTTGAAAATTTTCTAAGTTCAAATAAAATTTAATTTTTCAAGTCCCGCTTTTATCAAGATTTTTCTAAGCCCAATTGAGTATTTAGGAAAAATATTACAAGTTCCGAAATGATAAAAATTTCTTCTAAGTTAAAATAAAATTTTAATTCAGTAAAGCTATAAACACCCGTATTCTTATTTTATTTTAAGCGGTTCACACCTGCTTCAAAAATCCCTTTTATTTTAGAAGCGGTTTGCACTAGCTTCTCCCGTTTTCTCATCATGATTTCACTTCTTCAATTGCATTTCTATAGTGCTGCACCTATCGGTAAAGTGATGTAAAATTTATTTAAAAATGTAAACAAACATCCATCTCGATGTCGACTTGTTTACGTTTGTGATTGTAAATAGTATCTCGCGGGGAATATTGTTTCGCCCGGGCTGATTCATTGAACGTATTCGGTCATAATATTTTCTTGCGCTAAAGCTTGCGGGAAACACTTTCTTGTGAATAGTCACTTGATATGCCAGGTTTCTTTTAATATTAGCTTCTTGAATAAAATTACAATAACATTCTTATACTATTATACTTAAATTAATTTAAATTTGCCAAAATACTAACTTAATAAATATTTATACACACTGATCATGAAAAATTAAATAAAATAGTAATTAATTAAATTAAATCTAGAAGTGATCTTGATTATGCTTATTTACAATTTACCACTAAACTTAATATCACTGCAGTATGTGTGAGTAAATTTGTTTATATAATACAGCTGGAAAATACGATATACATGTGCAACGTTATTTTTCTTTAGTTTTAGTTATACAGATACGCTCATATTGAATAAGCATATATTCAAGTATATTGTGACTTTCATTTTAATACCTATATTCCCTATAGTATTGATATCAATGCTGTGAAAGGTTCTATAAGAATATGAAAACTAATTGTGATCTAACTGTATTCACATTTTATGACAATTAAGGAGTGTTTAATATAAATGATAATATTAGTATTGTTATTATAGATAATACACATTGAAGGAGATTAATTTATTACTATTAAAATTGGCATATTTTTTTGTAATTTTAAATAGTCACAAAAGGGTGTTTCTTGCTTTACGTGTACTCCCATATGTAATTGATACATAAATACACGAATGCTTATCACTCACTTACAGGCTTTAAATTATGAAAACACATCTAATTGCATATCGTGTGACACAAATAAACACATCGGGAACTCATGTAACGTACATATACATATATATCTATATGTGGATACATTATATTCGTACGCGTAAATTAAATTACCCTTTTCTTGATTATCATGCTATAGCGTTCCTAACAAAACAAGAAATGATTATGTTTATTTAATTTTTCACGTTGTTCCGGGAAATATTTATGAAATTACACAATGAATTTGCGATTTTCAGCTTCCTGGAAAGCGCTAAGTTTAATATTTGAATATCGCGCAAAACTGCTTTTACTTATTTCTTAGAAAAATTGTGTTGGAAACAAATATGAATTGATTTTGTTGCATTTTGTGTCGTACGATTATAAATAATAGAAGCACCGCCAGGTGTTCCGATTTATACGTTTATACACGATACTTCAAAAAATAAGACTGAGGTGACAGTTACTCCCATCACGAACATTTCAATAAATCAAAAAGGAAATGAAATGGCTGACTATTATTACAATTAGTGTAAACGGAAATCTAATTTTATCAATTTTTCATGACAGGTAGTCCGTAGTTAATCGGTACTCTCTATGGTGAAAATGCGTTACATTCAATTGTAAGTCATACTAGATCCATGACGTCTCGTCTTGTTTATATTGCCGGATCTATTTTATTTCTGTCAGTGACATTTGGTATAACCAAAGAAAAAAATTATTCACAATACAATAATTATAACGTAATATATTTAGTAACTGAAATGCTCTAAGACTTTAGTCTTTCTCAACTTATTTATTATAGTGATTTAGATTGTCGAAAACATTAAATGTTTCATAACGTATCCATAATAAAATTTAAAATAAGTAATGCTTATACTATTCTCGTTAATCAGATGATTATAGAAAAGTTTGTACAAAGCTTCGACTGTTTAAGTAGGTTAATATAGAAATAAGTTATATATACGAGTGTAAGTTAGTTTTAAGGACATTTACTTTCAGGATTCACATTCAGATTCATATTCGAGATTCGTTTACAACAATGTAGTTACTTTGAACATACACATATATGATAAATATAGTTTAGTTAGTAGACAGGGTGATGTGCTTTAATTAAGTATCCCAAATCATCCCCAATCCTAATCTGACGCTTCACGAGGGCGAATAGAGATGGTGACCAAGTAGAGATAGGACGATAGGACCAGGCTTATCACAATATTACCATATTAATAGATAAGTAAGTAATGAGTAAATAATTAGTTGATTAATTAGCAAATGCCTAAAATAAACTTAATCTATATTCCGCAATGAACGCTTCCATAAGGAAACAGCCACAAAACAAAGTAAGCAATATATGTATATTAACAATTTAACAAAATAGTAATAATAATGTAGAACTACCAATTTTATTGCCTTTTAAAGAGCAGTTCGACAAGGGCACTCTCGAATGCACCTGACTCTTTGTCCCTGACATCACCTGGTAAGAAATTATATAATTGGTATACTGGGTGTCTCAGCTAAGACTTTCGGGTCATATATCTCCGTTATTATTGAACGGGTTTTTTGAAATTTAAAATGTAGATACTTTATTGAATGAGGATTGTTCTGTTACTGCTCCGAAAACCCCACTAAACCTTTATTGGCAGTTTAGTGGAGTATCTATGGGTGTTCTGTGAGTTTAATTGTTTGCACACTGTACAGACATTAACAATAATATGAAAAAAAAACCAAAATCAACTGTTCCAAAAGCTTTTTTTAATCCAGGACCACCAGGAGGGTAAGGTCACCACCATACCTCTCTCTGAAGACATCACCAGTAACTCTCAGCAAAACAGTTGCACAACCATGGCCACGCCTAAAGCCAGACTGGCACGAAGGCTGCAACTTATGAGTCTCCAAGTGCTTCCTTATTTGCATATGCAAAATCTTCTCAAAAACCTTGCTCAACACCGACAATAAGCTAATAGGTCCTAAATCAGCAATGTCAGTAGAGTTGTTTTTCTTAGGTATGATGATAGATCTTTCCCAAAGACCAGGAAAAACACCGCACTCGATAGCACAATCGATTATGTGAGTTATATATGGAAGGGCATGTGGTAATAACCATTTTAACATTTGAATACTCACTCCATCATCTCCTACAGCTTTGCTCTTGATACCGCATATGGTTCTGTGAACTGTAGCTGCATCAACAGGAACAAAACAAAAACAAAAGCAAATCATTTTGAGCAGTATCCAGATAATGATTTATAGTGGCTTCAACATCCCCCCGAAACAGTCAGAACACTTGCGATAAAGGAGTTATTAATCGCTTCAGCATCTGTGATGTAGGGTGCATTCTTATATTTGTTTCTCCTACTAATATTCATCCTCTGTATCTGAAACCACAGCTGCCTTCCGCTCCCTGAAGAAGAATGAAAAAAGATAAGATCTTTTTTCATTCCGGAAAGCCAAAGTAGTGAAATTGCGAAGTTTCTTGTAGTAATTCCAATGAGCCAGTGCCTTGGTTTTTTTGAATTTACTTTTTGCTTTATCACGAAGTTTTTGAAGAAGCTTTACATTATCGTTAATACAAGGCATTTTAGGTTTGGTAACACTTTTAGTGATAATGGGTGCATGTGAATCAATTCAGCGTAATACTTCTCCATTGAAGAATTGTAGTTTATCGCCCAAAGGCATGTGATAAATTAAATTAAACTGGATAGATAACAAGTCATTCAGAAACAAATCGAAATTGAAACATATAAATAAAATATTACTTAATAATCATATGATCGAGCTTACGTGCAACTATAACATTGCAAATATGATTAATTAGCATTAATAACCTATAATTTCGAATTTATATTAGGTTAAGTTGTTGTCGTTGTTATGTCGATAATTTTCAAATTCAGAAGACCCTTTAAACTGTGCTTATGGAATTCAAATGTCAAATTTGACAATCAATTTTAATTCTTGCAGAGCTGGAAATTTGCAAAGTTGCATACACATAGTCAATTTATAAAAGTGATTTTAAAAAAACTATTATTATTCAAGTAAATAATGAGAAAATACAAAATAAAGTTTATTAAATAAATATGAAACAAAAGATGTAGAATAAAAATTTATTAAATAAAAATATGAAATAAAGACAAAATAAATATAAGTAATATATTTCTTTTGTAAAAGAATACACAAGATGTATGGTTTATATATCATGAAGAAGATGAAATACGATATGCAAGAAATATAAATAAGTAAATTATTATGATTTATATGCATAAAGCAGTAAAAATCTTATGAGAGTTTAAGAATTAAATTGTTTTAAAAGATAAAATTTACCTTAGCTTATAAATAGACTAAGAAAAAGGATATAAAAATATATAAAACGTAGAAACGATCAGCAACAACATTTTTGTATTTAAGGGTAGCTGACATCATAAATAAATAAAAAGTATATGTGTTTGTGATTTGTTTGCAACACAATGCTTCAGAGAGGCAGTGGAGAAACAGACGTGTCCTACAGGTACAGGCAGTGCGGGAAGAAAAATAATGGTTATCTCCAACATGTTTCCCATTTTGCCAAGTCGCAATCCGGCTAAAAGAAAAGTGAAATTGACATTAATAAATGGAAAGAAAAAATATGTATCGAACAATGAACAAGGCAATAGGTTCATTGACGAATACAAAGAAGGATGGTATTAGCGACAAGAATAAACCTACCGTTGGAAATGCTGTGCGAGGCAGAGGGAACCTTTGAATTGGAAAGTTATGTTGACGTTTGGTAAATTGTGAACTGTCAGAACAATATGTGTATGTGTGCGTGTATCAAGACGGCAACATGCGGGCAGCGATTTCACGAGAAAGTGTATTCCAGTACCAACCTAAATATGGACTAGAGGGCGCAATGGTCAACATAGTTTTTTTTTGCCGCTATAAATACGAAAACAAGATTCGACAAGAGGACTTCTGATGACAATTCCGAGAAGGAGACTTCTCATAACACTTCCGAAAGGAAGATCTCTTAAAGAATAAGACGTTTTAGATTGTTACATTGTAGTTTTCATTATTTCTTCATCACGTATAGTCATAGTAGTTTATTTTATTTTAATACATTTGAATTCACTTGAAGCGTTCATAATGGACATTCAAAATAAATATTTTGATAGCAAGTAAGTTTATTTTTTTTTTGAAAAGGAAGTTATACAAATTGTTGGACAGACATTGGTTTTTACGTGCAAATGATTAATCAATGTATGGTTGGACAATATAGATAAGTAAATATTTTATCCTGTAAGGTTTGTTTTAAATTCATAAAGTTGGAATTACAACCAAATAGGATTAATGGTGTTGGTCAGTTGGAGAGATGCTACGTGCAAATGAGCATTTTCTTCATCGTATTGTCTAGGCATCATTAATCTCTTTCAAGTTAAGCAAATAATTAATTAAAATTTCACAAGGCAAAGATTAAGAGCTAGATACAACACGTGCAAATGGTTGTCTAAAGCAATTAATTGAAGCCAATACATAAATATAATTACATCGATAAGTATATCCATAAATGTACAATAAAAGTTTACATTTGTTTATTTACAGGATAAATATTTATTTTGTTTGGCAGAATAAATAAATAAATAAAAGATTTACATACATTACAACCGGCATTAGGTATAAATGATATGAGCATTTTTCAATTATGTATCTTGTTTAGAGCATAAAGGTGTGTATATAAAAATTATTTTTGAATCTATAAATTACAAAATAAAAGATATATGATTATGTTGTATAGACATACAGTTTTTCTTTGAACAAAACTATTACCTTTTCCCTATTATGAGCAAGAGAAAAATCATCAGCAAAGGAGAAGGAACCACATACATTGCCAGGACCCACAATAGTCATAAAGTACATGCTCCAACAATATAAGATAAAAAATACAAAACCAATTATAAGTTCTTGGTGTATAAAGAATAATTTTAAGAGTACAGCATGTACAAAAGACTATACCCTACGTGTGGTAATACACACAAATATATGTTGTCACAGCATATAAATTATATGGCGATGCCCAACGTATGGCAATAACATTATTTAAAATAAATATTTATATGCCACAGCAATATGTTTATGTTTTTGGTTAGAATTAATTCTACTATTCCGTATGAGTTTTGTTTTGCTTAACATTGAGTCTTACCATTATTAAAAGTGTATGATAAACTATTAATATTTTTTTTAAAGCGATGATATTGTTTACGCATTTATAGCTTTTGCATACTGTTATAAAATGTGATTATTCTTCTTCTAATTATTTTTTCAAAAAAAAATGTGCCTAATATTTATTATCTATTGTTATGTTGGTGTATTGTGATATTACATCTAAGGGTACAAGCAATGGTTGGTTCTTATATTTTTACTTTCTTATACGTAGTATAAGGAAGTATTGTAATGATGACAATTTTTGACTTCGAGATTTTTGCAGATGTCCACGTTTTGAAGTCCCATGATACCAAAGAAGTTATTTTAAAAAAAATCTCTGTGTGTAGGTGTCTCTGTGTGTGACCACAATAGCGGTCAAACCGCTATAGCTATCAATTTCAAATTTTTTATTTGTGAGTATAATCTCCCTCTTCACATCTGATTAGATTTTCAGTAAAATCGGAAGACCGGATGTAGTAGTATATTATAACATTTCGAAATTTGCCAATATTTCGTCAACTACTAAGTTTAAACAAAATTATAAAGAATTTATATGTACTCACAATTGAATTTAAGAAGAATTTTATTATGAAAGTTTTTCGAAATTTCTACCGGAAGTAGGTCTTTTTCTCTGATCGAAAATCAGTTCTTTGACAATATTTCGCAAGTCATGTTTTTTAAGTTGCGAGTGTAAAGGTATTTAAAACCTAATTGTCAATACCTTTTGTATCAAAAAAACTTCAAAATTCGAACCGGAAGGAACACTTTTACTTTTATCGAATAGCGATATTTCGTAAATTATGAATTCTATATGTATTTATCAACAGTACAAAAGTATTTAGAGCTGGATTTGGAATATTTTTTGTATAAATGAATTTTCAAAATTCGGACCGGAAGTAACACATTTACTCTTAGCGAATAGCACTTTATTTCGAATATCTCACATTATATAAAGATTTATTAAGAGAATAGAAGTACTTAGAATAGGATTTTGAATAATTTTATTTAAAAAAATCTTAAAATTTGATTTATTATTCTAAGATAAAACTATTTAAAACAATTTAGAACAATTTTGCATAATTTGAAACACTGATACGTATAAGAAAGTCCTGTGGTGGCCACACCTCATTTTTTTATGATATATTTGAATTCAAAAAGTCTGTCACTTGAAAATTATACATACCTGTGATTTTGAATAGCAATTTGCTGGACA
The DNA here is from genome assembly GCA_963170755.1 of Amphimallon solstitiale. Lineage (NCBI taxonomy): Eukaryota > Metazoa > Arthropoda > Insecta > Coleoptera > Scarabaeidae > Amphimallon > Amphimallon solstitiale. The sequence continues at coordinate 705,501 of OY720682.1, read as the reverse complement.
CTGTAACAATATGAATACATGAAGAATTGATCGGGTTGGTATATTGTTGTTATGTAATTTAGATAATGAATGTATTTTAGGCGGTTGTGCATGATTAATATTGAGAGGTTTTATTAAAGCGTGTGGCATAATGTCGGTGGATTCTCATTTTCTAATTAAGATATTACATTGCCTTTGGTAAACCAATTTGGGATTACTTTTTATTTCAGAGTATGTAATTTTGTCCCTGGCAATTCTTTTTGATAATGTAATTTTGTCCCTGGCAATTCTTTTTGATAATGTGTTATTTACGGATGACGCTGCCTTTCAACCCCTTATTAATGCCGATTTGTGATTTCGGAAGCATGTTCAGAAACGTTTAAGTGAATATATTTATTTCAGCATTTGTTGAAATAACATTTACTTATTTTAGTGTTCATATTTATTGTTACTTTATATTCTTTGTTCCACTAACTACTCATGCATTTATCTGAAAAATTAAGTTTTTAATTAATTAATCTTCCATGTTATTGATCTTCCCCAAGTATGTCAGAAAATGTTTTCCTATTCACGTTGATTCCAGTGGGGCTTTCCCAGTACTGAAGAAGTTCTTCGTCCTAATGGTTTTCGAAGGTTTTGTCCATAGGTTGCAATCTTGTGTTATGTTAATTGGTAAGGCCAACAAGTGGATAATTAACTATTCAGTCTTGTCGAAAATGAGTATGTATGTGGGTTATCATACTCTCTTTACTGGTTATGTGGACCTCAGATCGAGGAAGAAGTCCATCGAGTAAAGTTATCTTTATTCTTTGCCTTTTTAATAAAATTATGAAGGATTTGGTTTTGAAATATATTCTACTTATTTTATGAAATATGTAGTTAGTATAGAATGTATTGTAAATAAAAATATCCATTTTTTTTGGTCATATTTCCAATACATACAAAAATCATAGCTCTAAGGAAAATTCATTATAATTCTTGTCAAATCCAGTTCAAAGCACTATATCTCTTTCATATCTTTTCTATAAAATTTATATTAGGAATTTATTCCTTATGTACTTAAATTAAAAATTAAAAAAATTCGAGTCGATTTTAAGTATTTATATATGAATAAACATAATAATTATGATAATAAACAGAAATAAAATTATAACAAAGAAAAAACATGGAAAATTATTATAAAAGATTTTACTAATTATTTAGTTTATAAATACATATTTATAAAATTATATGTATAAAATATTCAATAGAATTTGTGTAGTAATATTAGATTTTAGGCATTAATCTCTAGCGAGACAACAATATGCAATATAAATATTGTTCCATTTTCTTTTAGGAGATATCTTATAAACATAATTGGATAACTCTACCAGGAGAAATTGTTTAAATAAAAATAATTAAAAAATTAAAATAAAATAGAAAATACATTGCAAAAAAAAGTAAAAACTCCACAGATTGATCTGCCCTGAAAAACAATACTTCAATTTTATTATTTAAATATTGTTTATATTTTTAGATATTTGTAAATGTAGTTCTCAGGGATGTACGTTAAATCGAAGAAATATGAAAAATGACCTTGATTTTAAATAAATGCCTGAATTTTTTGTGTTCTGAATTTAATTCCCACAATGTATACATAATTGGAAAAATGATATCACATAAATTTCACGAAGAAAAACAAGCCACTAAAAGAAATACATAAATAATAAAAGATATATTTCATTATAATGTGCGTATATTGTATTGGAATAGAACAGAATTTAAACTCTCATAGTGTCATTACAGCTGACTTATTACTTAAAATATAAACATCGTAACTATTAAAGCTTTGATACGGTTCGTTAAAGTCTAAGTATTTCCTTATAAACTCGTGCAGAGTTTTGGAAAGGATATTAATGAGAAATGTGGGAGTGGTTTAGATGCATCCAAACTGAAATTCATGATAGCTAATGCTGCCAATATAAAAGCTAATATAACGATATGACGTCTATATAGCGAGCGTTGCACTTGAATTTGCAATAGCAGTTCGACGGAACTTATTGAGTTAAAGTAAAACATAATAAAGACGTATAAACCAAGAAATGAGAGTCCGACGATTGTCGGAATCTCGTGCAAGTCAATGATGGCAGCAAACTAGTAACGATTGTACTTGCCCAAAACGTTAGAACTCAGATTTCAACAATAGTCACAAAGTGTCTATCTCTATTCTCCGGTTGAGTGGGGAAGTTTTTATTGCGTGAGAATTACCGTCAGTATTATTCACTTTAAGATAGCTGTGCCACTTACAAACTGACAGGGTTGCTTGTTATGTTGGAAGATGCGGCGGCATCAAGTTTGAAGTACGCTTGCATTTATAATATACAGGACACCCATTTCGGGTTTTTTTTTCTTTTTTATTGCCAACTGGTTGAAAGTGGGTCAATTTTTATAAATCCATATCGTTAAGAATGTTAAGAGTATGCATTGTAAATAGCTTGGTTTATAATTGTTTAATTATATGACTCGTCAACAAAAATTTCATTCTGGATATAATATAGTAAAGTAAATATAAATTTGAATTAAAACTAATTTCATATTGGGCAAATATATTAAAAAAAATGTAATGGATTTTAGAAAGTTCACAATTTATATCTATAAACATACTTTTGCTATTATTGAACTGAAATATAAAGATGTAATGTTCTAATTTCTGATTATTTTTTTATATAGCTGACTCAACTTGAAGAAATAGTTCTGTTATTAAAAGATAAGCAAACAATTGGTATGCCTACTTTTAACCATTAAGAACACTATAGCCTCTTGAGGTACATCTATAAAAACGAACTTTTGTATTTACTTTAATACGAGGGCGTATTTTTATGTTATCTACCTAGCCATGAAGAAAAGCACATAAGAGGAAAAAAAAATATTTCTCTACATAACTCCCTTCACCACTAATTCACTTATTCCATCCTTTTTCCAGTTGCCCCATACCCTCACAAAAAAATTGCTTCGGTAACCCCGCAAAATATTGTTCAACAACTCCTCTGAGTTCTTCATCAGAAGCAAAACGCTTTCCTCTGAGATGCATTTTTAAATTTTTGAATAAGAAGAAGTCTGACGGAGCTAGGTCGGGGCTATAAGGTGGATGCGTTAACTCTATAAACCCACAGTCATTGATTATCTGCTGAACTTTGTTTGCCTTATGAACTCAACAATTGTGCAGCAGCAAGTTCTTTTGTGGATAAGAATGCGGGCGTTTTTCCTCCAGAGCAGTTTTTAAATTTTTAATTGTGTTTCCGTAGGCCTCTCCATTTATGGTAGCCCTTCTCGGCATATATTCAATAAGCAAGACTCCTTCAGCATCCCAGAAAACAGTTGCCATCAGTTTATTTTCCAGAAAATTATGTCTTGGCCTTTTTTGGTGGTGGAGAGCCCTTATGAACCCACTGCATGGATTCTTGTTTAGTAGGAGGGTCCCAGTAATATACCCAAGTCTCATCCCCGGTAATAATTCGAGATAAAAATGTTTTGTCCCTCTTCAACTTGACCAAATTTTCTTGGGAAAATTTTTTCTGCACAGTTTTTTTCATGTGTAAGCAATCTGGGTATCCACCGTGCAGATACCTTCTTCATACTCAAATCGTCATGCAAAATTTTGAGAACACATGTTTCGGATCTACAGACTTCATTGGCAATGACAGAGATATTTACACGCCGATCTTTCAGTACCAAATTTTCGACTTATCGCACAATGTTTTCAGTTCGTTGACTCTCGACCCCATCGAAAGAGTTTACACCAATATTTTACTTGGAAATAAGATGGTGTATCTTCCCCATATACAGCAACCATTCTTTCATGAATTGCTTTAGGACCATTGCCTTCCTTTGTCAGGATCTTTATTACGCTGCGATGTTCAACTTTAGTTTCACTCATTTTATCGAGAAATGAACCGTCTCAAATTTCTATACACAGCATAAACTAAGCACAACTTAGCACATGTACTTCTAACAGTGACAGCAATTTTTCAATAATTTGTTTGACATCATATATTCTAGAAGTCCGGCGTCTACCAATAGAAACTGTAGGTAGTTTTCCACCGAAAAAACATGTTTTTTTTATATTTTAATATTTGTATAGGTGCAAAAAGAAATTTTTTTAAGTTCTAATGGAAAAAATGCAGGACTAAAGTGAAGCAACATTAATAAATGTTATTTGGACAATAATTCTGAATATGTGAATAGTACAATTTTAGAAATGACATCAAAGAAATGGATTTATTATGACTATTGCAACAGTGTCAATTTTTGTTCTGTAATAACTTCTATCTGTTGGATTAATAAAGATGCTATAACTTTTATTAAAATACTCTAATAGTTACTAATCATCGAACAGATATTCTACAGATATGATGTAGACAGCACCAAATAGTGCCAATGTAAGTAACGAATCTACCAAATTGTAGGAGCGCCAAAGTGGAAAGAAGTTCGTCAAGTATGTACAAAAATACGATGAAAGAATGATTATAGAGAGTTACATTTTTAACCGGTGTTATTTGGAAATAATAAGTCTCTAAATAAATGTATATGGTATGGTAAACGGTATGTGCGTTATTGTAATAATTGAGTATATTCTACAACAAAATTAAGGTTTTATTATGTTTTAACAAGATGCTTTAGTTCTGATGCTGTAGAGAAATGTTTTCATACGCTGGACTGAAATGATGTGCAAATGATGTTGTAAGATACCATAGCAACTGATTATACTGTAAGGCAAATTGTGGTGTGGAATAGTAAAACCCTCACAGTCGAGTCGTAAGTCACCATCGCAAAGAAAACCCATTCCACATGCCGTTAGTCCCTCGACTACCCGCATATTTGCTATTGGGCTGTTACCTATGCCGTACTAAGGATCAGTAGCGAGAGCTTATTATTTATGGTATTTAATGTAAGAATGAATTGTTGAGAGGTTCGTTGAACATATTTGTTGTATCGACTCATGTGCACGAAAGCTTTCGTACTTTTGGGTGCGCTATTAAAATCCATCAAACTCTTATTGGATACAATTTAAAATTCCCTTAGAAATGGGACCACTAAGACCGTGCAAAATACGGAGTAGTAGGAAAATTTCGTTGTGAGAGGAAGAGTTGCGAACAGTATTAACTTTACACATCAGGCCTTATAGATGTGCTGTAACTGTAACATATGCGTATTCCTTCATCTTATTATTAGGAACACTGACAAGTTACATCCATTTAAAATTCAATTGCAATTGTAATTTCGATTATCCAACGATGTAATTATTTTATATGGTTCCGATTTGATATTTTAGAATAAAAATGACTATTTGCAACGACCAATTGCAGAAATTCTGCCTGGTTTCAAAATCTTGAGATTGCAATTCCTGGTGCAATTTAATTTTAAATGGATGGAACTTGTCAGTGTTCCTACTAATTTCGCGGGCACTGATATGAGGATTTTCAACAGCAGCCTCCAGAACTTTCAACTCGTTTTCTACGGTAAAACTGACTTCGTTCTAACTCTCTTTGCTCGTTGAACAGTACCAGTAGACGTAAATCTATCCAACACCTTTGTAAACTCACGTGGATTTGGACACGTTCTGAGAGGAGTACACTCGTGACGCCGACAAACAATTTTTGAAACATTCTCAAAGAATAAACACATGTCAACCATTTCTTGTTGAGTTCCATGCATTTTCGCAACGTTTATCAGATAACAATAATGTTTCTGTCAGTTTCTTGTTATTTTTTCCGTTTGCATTGACAGTTGCACTTCTATTGTTTTATCATGACAGATGACTTTGAAAACAGACGTTTTTCGACAAATTGACCTAACAACTTTTTTTTCTTTTAAATTTCGTAATGAAATGTGTGTTTTTTTTTAATAAATGGAAAACTTGGAATTTCGATTATCCAACGATATAATTATTTTATATGGTTCCCATTTGATATTTTAGAGAAAAATGACTATTTGCAAAGCACAATCAAAAATTATCGTCTTTCCTTAAATCACTTGAAAAAAAATTAGGAGTAGTTAGAAGAGGTCTTAGTCCATCCCTAAATTCGAAACCGAAACGCCGGGACAATTTGGTTCCTGCCAAAAAAAAATGTCGAAGTACGGTCTAACTGCGAAGAAAAACCGTTATAACAGCGAAACCGCTGAAGTAGTAGTATGACGGTATATAAGAAAAAAAAAGTACTCTTTGGGGGCTTTCCGAATCAGCCACAAAATATACATTGTTCCATTTAAAAAAACATAAGTTTGATACGCCACTGGAATACGGCACGGCACTGATGACAAAACATATTTTAGGGAAATGGTGATTGTAGTTATGGACAATTTTTCTCTTAGACTTTTTTCGATATATTATATGACAGAGGAGCTACGGTCCGAGGCATCTTAGGTGCTACACCCTGTATATTATAAAATCATATAGAAGAGAACTAACTTTTTGAATATTGTGTAATGTTATCATTGCCATGCCAAGAAATAATTTAAAGAATTTGCAAATATATCCTTGTAATAAATTCAAGCTTATTGATTGCTTCCAAAATCTTTCTAATCTGGTAAATCGAAGGCGATGTAAATTATGAACTGAAGTAAATTGTGAACATTATCACTGACTTTAGTGTTGGATTTGTTAGAGAAAAAATGTAAAATGTCTACAACCAAACTTAAAATTTATATAATTCAAGACGAGATTAGGCCACTTGTTTTAACTTAAAATGATGTGACTTTTACATAAGGGTGCGCGTCCTATATATATTAGATTTCAATGGAAATTGATTTTCCTGTCTTTTAAATAAAACACTATTACAGAGCGTTCTTTCACTTAGCACACAATGAATGTAATGTTCTCAACAACCGAGGAAATAACATATCGTTTCAACGAAATAAATGCACGAGTTTTCTTATGTCAAAACCATTTGGAATAAATCTAAAGAATTGTATTCAATGACAAATGGAAAGTAGTGAGTTTATTTGAATGGAAAATAGGAAATCTATTTGTTAGGCTAGAATATTGCTAGTTGGAGAATACAATTGCGCACGTTTTTGAAATTTATTATTACAGAAAATGTAAAATTTTTCATATCCGTACGTTTACATTATTCACAAGGATACTTTATAAAAATATTGAGAATGAAACGAAATATATTTTTTTTAATTCAAGGTGTTTCTAAACACATTACTTCATTTTAAATTCTTTGAAAGAGTTGAATGATATTCTATTACTAGCATAAAATGTTGCATTTTCGGTGGAGGAAAAATCCAGATGTAAGTATTATATTTTGCAAAGGTTTTAACGAATGCATAACAAGTTAAGATACATTTCTGTATTCGGTTTTTTATTTACTACGATTAAGTTTTGTCTATAAAACTATTTATAGATGCTATAATTAAATATTAGATAATTGTTTTGTGTAATATATTTTACTGTGTTTTGTTGATAATATCAATATGCTATATACTATCACGTTGGGCGTCATGATATACTGTTATCGACGTTTTAAATATACTATACAACAAGTTAAGATACATTTCTGTATTCGGTTTTTTATTTACATAAGTTTTGTCTATAGAACTATTTATTAAATATTAGATAATTGTTTTGTGTAATATATTTTACTGTTTTTTGTTGATAATATCAATATGCTATATACTATCACGTTGAGCGCCATGATATACTGTTATCGATGTTTTAAATATACTATACTCTTCAGTATTAATAGATAATAATATATTGTTGTTTGAATAATTTAAAATTACATTAGAAATTTGTTTGATGAAGATATATTATATCAGGAATTGTTAAAATGAAATAGAGAACTATATTTCTTTATAGAAATAACATATAAGAACGTTTTTATTTTAAATAGGTTTGAATAAGCAATTTACTAAAGGAGTGATTGAATCTTAATCTTCTGTGTATAAAATTTAAACAATTATGACAAGATGTTTATAAATGTCAAATAATTTTTAAACATAAGTCAAATCTTATGATCCACGATCCACACTTTGAATTATATAAAGAACAATAACAAATGTATTAAATAGAATATCAATTCAATTTGTTGATTTCTTCTAGGGTAGTACGATCTTATATAATTAATAACAAATCAATAACAAAATTAATAGAAGTACATACCGTTCCTTCAAATACTTTCCTCTTTAGAGACGACGGCCATGCTTATTTTTAATGGTTTGTGAGAGTGCACTTAATCAGACACAAATGCATAATTTTGATAGTTTGGTTACCTATGTCATGACAATGTATGCGTCTATAATTTAAATTTAAGTATGACAACTGTCAGAATTTGAAGTTTTCAAAAGCTTAGCATGTACACCAACACTGATTACTTAATTACATAAAAAGCAGCCTATTTTAATGAGGTAAGATTTTGAAGGCACGGTATTTTAATCTGACCTTATATGATAGTTTATTCAGTTCCAATTATGTCACAAAATTCAATGTTTCTACACTATCTCTTCATAAACATATGGCAAACCTTTTAATAGCTTCTCTTTTCTAGTATACAGTGCGTTCATGATAAAAGGAACAAATTCGTTTAAAATTCAAACGCTCGGACAAGTCGATTAGTATTTTTAGTTGTGAATTTTTTGACATAAGAAAATTATATACAGGCTGTCTAAAGAAGAACATATGCAGCAATCATTGTTTTTTTAAAATAGAGCATACTATATATTATGCCATATTTGAATTATATGGTAAATTCTCAACACTTTTTGTGTAACATACCATATCTCCAAAATCAGCGGTTTTCGGAATAATGACGTTTGAAATGTGATAAATTAAAAAAATACATGAAAATCGATTAATTTGAAATAGAGTTTTTTGTTGAAGATAAAATTTGCAATACCAGCTTGTTTTTGTTGGCTTTTAAAAAAATTTTCAAGGTGTCCGTGTTCAATTTAAACATTTTATTTCATTACCTATGTGTATTTTAATTTATCACAAAACTCATTATTCCGAAAACCGCTGATTTTGGGGATATGGTATGTTACACAAAAATGTGTTTAATGTGTTTAGAATTCACCCTATAATTCAAAAATGGCATAATATACAGGGTGTTCCATTAAAAAAACCAATGATTGCTGCATATGTTCTTCTTTAGACACCCTGTATATAATTTTCTTATGTCAAAAAATTCTAAACTAAAAATACTAATCGACTTGTCCGAGCGTTTTTCTGCAAAATAATTACCGTAATTTTAAACGAATTTGTTCCTTTCATCATGAACGCACTGTATATTAATAGTTTTAGTCCTATAAAGTCATCAGTATAATTTTTTTCCTTCTGTTCAGTTAACAAAATTTGAGTTGACCTTTCACATATTAAAATATCTTCGCCATTAATTTCTTAATCATAAGACATTTAAATTTGTCAGACTTTTCTAACATCTAAAATTCCATTTTGCTTTTACTTGTTTTTTATTTCCACTTCACACACTTCTTGATTACACAGGCGCTCATTCTGTATATCATCAATCGACTTATTGAAAGTGTACCTGCCCAAAACAATTATATGTAAATAGTTATTAAATTGAGGTTAAATATTTTCGATAAATAACATAATTTGGAAAATGAATAATTGAATTACCATGCTTATTGCAATGAAAAATATTAATTAGCAAAGAAAGAAATACTACCCTTGGCAAAAATAAAAGTTCAAGTACGTACTTTCACAAAAAGGTCTCATGGTTGGTATACAACTAAATTTAGATAAAGAAATGCTTATAAATTTTATTACAATGTCGAAAAACCAAAAGAAATTTAATTGAAATTATTCCACACAGTAAGTAGAAGTGATTAACATAAATATTTATAAACAATACTACTTTATACTAATATTAAGGTGTACAAAGCGGTATTCTTTATACATATTTAAGTTAACCACTTCTACTTATTGTGAATAATTTTAATTAGATTTCCTTTTGTTTTTCGACGTCCTTGAGTAGATGTTCTTTATATTTTTAAAACGAAATAACAAGGAATTAAAGAAAACATACAAGATATATACGCCAGAAAAAATGAGTTTTTAACATGCATACACCTTATAGACTTATTATTTTCTTCAGTGTACCTTGAAATTGGTTTTAAACATTCTAGGGCATGCACACGTGCAGCTTGAAGTTTGGGTACTCGAATCACACTGCCGTCAAGATACATGATTTGTAGTTTACCTCTGTTATTCAGAATGTGCGCCCCTGCCAAAGCAGCTGTGTAGTCACGAGTTTGGTAATTCCGCTGGGAAAGAACTTGTACATATATGTAAGTTATCTGATGCATCAAATCTGCGACTTTCAATATCATTAATTTATATAAAGTTGCAAATAATACCAATATTACATGTAGAATGTAAATAAATAATTTGTTAATTTACATACAAATAACATTTCGCTTTCATTAAAAAATCAATAATAATTTAAATCTGATAAGTATAGTGCTATAAATCCATATCATTATCAGATATAAATTGAGTAATTACACATCCATTTCTAAACCATTAAAATTCCACAATTTCTTTCTTATTTGTTAACCAGTGTTATTAGCTAACAATGAAATTAAGTAAAGTAATGATTGACTATGCAATATAATTATGAGAATGCTTGACTTGAATAAGAAATTCGAAAATATTTATGAAAGAACGGCCGTCTTTGATACGGTAATGATATCGGGATAAATAAGAAGTGTCAGATCCTCTGGGAGGATGAAGATAAATGATATTATTCGAAAAACAACCAAAAGTAAAGATTGGATCGCACGAATAAAAGTGAACAAGAGAAAATTTAGGAAATCTCGAGGACTTTTCTTGTTATTTGCTTGTGCTTTTTCTCTGTTTATTTATTTTAATGTTAATATAACCTTTTTCGTTTGGAGTAGAAATTCGCAAATTGGAATTTAAAGGCCCTTTGGTAATTCGAAACGATGCGGAAGTACTGTCATTTAAGGGAGAATCTATATATCATTTGGTTAGATGTATTGTAATTCTGTTGCTGTTCTCGTTTAGCTGCATTGGTGAATTGTGCTTTTGTCATAATTTTCACTTTATAATATTGGAAACGTATAAATCTAAATTGCGGTTTATTATTTTCCATGAAAATTATTTACGGAGTTTTAATTAATGTTTAATAATACATGGTTAGAGCTTATACCTCTAGAATAATTAATTAAAAATACGTAACACAACAGCAATTAAATTCTGCATATTCTATAAGTTTGAACATACATTTAACATAGTAGGTAATGATCCTGATTTAAAATAAGCAAGTTTTATTGGGCAAATTTCGCTCCTTGCATAATTTGAACATACATAGTCTGATATCCGGTCGAACAATTGACATTTGAGCTACGGTATCGCATAATATGAACGAGTCAGTATGTCGGGTGATGCACGTAGATCGGCATTTCATATAATATGCTATGATTTTTCAGTGGGATATAGCGGGTATTCAGCCAGTGAAGTCAATTATTAGTATCTAATAATAACGAAAAAGTCTTAATACAAAAATTGTAAATAATCATGAGCTCTATAATTTAAAAAAAAAATTATACAATACAATAACTCATTTCGAAATTCTAAAAAGTGTCTATGAAAAAGTTATTATAGATTCTGTTTGTAGAAACATCTTTTCAGTGCGTGCATTTAATGTTGTTGGTGTATGTTGTCAATCGCACTAGCTTTCCTGGTATTTTTATCTCTCGCATTTGATAGTCTCAAGCGATGAGCTTTTATTATGTGCTCTCATCATTTCTGTCAATCGCACTAGCTTTCCTGGTATTTTTATCTCTCGCATTTGATAGTGTTAAGCGAGAGCAGATAATAAAAGCGACGAGCTTTTATTATCTGCTCTCATCATTTCTGTCAATCGCACTAGCTTTCCTGGCATTTTTATCTCTTGCATTTGATAGTCTAAGCGAAAGCAGATAATAAAAGCTCATCGCTTTTATTATCTGCTTTCATCATTTCTGTCAATCGCACTAGCTTTCCTGGTATTTTTATCTCTCGCATTTGATAGTCTAAGCGAAAGCAGATAATAAAAGCTCATCGCTTTTATTATCTGCTCTCATCATTTCTGTCAATCACACTAGCTTTCCTGGTATTTTTATCTCTCGCATTTGATAGTCTAAGCGAAAGCAGATAATAAAAGCTCATCGCTTTTATTATCTGCTTTCATCATTTCTGTCAGTCGCACTAGCTTTCCTGGTATATTTATCTCTCGCATTTGATAGTCTAAGCGAAAGCAGATAATAAAAGCTCATCGCTTTTATTATCTGCTCTCATCATTTCTGTCAATCGCACTAGCTTTCCTGGTATTTTTATCTCTCGCATTTGATAGTGTTAAGCGAGAGCAGATAATAGAAGCGACGAGCTTTTATTATCTGCTCTCATCATTTCTGTCAATCACACTAGCTTTCCTGGCATTTTTATCTCTTGCATTTGATAGTCTAAGCGAAAGCAGATAATAAAAGCTCATCGCTTTTATTATCTGCTCTCATCATTTCTGTCAATCGCACTAGCTTTCCTGGCATTTTTATCTCTTGCATTTGATAGTCTAAGCGAAAGCAGATAATAAAAGCTCATCGCTTTTATTATCTGCTTTCATCATTTCTGTCAATCGCACTAGCTTTCCTGGTATTTTTATCTCTCGCATTTGATAGTCTAAGCGAAAGCAGATAATAAAAGCTCATCGCTTTTATTATCTGCTCTCATCATTTCTGTCAATCGCACTAGCTTTCCTGGTATTTTTATCTCTCGCATTTGATAGTCTAAGCCAAAGCAGATAATAAAAGCTCATCGCTTTTATTATCTGCTTTCATCATTTCTGTCAGTCGCACTAGCTTTCATGGTATATTTATCTCTCGCATTTGATAGTCTAAGCGAAAGCAGATAATAAAAGCTCATCGCTTTTATTATCTGCTCTCATCATTTCTGTCAATCGCACTAGCTTTCCTGGTATTTTTATCTCTCGCATTTGATAGTGTTAAGCGAGAGCAGATAATAAAAGCGACGAGCTTTTATTATCTGCTCTCATCATTTCTGTCAATCGCACTAGCTTTCCTGGCATTTTTATCTCTTGCATTTGATAGTCTAAGCGAAAGCAGATAATAAAAGCTCATCGCTTTTATTATCTGCTCTCATAATTTCTGTCAATCGCACTAGCTTTCCTGGCATTTTTATCTCTTGCATTTGATAGTCTAAGCGAAAGCAGATAATAAAAGCTCATCGCTTTTATTATTTGCTTTCACCATTTCTGTCAATCGCACTAGCTTTCCTGGTATTTTTATCTCTCGCATTTGATAGTCTAAGCGAAAGCAGATAATAAAAGCGATGAGCTTTTATTATGTGCTCTCGCTTAAGACTATCAAATGCCTGCTTGAAGTCAATATATACTATTTGTAGCCCGATACTACAGGTCGCCCTTTTCTGAAGCCGTAGTATTGGTAATCTCTCATTTTAGAGACGTTACAAAAGTAGACATTAAAGGTAATGTTGTAATAGGCTTATCAGTGTAAGAATAGCTAAATATTCCGCATATCAGACAATTATGTTGTTATTAAATGCATTTACAGCTCAAACACAAAACATATTTTAAACTGACTGAATTAATGACAATTAAGACTTCCGTACAGATTTATTGCATATTATTCGGTTTTGCTCATATCATGGCTGTATATTTTCATAAGCTAGGTTGATTATGTGTTATTTATAATCCATTCTATATTTTACAAATTTATAATAAAGTCTGTGCGTAATATAAATTATTCTTTTATTTGATTATATATAAACAAGAGATGTGCTAATTTGAATATTAAAAAAAAGAAATACAAATCAATATGTACAGTGTCTATTTATAATTTTTATGATATTTATCCATAAAATTAAGTCTATTTTATATTTTGAAATTGAGCACAATGCTGTGTGACACTTCTATGTAACATTGAAATCAGGTAACCAGCGATTCATTTATGAATAGGTACAAATTTAACCTTTCATCTTTGTTATTCTCTTTCATGTCAGGGGCACCTCTACATAAATGCAGCAAATTGGCGGCTCGATATTTAAATAATTGACTGGCAACCGTGGTGATGGTTCTTTTGTATCGGAAATTAACTCCTACGTTCCAACACGTGCTCAATATTTGCTGATAATTGTGTCTATCTCAGTGAAGAGTATCAATTTCAATAACTCGCTCTATTATTAGCTACCGTATTCGATCGAATCTTCAATATCGCGTGGAATCAATTGATGTGGTTATACTGTCATAACACCTGTATACACATACTAACGTGTATGTGCATATATCCAATTGAACGATTTAAATGTACTCCGGATCTACTTAGAATTAATCCGCAATAATTATGCTTTATTATACGTGACTATATAGTATACGAACGTAAGATAATTGAATCTGTAATGAGATAATGTGCTTAATATGTTATTGGTTGTATTACTGCAGCTCTTGTGTTGGAGTAAATTAGTACTTTAGCCAGCTTTACGACAAGTTTAAGGTGAAAAAACTGATGGCTATTAAAAAAAAATCAATTATCTTCCAATTAACAGGATGATGTATGTCCGTACGTATTCGCGTATTGGTAAAATTAAAACCTACTAAAAATGTCGAAACTCATATGGTACATATTCATGACTTATTTGGGTAGAAGTTCAAAGTTTCTATTCTAATGTTTGACTTGTCGTACATAGGTGGAAAAAAGATCAAAGATTTGGACTCCGTATTCGATGTACATTTAAAATACTAGGTTGGGCTTAATTACATCATTTACAGTTAAACAAAATAGAAACGAAACTAATTAGCCTTGGTTGAAACAAGTGCTAATATAATAATAATCACAAAAGGCTATTATTTGCCAATAGATATACTCCATTTACAGGATAATTATTACAAAGAAAAAAATAATTATGAGCAGTTCGTCTTTACAATGTACCTCAATGACCAGTAAAATACAAAAAATATATAGAAAAAAGAATAATAAATGTGCTAAGGAAAAATACGGATGTAATTATATATATAAGTCAGCCAGAGTCCTGTGCGACTTCAGTAAAAATCTAACGATATAACTACACAAGCTACTTGAAAGGATTTTCATAATATTTGACATCACGAGTAGAAGCAGTGCTTTAACAAGAAGCTTTGTTCGATGCCTGGTTAAAACGAAAGATAATCACGTCAATTTTGAGTACATTGCAAAATCAACTTGAGAAAGTATTGCAGATGAGTCTATTTTGTTACTAATTAAATTAAAAAGGAAACTTCTAAAAGGATAAACGCCATAAATTCTGAAACTCATATATTTCGGGAAAAGCTTTTGCACTATACTCAACAATATTTCTAGGTATAAATAGTGCGGATATCATATGACAGCATCGTCCTCCAGTTTACTTTTAATGAAAGCGTAATAAATCGACCTGAATAAAGATTTTTGAATTTTTTTTTTTGAAATTATGAATTTTCGACATAATATAATTTATTTATAGTTTATGATTGATGTCCACAAAATAGAATATCCTTAATTCTATTTTGTGGACATCAATCATAAACTATAAATATATTTCTACTCTTGTAATATAATTTACATATATTTCTTCTGTTGTACCTGCCATGTAGTTTCATACGAATATATATATATATATATATATATATATATATATATATATTGCGCTGTTATCCTTAACTAGCGTTGTTAGATAACTTATACAGCAAGATACTGAAGCTTTGAATATGTATCTTCTTAAAATTTCAACAACAAAAAATATAAATCTCCGGCTTTTATATCTAATTATCAATTAATTATGCTCAGTCGGTTTCTACGATTTTTAAGATTAGCAAACATGAATATAAAAACTTTATTCTCAGGTATTTGGAGTTCTTAAAATATATGAAAGTTACTTAAACATTATTTCAACAAAACTAAATTATATTCTTGTAAAATGTTCTGTTACTTGATACAATTCGAGTAAAATAAACAATAAAAAAAAATCACATAGAATTATATGTATTTTATTCAATTGGCGACAGTAATCAAATTATCTCGTATTCACTCCAAAAAAATGGATATTATAAATCTTAATACAAACCAAACCACAGATTCTCAAAATCAATGTAAGTTATAATTGAATTGTCAAAATAATTAATCTGTCAAATATCAAACTGACATTGTAAGAAATTTGTATTGACATTTTTATTTCATTTAAGCAATAAGAATTAATTTTAAAATTATTATTGAATTGTAACATTTACTTTACACTAAGAAATATTAAATTTCAAAACTTTGACACATACAATCAGAATAATACATATAAACAAAATCAATTATCATATGATAATTTCTAACTCTAAACAAGAATTAAATTGAAAGGTCTGTTTAAACTTTTAAAATTAATAAGACTTGCACATATAAATGTATATTTGTGAGTTTTACTTTCCTTATTAAATTCACAAGCAGGTACGGTCCTTCTTCAGTGATTCTTGGTTAAATATAACAGCGACAACATTCATCCGTTGTACCCATATGTTTGATTCACAACAGCACAAATACTCCAGTAACTCCTAATTAGATGTAGTAATGACAGCATTCATCCGTCAGTCTTGTAACATTGTACATCAGCATTCTCTTCTAAAAAAAATGACGTATTCATGGATTATTTTCCAAACTTCACGTTCAATTCCAATATCTTCGTAAATTCTTTCCCATGCTTTTGGTAATGACAGCTTTCATCCGTCAGACTTGTAGTATTGTACAGTTGTATTCTCTTCTAAAATGACTTTATTCTTTGATTGTTTTACAAACTTCACGTTCAAATTATAGTAATGACAGCATTCATCCGTCAGACTTGTAGTATTGTACAGTTGTATTCTCTTCTAAAAATGATTTATTTCTTGATTTGTATAACAAACTTCACGTTTAATTCTAATATCTTCGTAAATTCTTTTCCGTGATTATATTAATATTAGCATTCTATTCTTTACTATTAAATTCTTCTTTCTATTTAATATTTCTTTTCTCATAAAATTTTTCATTCACTTTTTCAAAAATTCATAAATCAATCAATAATCTTCTTTTTTTTTCCGTAACCATGCTCTTATTAAAATTACAACATAGCTGATTTTTTTTCGTATCATATATGAAAAATAATATTTCTAACGCAATACCATACAATTGAATTTGAGAACTGTTAAATTTAGATTATCTTAAATGTGATGTATTTTAAACAATGCAATATATATATATATAAACTATTTGGAAATTGTTCTAAAGTAAATGAGAGTTTTCGACATTTCTGACGTCCGTGAAGATCTTTAGTTCATTCGCATATTCTAGTATATAGCAGTCAAGAGAATTTAAGAGACTATTAATAAATATATACTAGAAGAATCCTACTAGAAACTATAACTTGTTAGAAAATTTACCGTTGTGAAATAAAATCTGCCGATTCTAAAATTAAATAGCATGATTTAGTGATTCTCAAAGAAATTGATCCAGAATAAAATAATGATCGAGTTTATTAATGTGAAAACAAGATAAGCATTGGCATATGGGGATGCAGTTAAACACATTTCTGTTACCGTAAAATGGGGTGATTTTGTGCCTGCCGGGGCGTGATTGTGCCACTATGTGTTGATCGTGTATATTCGCACCATATCGGCACATCGATTCACCTACCGCCCCGAACTCTTGTTCAAGAATACCGGTATTAGAGGCGAATAGAATGAAATGTATGGTTTGTGTTTGCAATACCCTCCATTTCTGTTCCATCAAGTTATTAAGTAGGTGAGATTTTGCAAAATTTTCGTTTTATCGCATACTTTCTCCTGGATTGCCTAAAGTGTTTTAATAATGACCGTTTCAAAGTTCACACGTAATTAGGTGTTATATAGGTTATTATCTTTTAAAGAATACGCAGTGGTCAAGTAGTGCAAAATAACCTGGGTTTGTCACCTTGAATAAGATTCCGACAATATAAGGGGGGAATTTGTGTCACTACCTATTTTGAAATTCAGTTTATACGCTTAATTATCTTTATTAGTTACTATTCGATGTGAGGATTGGCTGTTCTTTTGTTTTATTTTGGTTTGTAAGAATATCTAGTTTTTGTTATATTTTATAAATAAAAATTTTTTTCATTAAACATTTTATTTGGGGCGAGATTGTACCACAAAAATAACAGAGATAAAACTAATAGGGGTGAAATTGGGCCATGTCACTCATACCATACAGTTTCACTATAATATGAAGCTGGGCCTGGCACATTTTCAGCCTGTAAATAGGCGGCATTGTGCTAAAACGGTAAACAAGTAGCTGGCACAAAACCACCCCATCCTATGGTGGGAAATTGTGCCAATTGTTATAAATAATTTTAGAAAAACGAATGGAAATTTCTATGTCTTTTTTTACACAATTTAGTAACCAAAGGTTCAAAATATATCGTTAATTTTTACAAACATTTTTGGTGTCTATAATTGTCCGAAATTCTTTGAAAACCATAAAAAGTGGCATAAAACCACCCCATTTTACCGGTATATTATTTTTTATAGTTCTTGAAAATAACCTTTGTATATTTTTCTGTAGGTTTTTAATTTTGTATTTATTTTTTGTTATTGATGGAAATAAGGATTTATTATATAACTTAAATAATATGTAATAACATTGTAATAATATCTATGTAGTAAATTAAAAATAGTAAAAATACTCGTTTATTATAATTAAAAAGTTGCGTGGTAAATAAAATACTGATCAGATTGCAATGATTCAGCTTAAGAACACCCTAATATTTGAAATATTTCATGATGTGTTTCAATTTTTTATTCGGCATTTAATATATCTTTAACATCAACAAATTTATACTAGTTTAAAGCTTAGATAAATAATAATTATGTTTGTGTTTAGCTTAATCAAAAATGTTTGGTTAATATGCAAAAAGTATGTTGTAATAAATAATAATACTTAACAGAATTGTTTCAAATAAGTTATTTCTAGTACGTTAGTGATATGTTTCTATAATTAATTAATGTAATACTTTTCTGACCTTCTTGTTGTTGTATTCAAAATTATTTTAAGGCATTTAATGGAAAAGCGATATAGCACTATCAGTAAAAATATTGCTGTACAGCTGTGTTGGTAGTAAATTATATCCTTTATCGTCTGTAGAAAAATTAATTGGAACATATTTATTTAATACATTCCTTAATGTTAAAAGGAATTTCAAAAGTTTAATTTTCTGTGAAAATCTTACCGTTATTGTACGTATATTTAATTATTAAAAGCAGACAAGTTCAGACAAATATAAAATAATCATTATATTTGGCTTTTCAATAGTGCTTTGTAAAATTATTACCAAATTATTGTCGGTAGTACTGAAACCACAAGTCTAATTGACTATTTAGGGTTATAGTGTCAAAACTAATATTACTTGACACATCAAATTTTGCAACGTTTCAAATTTGACGCCATTTTAATTTAGTGGCGTTATCGGTTGCGAGTGCGACTCGACATGATATTTTTTATAATTGTAAATGCAATTAATATACGTTTGTTATTTTTGGTGGAGGCGCCTGTACATAGGAAGCACTGCTTTGAGCAGTTATTATATTATTTCAATGAACCCTATTTTGTGATATACTACCACTATATATGTAAAAGGCAAGCGTTTTCCATCGGCGGATAATTCTCGATATAATTTAAAGAAAGCTGACTGTATATCATTATACAGTCACTTGCTTGGCTATGACTGATTTTTTCTGAATGATTATACTGATGTCAATGATGCATTGGGTGCTTTCTACAATGAATTAGTCTCCATTCTGAATCTCTATGTGTCTCGCAAATCAAAGCCCAATGTTAGTTATCCTCCTTGGTTCTCCTGAGATATCTCACATTAAATACAAAGACTACTATCATAAAAAAAAAGGATTCAATAAAAAGTGCGTGTGTTCTATGATGAATTTAAGCGGCTTAGGACCTTAGTAAAGAGAGAGATTAATGAAAATTATATTGCATATCTATCACTAATGGAAGATTCTATTAGAACTTTGTCCGAACCTATCATATGAATTTTCTCACACATTACGAACCATATTGACTGTTGATATGATTCGTAATGTGCGAGAAATTTTTTTTTATGATAGACTCGGACAATGCCTTGCTGCTGAAGGAAGCATTTTCGAGCATATGCGATAACATTTTATTTTTTAGTATTGTTTAGACGTTTAGAGTATATTTTGAATTTTCATTAAAATTCCGTTCTTAGTGAATATATAGAATAATTTACTAAGAATGAATGTTTAATTAGAATTGTGCTTTTATTTTCCTACTGCGTTGTATACGGAATATAATAAAACTCCCAGAAGTATTTTTAATTCTTATTTGGTAAATATGTATTTACGAAGCGTGTGATGCATGCTTAGATAAATCCATCGACTGACGGTATCCGACTGAAATGATAATCGTACTTTACTGGCACGAGCTGCGCGTTGTAGTCGGTATGCATAGTATAGATATGTCCTATCCCCAATATGATTTAGCACATGCTGTATAGAGTCGAGTTCCTCATAGACTTTCTTTTCGGATAATATGCATAGCAAAGTTTGATGCTATTTAAAATATTACATGGTGGAATCTTATTTTCCTCACGAGATGCACAAGAAAAAGAAACGCATCGTTAGCGGTAACGTTTATGATTCTTACAATTGTACATACCGTAGTCGATATATTTTAATTTCTGATACGAAAGTAGAAAGAGGAAAAGAGCGCGACGAAATAAACTAAAGATAAACATAAGCGAGGCTGCCAAGACAGTACACTCGACAAACGTTTCCTACGAAATGTAAGGCGTGAGGGTCCCCCGACACTGCGTGCTCTCCCACCACCGTTAGCAAGCCGGCATCGCTGCATATTATAAGGTCATCTTCTGCATGGGATAGATGTGTAAACCGAAATTAAAATTTGACGACTACGGTATACTTAGACTTTAAAATGTTTATGTACATTTGCTGTAATGAAAGGCCAATGACTAACAACAACGCCACCACAAGATTTTGAATATAACATACCCAAGATGTAAATAAATATGACATAGTTTGACTATATTTTTCACAAAACTTAGCAAACTTTAACTTGGATCATAAAACTCATCACAGAACTATTAATATATAATTAATAGTGAGTTTTGTAGTAAATAAGTTTGGTTAACAATCTATTGTTTTTGGGAACAGTATTGCTTTCGTAAAAGTGTATTGAGAGTTGGTATGGGATACGAAGTTGTCATAAATAGACTTAACTTAAAAGCAATGTTAATTAATGCAAAGAACAAATTAACTAATTCAACGTTTTCAATACATATTATTTTATTAATAACTTATCTCTATTTGCAGCGTATTGTTAAAACTAGGAAAACAGAAGTAATGCTTTGGATATTGTACTTCTCAGAAACACATTTTTAACGTCATACATATCATGCGAAAAGTTAAAATATGTTAATAACTTTTCCTCATTTGCAGCATATTGCTGAAACTTAAAAAAAAAACGTAAGAAATATATTTTTTCCATATGAGAAAAGTCTTGTTGATTATACTTTTTTTGACGCCATTTTAACGTGATACACCTAAGTATACACAAACTAAGCCAATTAGCGTAAAAATGTCAGCTTGATTAAGGCAGTCAATGCTTGGTAACCTGTAAAATAATAAATTTACAAAGTAATGGAGTCATTTCCTTGAATTAGACGCTTTCCTCGTGAGACCGTTACCCCATATAATACGCGTAGTATCCCGACTTGAAATTACCACTACACCTCGTTTTGTATCCGCCGCAACGTGCTCTTCTCTTTTAGGGTGCATTTCACTCAGAAAATAATGGTATAACGTTTATCATGACTTTAGAGAAAATATAATTTTGTCTATAGTTACCGGTGAAAACGTTCTGTCACTTTAACGGGGAAAGAAAAGTGTTTTTGTACATTAGAGAGTGTATAAGAGAATGTCATAATCAGAGTGGATGTTTAATAATTAAGTGTAATGATGATAGTGGATACAAGGCGTTTCGGTCACTCTTTCTGTTTCAGCGTAATGTTGTAATCTTCTGCAGCACTACTTAAAAACCACGGTGTCTATATACCGTAGCATATACAGAACAAGAAAATTATGTTGTAACCTTCAGTAGAACTGATTAAAAATGGGTGTGCTTAAGACCACACGGCAGAAGTGAAAATTTCATCAAGGCGAGGTTAATAATACGAAATACAACTTTTTACGTTAACTATATCTCTCTCGCTCCCGTAGTCGACTCGAGCCGACTTTACCCGAACGAGCGTTACATAGCCGAGCGTGACGGCTCAGTCTCGTTCAGTGCCCACAATCAACGCGCCCATAGAAGTTTTCACTTCAAAAACCGCGTTGTCTATACAGCGTAGCAGCGACAGAAAAAGGCTGTTGTTCTGTATATGCTACGATGTATAGACAACTGGGTTTTTAATCAGTGCTACTGAAGATGACAACATAGTTGTCGAAATACGTGTTTAGTTTTTTTTGTGTTTTAGTATGGTAGAAGTGTTTTAGTGTTTTTGTCTAGTATATCAAGCCATATACTACGAGTTTAGCTTCTAAGACACATCTAATCAAACACTTCAAGAAATTTCATCAAGAAAAGAAGGGCTATCTAAACTTCCGCCTTTTTTAACAGCATTAATGATTTCAGTATGCGATGAGAATTTCAGTCAACCATTTGTTGAGTGCAATTTCACCATGCAACTGCCGACTTGTGTGACGTGGTACTGTACTGCTTAAACAAGACTTGCTGCGAAATGGTGATTCGCAGTTGCTACTGCCCGACTGTCACTAAATGTCACTCTTATTTAGCTCTAAGCTATCTCATATCTTATTATAACATGCAATGGACACTGTCGTATTAAGTACTTACTTTCTCTACCATTCAAAATTTAATTTTTTTGTCGTTTCGTCATCTGCAGTTGCTTTTGGTCTACCTGTGTGTAGTGCGTCGTGTGTGCTTATTCAATTGCATTTAAACTAAGAAACTTATATTGAGACTGCTGCATAAGATGGAGAGGATTCACCATCAACTTATTTTTTTAGTAATTAGCCGCTTCAGAAAGGTTTTTATCAACGCACAGCAATTGTTTCTATTTAATATAAAATTGGAGAGTAGATGTACAAATAATGGCGTTTTCCAAACCAGCAACCCACACCGCAAGATTAGTAGAATGAAAGCTTGTCAAATCTTTTTAATATCTTCATCAGTAATTTTTCAGTCAACGCGTCGCAATAATAAAACACCCAAAAATGGAACTGTATATTAGAAAGAAGATTATTCAAAAACATACTGAAGCAGCATCTCGGAAATCAACCTTAAAATTTACATTTGTTGATATGGATGTGATCTTAATGATTTCAATTAAAATTATGATGAGTATATAAAATTTTATTTTGTAAATCTTAATTTTATTTAGAAATTTAAATTTAATTTTCATAATTATCATTTATATAATATATATATATAAAGGAATTATCGCGAATACATAAAATAAAACATGAAAAAGAGAATATTGGGTAAATTCCGCTGTAGTGCAACCGTAGACACGTGTTTCTGACTAATTGGTCGTCATCAGTACGGTGTAGACCAAAGGAATGGTAAGGAGTGGTAAGAATCAGAGCACTTCTAACTTGTTCATTGTCATTTGGTTTGTATACAGATTTCAAGCTTTCTAGTTTATGATATGAATCA
This sequence comes from Amphimallon solstitiale, assembly GCA_963170755.1. NCBI lineage: Eukaryota > Metazoa > Arthropoda > Insecta > Coleoptera > Scarabaeidae > Amphimallon > Amphimallon solstitiale. Next base: position 681,747 of record OY720682.1, on the reverse strand, counting down.
GGTACAAATAATTCTTATAACTTGAATTTGAATTTATGTTATTATTGATAGTGGTTATGCCAACTCATGCTTTTATAGATACTTCTTTGCTGTATAAAAACATTTTTCGATGTTAATTAAGAGGAGCGTTTACATATCGAAAACTAAGGCATCGCCGTTTCGCGTTTTTTAAACTCATTTTGTAATTTCAGAATCTCAAACTTGGGTTAGTGATGCAAAAGGCATAAATTTATAATGTCGAGGTCAGTTTTTGTACTAATTTATTTTCTTAAGAAAGTTATTTGTTTTAGAAGTAACCACAAAAATGCATGAAGTTGATTAATGTCTACTAACTAAGGCTGGTACACAAAAGAAAAAAAAACGACCTCTACGCGCCAGCTGCACATTTGATGTACGATATAAAGAAAAAATCAAATTTATGTAATTATTTTTAAAGATAAAAAACACTAAACAGTAAACATTGTCACACACATTTTACACGAGGTTTTGCGCGTCGTCTATCCCCACTTTACGCTATCTCTACCGGTCCTAGCGAAGACGAAAGTCTATCGGAATCGGTCGACTAATGCAGACTTAAATGCGAGTGACAGTTTAATTACAAGCTGTCACTCGCATTTAAATGACATATTGCTGTGACCTTCTCTACTATGGTTGGTAACCAATAGTTAAATTAATAAATTGATATTCTTTAATAATCTCAGGGTCTAAAAGTGAATTTCTTTGTTTTTCTATAACGGGGAATGTGTCACAGCCTTTTGCTTATTGTGAGTTCTAGCTGTGATAGTGATGTTTACTTTCCTTATGTTCTCCTTTGGGATGGGTATAAATAAGTAAATAGTGAATGTCAGCACAACTTATTTTTATTTACAATATAAATTTACAAAAACATGGAGAATAATATTTTATTATCATACAATACAATACTTTATTTTTTATTTTATGTGTTCTCTTTTCATCAATAGTACAAGCACCTTGCAAATCCTTTGTTCCTTAAGAAAATTGTAAAAAATCACTGAATTAATTCTTCATGTATGCTTACAGATCAAGGAAATTACTAAATTCACTTTCTTTACTTTTTACCGATGTATCCCCATTGGATCATCTCGACCTGAGATTCTCACGTCAAAATCGAGATTTAAACAATGAAGAACTTATTAGATGTTTCCCATAATATTTCAAAATTATGGTTATTCAAATGAGAGCGTTAACGCCTCGTTGAGTCGCCCTAACTTGATATTCGCACGTCAACCCAAGGCTTACTCAAAGAAGGATTTATTAAATATTTAAATAATATTCTAAAATTTGTTGCTATCCGGGTAAAATTATTGATACTCCGTTGAATCGCCTTAACTTGAGATTCGCACGTCAACCTAAGGCTTACTCAAAGAAGGATTTATTAAATATTTAAATAATATTCTAAAATTTGTTGCTATCCGGGTAAAATTATTGATTCTCCGTTGAATCGCCTTAACTTGAGATTCGCACGTCAACCTAAGGCTTACTCAAAGGAGGATTTATTAAATATTTAAATAATATTCTAAAACTTGTTGCTATCCGGGTAAAATTATTGATACTCCGTTGAATCGCCTTAACTTGAGATTCGCACGTCAACCTAAGGCTTACTCAAAGAAGGATTTATTAAATATTTAAATAATATTCTAAAATTTGTTGCTATCCGGGTAAAATTATTGATACTCCGTTGAATCGCCTTAACTTGAGATTCGCACGTCAACCTAAGGCTTACTCAAAGAAGGATTTATTAAATATTTAAATAATATTCTAAAATTTGTTGCTATCCGGGTAAAATTATTGATACTCCGTTGAATCGCCTTAACCTGAGATTCGCACGTCAACCTAAGGCTTACTCAAAGGAGGATTTATTAAATATTTAAATAATATTCTAAAACTTGTTGCTATCCGGGTAAAATTATTGATACTCCTGTAAATCGCCTTAACTTGAGATTCGCACGTCAACCTAAGGCTTACTCAAAGGAGGATTTATTAAATATTTAAATAATATTCTAAAACTTGTTGCTATCCGGGTAAAATTATATCACACACATGAAGATTCCTTTATTTATTTATTTATAGGATTGCAAGATGGAGTTTTATTTAATAGTGCTTGTACTTACTTTTCTTGATTGTATATCTTTTCGAATTCTCCTTGATAATCCGGGCCTTCCATCCTTCTGGAAATTTTATTATGGCGGGCTTTGTACAGTCGAATAATAATATCCCGCGCTTTTACTGTATATAGCGCGCACTTATCGTCTGTGAAGCGTATCACACTTTTGTTTTTGCAACGTCTAAATCTTAAAGGCGTTTATGCCTTTTTAGATTTTTATTTTTATTTATTTCTTTACAACACTTGGAGCACTGGTTTAACTTTTCTTTTCTTCTTGAATATTGGAGATCTTCCGATGGACTTCCTCTATTTTGCAGATGCACGCATTTATATACCATTCAACAATTGACAAACGCTTTATTTTGTTTCAAATTATTTTTGTTCAGTTTAAATTTTCTTCTACTGCGCCCTCCGTGTTTGTTATGGTAACTATCGATGTCACGTGATCATGTGACCTTTCTTCCGCCATGTTACTGTTGTTATTGTTTACATATTCTATATTTGCATATTCAATGGACATCGATTGATTTTATCTATTGTAGGTATTCTTAAGCTGTACTATGTTATATACTGACTAATGTTTTATTTATTTTTAGCTTGGAATCTCTTGAAGAATTTTTATATAGGAAATTGTATACCAATCGCATATTTAGATGTGCATACAATAATATCTTTTTCCTGGAGATATCAGTGAAATTTTCTTATCCTACATGATGTTTTATTTTTAATAGTGAAACAGAAATGAGTGGAATATATTTATTTATGTATAGAGACCTTTGTTCTTGCCCTAGTGTTTATTATTAACGCAATATGTTGAACGCAGGCTTCTATTCATCGATTATTATTACTGCCAAAGAATGCATTACCGAATGACCTACTTTCTATTAATTACTAATAATAATGTTTAAATCGTTACATATCCTTTTTTAGACTGAGGTCAGTATTTAAGCATCATGTTTTGTATGATATTTAACACAATTTTGTGCTCTAATTTATTTAACATTGTTTTATATAATATTCAATACCATTTTATTTTTAATTGCTAGTGCTTTCATTTTTACGGGTATGCAACCCACATTGCATTGATGTGTATTCTATTGCATATTCATCAGTTTGAATAGGTACCCACTGTTATGGGATGCTTTGAATTATATATATATTTATATAAATTAGTGGATTATTCTGTATTTATTTGTTGAAATATTAAATTATAATTTATATCAAATATGTAAATTTATATTTATTTAAAATAAATGTGCTGGTATTTTATTTTTGTTGACTTTTTATTTGTTTGATTTCTTTATTTATCTATTTATTTATTTGTGCAGAAAATACCACAGCAATATATACCTATAATATTCGAGTGTATAATAATATAACAGTTATGGGCAAGCGAAAATTGGCTTATTATAAAACATCAACAACATCAACAGTTCCGTAAGTACTCATTCTTTATACATTATGTTTCCCATCTATAGTATTCCTTTATATATGACAGAATCTATGAATAAAATCGAAGCGCTGTGACTAAATATCGTCTACCTCCACCTACTCACACCCCCTTGCGTCTACCCGTCCCGCGAGTAATATAAGTTGCATAAGTTTCTATTTGTTGGTAAACGCCACTCTTAAATAACATTTTCATTGTGGATTTAGTAATCCTATTGCTTCTTTTATAAATTACATGGACAGTATAATTAAAAATATAAATAACATAATTTATCTTATATAAATAATGTATGTAATTTTTCGCTTACTAATGAAGTATAATGTCGTCTTTTTAAGGAAAATACATTACCTTTTTTTGATGAAGTCATTTTCTGGGAATTTTCCTCAATTCATGAGGATTCTGAATATACTATGGAAATTTATGCTAGCATTTGTTCTTGTCATTGTAATTGATAAACAGCAACCTACTATAACATCATTTTTGTTCAACATATTGCAGTCACTCTAGATATGTCGTTAATAGATTATATTCAGTTATTACAAATGAGAATTAGGAAGCAATTCTACAGAAGAAGGTACGTTCAAGTCGAGGAGCTTGTGTAGACACTTTAAGTAGGTTATTTGCACTAGTATATTCTGCTTGTCAAGTAAGATAATTTCATTAGGACGGAGTAAAACCGTTTTTTTAAAGTTTTCTTCTATTCCTTTATAACAAGTTTAAATCCTGTAGACAAGGCATACATATGCAATCTTTCTTTATTAAAGATGTTCGCAAATGTTTTAATAAAAAACCTAATATATGAATCTTGAGTAGAAATACCTGGCTTTATGCATACTATAGAAATTCTTTTAAGTTAAAATGGTAATCGAAAATGCAATAATATCTTATACTATAAGAATATGAGACTGGAGATACAAACCTTTGTTTCAACAAACTATTCCTACTTATATGATTTTCTTACATGTAATTTATTTATGGAACTGTCGATTTAAAATGAATATATATTATAATAATAATAATATCATTTATTTGAAGCTATTTAAATAGCAGCTTGCTTACCTAATTGCCAATTTTTATATTAATTTACTATTGTAGTTAATATTGGTTTATACTCACATCGTGGTCTGAAATAATTTTTAATGTGGAAATAGGTTCTCTGAGATTATGTAAGTTGTTAGAAATTGGAGCAGGTTTATTTATATGAACTTTATTTACAGGAAAATGTGCATTAACATGTCTTAAAAATATGTTTATAAATATGTTAAATTTTTCGTTAGTATCATAACGTTTATTAAATATATCATTCCAGTCCTCATCAGATATTGCTATTTTGCATTCACCAAAACTAAACTCGCTGTTAATTCTTATTCCTTTGAATTTGCACTGGCTAATTTTGTCGTCTTCCCTATCTACACATAAAACTTTAGCTTTGTGATCAGATTAACTTAAGGATAAGGTATGCGTATCCCTGATTAATAACTTTGAATTATTATCTAATATAAATATACTATCCAGGCAGGTATTGCTTGGTTTATGTCGGTTCAAATATTGCCATTTCCGCACCAAGGCAGTCGAAGATATTTAAGATTTGTATGAACTTTTGATCCTGAGTCAAGAAATCTATATTGAAATCACCGGCGACTATTGCCTGTGGTATGTAATATTGACAATGTAAAAGCCGCGTCATCTGTATGTAAATATTCGAAATGTTGAGGTCTAAAATTCGTACCAATCACAGTACGTCTAAAATACTAAATTTCTTTAATGAATTGACAAAAAAAAATTGTGGAAGGGTTTGCCTGTTTTGTCGTGAATACTAATTATAAAACACAATCAAACATTATCACATTTCCTATTTACTAGGCATATTCACTGTAATAAAAAATAAATTGTCGAGGGCAAACACGAAACATAACCGTCAGAATTCCAATTCATTCTTGTTTACCGTTACTGTTCTCGTTAACGATAGAAAGTTGTAGATGGTGCAATATATTGCAGAAGTATGCACCTATTGTATCATGACAATCACCATGTGTCAATTTGTAGCACACTGTTCCACGGGAAAAAGCACATTCCAATAAAAATATCGTTTGCTGCGAATTCAGGCAGATCGATACAATCCAATCCTTATTTTTAGCCTGTTTAATTTTTAATGGGCACTCCATTTACGTCTATGGCCTTCAATGATGTTTTCTGGATACCGATTTAGATTTTGTATACTATTTGTGCGTTGAAAGAAATAACAGGCAGTTAAGGTAATCACAACGTTTTCACCCGTGTTATGTTGTTGTTAACCTTTTGGAATGTATATTTGTATTTTATACACACATATTCTCTTAGTTTAGTGACAAACCAATTAAATAATTTTAATTAAGATATGTAATAAGAACATATCAATACGATAAGTTTTTATTAAACATAAAATTTAATAATGAATTAATAACACAAAATTTAGTTTTAAAGAAATAATGTAGACATTACGTAAATACCTGGAAAACACTAACTCAATGCATACAAAAGCGGCTAGTCTTCCAGAACACCTACGTGATTATAGTGCTATTAATAGCAATTTCATAGGTAACGTTAATAAATTTGATGAAGACTCTACGGAAACAATCAACTTCTACACTAGTAACCGTTTCAATCGCAATACATTCACATTTTCTCTTGCTACTGTAGAGGATGTGGCTGGAGCAATGGATTCCATTAAGTCCACTGCTTGTAGTTGTGATAATATATCTATTAAAATGTTGAAAGTATCCATACCGCACATATATGGAAAAATTCAATAATTCATTCCATTTGCAAAGTTAGCAATCCTACCGATTACAATGATCTACGCCCAATTAGTATGCTGCCGGTTTTATCTAGGATTATGGAAGAAATCTTTCACAAGCAGGTGATGGAATGTGCTGTGACTTGTGGCATTATCCCTGAAGTCCAATCTAGATTTCGCAAAGGATTTGGTACTGCGTCGGTACTTATCAAGGTGACTAATTATGTGCTTGTATCATGGGATCGGGGTTTTGGGACTATATTGGTGCTGTTGGATTTTACGAAGGCATTTGATATAATTGATCACCAACTTATGGTATCTAAATTGAAATATTATGGCTTTGATGCAGTTACCTTAAACATTTTTTTCCACATATCTGTCTGATCGTAGGCAGAGAGTGGTAATTGAGCTATCTGAATCTGAAGATCTTGTAGTGCGTAGAGGCGTTCCACAGGGTAGTGTTTTGTGACCATTATTGTGCTTTTCAATATTAAATTTCTTTATTACATATTTTTAATAGACTAGTAGTTCAATTCGGTGTTGACAGATAAATCATATCTGTCAAAAAGACGTGCGTTGTGCATATTCTTCCTGTCAAATTTTTCATTTTTATTTTTACGTTGATATAAATTGTTTAAAAACAGTGCTTCTTCGAAGTGTATTTATTATTTATTTGCGTCCATTGAATATAATGCCGAAAGGTTTCTGTAAACAGTCGAAGCTTTTTGCAAACTTTTCTATAATCATCTGATTAACGAGAATAGCGTAAGTAATGTTTATTTTAAATTTTATTATGGATACGTTATGAAACATTTAAGGGTTTTCGACAATCTAAATCAATATAATAAATAAGTTGAGAAAGACTGAAGTCTTAGAGCATTTCAATTACTAAATATATTACGTTATAGTTATTGTATTGTGAATAATTTTTTTCTTTGGTTATATCAAATGTCACTGACAGAAATAAAAATAGATCCGGCAACATATACAAGGCGAGTCGTCATGGATGTAGTATGACGTGCAACGGAACTTAACGCGCCTCGACCATAGCTTAATTTACAATTATATCACACTTACCTAAAATTGACACTAATAAACTTCAACTATAATATAATGGAAACAAATTTATACAAACGAATGAAAGTAACACTCATTATATTATTAAAAATAGTCAAACAAAATGAACCAAAACTTCAGTTAACCACAACAAGATATAAAAATATGAATAAGTGAATACTTATGCTAATTAAAATTCAACTGCATCCAAAATTACAACAATAAAGGCGGTAAAGTATAGGTAGCTAATTTAGTAATCTACATGACAGTACTAATCAGAGTCATCTGGTGAGGTTTTCAGGTATCAAAAACTATAGCTACAAACGTCTGATTTAAGTTACGCCCCTCTGATTGAAGACTATAAACTGTCACAGAAACGTCATATAACGGAATTGTCGCGATAGAATATTATTTTAACAGGTAGGTAGATAAAAACTTCCCTCGTACCTAATTACTTTTCGAGTAAAACGAAACCTACTGCGTAGACATTTAATTATTTTAAGAGCACATTGAAAAAATGTAATGTAATACATTAGTTTTGGGAAATGCATTGTTATTATAAATCCTTTAATTTAATATAGTTCATTTCATATCTTGGTTTCTGAGAAAAGGATGCAGTTATATTATTTTCATATTTAGTTTTAGGACTACTTTTGATTCCAAATAAAACATGTGAATAATTATAAATTACATAACCTAACCTTATAAAGTGTTGTTTACTTTTCAACTGGCCTAATTCCAGGATATTTAGATTAAGGAAAATGTCTTGGGGAAAGACAATATAATTTTTTAATTGAGCTACCCTGTTGCAGCATTTTAAATTTTAAAAGATGTCAAATATTTCATATTTAATGGAATTACAAATACACGTGATATGGACAACTTATGTGACCTCTCACTACATACTTAGGCATAGGTAGTTTTAAGAGAGACTTTTCTTTTGTATTAATATACAGTTTGAATACTGACACGCCAAGAGCCCATTTTCCTGAACTATTTACATGAATGCAAACAATACATTGTTTGCTATTAAAATGTTTACTTTAGTATCTTGCTAAAAGTCGAAGTCTTAATTAAAAATCATAATTTTGGGAATTTATTTATAGAATTCCGACATATAGTAACAAGCAAGAAAATGGGTGTGCTTAAAACCACACGACAGAAGTGAAAACTTCATCAAGGCGAGGTTAATAATACGAAATCCAACTTTTTTTTTCGTTCTATATTACATTAGGGTCATCCTGCATCGACGATTTCAGTTGCTGAGCTTTAGTGTGCTTCTTTTGACGATATTTCTTCACGGGCGCATTAGACAATTCCCTTTTTCGTTTTAATTTGCCATCGATTTGATTTTCTTCATCCATCCTGTGTAACAGAAAAGAATTAAATGCTTATAAATTCGTATAAAATGAGCAATTAAAGCAATGCTCTATTCTCAACGTTTCTGTTTTGCATTGGTATACAAATTATAGTAAATGCGTGTGGACGTTATTTAACACATGGAATATACTGATCAGTTTCCGAGTCATCCATATCATTTTAATAAACATGCTAAAACTTACCTGAGCGCGAAATATTATATTATATTATTGTAGAGATAATGTCTCATACACACACAACAAATTTTTTGGTTAACTGTCCGCGAAGTTACCAATTAGCGAACGCAACACAGTCCGCGAAATATAATCGGGTGGGTGTACGAACAACTTTAAAGGGTTCCTCGACGGAGAGATTTTCCGATACGCTTCTGGGTCGGTTTGGACGCATGTATATATATATATATATATATATATATAATATAATTAGATTTTTCTTTGCCGTATATTCAATAATATAATATATGTTTTCATATACTAATTTTAAATTAAAATGCATTACCACCAAGAAAATAGAAAATACAACGGAAAGTAAAAATGTAGAAGTAAAAAAAAGAAATAATACGAAAGATGATCATTAATAGAGAAATAATCAAAAATAAATAGGTCTGAAGAAAACATAAATAAATGTTGAAACGTCACAATCAATTATAGTTTTATTCACATATGCCGCTATTCCCAAGAAAAACATATATTATATTATATATATATATATATATATATATATATACAGACGATTTGAATATTCGCTTACGAGTCCCGCGCTGGTCTGATGCTAACGTGCCAGCTTCTCACCCATGCGGCTCGGGATCGAATCTGCTCGGGGACATGAATTTATTTATTCATTTAAATTTCAATTTAATTGAAATTAAATACATCTATATGATATATTTCCCTCGTTCCCTTAGTCGACTCGAGCCGACTTTACCCGAACGGGCGTTACATAACCGAGCGTAACGGCTCAGTCTTGTTCAGTGCCCACAATCAACGCAACGCACCCAAAGAAGTTTACACTTCAATAAAATATAAATCTTGATATATATTAACAAATACGTATATTTCAGTGTTACCAATCTTACTTTCTTTCAATTATAATATGGCAGTATATGTATTTTATATTTGCCAACTCTTTGACATCTCAGTACTATAATAGTCAATTGAAATAGAGAAACGTTTAGCCATTCGTGGAACAAATGCATCGCAATTATAAAAAATGACTTGGCAAAATTACATTTTTGTTTACTATTTTTTAATAACTTTCGTATATTTACAAAATGTATGAAAAATATATTCTCCGATTCTCTGAAAAGCAAATAGGAAATGTTAATGTTACCAAGCAAATATTAAAACAAATTTGCTCCATTTAAGTGCGAAGAGAAGGAACTCAATTTGTAAATTTATAGGAAAATATAAAATTTTATTGTTTTGTATGCACGCGGCCTCTAAATATAAAAATTTTTCATTTTAGAAACTACATCGACTAAATGAGAAAACTTACTTGCGACAAGTGAATCTTATTCGCTTACTTTTGCAACATATACCTACTACATACATATATGTAGACAGAGCAGTAAATTTTTATGATCTTTCGCAAACTGCGTATTCCACCTATGTCATTGTTATTGTCTTCAAGTGGAACTATACTATGGGGAAAATACACATCCTAACACTGAGTGAATACGTTATAGAAACCACTTTTCCTTAATAACAAGGTTCAAAACGCATTGTAATAAAATTGTACCGTACTGGATTAAACTTTTTACGATCTTCCATGTTATACCGAACTGTTATTAAGTTTTCTTACTCAGTCATCAAAATGAGAATGCTGAATAATAATGAATCTATAAATAACAAATATTAAATATTAGCTTATATAGTATAGCAGTAGTTTTGGTTTATTGTTTAGAATACATTAGCTGAGTATTTGAAAATATCTCTTATCTTTTATCTATTGAACTCTGACTACTACCTATTTTAGCAACAATAAAAATATCACAAAAATACAAACGCCATTTTGACCAATAATGCAGTTTAGGGTGGGATACTGTACGGCTATCGAAAGGCTTAAGCCTGGCGTCCACTGTATGCGAAGCTGTGCTAAGCGGTGCTGTGCGATGGCTTGCGGAGCCAGCATGTGTTTTCAACCATGTATGTTTTAAATAGTCAACCGTTCACTTGTGCTATACGTATTGTGCGGTGTAGAGAAGCGGTGTATTGCTGAGCCAGCTTGACTTCGCACTCGCACTGTGACCGATTTTAAAGAGCTTTGTGCGGTGTTGTACTTTGTATATATACAGCAAAATGGAAGAATTTATTGAAGTTATTAGGAGGCATTTTGTTTTGTGGAAAACGGATGAAAAGGATTACAAGAACCAGGAAAAAAAAGACATTATATAGGAAGACAGCGCGAACAAATTGAAGTACTATTTTCTTGTCAAAAATGTAAATTATAGGTTAGTTTTAATTTATAACCTCTAGTAAAATTAAGCAAAACATAGTTGTTACAAGACAATTTAGGCATTCATTTTAAAATTAAAATTACTATTATCTGAAAAACGTACATACAATATACCAACTTTGTTATGGTTATTTTGATTTAAGGAAAATAATATTTTTAAAGTGTTTATTAAAATAAAATTTAATGGTTTCTAAAACAATGAATATTTAACATTTTAACTTAAATAATAATCCTATACATCAGTTTCACTGTATTAATGCACAATTGAATTATTTTGCCAGGAAACTCTCCCCACATCAGAAATAAAGTAATTCACAAATTTATTATTACTGATTTATTTCGAGAATATGGTTTATTCTCACAAATGAAGGAACCCACAAGAGTATTTACAAATATAAATAATCATATGTCTGAATCACAAATTGATTATGTGGTTAGCGACCTACCGTTTGATGTTTATGACTGTCATGTTGAAAAAATCAACATACCTGATCACTACGCAATCTCCTGTTATATTAACCCTCTCATGCATTGAGTCCACTACAGTGGACAGAACATTCAAGGTCAGATTTTTTTTTTATCTTAGCAAAAATGTTTGGAAATGCATACTAGCCTCTTCAGTGGACGTCGTATAAGTGGTTTGTAGCGCCATCTGTAGTCGAATTCTCTAAATGTAGCAGCTGAGGCATTTGTTATGCAGCACGTTATGCAGTGATCAGTTGTTTTGCAATGGAGGAGATTTTGTGTTCAGAAATTAGTGTAAAATCATTTTATGGACGTTCCAGAAAAAAGGTAAAAATTATCAACATTTCAAATAGGTTGTAGAGAATGTATTCACTAAAAAAATTTGGGAAAATATTACATAGATAATAAGAAAAATGAATTTGTTCACGTGTCCATTGTAATGGACATCATGCAGTTTCGGCATTCTAGTGAAACTTGATTTTGTTTCGTAGCACGTGATTTTCGATGATCTGGACAGCGATGAAGAACCAGAGGAAGCACCGTTTGCTGCAATTGTTCGAAATGACGAGTACGCTGGGGTGGAAAATGATATAATTAATTATCATGTGCCTGACGGATCTGATTTAGAATCAGGCAATGAAGAAGAACTAGCTGTTCATAAACCTGATGATGATGTGGAAGAAAATGACTGGGACAGTGAGGATGAATTGCCTTTAGAGCAATTGCGTTCCTTGGCAGCAAACAAAAACAAAACGAAAACAAAAAAGAGCTACGTGTGGCGTAATGTGGATAGCATGTATGGACCAGCAACACTACCACTATTTTTAGGATCTGATAAAATAAATATTCAAGGAACTACTCCTGTAGAATATTTTTTGTCTTTATTCACTGAAGATATGATGGATGATATCGTATTTCAAACAAATGTATATGCAGGGCAAAATGGTAAACTAAATTTTGGTCTCACTAAAGAGGAATTGTTTGTTTTTTTGGGTGTAAATTTAGTTATGTCTTACATAAGATATCCACGAATACGTCTGTATTGGTCAAGTGATGAGGGCTTGAGAATGAATCTAATTGCAAACTCTATGTCTGTAAACAGATTCGAGTTGATCCTACGTTTTCTCCATTTTGTAAATAACGTCGATTTGAAAAAAGACAACACAGATAAACTAAAAAAACTTCGACCATTTCGGGACCAGCTGCAAGCCAATTTTGTTAGTGCTGCAGATCCTGAAGAGTACCAATCAATTGATGAGCAAATAATACTTCTAAAAGGAAGATGAGGAATAAAACAATATCTTCCGAAAAAGCCGACAAAATGGGGTGTCAAAGTTTGGGTAAGAGCAGGTGTAAGTGGCTACATGCATCGGTTTGAAGTTTACCAAGGAGCTGCAGGAAACCGAGATGGAATAAGTGCATTGGGTGCATGTGCAGATGTAGTTCTTCGTCTAAGTGATGATTTACCCCAAGTAAACCATAAATTGTTTTTTGACAACCTATTTTGTTCACTACCACTGTTAGAAGAGCTAAAGCAAAGAGGAATATGGACAACGGGGACTCTAAGATCCAATCGTTTACAGAATGCAAGTTCTGTATTGATGTCGGATAAAGATATGAAAAGACAGGGTAGAGGAACTGCAAATGTTATAAGTACAGAATCGGGAAACATTACAATAACTAAATGGCTAGATAATAATTCTATCTGCATAGCTTCTACCTGTGCAGGTCTAGAGCCACGGAATACAGTACAACGTTGGCAAAAATCGTCCAACAGCGTTATTGAAATTAGTAGACCATTTTCTGTACAATTTTATAATAAAAATATGAGTGGAGTAGACCTTCACGATCAACTTATTGCATTATATCCAATTCGACGAAGGAATAAAAGGTGGTACATCAAAGTATTCATGCATTTTTTAGATGTAACAGTGGTAAATGCTTGGATATTGTTTCGAAAAAATTGAAACAACAAAATGGACCTTCTAGAATTTAAAGCCAGTGTAGCAAGAGCTTTGATCAATATGGGTCAACACAGAGAGAATAAGAGAGGCAGGCCACGTTCTGCTACTCCACCTAGTATACTGAAAAAAAAGAAACCTATGAACCATGCACCTCCTGAAGTACGTGGGGACAGATTTGGACATTGGCCAAAATTGACAGAAATTAAAAATGCAAGACGATGCCATTCAAACGCTTGCAAAAGAAAAACTAAGTACATTTGTAAAAAAATGCAATGAACCGCTTTGTCCAGACTGCTTTGAATATTTTCATACCCAATCTCGTTGAGACCGTGGGTGCATAATGTCCACTCCAGGGGACAGGATTTTTTTTCAGGATTAAAGGATAAATACCATAAGTTTTTGCTTTGTTTAGTCATAGTTGATATAATTTTGTCGTTTGAGGAATAAATTATATTTTTTTAATAATTTCTCGATTCTTTGAAATAATTATGCACGAGAGGGTTAAGAACACTTGCAAGACCAATACTCAACCACAAAAAATGATCACAACAAGAGTTGTATCCGAAAGGGGTTTTTAGTGCACTGCAATCACTCATCCAATTTTTTATTAGAGATGACTTCGCTTTAGCTATCTTCGGCATTTTCAAAACTTTTTAATTCACTTCTGTTTCACCAAATAGCACAGACCTTAACACGTTTACGAATGAACAAACTATGAAGGAAATTATTTCTTTTTCTTATATTGATATTAGTCGTACGGTATAATATACCTGCATTAATACCTACATTTCTGAAAAGGATTTCTTACGTAAGTTCTAATTGCCCTGTAAACCGATTATCACTAGAGTTAAATTCAATTTTTGGGAAAGTCCATCTCATTATTAATGAGATGGACTTTTAATGAGTCATTAATGCAAAATTGAAGGAATGCAATCCCTTCACGTTTACACAAACAAATTAAATATCTTTAAGGGTGTTGTATAGGTACATTTTCAAATATTTACAGATTACAGGCTATCTTTAAACTTTATGCAAAAATGATTTAGATGAAATATTCTTATAATGTTTATATACACGTCCCTACGCATTTTGTTTTTTCAATTTTTTATTAATTGTTATAAAAAATTAAATATAAATAGATAATCCAAAAATAAAATGCGTACCGACGTATAACATATTATTGTGAACATAAATTTCTAGCAAAATTTTTTCGTATTTATTAAGATAAATGTGTAATTTGATAAGAACGAAATGCATTTTTGGCACTGCTTTAATACGCCACCTGCAGTCAAATATTTGATATATCCTTGCAATCCAAGACAGGGCGGAGTTACTTTGTTTAGGTGGGGATTCACTTTACGAGCGATATTCGGAATACAGAAATCGTTGTTACGGTTTTGAGTAGGTATTTGATTAAACATTTTTTTATATTATTTTACATTTCATAAAATTGAAAACATTATCTACTAACCTTGGTTTAACTTTATAAAATTAATGTATATTTTCTTTTTGTAAAATTTACTTATATTATTTTGTATTACATTTCATAAAATTGTACACATTCTCTGGCAGGCTTTTATAACTTTTACATAAATACAAACTTAAACAAAAACATTACATATGATTCATAAATAATACTAGCTTTTTTAGTTCTTCCACTATTTTACATTTATCAAGATAAAATACTACTGATATTTATAAGTGAGTTAAAAATAATGTAAAACTAATATAGAAAATGAGATGGATATAGATGGTGCCTACTTCCTCTGTACAGATCGAGATATTCTACCAGACTGGTAGACGTTCAAAAGAGTAATTTACGACCTAGCAAAAAATTACTCTCAAACGATTCAGTGTTCGGACAGTTATAAAAAGATTTGAAGTAAACCAGAAATTGCTCGGAAAGGATATCTTTTATTTTAAAAATTTAACTACATTACTCTTCGTGTTATGGTAAATAAAGAACAGACATAAATAGGACTTATTATTTTACAAATGTAGTTACATAATAATAATGAATAAACATTAAACTTTAAATAATTTATATATAATAATAAAACAATGAAATTTCATTCAATACATGATATTATAAGTACAGTCATTCTGCATCTTTTTTGGAAAAAAATATGCCAGACTATTTTATTTGATAAATCGTTAGTTCGACGAACAAGTCTGTCGAACAAAACCGCAATGTGTGGGCCCCTTTAGCCATTGAATTCATGTACGAGGTTTCTCGGATACCTTGCCAGCCGCCTTGTATTATAATAGTACCTATAGATATAAATAATTATCCTGTGATTTTCAATACGGCCAATGGAAAAGATAATCAAGACGATGACATTAGTGCCTTTCAACAAAATATTATTATTATTATATAGTATTCATAGGCACTAAGTAATATTTCTTTTAATCAGAATTCCATCTTACATACATATTAACTTATTGAACACATGTCAGACTAAAAAAACTTACAATCTACATTCCTGTGGCGCCTAGACACCAGACGAAATAAATCATACAAAATATTACTAGCACCTACGTTACGTAGAGTATGTGTTGTAGCCTGAAAAGAGACAATTAGCACTTAACGCATCAGACGTATGTCATTTCGAATGCATCGCTCCATAAGGGCGGTACTTATAAACTGGGAACTATACAATTTAGATTTTTACTAGAGTATTTAGCAAAACAGTACGTGGTAGTGGGGTATTGGCAAGCTCCACCCCTGAGTATAACCCCCCTATATCCGCAGCGAAGACGTCGAAATTTTTAGTTTGCTATACAACACCCTTAAATATCAGACTTTATTATGGTTCTTTTGAAAATGGCGAATATATGCATAAATATGCAAAATAATTATGAAATATATACGTGCATATGCAGTTATGGTAAAGTGTCCAAATATGCATTATATGCACTAAAAAAATGGTAAAAAACGTATTCTGAAGGTGGAAAATGGATAAGTTCACAGTATAGAAGGGATATACCAAAAAACAACAAATATGCATTTTACATAAAATCCAGTCTCTAGTCATAATGCATTTCAAGTAACCTTCATATGTAGCTATATGTATATTATTTTGATGAATACGTTTATCCAGCACCTAGATAAGACTCTAAACGCCTAAACTTTTGTTTAAAATGGCCGTTAGCGATTTACATGATCGATTAATTACTTACTTAAAATGCGCGTACAATTTCTGGAATGAAGTGAATATATTATACTCTATACATATATTTTACATAGACGAATCCTTACCTTTTGTGATCTACATCTAACAATAATGCTATAAAGTCATATCCATATTTGCAAACAACAAGAATAATAAATATAAACTATAACCTACAATATCTGTATTTACTCTCTTCATGAAACTTCTACGTCATTAACGGTAAAGTTCCCAAAATCGTCATCGAAACGTCATCTCGTTGCTAAGTATCGTAAGCTTCCGAGAGTCGTAGCTTACGAGAGCCGCTCAGAATCGCACCCTTCATGGTTCTAACGACACTAACCTTTCTGTCGTCTGGATCGTTTCAGAAAATTCACCAGTAAACGCAGAATTGCATAATAAAAGTGCCACAGTATTGTGCCATTTGTATTGATCCCAAAATTAATGATAAGTAATATCAATTTAGAAATATTTAAAGGTTTTGGTTGACTAATCAAACTGTCACTCTCGAGCCGTCAGATCGAACCCGACTGTTTCATGTTATTAAATGATCAACTTGAAAAAGACTTCAGTCATTTGATCTGCTGCCAGATCCCTGACTGGATATTTAATTTTCCTGAAATCGAAATTTTTGGATTAGGAACAAATAGAATGTTCCCTTTGTCGCCAATGTCATCAATAGACATTTTCATTAGTTCATCACACCAACAAGCTCCCGCTGTAAGTGCAAATACTACCATAGCCTTTACCAACATCAGATTATTAAATTAAAATAACTCCTAGATATTTTATTTACCTCCATCATCAAAAACGTTTATCGGGAGCTTCTCTAAGAAATTTCCCAATGTCTGGTCGCAAAAATGTCTTATATTTATTGGCTTGATATCCAACCGATTTTCTCTTTATATATGCAGTACACTTGGGAAACTTTTTAATATCAACGTTTTCTTCAGTAACAATGTGAATTTTAACATAGAGAAAATGCTCCACAAGTAGATGATTTATAAGTATACGTTTTCTATGGGGGGAAAATGAGAACTTCTTCTGTAATTACTGTGATGTTCTTAGAATTTGACCAATCTTCATAGTTTGAGTACGCTTTCTGATAATTGTCTTTAGATTTGCTCGGCAGTAAATCTTCCCTTGAATCATATGTCAGCTGCACTTACGTTTAAAAGACATTCATATTTATCACAACATTATTAACTCGAAGAAAGAACCAGGAAAAATTGCAAAAAGCGATGAGGCTTTATTGTTGTAAACGTTTGCTGGCAAGTCACTAAGGAAACGACAGAAACAGAACCAATTTGATTTTTCTAATATTTTTTGTTGTCAATATTAATTTATTTTCTAAAATTTAATTATTCGATTTCAAAAAGTAGTATACATCTCATAAAAGTCTTACCTGATTCAGCGGTTAATGTACTCGGCCAATACACTGCCTCGTACTTCAAATTGCGCCTCGTCAGGAAAAGTATCATTTTCTGGACTTTTATGTAAATAACTATTACAAATAGATATATCTGATATTTTATATATCATATAATCATGCTTATTTGCAATTGCGAATATGATGAAGTAGTGTTAGTAACCTATAATTCGAAATTCATATCATATTAACATTGACGATTTTATTTCAATAATCCTCAAACTAATCGCTAAAAAACTTTTTCAAATATTAATATGGTATTAATATAACATAAAATTCGCCAAAATGCAAATGGCCGCTGCGTAAATTAATTACTGAGATATGTTACTAAATTGACGAAAGATAAATATATAGATTTTATGTTTATATAACAGAAGCAAACAAGTCAATATCTAAAGACATTTGTACTTGTCACAAATACCACACATACACTAATAATCAAGTAATATACACTCTACTACAACAATAAAACTTTACTTTTTCTTGGTTAGCGCAAATTATAAATTTATTAATCCAAATTGTTGTTTTCCATGTATGCAACATGCAATTACTTTTGCTATTAACATTACAAAGCAGATAGAGCAATTTGAAATTGGGTTTTAATATGATATTGATGTTTTCTTTATTATGAATTTAGCTGATGTAGTCTTTTATATCGTGGATATAGGAAAAAAAGTTTTCGGAGTGAGATTTAAGTATAGAGGACAAAACCAGCGCTCTATACTTAAATCTCACTCCAAAAACATAAGCTAACCAATGTTTGTTTATATCCTGAAGTAACAGGTACGTATTTTTCTAAATTTCATTCTCCGGACAGTAATACTTAACAAAGCTTTGCTATTTTGATAACTAATTATAAAAGTTGATTGAAATATAAATTAGTACAACAATAAGATTTCTGCCCTAAATAACATGCAAACTATGTAATATTATTTATGTGTTTCTATTTTATCTCTGTTTTCCTAAATTTTTGGATATCTTAAATTCAAAGTTCTAAGGTGTATGTCAAAACTGTAAATTTATTATATTAGAAGAGATTTATATGTTACACTGCTACTCTTTCAATTTCACTTGGTTGTGTTATAATTCTTTTCATTGCCACTCTTATCTCAATGCAGTTAGTTGCCGAAACATCAATATGAAATAAAACTGCAGAAAACGTAAATAATATTAGCAAACATACTAAATAAAGAAATTTAATAATTTATTTATTTAATATGTTAGATGAAACGTTTTCGATTTCTATACGTTTTATTATATTTTCCCGAGTTGAAAAAAGATAGTACTATTTTTAGTTAATTACATACAAATCGATAGAAAAATATCGCAGTCGATCATTATATTTTACACAGGAACTATTAGAACAGGAAAAGCAAAGGTCAAATACTTTTGAAATATTTATAACCACAGTTGTATGATTCAGACATAATAACTATATGAGAAAACACGTTGCCAAATATATCATTAAATAGGAGAAATTATTCTATATAATTTAAAAATGTGACAATCAGGTGGTGTCAAAGTCGATGACTTGATGTAAATCCAAATTAAAATTTTCTTAAGGTTCATTATTTAACAGTACTTCAGCAAGTAAAGACGAAAAAAGCTTTCGTCCTGAAAAATATTGACTACATAGAAATGATTTTGATATACGTAGCTTAGGTCTGGGTCCTAATGATAAATCCAAGTTTTTGACCTTCTGGGGAAGAGGGGGAAACCCAAGTCTCCTTCTTGGATTAAAGGTGGCATAAATCTATTTTCCCACTATAACTCCTCAACGGCTGATCTCGCGGCTAAAATATTTATATTAAAACTTGATGAGGACGTAATTTTTATCAATTTCCTTTTAAATATGTTTTATATAATAAGTATCAAGTTACAGCGCTGAGATAATATTCCTTTTCCAAAAAATCGTGAAAATTTTTACTTTTTATATAACTTTTCGAATTATTATATTTTTTAAATTATTATTAGAGGCTATTCCCTACTACACAGTTAATTTTTTTAGATATATCCGTTCCATAATGCCAAACAAAGTAATAAGACTACAAAAAGGGTTCGCCGATCTAAAACAGGTGTCTGCCGATGTACTTCTTGGTAACATAATGCTTGTCCAAGTCTCACATAAACGATTTTTAAGCAATAAACGTAACACATTTCTAGGTTAAAAAAAAATTGAACATGCTTCTATTACATTGCTTGATTATAATAAAAGTTGGTTCAAAAAAATTCCTGCTGACCAAAATGCTGATGCTTTGATCGTCAATACAGCTGATTAAAGCAGCAGAAAATATTTTTTCTGCATGTGCTTAGTGGCTGTGATATCAAGTCGCTCCCTTAATTAGACTTAAATTAGGGGAAATTAAAATTTACTTTACTTGCTCAAAAACACCAAAATCTTAGTACGATCTTTGACATCTTGACGTAGTAAAGTAGTAGCCAATGTCATCATGGAGAGGAGGTTACAGACGCTGGAGCTCGCTTCCTAGCTGCTTTGTATGATGGCGATTTGGAGAAAGATACATGATGAGAAGTCCTTACAAACAATTTGCAATGTTAACATCAAAACGAATCTGTGCCTACCTGGCTTACGGTTAGTCATAATATAGAAACAATTCCAAAAGAAATATGTAAAGAAATGATGTATGGTTTTATTAACCAGGAGAATATCCGAGGCTAGGTGGTTTATTTAAAAGTATTTTTCTACTCCCATACTTTAATTGTATTATTAGATATGCCGAACCTGTACTTTAATGATGTCCATTACGATAAAGATTTTCATTATGATACAAGTTTATATCCAATAGGAATACATATTTTTCATTACGATACAAGTTTATATCCAATAGGAATGCGACATTCCAATATTCAAACAATATTCAATATGGCGACTGCATATCTGACAGATGTACAAATTAAATAAATGTGACAGTTCTCTGCAATTTACAAGTAAGTACTTAAAATTTGTGCTTTTTTGAAAATATAAACGGTAAAAATGAGGGATAATGACAGTGAAATGTAATATTTGAGTCCACCAGAAATTATGGAACAAGCCTTAGCAACCACGAACAATTTATTACCAGCTAAATTCGCAAAGGTGCATGGAAAATTTTAACCTCAATTTATGAAATGGAATGTTCAAAAAATAATATTGTATTATGGTGTCGTAGAAAAAATAGTGTATGCAACTCGCATTTAATGGCTATTAAGACACTCGTATTTATTAAGAGTAAGAGTAAGAAAATTACATAAGTACATTGACGTTAACATTAATATAATAATAAAAACACATATACTTTGTTATATCACTATATTTAAACAAATGGTGTGACCGCAGTTTCGACCAACATGGCCAATAACAAACATAGTACTCTATACTGTGCTACTTAATGTGTTTCTATTATTTTAATATGGATTATCACAAATAACGGCTTACTTCATTAATTATTTGTTAACATTATGTTAATGTCGAGTTTATTTATGCGACTCAAAACGCTGTTTATGTGTAATATGTGTTATATGTGATGAAGAGAAAAATAAATAATAATTATTAGAATAAAAAGAGGGCAAAGTGTGTTTTGAGGGGGAGCTACATAAAGAAACACGCTTCTACCTTCACGGCATCCTGGTGTTGAAATAAGTTTACAAAATGACAGTTTCTCAATTATCAAGTGTATGACATTCCAGTGGTGTGATACATATTATACTTTTCATGAAAAAATTGAAGACGATTTAACTTTTACTAATAATTTCCAGAATGTATAAGACCAGCTACTTTAACTGATGAATGATTAATTAAATGTTTTTTAAAACATTTCTGAGTATATTTAATCATAAAAGTTGATAAATAAACGTTTATATATAAATACGTGTACGTTACTTCAACCTATTCTATAATAATTTGTGAAAACTTTGAGCTATTAGAAATATAGAGTTTTCTGATACTTATTGAAACAACGCTATATAGGTAACTTTAGATTAATGAGCGTAGACTTTATAAATAGTCGATATCTGATCTTAGAAGGGGATGAGACTATTATTATTTATAGCTCAATCAATCTAATCTATATTCCGTTGAGACGATCTAATGTACATCACTACAAGAATACACTTTTCTCTTTCTGAACAATAGTTCTTATTTATAAATCTAATAAATATTTTTAACATTTGTGGAAAGTATTTTAAGTGTTTTAATCTACTTACATATAGTTATCTTATATAATATGTTAACATGTTTCATCAAGAACTATCTGCAAACTTTATCAATAAAAATTAATGAAGTCTGTTTATTGACTGGCTCAAATTAAGCCTGAAAGCTGTATAGCTTCACAGTAGAAACAAAACATACGAAAACAACTTTTGGAGTCCATTAATTGCGAAGAATACAAGTAGGAGATTTATAGTGACCAAAAAATTATAACAATGTGTTATGAATGCATGTGGGTTATAAGAAGTACTGCTGTTTTTTTATTTTTGTAAAACAACAGAAATAGAAGACTACAAAGTAAGCGTGTGCCATTCCAAATCTGGTAAAGGCTCTGATATACACCAATCTTCTGTTGGTAAGAACACGATGTAACGGTTCAAAAATCACAGGCTTAATTATTTTTATTTTGAATTAACATTTATTATTATTCTTAGTTTCACTAGTACAAGTGTGACTCGTTAAAAATTAGTAATAATATTATTTGCTTATTTTGGGTATGGTAGCGTCATCTATCTATGGGTCGCTTACGTACGTTCGGTTTTAACTGACAGCTACTAGTGTTGTTGTGATTTAAATTTTGTTTTATTTTTCACTTTAAATCTCACTTCATTAATACTTATTCATTTCATGTTTGACTTTATATATTTATTTAACCGTCTACACAGACCCGATCAGCTACATACAGTAATCGTTGTCAGGCTCGCAAAACGTTGTCAGTCCGGGTTTCGGGTTTGACAAAGTTTCTTGTTTTATTTCGGGCTATTTTTCAATGCATATGACAAAAATGATATTTCGAAAAAAAAATTCCGTTTCTTCGTAAATTACGTTCAATTCTTGCCAACGTGCGAGTATGTGGCTGTACCTTTTCTGGTTACAAGGTTCGCTACAATGCAGAAGCTTCTCCACGATTTACATTGCAACTGACGTACGTTCTCAACATATCAATTTTTCATTATTAAAGTCATAATTATCCCCCATTATGTGTCACAAGATGAAAATGAATATTGTCAATTTACGGTCACTTCGACACACTAGCAATAACAATACAGCTCATACCATCTTTTTGTTGAACTGTCTATGTTTTTAACGGGCTCAGTTTTTTGTTCTACTACGCGTAAATTAATGATAACATGTGGTATACCGTAGTAAAGATAAAATCATGTAATTTCAGGATTTAGATATGAAATTTATTTTTTTTAATTTTTTTTTTAATTTTGATATTCAATTATTTAATGTTGTTTTTCCGACATTAACACATTATTAAAAATAAATAATGTAATGACTTTCTTACGCTTCATTTTTTCATCAATCATACAATAGCCGCGAGATTTGCTGTTACACAAATTCTACCATGTCGATTAAGTAATAAATTAAATAATAAATTAAAAGCATTAAAAAATATTGCATAGAAACGCAAGACTATTTAAGAAAATCAACATGGCTAATATAGTATTGACAATTGTAGAATTATTTACCAAAAATTAGTTGTTTGCAATAACTGTTTGAGTTAATGTATTTCATTTAATTATAAAGACCAAATTTAAATTTTTTTAAATTTTATCAATTCGAAATACTTTATTTCTTGAGACTTTCTGTTTTTTTGTTTATTTAGCTAGCGAATTTGAAGTATTTTTATCGTCGATATAACATAACATAATTTTTGATTTGTTCGAAGTTTCGGCATTGGTTCTTTTCAAAAACAGGATTTTTTAAATACGTAAGCATTAACATAAAGGCTATTGTTGTAATGGGATTTAATAAAATAAGTATTTGACTATCCTTTACTAATCCTAAAAGTGATTATATAAAAGAAAAAAGATAAAGAAAGCAAACCTAGTAACTTTGATAAATTAGCTGTTCTACGAAGGTTATTAAAGAGGGATTTCGTAATAGTCGAGAGAATCTAAAATATCGCCTGAGTTGAATAAATAAAAAAATCGAATAATAAATAGGAATTTTATTATATATACAAAGCAATAAATCTTTGCCGCGACCTAAGTTGTGTTGTATTGTTTGTTATTCTTTCAGATAATATTTTGTTGACTGCTGATATAATACTTTATCTACGTATAACTACATGGGTGTCTGTTATATATTGAGAGTGCTTCTTTTAGATGTCCTATTTTTTTTTCTGGCGGGTTATTTAATTATAATTAGGTACATCTGTAGTTCTTGAATAATATATCTCTGTTTACAGTTTCTATAGTTGGTCTTAAAGTAGTCAGCAGTAAATAGTTTTCTAATTACATATACATAAAAAAAAGCACGGTTTGCAGTATCAATTGACTTTTATATCAGAAATAGTGTCTGTACAATAATTGCAATTATATGAAGAAGAATATGAATTTATTGTGACTTATCAAATCTCAGCCAAATAAACTTATTAAAAGAATTAATAAAAGTAACAGAATTATGTAGTTAGGTATGTAGATGTAAATTGATGAATATGTTAGCATATTTCAAAAACGCTAATGGAAGATATACACATTGTTTACCTTATTTTATATATTTAGAAAAATCTAGATATCTAGGTGAAACAACCAAAAATAACGGTAAATATCTGAATTGCCTTTAACACAATCTACTTTAAAAATTTTTATTTTAAAGTCTTACTTTCCTCTAACTATTAAAACATTTTAAATAAATCTAAGCTAAATTTGATATCACGAAGAGGATTATCCAATTATATTGTTTATATATGTATACCTGGCAATGGTGCCGGGAGTCACAAGGTCTGATAAATGTCGCGTTTTTATACAACTGGGTTTGGAAAGACGGTGCAATCGCTGGGTTGAATAAATAAATATATATATATATATATATATATAAATATTCTATATCCTCTTGTTGGGAATTAAATTTAGCACTTGTGGTTTGAATTTGTTTTGTTTTATTGTTGAGTTGCGTTTACCTATTTCCACCTAATTGTTCATACCATCCACAATCCGCGTTCGTTAACTTCGATAGGCTTTAATTTCGCGGTGGCGCCCTATTAAAATTAGCTTCATCTCGTTTCGACATATATCATCTTCACTGAGTAAGCGGCAGCCTAAGTGACAAGAATAGCAGGTAGGTGGGCATAGAGGTTGGAATCTTTATTTGCCAATTTCTTGTATTTGTAATTTAAATTTACCCAGCGCCATATTATTGTTATTGCCGCAGGCCTTTTGGCATTTTATTCGTGGCAACCATTCTACTTCCACACCCACACATTAAACTTGAAGAATTTTGTAAATGGAATTGATCAAAAAGTAGAAAATTTGAAGCCTATACAGATACAGCGACACAAAAGTTAAGAAGGACATTTTTGTAGAGACCGTGTTTGAAGTCTTTTTAAATATGTTTTTGTGGAAGCCCTTTCAATGAAAGCAAATTGTGCATGGAAAGCTTTCAGAGGAATTTTTGAGCAATAAAACAGAAAACAATAATGCACGCTTAATGAATAATCTCTTGAAGTCATATAATAGATGTGTTTAACCAAACGTTTCTAGAAAAAGCATAATTTGCTTGAAAAGCTTTCAGAGGAATTTTTGGGCAATATCAGAAAAGACTATGAAGTCATGCAATAGATTAGGTTGTAACATGTCCTGGAAGATACATTTCTTTCGTTGATTCATTGATTTTTCCCAACCAATTGTAGAACTGTTGGCAACAAATTTAACAAATTTTAGTTCTCTACAGTTTTATTAGAAAAAATTTTTTGGGTGTACTTAAGACCACACGGCAGAAGTGAAAACTTCATCAAGGCGAGGTTAATAATACGAAATACAACTTTTTTTTTCGTTCTATATTACATTTAAAAAATATATATTTATTATTATTGTGTATACATTATTCTAGTACATTTCGTTCGGTCTGATCAAATTTTCACTTCAAAAATTCATACGTACCTACGCATGTATATATACAAATATTATAATTCTCATACGAGTACCCGGGATGGTCTAATGGTAACGTGCCGGCCTTATACCTGGGCGGCTCGGGTTCCCATCTGCACGCGGACAAGAATTTTTCAGAAAATAAAAATACAATATTTCGCGTATTTATTCTAAATGTCAATTTAATTGAAATTAAATACCGCTAGTTAGTATTATAATACAAGGCCGAGCATCGAGCCGACTTTACCCGAACGAGCATAACATTCCGAGCCTGACGGCTCAGTCTCAGTGAATACTGATTAAGTGCTTTTTACTTTTGTTTTATCTTAGAGAATTTTCTTTTAATTTCTCCTTCCTTCCCTAGCAATTAGTAGGCTTCATTCTTGGTTTACAAGTGTCGATGATATAATTATAGTTGTTGATACCATTGTAATTTATAGTTCTCGTCTTGGCCGTCGGATGCGGTTAACGTTAAGGGAGTACTTCTTCTCGTCCGTTTGATTTTTGCCATTTAATTGATATAGAAGCAGATGTGATTACGATTGCTATTTATTCACTGCTAATTAACTGGTGGATTATTACCTTTTCGTCTCGTAGAGATTACGCTTGTCAAGCGGATTATTATCGTAGTGATTAAAA
This sequence comes from Amphimallon solstitiale, assembly GCA_963170755.1. Taxonomy (NCBI): domain Eukaryota; kingdom Metazoa; phylum Arthropoda; class Insecta; order Coleoptera; family Scarabaeidae; genus Amphimallon; species Amphimallon solstitiale. The sequence goes on along the minus strand of OY720682.1, from coordinate 654,754 downwards.
GTTTGGATGAATATTTTCCCCGACCTTTTGTCAGATAATTTCATTCGATCGCTTTAATTCATATCTGGTGAGTACGTCTCTGAGCTTTCCGTTGTGTAGTGTTGTTTTTAATGTATGTTGTTTTCCCTTGTCTTTTAGCTTCTTATTTTGTGCGGAAATTCTCGCATATACCGTCATAAGTGATCGGAAATTAAGGGCACATGGTGACCACATCTTGAATGTATTGGTACTTGTGAATTTTTATTTAATTGTCCTGTAGAAGATAATTAAACTACCGACTCAGAAGTGCTAAGAATCTTGGCTGTTCTTACACGAAGTTTAGTTTCCCTGGAAGCCCGGATAGAAGAGAAATTTCCAGTTTCCTTTATATGTGTTAGACCACGCCTGCTTGTAAAATAAGACAATGCATCAACGCGCTCATAGAAGTTTTCACTTCAAAAATGAGGTATTAAAAATTCAATTCGAAAATACAAATTTAGGCCGGAAAAAGAATTTGCAATTATCTACAGATAGTTTTTTTTTTTGCATGTCCTTCGACAATTATGTAGTCTAAATACATTTATAAGTTATGATCTAAAATTTATTTGAACTAGCATTTGAATAAATTGTTTTTCAAGTTTCAATCGTCTACTTGTAAATGCATGAAGGTCATGTGGTAGTCACACTAATTAATTTCCTTTTACCAAGTGGTAAAATTGCTTTTATTTTTAACGCATTAATTTTGATACTGTTGATTTATACCAAGTAAAACTTCCACTCACTTTATAATCACCTGTATTGACATTTTATTCTCATTAATTAAAGAAAAACTTCTATAAAATCCATGTAGGTTCACCAAGGCATTATTCGCCTACTTAAAACTAAAAACAATCACTTATCGAAATATTAAAAACATACAGAAACAGATTCGGATCAGCAACGATCACTGAACTTTGATTAAATTGATCGTTATTATTCACAGTCTAGCGGAGAATCGATAGATTATAAATAAACCTTTGGACAAGCCAACAAAACGTTAAAATATGTGCAGGTGCAGAAACCGTCGTCGGATCAATATTAAACTGTTAGGACGCGTCGGGCCCGCCTGGCGACATAAACATGAGACATCTCAATTCGGAAATAGTAGCAGCAGGAGCGCGTGGGGTATCCCCGGCATCTCTGTTACTGCGACAGCCGCTGTCTCCATTTGCTGCACAAATTCCGAACCACATAATCCGATCGCCTAGCGAATTTATAGAGCTGCCTCTGATATAGAAGTCTCGAGAAGCTGAGAGGGTTTCGGCTTCTCACTGATTCACACCGCGACCCGTGTGGCTAATGATTCAAATTAATTTTCCGCTACGCTTGTTACAAAAAGGGATAATACGAGCACTGATCGTATTTATCAAGAATATTATATAAAAAAAATATGGGATAATAGAAGAACAGTAATTAAAATAATTATTAAAGGGATAATAATAATTTTGAAACACCAAAATAATAACATTTGAAACAAATCAATTACAAACTGAAATTAAATTTACATGTTGAAATAATATTAAACTTCTCGGAGTTACTATACACAACTGTTTAAATTAGGGATTACATATTAATAAAATTTGAAACGAATTGAATTAAAGAATGTGTATTTTCAGGTGTTTCAAAAAAAATGTGTATTTTACACATAAATAACTTTATTAATCTAGTTTTTTTTGGGATCAAATTTAAAATTACAAAATATATTACTTTTAGCAATGTAAATCATATTGTAGAAACATTTTAGCAGCCGACACAATCAAAATAGGAACTTTTGACAATTCAATGACTACAAATTGACATCAACTGAAACAATTTCAAAAGAAGAAAATTAAAACAATTACTTGATAGTTAAGAATCTTACATATCATAATCATCTAACAGGTAGCCTCCAAGGTCATCCCAACGTATTGCGTGACTACACCGTACTGACGATTGCCAACGAGTCTCAAACAAGAATATGCAATTGTATTACAGTTCTTACTCTCAGTAATTCTAAGATATATAATGATATTCCTTCAATTAACAACTAATAAAAAACCTGTGTAAAGTATTATATAAAAGAATTAGTTAAATTTAATTGGTATTTATTAATTATTATAAATTAATTAATGAAATGGCAAAATGGCCATCTACAATAATGATATATAATCCGTAAATATAAAATGTTAGCAAACTATGAGAGCAGTTTAAACAAATGACAAATGATTCCAGAGAGCCTTGGAGATTAATGAAATTTTTTTAAAGTGAATGCATTGTTGTAATAGTGCTTATACCCAAATTATTGTAAACATAATGTATTGAAATAGTAACAAATGTCGCATATAATTACTTGAAGAGTTTTATAACTTGAACGCTGGACTTGAGAAGATTTTGTGATTGTAGGCTTTTCAAAGGAACCAGAGATTCTAGATTTCATACAAATCGTCAATATAAGTCAGAGATGATAAGCACTCAAAAACTCATCTGGAAATAAATAATTTTGTATGTAATATATAGATACAAAGTGTAGTGTAAAATATTTGTCGTCGATATAAATGTCATGTATTAAAAGTAACTAGTTATCTTGACGCAGCGGCAATGTAATTATAATTAATAATAAAACGACAGTTTGATAGCAAAATTGTCATGACATTGCCGCTGCGCCAAGATAACTAATTACTTTTAATACATTTCTTGTAAATTTCGGCAAAGAATTTTAATATATATATATATATTGTAATGATTAAAATTAATAAGATTTAAAGTCTAAAATCTAAAATTAACATTTCTAAAATTCAATTTATATGGTATTGACTGACAAATATGTTACGGATGTTACGGAAAGGACCAGTACTAGAGAGAAACAAAAAAGCGTTAAGTAAAATATAAACATTTAAGAGAATATTCTTTGATAATCCTTTATATCAGACATTTACATAATCTTCATAAGATAAAAAGAATAATAGAATTGGGTTTAATTTTTTTTGTAACAATAATTCTATTTTAAATGAACATCATATGAACCAATCATAAAATAAATGTGTAATCACACAATTTACGATAGTTGATTTTAATATACAATTAAAATAACATTATGAAATGTTATTGCAATCACATTCAGATTATTGATCTAATAATTGATTTTTTATAACTTAGCAAGAATTGAGAATTGTTTTTGAATTTTTCATTAAGACTGAGAATTTTAATTTGAGACTGAATTTATTGTTTATGCGATATAAAGAAATTTTAATCATTACTTGCCTTATTTAGTTCAATATACATAATATTGTGTTTTTAAGTAGTTCACTCATATATAATGAACAACTGACAGAGCTTTTCATTTATCTTAACATCTAATATAACCTTTTCATAATTCAGCATATTTTCTGCGTAATGTTATTTATATTAGACAAAAGTATGTCATAGAAAAGAACGTTTTACATGAGTATAAGATTATTATTTTAAAAAAAATATTAAAGTAACTTTCACAAAAGAATTCAAACCGGAGATTATTAGTTTTTTTCTTGCTCGACTGAGAATATTTAAATTTGATTATTTAGTTATAAGCCGGAGGAATATTAAAGAATTTGGTAGTGAATGCGTTCAAAGTAATCTTTATAAGAATGACATTCTTATTTTGATAGTACAGTAATGACAGAAAATTTTCATACAAAATCATAAATTCATATTTAGTTTTAGTACAGTGATGAAATAAAATATTTACACAAAATTTTAAATTTATTTTTCTAAACATTAATTAAGCTACAGACAACCAAATAAATACAAAGCCACACAGTACAGTACAGTAAAATATATATAAAAATAGGGGAAAGAATATCGGTTTATTCCGCTGTAGTGCAACCGCACACATGTGGTTCAGACTCGTTGGTCATCGTCAGTACGGTGTAGCCAAGGAATAAGGTGGGGTACCCTTGAAGATAGAAACAAAAGGAAGACCATCGGGAAAACAGATCACCAATTGTAGCTTAAGTGTCAGAAGATCCTCAGGTTTGAGTTATAACAACCGATACCGCCGCCAGGCAGACATTTTTAACCCGCCTTTCGTCCAACTTAGGAATGATAAATCAATAAAGGAAATATCGCGCATACATAATACATAACTTCAGACAGACGTTTTACATTCCATGGCAAACCTTTATCAATATAATTGTTGATCAATTTTTGTCAATATCAGGCTACATTCAGCCTGATATTGCTATATCATCAAAACTGGCTAATTCGGAGATTAGATTTGGAACTAAGATGCATAAGTCATGTACTTCTAACGCTTATAATCAACAACTCCAAAATCCGATAAGATAAAATCTAACGTCACCCCTCTTGTTTCGAGTTGACCAGCTATCCCTCACATTCAAATAAGTTGTATGTTCGTTATTTATTTTGTATATAATAAAAAATAAAGAAATTTTAAAGCTAGTACCAATACAATTACATTGGACAAGATGTCAACTAATCAATGACCAAAAGATATATTTTACAAGCTGTTTTATCTTATAGATAAAAAAGATTCGTTCTATTTAAGTCCAAATTCTGTTTGATATAATATAAAAATTATTTCACAACCTAATATATTATAGCACTGTCTGCTACAATCCATGAAACTTCCTATAGACATAAATTTCAATCATCACCTGCACAAGGTTCATGTCTCCAGACCAGAGCACCAAAACAACGAATAAATTTTAAGATAGAGTAATAATTTCACGCCTACGCAGAGTTACTGGCGAACGTATTTCCCCCTGATGTTCTGCGCTTTTGCGATTTAACGTATGGCCCATCGTCTTCTGTGTACGGTTTGGGCTTTATAGCTCAACGTTGGCAACGAAGACGTGGTCCGAGATCAAATTAATTGAAAGAAAACTATAAACGACGGACGCAATAACTTTTCATCAGTTTGTCTGGTGCGAAAGCGATAAGCGACATTTTTATGGGACGAAATAAAGTTTACCGATGGGAGACTTAAAGGAATTGACATGAAACATACGTGAGTTCCATTCATATGTGTCTTAATGACTTCTGGTGGAGGCGCTGGGAAAGACATTTCACTTTTACTGAAAATTGTGTGTTATACGGATTCAGACATAGGTTTTTATTGAAAAACACAAAATATTTTCATGTTTTTCTCAATATCCCTTTCAAATAATGTTAGTTGATTAATACATGATACCGTTACCTATAGATTCCAGATCATATAAAATAAATGACGCAAGAATACTAGTAAGTTGAAAATATGTAGTCTACCTTCTTAAGAAATAACACGTTAAACTTTAGACGTTATTATTATTATAGCTATATTTGTTATTATATATGGTAGAAAGTAAATAATATACTTGCTTGTTCTTTTAATTTGGCAAGTGGAATTATGCTTGATTAAAATTGGATACAAACATAAAAAAGTGCAAATTTCTAACGACAATTTGAAGCTCTTTAGCATCAATCTAGTAGATTTTTTATTTGGTTAGGGTCAATAATAGTTGGTTGCATTGCTACGAGTTTGACTCGAAACGGTTATTTTATCAGTGGATGCATCTTGGCAGTCCTCCGCCAAAGGAAAACAAGGCGTTTGTTTGCCTGGGTTGGAACAGTGATGGCAATATTATTTTGGGATTCCATATCGACTATTTTGCAAGAAGCCAAACTATTATTGCCATATATATTGTGATACCTTGTGACTCTGAACAAAGTAATAGTTACCATTACCAAAAAGTGACCAGCAATGGCTCGAAAAAAAGTGTTATTTAATTACACAATATTTCATGACATTGTTAGAGAAAAACTGGATAAATTAATATTTGACCACTGTATTTAGTCTTCCACTGATATTCATAACTTATGTAATCTATTCATGATAGACGAGAATGTTACTACTATATATTTCTTTGTATTTCTACAATATAATTTATGTATATCATTAATCAAAGCAAACTTGGCAAAATCAAAAATATCATGTACTTCGCTTGCTTAGTTACCATGCTGCCTGTTCTTCCCCAATCTAATCAAGACTAATACACTTCTATCCTTATAATGTACTAATTTAATATATTAAGGTTGTATTTTCAGCTATCATCTTTCATAATATAAATTAATGAAAATTTGTATGGTTTACGTTAGATATAAGATGGAGCTAGATATAATATCTAATACTATAAAAATAGAAGTTACAATGTAGACGTAAAGTAACGAAGCATAATTTAATTAATATAATTTACGATGTATATAAAACACAACCTTCAAATACATTTACGTGGATAAAATGCACAATATTTTTCAGCTTAAATTAGAATACAAGTAATTAAATAAAGTAATGTAAATATCTTGGTGAAACATGTCGAAATATAAGCAAGTAATAACAAATAAAACACTTGGTATTGTTTCACAAATATATATAATTAAATACTCGATGTACATTTCGCCTTGCGGCATCGTCAGGAGTTCTAGAGAGACTAAAGTAAAATTCAATATACTATAACTACCTACTTCAAACAAAAATGTAAATAGAAAGAAATACAAAAAATAGAAACTTATGAAAAGGTCATGACTTATCTGGAAAGACCGTTTTTACAATGCTAGGGTTTATTAGCAGTGAATTTATGAGTTCGGTTTGTTCATTAAGAACATTGTCTCGTTGTAAAAGTAAACTTTCTTTTATAAAATAACCTTCTAGTGTGTAGTTTAAATAAAAGTAAAAAAATTAATGTTCTAGAAAGTTATTTTATAAAAGAAAGTTTACTTTTACAACCAGGCAATGTTCTTAATGAACAAACCGAACTCATAAATTCACCGCTAATAAACCCTCGCATTGCAAAAACGGTCTTTCCAGATAAGCCATGACCTTTTCATAATTTTCTATTTTTTGTATTTTTTCTATTTACATTTTTGTTTGAAGTAGGTAGTTACAGTATATTGAATTTTACTTTAGTTTCTCTAGAACTCCTGACGATGCCGCCAGGCGAAATGTACATCGAGTATTTAATTAGAATACAAGTCTTTTAGTCTAATGATATAGATGTTTTGAAACGATATTGATCAAAAATTAGAATGTCCATCTTTGAATGGGGTGATTCGATATTACAGGCCCCTTCAGTACTAATGCAATTATTTATTACCACTATCTCAAAGAAATAATCTAATTGTTAAATAGTGTTATAAACTAAATATAAAAACAAAGAAACTGCTGCATTTAAAATTACAATAAAATTCAGATTATTCACAACATGCTGCCATAAATGCTATTCCATAAAGAATAACTAAAAGATCAGGAGAAAATCCTGGGCAGGATAGAAATCATTTAGTTAGTTTAAAATACACTTCTTGAGGAAACTTCTCTCAAGAAAGTATTTTGATCTTATTTGCATGGGGAGCAGCCATACATTACACCGCATAATATTAAAAATAAAGCTCTTTTATTGTAGTTATGTCCAGTAGTTATAACAACTAGGTAAAGAATTTAAATCGAACTACATCTTAATTATTAGTAATTATTAACAAAGTTCCGTTAAATGTTTACTTAGTACAATTAATCATATAAAATTGCAACCATACATATATTTTATTGATTTACATACAAGAACGAGCTAACAATCATTTTGTCACATGTAGATAACTAAGACCGAGTGGTTCATCATGGCCACTATGATGGAGGAATGTTGTTAATTGTTTTGGTTGAGTTAGCTCGCTTTGTTTGTATCATAAAGATTCTTCAAATGATCCTAATATTACTCAATACAATAAATATGCTGTTCTGTTTACGCCATGAAAGATATATTTGACAATTAACCAAGTGAAAAGGTATAAAGTAAATATAATTTCTATTTAGAGTATGTATCTAATCACGTTTGATGTTTGAATGGAAAGGTTGGATGTGTAAGGTATTAACCGCTGCAGAAATTTTAATATTTGATACCAAACTTTAAAGATTATCAAAGACAAACAAATATAACTAGCTACACGGAATCGAATACGAGGGTCTACTCAAAAAGCATATTCCACGTATTTAACTAAATTAGAAAAATTGTAGTCAGCAACTGAAAAGGCTCTTCAAGATTTTGTCTTATCATAGAAAACAAGCGAACTCTATCAGTAAGCACTTATCTATTGTTAAAGTTCAATTATTGACTCTAACAATATTATTCTAGAAATTATTTATATGAGAATTTAATTAGTTATTAAAGAAGTTTATGATAATAATATGGACTAATGTAATTGAATTTAATGTGAGAATTTATTAAGTTATTGTACAATGATATTTGTTGAGTATGGTACGTTACTTGGTGGATCGACCGGTATATTCACATGCTGACTATTTTCATTTTTCATTAGAATTTACCATAATCTGTGAAGAAGAGATTTAAATGTTAAGTATTGTACTATAATAAATATTATTATTTTGTAAAAACTCGTTTAAGTGACGTTAAAGAGGTGAAAGATGATTAAAATTGAGTTAAAAGTACATTTTAATTATCATACAACCGGATGGAGAGTAAAATGTTAAAATTGACATCTGGTATATAAAATTTCTAAAAATGCATTTTTTGGAATACTAAAAGTATAGGAAAGTTTGATTAAAATTTAAAAGATTTGAAATAATGAAATTTATAAAGTTTAGTTAGTATAAAAAAATAGTCAAACAAATTTAAAAACTATATTGTTTGGAAAAAGTATGTTAAAGATATCGATTGGTTGATTTAAAAAATTATTAAGGTCGTCAAGGAGATTTGTTGAAACAGAGGATACAGAGAGATTTTTATGAATTCTTAAGAGACGCGTTTGCGTTTGTAAAAGAAATATAAATATTTATGAATATTAATGGTAAAATAAACCAGAATGAAAAGCATATGAATTAAATAATCATGGATGTAAGAAAATAGTGAAGTGATATTAAAAGTGATTGGTAAAATTTTTAAAAGAAATTAAAGCTTGTTAATTATAATATTTGAAAGATTACTTACCATTTTGAAGGATAATATTTATTGCGAGATACAGGAGTTCCATTAGCCGATCCAGAGTAATTTATGATATCAATTGAAAATCGAGTGTTCATAAATCCAGGGAAATTACAAGAATTAGGAAAGTTCCAGTAGTACCAGTTAAGAAAGTTATCGTCCTATGAGTAATAGCAGTTATAGGTATAAATTCCGTTGTGTTTGTCATCATATTCCAAACAAAGTATCCAGTAGGACAGCTAATTCGAGAATACTATCCAGAATAGGAGATTTATAGGATCAAAAGGATCATAATAAAATTATTGGAAATCAAGAAATATTCATGAATTAATTTGGACAAGGTTGTATATGCTATTGTCTTAATAAGGAATTTATTGAAGCTAATAGAAGCTCATAATTGTTGTTACAGTTGTCTAATTTATGATTTTAATAAGGTTGAATAACTTTATAATATTAACATTTAAATTTCACATTGCTAGAGCTATTGAATTTTAATTTCCAAATTTCCATACGAAACAAATATTATTCATACCTAAAATTATACAAATACGTCTTTAATATTGCATTAATAAATTAATGTGAACGTATTTTAGTAAGTCATGGTGTATTTGTATATTTAGAGGTAGTCTATAAGTGTATTAAAATATTTACCTTAGAGGTTATTTGAAGAATTGCATTATAATCGTTCCATATTATTATCATCTCGAACGTCAATTAAATGAGTTTATGATATTTACGAAACTGAAATTTATTTTATGACATATAAAGAAGACGTTTATATTGGTATTTATCATGTTTATTAAATTGTATGAGATTTGAATAGTTTTTGATTTCATTTTTGTGATTGCATCTCAGAAGATCTATGGTTATATTGTCAATTGACACAATCGATAACCTTGAAAGGAAAACAGAAACATATGTAAAATTCTCAGATAATATTGAGAGTTAATTGATTACTTACCTAATTCATATAAAGAGGAAAATATTAAAAAGTATTAATAAATATTATGCTTTAAACGGACCTTTTCTACGCGATTCTGAGAATATTTATAATTATCCAATAAAAAGTAAGTGGTAGATATGAACATTCATGTATGTTGAAGTGTAGATTTTAGTACCAACTTCTAATAAAAAATTACTAAAGTACATTGGGAAGTATAAGTTACAGGGAAGTATTTTAGACGGTTTAATATAAATAAAAGAAAGATATTTGTTAATAATTATTGTATTATAGGAGTCTCATGGTCTTAATTATTAAAAGTTAAAATGAATAGGCATTTATAATTTAGATTTGGAGCTAGTTGGGAAAATTATTTTAAATATTGAAATAAGGCAATAAAATTAGATATCTATAAACATTTAAAATTATTACAGGCCCGTATTTTATTAATATATATATATATATATATATATATATATATATATATATATATAGATATTTTCCATTTCTGTCCCTGTTAATAAATTGGCAACTAGGGATCAAAAAGGAAGGGCCTTCTTGAATTTTTTGCGGTCTGGGGTTGCGATCTTGGATTCGATTCATGTTCACACCATCTGAAATTTGCATATACAAACATTTTTCAGAGCTGCTACCGTGATTTGTAAGGCACATAATGTCGTCCATCATTGCAAATCAAATAATCGTTTATTTTAAATAATAGTTATGTCATATAAAAGGTGCTTACGCAACCTGAAAACGCTCAACAGCTTACCAAAAGGTATACGATAATATTATTATTAGTATTCAACTTTCTATATTTATAATATTTTTAGGATTTGGCCAATTAAAAGAAATTATTTTGGAATTTATAAGATCTTCTGGCTTAATTAAAATCGCATGCTATAAAAAAATTACGCCGATTAGTGCAATATTCGTTACGTATTGAGTATAATATATTATGACATCATTTCAATAACATAACGTCGTCACAGTGCGGAGATGCTATGAAAGAAAATAGAAGAGTAAAGAATAGCAACGGTTTTCCATTATAAAATCGTTCGGATTTCCGCGGGTTTCTGTCTGAGGCTCATGTGTAATTCATGAAGGCAACTACGGTTACAGCGGAAATACCAAAAAGGTGGCGGAACCTTTTTGCAAGTGTGTGCGTGTACGATGCTGTGCAGACGAGAACTAAATATAGAGTCTGCGTTCCTCTACTCTCGTGTTCTTTTTTTCTCACTGCCGGAGCTTCGTTCGGTCATAGTCACAGTCTACTGTTTTAATTATCAGATCAACGGATACGCTTAAATACATTGTCCAGTCTTAAAAAGTTTGTTCGATACCTTATCCAATTAACGAGTGGAGTGCGTCTCGGAAAATTACATTTGAGTTTTGTTAATTCAAATAATTTATAGCTGATTAGTTATTATATTGTTTATTAAGTTAAGCTGACAAGAACGCAATATGAGAAGGAGACTTGTAGCTATATAGCGATAACCAATAGATAATTTCATAAACTACTTTAGCAATTCTGCTTATTGTATTCGAGAAAGTTGATAACGAACGTTGCTTAAATTAGTTCCTAGTGCCAATGCTGCAAATTTCTATGGAGACACAACTTCTTCACCAGAAATTCAAAATTTGAACAGGCGACCATTTTTTTTCAAGTGTTTTCTTGGCAAAGAACTTACATCAACGGTAGTGAAGGTATCTAACTTCTTTTCGTTACAAAAAGACATCAAAGGACTTGTCAATATAGACAAAAAGATATCATTCTATCTGCGAATGTACATATGAAACGGCTCTTCCATTATACAATCTGTCCACATTTCGATGTTCATCAATGGTATAACGGTTTTTAGAAGAGATAAAGCAATGATTAAATTAGGAATGTTTTGTAGAATCCAATGCTCGCAACAAATTTCCTTTCAAATTCATTCGGACCTTTTACAGTTTTGAGAGTGCAATTGGTAAGATATTCAGAACTTTGTATACTAGATACTGATAGGTTATTACCATTAGCATTGAGATTAATAAGTACTTATAATGAAACATGCTTTTTCACATGAAGAAAATGTTGATATGTTGGAAGAGTATTTTAAAGCAAAAAGAAACTGAGAAAATGCATGAACAAATTACGCTCTACGTTTTCCGTGAAGACTGCAACTTCACCAGACAATTTTTAACAGAATACTCAGAAATTTAGTGAAGTATTAAAGCTTCAAACAAAAAAAGCTTACTACCGAGTTAGCAATACTGATGTATGTCAAAATAATATTTTGCAAAATGTTGTGAACAATCCAATTATATCAGTACATCGAGTGGCTCGGGAAACTGGAATTCTCAAATCTTGTGTTTAGAAGACATTACAAACCAACAATTTCACAAGGTTTAAGCGAATGACTATCAGGGAAGATTACAATTTAGCAGGTAGTATCTACAAAAATATGAAGATAATGTTTATTTTCCTAGGAAAATACTTTGGACAGATGGAACACGGTTTACCAATTCTAGAGTGTTCAATAGGCATGATTATCATCATTGGTCTACTGAAAATCCACATTTGATAAATCAAAGAAGATTTCAAGTTTGATTTGGTTTTAATCTCTGGTGTAGTTTGATTGGTACGAACAAAGATTGATAGCTCTCTTGTTTTTGAGTTTCTGTTTTTTCATTGTATATAATAAAAGTGCAGTCCTCTTTTTTTTTATTTAGGTGCAACTGACAAGCTTAACCGAGCCGTCAAAATCGGCTCGAATTGGTTACATGGTAGGAAGAACTCTCTGGATAAGCGGAATTAAAAGCTGTCGTTTGGCGTGGGCGTACGGGCGACTTTAATCCGCTCAACGACGGAGAGCTTTTCCTTCTTAGTGGAAGCGTGTGCAGAGATACGGGCCGTTGATGAGGAGCCTGCAAAAATCGGCAATCGGGCGTTATGAAAAAATTCTGACAAACGGCGTTCGTGATGAAAAATTCAAGCGAAACACGTTAAAAATCATAAAAATGTCATGTATGACAGGCGCACGGAAAAATTGCAAAAGTTTCACTTTGACGAAGAAATATCACGCCATCGAGATTTAATGTGTCTAAAAAGTCTCATTATTCGAAACAACGGACTTTTCCGCGATTTGTGATCGATCCATGAATGACATTCAATTTAACAATTAGGTCTCTCAATAGATTTTTGAAGTTTATAGGAAATAAACGTCAACTAATTTTTGACGCAATGACAGTTTGTGCAAAAACTAAAATTAGGCGTATATACAGGGCGCGTCAAAAGTTTAGAAAATCGGATATTAATAAAAAGCATCATGGCAATGCTCGCGTTTTACGGGATACTATAATAAAGCTATAAGCAGTTGCGAAAGAGAGGGATTCAAGCTCGAAGAGATTGACAAATTCTACTAGTTTTATATAATCACTTAATCCTTTCACCTGTGATTACAATTTAGCTGGTATTAGATATTTGGAGTTACTAACGAACGAGATAATGCCTGCCCTAACACAAATTATTAACCCCGAAAACATGCACAACATCTGGTTCCAGCAGGACGGCTGCTTCGCCCATAGTGCTAGTGACGTGTAACACTTATTGAGAGAAAATTTCAAAGAGGGACTTATTTCAAATAATAGACCTGTACAATGGCCTGCGAGATCACCTAACCTTACTACCCTTGACTTTTATTTGTAGGGTACCACTAAAATCAAAGTATTTCATTTTGAACCATCAGAGAATCGGGAAATTTTAGAACAACGAGTGCTGCATGTGCTAAGTCCATTAAACCAAAATACTACGTAGAGTTTGTCTAAACTTTTAATTTCGTATTAAAGTGAAATTTATTTTACATGTTCGTATCTCTCGTATAAATAAAATGTATTAGGCACGTTGTACATTACCGAGAAGCGATTTTAAGGACTATCTACCTAATTACGATTCCAATATAAGAAAATGGATAGCATAAGAAAAATAAACGATAGCGCTGAGAACTTGGAAACAAATGAAAATTGTTTGATACTCATAACACCAAAAAAATTGTCTTAAAAGAGTGTCTAACAATATTAGAGTTTAAAAGCGATGGCATTGTAAAGACTCCGAATGAATTTGAAATGAGATTTGCTGCGAGCATTCAATTTTGCAAAACATTCCGCATCTAACCGTTGCTCTAGTGGTTGGCATCGAAATGTGGACACAGTGTATAGATCTTTATAAGTTGCATAATCACCGGCCTGTAATAAATAATTAGAGTTTAAACTTCCAATCTGTTCCACTGCTGCAATATCTTTGGTTGGATGAACAGTTACGTGCAACAAAAGGGAACGCATTATATAAAACAATGTTTTCCCTCAAAACCCTACAAATAGGGTTACAGGCTTTATGTGGAACGGATGGATTTTTATAAATCTGGCGATTGAAATAATCCCATGGATAGGCGACGAGACGATCCCGATTTAGGATTATGTGTCAATATAGTAATACGTTTATGCAGAAATATACCGCATAACAAGAATTACAAATTATAGTGAGGTGTGGAATACTTTGCCTAGGAAAGAACAAGATTCCTAATAATAAATTTCTCACTGGCAAAGAAATTCATGACGTGTAATTGTTGACGATGGAGTATAACTTGAGTTGTTGGCAAAGAAATAGCAAAAGAAGAACGTGAAACTTCTCAAGAATTTCTAACTGATATCGACAGGGTAGAAGTGTCATCTATTACTTGAAAAAGCAACAAAATAGTTACTCTTTTTTACTGGAGAATTACCATTTTGTACAGTGGAGCGGTTTGATAAGAAGGCAAAGAAGACTATCAGCGTATCACGTCAGAACATAGTCACGAAATACAAGCACGTTGGAGTTGTTGACTTACTCTACAGGCTAATTGGCCGCTACAAAATAAAAAAGCGTACTAAAAAATTATATTTGTGATTACTTTACTATTTGATTGATATACGAGGGCGTATTTTTATGTTATCTACCTAGTCATGAAAAAAAGCACATAAGAGAAAAAAAAAATTTTCTACATAACTCCCTTCAACACTAATACACTTATTCCATCTTTTTTCCAGTTGCCCCATACCCTCAGAAAAAAATTGTTTCGGTAACCCCGCAAAATATTCTTCAACAGCTTCTTTGAGTTCTTCATCAGAAGCAAAACGCTTTCCTCTGAGATGCTTTTTTAAATTTTTGAATAAGAAGAAGTCTGACGGAGCTAGGTCGGGGCTATAGGGTGGATGCCTTAACTCTATAAACCCACAGTCATTGATTATCTGCTGAACTTTGTTTGCCTTATGAACCCGACAATTGTCGTGCAGCAACAAGTTCTTTTGTGGATAAGAATGCGGGCGTTTTTCCTCCAGAGCAGTTTTTAAATTTTTAATTGTATTTCCGTAGGCCTCTCCATTTATGGCATATATTTAATAAGCAAAACTCCTTCAGCATCCCAGAAAACAGGTGCCATCAGTTTCTTCCAGAAAATTGTGTCTTGGCCTTTTTTGGTGGTGGAGAGCCCTTATGAACCCACTGCATGAATTCTTGTTTAGTAGGAGGGTCCCAGTAATATAACCGAAGTCTCATCCCCGGTAATAATTCGAGATAAAAATGTTTTGTCCCTCTCCAATTTGACCAAATTTTCTTGAGAAACTTCTTTTCTGCACAGTTTTTGTTCAGGTGTCAGCAATCTGGGTATCCACCGTGCAGGCACCTTCTTCATACCCAAATCGTCATGCAAAATTTTGAGAACACTTGTTTCAGATATACAGACTTCATTGGCAATGACAGAGATCTTTACACGCCGATGTTTCAATACCAAATTTTCGACTTTTCGCACAATGTTTTCAGTTCGAGCTTCAACGGGTCGTTCGGACTTTGGGTCATCATTGATTGACTCTCGGCCCAATCGAAAGAATTTAGACCAATATTTTACTTGGAAATAAGATGGTGTATCTTCCCCATATACAGCAACCATTCTTTCATGAATTGCCTTTGGACCATTACCTTCGTTTGTCAGGAACTTTATTACGCTGCGATGGTCAACTTTAGTTTCACTCATTTTATCGAGAAATGGACCGTCTCAAATCTCTATACACAGCATAAACTAAACACAACTTAGCACATGTACTTCTAACAGTGACAGCAATTTTCCAATAATTTGTTTGACATCGTCACTCTTTTGTTTCATGGCTCGGTAGATAACATAAAAATACGCCCTCGTACATTCTAAATTCCTGGTTATTTTCAAGAAATATCAGAATAAGTCGTTGTGAAAACCACCTTCCTCTGGTAAAATTTCGTATTGAAATGTTCGTCATTGGTCAGTATATGACGAAATCTGACCATGGTGTGTGTAAACCATCAGGATGCAAATCATTTTCTGTCTTAAAATGTTCAAAATATTGATTACATTTTTGTCTTAAAAATATATTTATTGTTTTTCTATATTCCATACCAACTAAAACGATAGTACCTACTAAATCTACCATTACTGCACAATGTAGCATATCCGATATAACTGTCTTGTTTGAAATGATTACATCGATATTTCTTTAGGATTACTTAAATTATTTTTCGCATATTCGTGGAACAAAGTTTCACCAGAAAAAAATCATCGCATATTAAAAAAATTGTGCAGTATAGGATTAAAGCTAATTGACTGTAACACATGACTAGGTGTAAATCTAGTGTGAAAGCACGTACTGAAATAGCTTTCTCAGTTTTTTTTCCAGTTTCTTCTATTTAAAGCGAGGTTAAAATAATTTTTCTGTGAATCAAATCAAGCTGATAGTTTTATAACAACTAAAACGACAACTAAATTAATATGCTTTGAAAATATACAAAAAAAAAAGAGGCTAAATATCATCACGATGCAAAATTAGATATAAAATTATATTTAAAAACAAAAAGTCAAGCTTGAATAAAAGGTCATCGAGCAAATAATGCTCTTTTTAATTCAAAATAAATCTTACGGAACATAAAAGATATATTTCGAAGCATTATAATACGCTCGATTGAACCGTTTCGAATATTTGGCTATTAAAGGAAAATAATCAGCAATAAAAGGCTCTCTAATAATAACGAAGGATCTTTAACGTGTCTCTGATTTACGAAAACAGTCTCAATCTGTAATATTTCTCGAATTCCAGACGCTACTCTGGCGTTGTAACTACCAATTCAGACGGCAAAAAAAGTAACTTATAACTCGAAATCTATCGAGAATAGAAGGTATTGGTGAATTTGAGTAGTAGAAATCAATACATAATTTAATATAGTAATCAGTAGCATTTCTAAACATGATATGTTTATTTTGAAATGAATTCCTCGTTTAGTTATTGGAAAAGGTGAATTTGTGTGCCTACTAATTACAAATATTTTAAACACTTTCTTGGCAAGTTCTTATTTAAGTGTTTTATTTGCAATTAATTATGAATATCAGCTTTTTTAATTTTTTTACAACAAAAAATATATAAACGCACAATAAAATATGTTGTTCATCACAAAAAATCAATACAATCATCATGAAATTTCTTGAATTAAGCAATATAGAGAGAAATCAAAGAAGGTTGTAATTGTCGCATATATCATATTCTGAATTGTCTTTCGTCCGTAATTTTTTTTAAATTGACTTGTTTTAATAACTTAAGAGATACATTCAATACTTGAAAACATCTTTATATTAAAAATAATTTAATATAAAGATCGATATTGCATATAACATTACATATTTAGAAAGATTATATATTAAAATTAGATCCTTCATTTTGTAGACACATATTTATACGTCTTTTGAGAGAATTGAAAACATTTTGAATCATTTCTTCTGTTGTTAACAGCATTTCTAATAGCATCTTGTAGTCCTGGTAAGGTATGTAGTGGAGTCCTAAATACCGTGTTCTTTAAATACCCAAAATGGAAAAAATCTAATGGAACCAAATCTGGTGATCTGGCCGGCCATCTATTTCTGCTAATCAGTCGGTTATTATTAAAATATTTTAGAAGGAATTCAACTGTAGTGTGTACAGCGGGAACGGTGGCATCATCCTGCTGAAAATGGCCAAATTGTCTTTTATTGTCGTAAAGTTGTCTAATAAATATTCTAAAATAACTATTCTATATAGTTTTGCATTTATTGTATCATGGAAGAAAATTAGAGCTATTATTCTTCTTGGTGATATTGCACACCAAACACCTATTTTAATAAGATGCATGTCAGTTACAATAAAAGCATTTGGGTTTACGGACGACCAGTGTCGATAATTTTGGGAATTGACATATTCACTAGATAGAACCAAGTCTCGTGTGAGAAAAATATGATGTCCAGCAAATTATCTTTCGCAAGATTATTATTAAACCACATACAAAATTGTATGTCTTTCTCATAGACTTGAAAAGAATTTCTGTACAGCAGATATGGATGTAAGTGTAGTTTTTTAGTGGCTTTATGACATGTTCCATAAGATAATCCTATATCAACATAAAATCAGAACTAATAAATTTTCTCTACATTATATAAAGTAATTTTTTACCGGTCTGTGCTGATAGTAGCCTTAAAGATTTCTTAGGACTCACGTCAAGCGGTTCTCGAATACCTTCTAACACTTCTTCTGTTAGTAAAGTAGGTCTACCAGAAGTGTTTTTCTTAGATATACTCTGCCAGTTTCTCGAAAACTACTAATAAGCCTGTTTACATATCTTGCAAAAATATCATATTGTAATTCCATTTCTGGCAATCGAGTGTGAAAGTGATGCCTACACGAATCAGTAGAATATTTGCTTTCGGTAACAGTTCTCCCCTACAAAAACAAGCTTTCACAATAAACTTATATTTTTCTTCCGTAAATGGCAATGTTTATTTCAACGCAAAAATAAAAATTTAGCACAAATGATAATAATACTGGTATAAACACGAAAACAAATAACTTACAATAACAACTGAATTCTCTTTTTATTGCCTTGAAAAAGACAGTTTCTAATATTCAATTAAACGCAGTAAACTAAGGAAAAAAGAAACGATAAAAATCTTAAATAACTGAAACTATGCATAAACAATACCATTGACAGAATATTGGATTGACAGCCACTTTACCAAAGTTATGTACAAACTAAATATTCATACTACAACAACGAACGTGAGTCAAACTCCTGCTAAAGTTGATATACGAGTATCAGTGAAGCGACACGGCCAACTTTTTTGACCTCTCTGTAGAATATTTAATGTCTTTATTTGTAATATATCGCGACATATATATAAATTCTAAATGTTATCAAAAATTTTTTATTCGTCGTTGATCATATTTGTACAATATGCTTGTAGTTAATTTACTGAGCAGTCGCTTGCATTTTAGTGGATTTTACGTTTTACAATTTTTTCCCCTGCTTGAATTCAACATAATTGTGAAATGTGCATTTTAATCCCATCGATGGATTTAAACGGTATTTTTAGCAGTGATTTTAAAAATTATCGACATGAACTAATCGACTTTAATATAATATGAATTTAAAATTACAGGTAATTAGTCCCATTTCACCATACTGGCAATGTTGCAAGTAAGCAACCATATGATTATAAAATAATATTTTTCGTGTAAATTAAATATTTTGGTACGACTCTGGCGGTCAAATTAATAAGGAAACTTTTCCAAGTTGCCGATTTAAGAACATGAAAATTACTCAATCGCAATGCGATATTTTTATCCAAATTTTGTAAAAACGTTTTCCGTGTCTTTAATAATAATGATTGATAACTGGTCATATTTTTAATAAGACAATTTATGGACTCTTGCAAAAGCTCATTCCAAGCAACTTGTACATACCAACTTTTCAGCCTACCTGATTCCAGACATGTAATATGGGCGATAGGTCTGGTCACAGGGCAGGTCAATTGAGAATATTCATATTATCCCCTTGTAGGAATTTCAGTCTAGCATCTGCAATATGAGGATGACTTTTGTCTTGTTGGAATGAGGCGTTATCTAATCTACTTCCCGAAAGTTCTTCCCAATTGTACTTTCGGGCATTCAATCTGCATTGAAGGGATACTGAAGGTGCACTATTTGCTATACTAATTTCACTCAAAACCATAAAACAACTATATCATTAATTTTGTCTACGATCGCCATGTACCCACAACAATAATTTTCTTTTTCTGAAATACAATATTTTTCCACCTTTCATCCTAATCTGCCCATATATTAAGCAATGCTACCTTTTAGACGATATAAAATCAAGCCAAATTTACAAATACGGATATAAGGAACGTATTTATATTCTACGACTACAAAAAAAAAAAAAACATTTCCCAGAGATATTGCTATATCTAACCTTAAAAAATTTCAACTTAATGAATTCTGTGGAGGGGAGGAATATAGTGGAATGGTCAGTAGTTGCAAAAGAAGAATTTGCGATATAAATCACAAATAAAATTAATCTGGAAAAAGCACCCTGGTATGAAGTTATCACCGAATCAATAATATAACTCCCAACCAAATATGTTATCAATCTCACAAGTTTTATCAATGCAGCCTAGAGACACAAACAAGATAACTTTCCCTACTGGTAGTTATATCAAAACTGTTTGGCAAACATTTACTGAACACTCTCAAACTAATTATTTAAAGATTAAACTAATAAAATGTTACCAATCTGGATTTTGAAATGAACACTATACAATTGACTAACTCCACAATATTACAAATAAATAGTAAAAGTATATGAAGAAAAGAGGTATGGTATGAGCTATATTCAGATGTAACGAAACCATCTGATAAAGTGTGGCATACAGGTCTCACAAATAAGCTGTAACAAATACGACCAAAGCTGTATCATAACTAACAGAATTATAAAGAATGAGGTGTGGCTACCACACGACTTTCTTATACGTATGAAAGTGTTACTTCCGGTCCGAATTTTGAAATTTCATTTATACAAAAAATATTCCATATCCATCTCTAAATACTTTCGTACTCTTGATAAATATATATAAAATGCATAACTTACGACATATTTGCAAAAAATCGCTATTCGAGAAGAGTAAAAGTGGTACTTCCGGTCTGAATTTTGAAATTTTTTTTATATAAAAGATATTGAAAATTATGTTTTAAATACTTTTATACTCGTAACTCGTAAAAGCATGACTTGCGAGATATTCGCAATAAACTGAAGACCTACTTCCGGTTGGAATTTCGAAAAACTTTTTTAAGATAATTTGTTTAAAACTTAATTCTAAGTATATATGAATTCTTTATAAATTTGTTTAAACTTAGTAATTGATGAAATATTTGTAAATTTCGATTTTTTCACTGAAGTAAACTACTACTTTCGGTGTGCCGATTTTGCTCAAAATCCAATCAGTTCTCAAGAGGGAGATTATATTCGTAAGTACAAAATTTGGAATTGATATCTGTAGCGGTTTGACCGCTATCGTGGTCACAGACACACGGACAAACAGACATACACACAGACATTTTTTAAAAACCACTTTTTTGGTATCAGGGGACCTCAAAACGTAGACATCTGCAAACATCTCGAGGTCGAAAATTTTCATCATCACAATACTTCCTTATACTACGTATAAGAAAGTAAAAACATACAGTTTATTTAGAGTAAAACAGAAGTTGTAGAATAATCAAAGTTCCAATAACTCAATGTGGGGGTACAAAGTAGTATACTTGGCTCTATGCTATACCATTTATTTACCTATAACATTCCAGAAATTGAAGGTTTCAAATTACCCATCTTTAGTGACGACACTGCGAAACAAGTAGTGAGGGCAAGTAAAGCAGATGCTATGAACGAGCATAATGCACGTTATAAATTCACCTCATGAACCAAAAAATGAGGAATAAAGATGAACGAAATGAAGTTAGCAAACATGAATTTTACTAATAGAAACAGTTAATGAAACTTAGGTACCGTACTGTGTTTTTGTAGGGTACCTAAGTTCCAGTAATGAATCTCCATGTAGAGCTGAAATGAAAAGAGCACATTAAAAAGGAAAGGAAAGAGCTCGATACTAAATATAAAAACTTGTTTTGGCTAAGTGGCAGAAGGTACATACTTACCAACACGGAAACCACTCAACAATTTCAAAACAAGGTGCTGCATAACATTGTAGATGCACCATGCTATATTCGACATACTGTAACGAAGTTCCTTCGTTTATTGAATAAATTATCCTGATTTTAAGCTCATAATTAATTTGTCTTGTAAATATCAAATTATGTATGACTGATATTTTATTCAATTATTTATAATAATGTTTTCCTGTTGTAAATACCGCCGTAATTATTGTATTTGATTTGTTTGTATATATTTGTTATCAAATTATAGTAGGGGAAAATATTTGTGTACGTCACGATCGTATGCGCGGTCTTCTACGTCACGTTTGAGTGCAAAATCCAATGCTTTCGTGGTAGTTTTTTGTCATTCACGGATGATATATAAATCGACCGTTTTCTAGTGTAGAGGCAGAGTCCTTCCAAACCTTGTCCTAGTCGCAGGTCCATTATCGTGCGACACTTCCTCTTAGCAATGTCAGGCCAATTGCCGTGGTAGAGCTAAGATACCGTATTCTCCTAGATTTGCAGGCCCATTGCCGTGCTCCAGGTGAAAATCCGCTTATTAAGTCCCGTCAGGTCAAATTATCGTGACACGGAATTAATAAGATCATGTACCCGAACCACTTGGTTTCTAGCAGGCCAATTGCCGTGTAAGAAATCAAGAATACCGTTTCCCGTAGGTGCCTCTTGACAGGTCTATTTATCGTGTAAAGAGGGCTCCTTTCCGTCCGACAAAACTCCGTTCTTTCCGAGAATTTACTTAATATTTTTCATTTTGTATTAGTATGTCCAAGTAACATTTCACCGCCGCGAATGTTATCCGCCGTGTATCATTAGTATTTGACCGCATTCGTACTGTAAATAATCCGAACACTTGTAAATACCGATGTAAATGTAATCAATTGCTATCAATTAAAGTTTAATTACGTCATTAAATAAATGCTACAATGTACAGAATATTTGTCTCTTGTTCGTGAAATACAAGATTTAAATTGTTGTTTCTATTTCATAGGTTATGTATATATAGGTTAAGTATCCGCAATATTAATGTTGATTCCGTCTTGTTGAATATTTGACATTAATAAATGTTAGGTCTAGTAAAATGTATAGTGTATGTATATGTATAGAAAATTTGTGTAAATATTTAGAGTTATTTTTGAAGAATAAACGTTGAATTAAACTTCATTTGTTGACTATCTGATTAACGTTTTAATGTGTTCATGAACCCGACCGCAGTGAATTATTTCCGATATTTGGATTAGATCCACGAGTGTAGAAAGATATTCATAATAAAGCAAACATAGTACTCACCTATAATCTCTGACTGTAGCAAAACCGGTAGAATTTGTATTCGTTGCACCAACACTTTCATATTTAATATTTTTGACAGCAAGTTAATACCGACCGCAGCAGGTCTACTTACCGACATTATACAAGATTATTGAAAGCTGAAGTGTGACTGGGTATAGGCAACCCAGAGTGCGCTGCCAAACTGACGTACGTCTATTTGGAGTAGTAACAAATACATATAAAATTTTGTGATCTGATGGTGTCGCGCAATTTTATTTTTATATAGTAAAAAAAAATATAAAATGTTAGCCTTTTAAGCAGAATAAGCACCAGAAGCATCACAATACAAACTTGATGATGCACTATAGTATGTTCGATATACAGACTTGTGGAAGTTAAAAGAGAAATCCAGCTATTTTCTCAAATCCACGAAGATAGAATTTACTACGCAGTGATGTGTTAGAAAGCTGAAGAGGACAAAACATTCAGACCTAGAGCTATAGTGTTAAATAAATGTTCAATAGCAGAGCAAAGTGTAAAGTGTAAGTTAGAGCAACACATGAAGATACCTAACCCTTGTTAAGACCAGAGAGAACTCTAAAAGTGACTGTTACTTTACACCATTTAGGTTAAAACCACATTGCTTTTTTCGTCACAAAAAACAGTACAAAGAACTATTTATTTTTCTAGCTTTTTTTATCTTTTAGTACTTTTAACACAGTATATTCGGTCGGTTATAATATAATCAGTATATTCGGTCGGTTATAATATAATAATGAACTTCTGCGATTCATATAAACATTGAAAATACTCTAGCTAACATGTTTTAATATAAATGTGAATCAGTTATAATTATGCCAACATAATATATGCAAAATAACGACCAATTATTATACGTACAAAAGGATTAGTTTGGAGCACTTTAAAATAGTTTAAATAATTAGTAAGCCTGCATTTTAAATGCACATCAGGGCGATTAAAAATCAGAAAATTACGTACTACACTAGACCAGTTTAGATATAATTCCAGTTAAATACTAATAGTCCTTTTTATGAGATTAATTAAACTAATTAATACGTTAATACCAATTACAATAGATAAATAATTTAAAATTATATCGTTTGAAATACATTTGAAACTTATAATGTTCTTAAATAGATATTTTTTAGATATTGAATGAAATCCTTTTGAATACATAAATCTAAAATTACACAAAATGTTATTGTGTTAAAAAAATTAAATTGTTTACTTCCTACATATATGTATTTAAAATTGCGTGTGAGCAGATTAGATATCGATTCCTTTTATTGCAAAATAAAACTCTAAATAAAATTATATAAATGTTTGTAAAATATAAATGGACTGTTAAAATATTAAACAAATACTGTAAATTGTGACAACGTAAACAAAACATTAAACAATTTTTACATAATTTGTGAGTGCAGCGGTACAAAGATACACGTATATTGAATGAAATTTTCCTGTTTCTTACATTATCAGTATTGGTTACAAATATATCCCTAAATTGGTCATAATTAACAAAAGAGATAAAAAAAATCTCTAACTAACTATCAATCTTAAAAGGAAGCTCATAATTTATGACAAAAGAAGACAAAAGTAGACATTTAATAATATAAAGCCGAAAGCGTCATGACAGTGGTTACGTTTTACTGGAAGCAGTAAAAAGTCTGTAAGCGGACGCCAAGAAAGCAATTGAAGCTGGAAAAGATTGACGGATTACTCATTACTCAACTTACGGAAGGTGTAAAAACCACTTATGTACACTAACGTTTCTAAGATTAACCAGCAACGAGTAATGAAGAATCTGTTTTATATTTTAATCAGATTCCCAAAAGTTTTTCATGAGGGAAATGCATTGGTGTAAGCTCACTCATACGTATTATAAAAATTAATCCAAGAATCATATTGGATCATATTTTCCCGTTGATTGTAATGATACATGGAGTTTCAATATCATGATCCATTTTGTATAACTGTCCTGAAATTCTCCAGTCGCTCCTGTTTCTGAAGGACTTATATTCCCGCGCGCAAACTATTTCCAACGTCTTTAACTGGTTTAGAAAGTCAGGCTGTCGCAAGTATACAACACCAGTACCTACGCTCCTTATTCAATTTCAGATACATAAAACGAAGTTTATAGTCGTTTATATAATGCATGTACATAGATATTGCAACGTGTACCAAATTAATTTCAATAGGCACTTTTCGATTAAGAAAAACACTTAATGTAAACATGAAAGTCAAAGTTTATTTGGAACATTAATTCATTAAATAAAGTACCCTCACTTAAGCACTATTTGTCTGCCGAAAATAAATAAATAACGTAATTTGAAACGCACTATGAATGCTAAAAATTTTTTTTCTCATCATAGTTGTAACAATTGTCTCAATGTGTTTTTAGATTATTAAGCACATGATTAAATCAATTATACCCTATAAATTTACTAAAATGGGAATTTTCCTTAATTTTTTCTTTTTCCATATGTTCCTGCTTTGTATTTTTTGAGTGCCTTTTTCGAGCACCAGTGTTAATATCACCCACTGTGGAGTTTTAAGTTTATATGACTTACTGTATGTACTAAAGACTCATACTGTCGATGTGGTTAAGGGTTTTGAATGACGTTAATACAGGTTACGTATCTATAGGCTTACACGATAACTTCATCGTAAAATATGTATTTTAAATTTGCTGCGGCGGATTTCTTTAGTTTTGTTTAGAATCGCCAATTTAGAGCATAATTTAACATGGGTCTGAAGAGTTTGATTTGATTTCAAGTTCGTAGTCAGATGTGAACGCAATAAATGAATCTAAAATGCACATAAAATATTTTTCATAGAAAATGTTTGTATTTGAACGGTCATTCCACAAATGCACTTAGATTACATCATTTAGAGATATTTGCAAACAGTTATCAATATCTTCAAGACCTAATCAATTCCTGTGAGTAAAGTATCAAGCTTAAGTCTAAAATATGGTGCAGATAATTATAACGATTAGGTGTATTCGTTTCCTCAGACAAACAGACAGTTAGAAAGGTATACACATTATTAGAGAACTGATAATTAGTTTATTATTTAGAGTATAAATAAGTAAAATTACAAGTAGAGCGGCTCACTACCTCCTTTGTAGTGAAACAATGTTTTCGTGTCAGAAACACAATCTGACGCCTCTTGTGATGACTGGCTAATAGCATTATTTTGGTATAAAGCTAGGGGAGCAGGATAAGTAATGGAATCCATACATATGTTGCACACCGTGTTCAGTTATACTACGAAAATTACCAAGAAATAAAAAAAACAATCTATGCCCTTTGCTGTGGTCATGGTTTGGTGGGAACCTAAAAACCATACAGATAACTACTATATCCGCTTGACTCCCCCTATAAGGGCAGTATTGTCAATGAATAAAAGAAGAACATTTCAATAGTGTTGTCTTCCATCTACTATTCCACATTCACATAGTTACTAGTTGTTAGTCTACCCCAAAATTATGAGTTCAACATCCCATGACTCTGTTTTTGACATAAAGATGATAAACCGCACAGACTGGATCAAGGGTAATTGAGTAATCTCGTTGGAGACCTTCATTTGTTGAAGGAGAATGCTGAACTTCTAAGGTCAAGACTACAGCAATGGAATCTTCTCCAACGTGATGTCAGGGTCTCACAGTACAAGCAACGTTATAGGGATACAGTTCATCACACTCTTCTTTGCTGCGACGTTAATTGTTTAATAAAATATTTAAATTTGAATCATGATTCCTCCAGGCTTAGTTTGAAAGCTGTATTACTTCACAGCAGCAACCGTCTTACTTCTGCCCCTGTTGGTCAAGCAGTTCACATGAAGAAGTCTTATGAAAACATGGAGGTCCTTATCTACAAAGAAATGGATGGAGATCTGCAGGTCTTTAAGCAAATTTCTTACATTAAGTGATGCAAGAATTAAATAAAGTACTTTTGTTTGGCTACATATTCGACAACCTGTAAATATCTTGCATTTAACCGAATTTTGAAGAGGAACGAAAAGGAAGCATGGAAAGCCTCAAAGCGAGGCAACAACGTTATGAAAACTACAGTCAGTTCGTGATAGTACTTCTGCAAAAATAATATCAACTCAGATGCAGCATGTCTATTAAAATCCATTTTCATAACTCACAGCTCGACTTTTTCCATCTTAACTGTAGAGTTGTCAGTGATGACTTAAAAAAAATATTTATGTATGTAATAAAAATGTATCGTTTTCTCTTAATTCTTTAAAATAAAATACTTTTGTCGCATATCACAAAAACAAGATGTAATAAAAATTGTATTTTGTCATATTCGGTTTTGTTAGCCCATAATGAGTTAGATGACTCATAAAGTAAAAGAAATATTAAACAAATATTTTTTTGTTTGGCAGTGTATTACTTCTAAGTTATGTCATGGACCGCAGCACTCGGGTAAAAGCAATATTAAATAACCCTTAATATTAATTCCAAAATTTGATATTGTGTTTCCACCTTCGGCTATAAAAGAAAATGTACGATGAGTAGACACATAAAAAATAACTAATAAATTCATATAGCCAAAATTTAATCTACCATTATACACAATTCCTGTGAATGATATTTTCGACTAAGGTAACATAAAGACATAATTTTATTTACGTTATGGTAAATTTGGTCTTTATATATTCCCAACACTTATTTACATATGTATAATCTAACACGGTTATATTAACGCTGGAGTGCGCTCTTCGCCCAAAAGATAAATAAAATTCAGTGCGAGGAGACATGTATAATTTATGAGCAACGGCGAGAATGAATTTACTCGTCGTGAGCGCGTAAAAGGATAAAAAATAAATGTGATTGTAGTCTTTCGAGTTTTTCAGTTAGCGCGTTAGTTTAACTCACAGATCGTCCTTCTAATTAATTAGAGATTCATTAATATTTGCA
Organism: Amphimallon solstitiale; assembly: GCA_963170755.1. Taxonomy (NCBI): domain Eukaryota; kingdom Metazoa; phylum Arthropoda; class Insecta; order Coleoptera; family Scarabaeidae; genus Amphimallon; species Amphimallon solstitiale. The sequence continues at coordinate 626,559 of OY720682.1, read as the reverse complement.
TATTTAATTGTACAGTGGGAGTTCGATTTTTAATACATCTAGAATGTACTTGCTCTCTTTGAATTAGCATCTTAAAAAGTTGGCTTTGAAGTGCTTCGAATATCTTGAATTTATGTTAGTATCGCTTTTCTCTTATTTGTGAAAGTTATACATATTGCATTTACGCAAAGTTTTGCAGTTTTCTGGAAGATATCAAAAAATTACTTGTCAAAAAAATGAAAATTATCTAATCACGCAAGCGGGCATGATCGAGTTGTCAATCCAGCACGGGCCGTGTTACAAAAATATAAATCTCAATTACTTGTGTGGTATTTACCGCTGAAGAATTGTGTGTATTTATTATACTCATAAGAATGCAAGGTCTTTATTATGTATGAGCATATTCATCTTTATATACAGGGTGAGTCATCTAAGCGGGTAAGGTCGATTATGCCTTTATGAGTAAAGATATTACGAAGCGGTTTCTTCCTTGTGATAGCTGTTCATTAGGAGCACATTTTAAAAATATTTTGTATTATACAGAGTGTTCCATAACTTGGTGGCTAACCATAGTTATAGTTTTTTAAATGGAACACCCTATATATTATTGCATTTTTGAATTTTCCGTATAATTTTTAGTCAAAAAGTTATAGGATAGTAAGGCCTAAAGAGTTTTTGACTTATTCCCATTTTTCTGAAAAATTCAATGTTTGTATAAAATTATATTTCTCGAAAACGACGTATTACTTGGACAAATTCTCTTGCAGTATTGTTTACAATAAGAGGTCCTAATAGAAACATGTTTTATTTTTTTACAGTTACTAACTGCATGTGCAGGAAACTGGATTAAAATTAGATGACACGTTTTTGTATAAAAGTCAATTTTTTTAAATGGAACACCCTGTATCTCAGTTGATTTTTGAATTGTTTATTAAATTTTATGTCAGAAACATGTAAAACGTTAATACTTTCAAAGTGACTATTACAGAGTTATTGTCGTTTTTTGATATGCTCTTGTTAGTTTTTGCAAAAAAGTCAATTTTTTCAAATGGGCCACCCTGTATATTATTTCATTTTTGAATTTTTTATTAAATTTCACATCAAAAACATATAAGACGTTAATACTTTAAAAGTGACTATTACTGAGCTATTGTCTCCTTTTTAATATAATTTTGTTAGTTTTGTGGTTTTAATTAATATACGAGGTAAGATCAGTAAGTACCCGTGTTTGAAGACAGGTGGCGCTGCTGAGGGAAGTTGGCATTACCGTCGTGTACTACCATCTGTCAGACAACACCATAATAAATTTCAGACTGATTCATAGGTTAGTTTTTATTTAGCAGCCAGTTGTATCACAACGTGTTTCGTGTTTCTCGATAAAATGGAAAAAGAGCAATATCGATCCGTAATTCGCTTTTTATTTTTGGATGGAAAAACATGCGAAGAAATAAAAGCGAAGTTGGATGCTCTCTATGGGGACCCCATCTGTGACAACCGTAAGATATTGGTTCAACGAATTTAAACGTGGTCGTACATCTGTTTTTGTTGAGGAGCGCCCAGGCCGCCCGGCAGACGTGGTTACCGAGGAAATCGTTGAAAAGGTCCACGACATGATTCTCGTTGATCGCCGAACGAAAGTGCGCGAAGTAGCAGAGGCCGTAGGCGTGTCGTACGGAACGGCAATTAATATTTTACATGATAAGTTATCGGTGAAAAAGGTGTCGGCCCGATGGGTGCCGCGCTTGTTTACGGTGGATAACAAGCGGATACGGTTGTCAATGTCGAAGCAGTGTTTGGACCTCTTTAAGAGAAATTCGCAGGAGTTTTTGCGTCGAGTCGTCACCGTCGATGAAACCTGGATCCATTATTATACAACAGAGTCCAAGCGACAGTCAAAACAATGGATTTTTCGGGGTGAATCTGCTCCGAAGAAGGCAAAAACGGTCCCATCGGCCGGAAAGGTCATGGCCACGATTTTTTGAGATTCCAACGGAATAATCCTCATGGACTTTCTGCAGAAAGGAAGAACGGTCACGGGGCAGTACTACAGTGAATTATTGGACGATTCGATATAAAATTGAAGAAGACACGGCCCCATTTGGCTAAGAAAAAAGTGCTGTTTCACCACGATAATTGTCGCGGCAAAGTTGCATGAACTGCACTACGAATTGCTGCCGCACTCACCGTACTCGCCTGACTTGGCCCCCTACGACTTCTTTCTATTCCCCAACATGATTCAGCTCAAACGAGGAGGTTATCGTCGAGACAGAAGCGTATTTTGCAGAGTTTGACAAATCGAATTTTTTGGAGGGGTTAAAGATATGGCAGAAACGTTGGGAAAAGTGTATTGTACTAAAAGGTGATTACGTTGAAAAATAAAAAAGAAATTTGTGAAAAACTTGCGTCTTTTTCCTAACACGGGTATTTATTGATCCTCCGTATAGTACTGACAAAATTATATCAAAAAAAGACAATAGCTCAGTAATAGTCACTTTTAAAGTATTAACGTCTGACATGTTTTTGATGTGAAATTTAATAAGAAATTCAAAAATGAAATAATATACAGGGTGTTCCATTTGAAAAAAATTACTTTTTTGCAAAACTAACAAAAGCATATCAAAAAACAACAATAACTCTGTAATAGTCACACGAAATTTAATAAACAATTCAAAAATGAACTGATATACAGAGTGTTCCATTTAAGAAAAATGACCTTTATACAAAAACGTGTCATCTAATGTTAATCCAGTTTCCTGCACATGCAGTTAGTAACTGTAAAAAAATAAAACATGCTCCTGTTAGGACCTCTTATTGTAAACAATATTTCAAAGAATTTTGTCCATCTAATACGTCGTTTTCGAGAAATATAATTTTATACAAACATTGAGTTTTTCAGAAATATGGGAATAAGTTAAAAACTTTACACTTTTGGCCTATACTATCTTATAACTTTTTGACTAAAAATTATACGGGGAATTTAAAAATGCAATAATATATAGGGTGTCTCATTTAGAAAACTATAACTATGGTCAGCCACCAAGTTATGGAACACTCTGTATAATATAAAATATTTTTAGAATATGCTCCTAATAAACAGCTATCACAAGGCAAAAACCGCTTCGAAATATCGTTTACTCATAAAGGCATAATCGGCCTTACCCGCTTAGATGACTCACCCTGTATATCACCCTATTTGTTTAGAGAATACAACTGTTGAAATACGATGTACATGTGCGATATTTATTTCTCTTTAGTTCACTTGTACAGATACGCTTATATTGAATACACGCATATTCGAGTATACTATGACTTTCATTTAATATACCTATTCCCTATAGGTCGAATTGTCATACACAGACCAGCTTTTTTTTACCGACAGGATATTTGAGGTTGTTTCAATAGTTAATTAGGCGACAACTAAAAACTTGATGCTGAAGTTGTGGTATTTAAATACGCCTTGTGATTTTGCGTAAAAGCATAAAAACACTTGGTTTTGTTAAGTGACAAAACCAAGTGCCTAGTAACATCCAAAGAGCAGGTAGAATGCTAATTCGAAGTCGGCCAGAAGTGTATCGAACAAGTAAGCCTGCTTAAATACTTGCGAGCTTGTATAACAAGCTCCCGAAGCTTATACAGTGAAGTTCAAGAACAAACAATGAAGGCATCTCGAATCTCGGGTTGCTTGAGGGACATAATAAGGAGGAAGAAATACCTAAAGGAGAAAATAAGACCAGAATATATAAAGCTGCATTAGGACCGACTATAACATACGCAGCTGAAACAGGGCCAGACATATCCAGAACACAGCAATTGATGCGTTCTCTCAAAATGAAAATAATAAGAAGCATCCATGAAAAACACTACATGGCAGAATTAGAAGCGAGAAACTTAGACAACAAAGTAACATAAAAGGCAGGAAAGTGGATAAGATACTCAAGAAAATATTGGAATAAACACATAAATAGAATAGACGACAAGAGGCTTGCGAAAAAGCTCAGATATATAACCTTATTGGAAAAAGGAATAAGGGAATGCCATCAAAACGCCGGAAAGAGTCCTGGACATCCACACCCGAAGAGGCATCTGAAGGTTGGAAATAGGCACAGCCTGCCTACCTACCATGAGTAGAAAGAAAGAAGAAGTATAAAAATAGAAATATCTACAGCAATCGATCTTAAGAAATTCAAATAACAGAGTATTTATAAAAATTGAAAATAGTTTATCAAAACTAATTAAGTGATGCAACAATAACTAGAATGCCTTCAGAAAGATAAATAAGAACGACTTGGAAAATCAACAGTGTTCTACAGTCAATCAGTATATGTCTGGCAAAGTTAAACAATTATTCATACTAAAATGTGGCGAGCACCAACACATATCTAATCTCATTAAATCTTACCTGTAGACACAACACTGAAACAATATGATTTAAGCATTTATATTCATGTTTTAAATCAAGTAACGTATCAATCACGTAACAGGTGTCCGTGTACATCAGTTTGATTCGTTCAGTCACAAGATTTATAAAAATAGGAAATATATTTCGATAAGTACAAAGACAACGTTATAATAGACACTCTTACGCTACTAAATACAACAAGGCAACAAGTTGACAACTAAAGCCGAATATTAATTTCTAATTCAATGATATGAATCTGTAATCAAATGTACTGATCACAACTTATTACATTCTAATTAGCATGATTTCATAAAAGCATAACGCTTATAAAAGCAATAATCCTATCAATTATATAAGTTTCTTGGGTTTTATGAAACAAGCGAAATTATTTAAATGTATTTATCTTTATCACAGAATCGTTTCTTGAATTGCAATAGTACAGCTGTCTGAATTGGTTTACCCTAGGACAATGTCAATACCTTTAAGCCTCTTTACATTTAAACTTCAGCTTAAACATTTATTTTTTACAATTCAATGATTAAGATATACAGTCAGACATGAATCAAACAAAAATAATCTGCACTTTAATCGGAAGTCAAGCTAAGTATTCTAATTTACACCATTTACTATACTTGCAAAACACAATTCCAGTGTGTAATTAATTGGTCCATCAGAGCTGTACATGTGGTTAGTTTTCTTCCTATAACAGTTGTGAGAGCCTACAAATAAAAAAAGCAAAATTATTATTAAAAAAAAATTGGATCAAGAAAATTATTGAAATGAGAACCTCTTGAAACCAATAAGAGTGAAAGTTTTCTTGTTAAAACCTTCAAATATAGTGGTATTTTTGTTTAAAAGTAATATGCACATTTAGTTTCTGCCCGAAAATTTATCTGCAACTTTTTACAATAGAATGGGCATTACATTCCTCTTGAGTTTTGTTGTATCCAAACAAAACCGGATCAACTTATAAACACATGTTTACATCAGCTAAAGAGGAATATCGCGTTATATACCGATGGCAAATTTAATTACTGCTCGAAATATTGTATGCAGCGTTTTATAGTACATACACAGAAAAACGGGTATTACATTCCTCTTATGTTCTCTCTGTTGTCAAACAAAACCTCATCAATTTACAAACAAATGTTTACAAATGTTTGAAGAGGAAAGTGAAAAAATTGATGGCGGTTTATCTTCAAAAGTTATTGCCGCTGATTTTTTAGCCATCCAAGAACTTCAATGGTCACACAAATATAATAAAAATAGCAAACCGGAAAATGAAAAAAAAAACTAAATTTCTCACGTTTTTAGTATTGTGTGAAATATGTTCATGAAAACGCAAAATTTCCTCCTTATGTGTGACTGAAAACATGTCCTTCTTTTTGAAATTTATTGATATTAAAGACCTTTAAGATAATATCAATTTGACGAATATTGCCTTTGTGTACACAGTTTCTTTTTGTTTTAGATTATTTAAAATAAAATATTCAAAAATGTTGCCAAAACTGGTAATAATTTATTTCGACCTGCCTTTGTTCTTTTGGTGTAGACTATAAACCTATTTATTGGAGAGAACTTATACATTAAAGAAAAAAAATATCTTGCGAAACAACTCAGTGTATTGTATACATCACTTTAGTAGTTTCTTACAACTTAAAATGGGGAAATTGTCTTTTTTGACAGTAAACTTAATAATTTACTAAGTTCTACTGATATTGCGTGATGTTCACACATGAGTTGAGTCACACACTTCCTACAAAATAAATAACTACGATCGAATATTAAACTAGAAATTATAATCAAAATCATGGCAGAACTTCTGTATTTACGATATATTCTAAATTTGAAATGTATTTATGTCATTATAACTTTCTGCTTTTAGCACAGATGATTATTTAATTAGGTAAATTTTTTAATTTCTAAAAATTAACCACTGCCAATACTCGAACTCAGGACCTCCCAATATCTAGTTGGTTGCGAGTGTTTGTGTTCGAATCTTTAAATCGAAATGAATTATATCAAGTAAAACATATGGATATGTGTTTGTAGGAAGACTAAATTTTAAATTACTTTAAAATTAGTTTTTCGTAGTATTAAAAATTCTAATTATAATGTTGTGCTTTTAGCACTGACAACTATTTAATTAGGTATTTTTTTTTAATTTTTAAAAATGTATTATTTAAATTAAAAAATATATTTAAATATTGGGGTACCCCATGTATGTATTCATAGTTGGAATGATTATGTATATGTTCTAGGGTTAATAAAGACTGGTTCTTAGGTAAAACGTACAAATTTAATAAACAATACGGAAAAATCGAGAAATCTGGAAATAGCAAAATAACACCAAAGTACACAACATTGAAACGCAAGAAAACAACAAAGAATAAAAAATCATAGCAGAGTATACGTATCCTTGAGTCTTGAAATGTGATTTTATGGGGGGAAGTAGAACAAAGTAGTTTATGAATTAGTTCGCATATTTACCGGGGCTGAAACATGTTTCGTTGCATTATATATATATATATATATATATAATATGAAATAATTACTACTTTAATAAAAGTAGAATTTTGGGCTGGATAGTTGATTCAAAACACAATTGTTGGCTTAATAACGTTTCGGAAATATATTTATTCCGTCATCAGATCTACAAAATACTTAAATTAGGGACAACTGTTAAGTTAACTATAAATTATCTTACAATTGCCACACTAGGACATAAAATATATGGGTTTGACGAACATTAACAATTTTACATAATATGAGAGTGACTTATAAGTATAAACGTCAAGATGACATATACAAAATTGTAAACAAAAAAAAAATCTTTTTTATTACAAAGCGCACATCAGGTTTCAAACCTCAGATATATCACACTGTTAAATTTATATGTGTCTTATTTAAAAAACAATATTTTATATACCTATAATATTTGAAAAACTAAAAGTGGTAATCATGTATATGAAAAACATGACAATTAGTGAATTTTAATTTTATTCAAAATTTTGTCATTAACAAATTTTAGTAAACCTGAATAAATGTTGCTAAAATTTTGGGAGTCTGATCTAGAGTTAATATTTGGTGTAAAAACATTAATACAAAGAGTTTCTAGAAATAATCTCTTAGTCAAATTAGATTCTTTATACAAGATGTTAGTTCGATCAAATAGTATGGAATGACCAGTAGTATATACATGTGATGCTAATTTACATGCATTAGGTTTATTTCGGGCATCACTTTTATGTTGTGTATTACGTTCTCTAATTCTTTGTTTAGTTTGACCTATGTAGAATTTTTTACAATCATTACATACTATTATCATTACTATTTCTGGTAAACATACAAATAATTTAGGCCCTCAGTCTATGACACATACATCTGTCACATTAACTAATGAAGCTAATGAAAACAATAGACATGATTTTGATAAAAGTAATACAAACAATTATAACATTCTCACTGAAGAATTGATAAATGATTTTTTAGTTAATTTGACTGATGTTGTTATTCCTCCAGATGTAAAAGAGGTTTTGGCTTTAGGACCTAATTTCTCGCTACCTACAGATCCTACCAATATTGCCGTTGAAACTGTTTTAGCAGAATGTGAGGATATTCTTACTGTCATAGATGATCCTGATAAAGACTATTATAGATCTGAAATTACATATTTTATAACTAATTATTTAAAAAATCACCGCCATAACTTACAGTATAATAAAATAGACAAAAAATGCAAGAATTTCTTGAAACAAAACGAACATCTAATCATTACAAAGTCAGATAAAAGCAATGTAACAGTTGTTATGGATAAAAATGAATATAACAATAAAATGGCTGAACTCTTAAATGATATTAGCACTTATAAACAAATTAATAGAGATCCCACATTTTCCTATGAACGAAAAACTAACAAATTACTTAATAATCTTAAAGTTAAGAATTACATTAATGAAGTTGAATATAAAAAACTCATTAAACATAACTCAGTCCCATCTAGGATATATGGTATACCTAAAATACATAAAGAAAACATACCTTTAAGGCCCATAGTATCTAGTATTGATAGCCATAGTAGATGTTTGGCTAAATTCATGTCCATTATTTTAGACATTTCATTTAAAACATATAACAAATATAAACTAGTAGATACATTTGAATTTGCAAGAAAAGTTAATAATCTCACTATTCCAGAAAACCATATTTTAGTTTCCTTTGATGTTGTGAGTCTTTTTACGAACATACCTACAAATTTGACAATTGACATTATTAGAGATAATTGGTCACTTATCAGGGATCACACTAACATTCCATGTGATGATTTCATTGAATTGTTGGAGTGGTTATTTGATAGTGTGCATTTCACTTTTAATGGACGTCATTTTGTGCAGACTTTTGGTACACCAATGGGGTCCCCTTTGTCACCTAGTATAGCCGATATCATTATGAATACTATGATTGATTATGTAATAACAACTTCAAATGTTAATATCAATTTTATTTACCACTACGTAGATGATATCATTGCTTTAGTACCTATCTATGAGGTTGAACATCTGTTAAACGCTTTCAATTCTTACAATGACCATTTGCGCTTTACAATTGAAAAAGAAAATAATAACTCTATCTCTTTCTTAGACTCCCTGATCACACACAATAACAGTGTCATAAAATTAAGGTGGTATAGAAAACTAACAAATTCAAACCGTCTATTGAACTACCATTCTAATTGTCCAAAAAAATATAAAATTAATCTTATTAAGAGTCTAAAAAGTAGAATATTAAACATTACACATCCTGATTTTCAACATGATGATTTAGTAATTTTGAGAAACATATTGATAAAAAATAATTTTCCTATGGCTTTAGTAAATCAATTTCTTTTTTCCACATCTAACATTAGTTATGTTAATAATCGTATAATAAATCTAGTCATTGAAAACCCTTCAGTTCAACTAAATAATGATAACATTGAGCCTCTAAAATATAAAAAAATATCTTATATACCAGGCCTTACTAACCATATTAGGGATTTATTTAAGGAAAAAGTATCCATAGCATACACATCAGCTAATTCTGTCTCAAAATTATTTACACCACTTAAAGATAAATTAGATTTGACATATAATAGTAATGTGGTTTACGGTTTAGTATGTAATGATTGTAAAAAATTCTACATAGGTCAAACTAAACAAAGAATTAGAGAACGTAATACACAACATAAAAGTGATGCCCGAAATAAACCTAATGCATGTAAATTAGCATCACATGTATATACTACTGGTCATTCCATACTATTTGATCGAACTAACATCTTGTATAAAGAATCTAATTTGACTAAGAGATTATTTCTAGAAACTCTTTGTATTAATGTTTTTACACCAAATATTAACTCTAGATCAGACTCCCAAAATTTTAGCAACATTTATTCAGGTTTACTAAAATTTGTTAATGACAAAATTTTGAATAAAATTAAAATTCACTAATTGTCATGTTTTTCATATACATGATTACCACTTTTAGTTTTTCAAATATTATAGGTATATAAAATATTGTTTTTTAAATAAGACACATATAAATTTAACAGTGTGATATATCTGAGGTTTGAAACCTGATGTGCGCTTTGTAATAAAAAAGATTTTTTTTTTTGTTTACAATTTTGTATATGTCATCTTGACGTTTATACTTATAAGTCACTCTCATATTATGTAAAATTGTTAATGTTCGTCAAACCCATATATTTTATGTCCTAGTGTGGCAATTGTAAGATAATTTATAGTTAACTTAACAGTTGTCCCTAATTTAAGTATTTTGTAGATCTGATGAAGGAATAAATATATTTCCGAAACGTTATTAAGCCAACAATTGTGTTTTGAATCAACTATCCAGCCCAAAATTCTACTTTTATTAAAGTAGTAATTATTTCATATTATACTATATTTGCTAATTATCAGTAATTATATCTTTAATCTAACTATATATATATATATATATATATAGAAACCAACTGTCGTATCCTTCTACTTATTTCAAATTGTACCCAGTCGTCGGTAATAGGATGTAAGAAGAAAAACAAACTCAAATTACAACGCTAACGTTTCGTACATTTAATCAATGCACTTTATCAAAGCTACAACATGATTAAAAACACATATAACACAGTCAGTAAAATTAAATTATATAACAGCTATTTATTTACCTTAGTAATTTATTGTAGAGATAAAAACATATGAAATGTAAATGATGTTTACGCTACTCACATAGTAATTTATATATGGTATTTAATACTTTATTCTTCGGACATTATGTTATACTCATTTATATGTTCTCAACAAACGAGACCGTGATCATCTATAAGTTAGCACGTATGTATGTATCTTATTTTAAAAATTATATTATTTTCTTGCGAATAACAAAAACATCACCCACAAAAAAAAAACAAGCAGACACAAAGCAAACCGAGGTCATTACACTAACAATATAATACACGTATATACCCAATACTCAAAAGATAAAATCTATACAACAATTAACAACTATTATAAATTCAAATGAATGGAAGAATACAATTATTATTATTACTTTATGACCCCTGCATATACATTCAATATTTGTAACGCTGAATCATCTTTGACATTGATAGTATACTGGGACTTATATATATTTATTTTCTCAAGAAACAATCTCTTAGTGAGATTATTTTCCTTATCTAAAATTTCCGGGCTGTCAAAATCAAACTCATGGTCAAACTCAAAATGATGTCTTGATAACGCTGTTTGTTCTCTTTTATTTCTATTTCTATCAAAGCAATCTTGTTTATGATTTTGTATTCTTCTAGATAAGTATTGCTTCGTTTGGCCCACATAAACTCCTTCGCATTGCTTGCAACTTATTCTATATATGATATTAGAAGCAGACTGTAATGAGATTGGATCTTTCAATTTAGTAAAAAGATTTGCTATTGTTTTTGAATTGTAAGTTGTTAGACATGTGTCATTGTTTTTAAGAATTCTTATCAAACTAGGTGTCAAATCTTTTATGTATGGTAAACTAAAATATCTCTTATTCTTGTTAATTTTTTGTATCCCTTGTGAACTATCAATGTCCCCAACCTCATTGCCCATAGTGCGGCTCCTTGGAACAACACCATTATTGCCATATAATGGTGTTGTTCCAAGAATAGAATGGTTATCCCAGGGGGTTCATAGACACGGTGTTATATGGCAATAATGGTGTTGTTCCAAGGAGCCGCACTATGGGCAATGAGGTTGGGGACATTGATAGTTCACAAGGGATACAAAAAATTAACAAGAATAAGAGATATTTTAGTTTACCATACATAAAAGATTTGACACCTAGTTTGATAAGAATTCTTAAAAACAATGACACATGTCTAACAACTTACAATTCAAAAACAATAGCAAATCTTTTTACTAAATTGAAAGATCCAATCTCATTACAGTCTGCTTCTAATATCATATATAGAATAAGTTGCAAGCAATGCGAAGGAGTTTATGTGGACCAAACGAAGCAATACTTATCTAGAAGAATACAAAATCATAAACAAGATTGCTTTGATAGAAATAGAAATAAAAGAGAACAAACAGCGTTATCAAGACATCATTTTGAGTTTGACCATGAGTTTGATTTTGACAGCCCGGAAATTTTAGATAAGGAAAATAATCTCACTAAGAGATTGTTTCTTGAGAAAATAAATATATATAAGTCCCAGTATACTATCAATGTCAAAGATGATTCAGCGTTACAAATATTGAATGTATATGCAGGGGTCATAAAGTAATAATAATAATTGTATTCTTCCATTCATTTGAATTTATAATAGTTGTTAATTGTTGTATAGATTTTATCTTTTGAGTATTGGGTATATACGTGTATTATATTGTTAGTGTAATGACCTCGGTTTGCTTTGTGTCTGCTTGTTTTTTTTTTGTGGGTGATGTTTTTGTTATTCGCAAGAAAATAATATAATTTTTAAAATAAGATACATACATACGTGCTAACTTATAGATGATCACGGTCTCGTTTGTTGAGAACATATAAATGAGTATAACATAATGTCCGAAGAATAAAGTATTAAATACCATATATAAATTACTATGTGAGTAGCGTAAACATCATTTACATTTCATATGTTTTTATCTCTACAATAAATTACTAAGGTAAATAAATAGCTGTTATATAATTTAATTTTACTGACTGTGTTATATGTGTTTTTAATCATGTTGTAGCTTTGATAAAGTGCATTGATTAAATGTACGAAACGTTAGCGTTGTAATTTGAGTTTGTTTTTCTTCTTACATCCTATTACCGACGACTGGGTACAATTATATATATATATATATAATGCAAGGGTACCAATTTAAATTAATTATATATATATATATTGTCAAGCAATATGAGTGGGCGTAGCACATACATACACACACAAACACATACTTTCTCACATAATATACGTGTATGTTAAAGTTCTGGATTGGAAGTTGGGAAATTGGAAGGGTACCATCAATTTTTTTAATGGCTATTAAACATCTGCAATATTACCTCTAAAAGCGTCTTTATATGATGAGGTAGAGGATTTTTATCGTACAATCGGGTGCTTTATACTCGAATGAGTGCTAGTATTGTGAACATTTCGCTTGATGTTAACACGCATTTAAATTAAACTACAAATAATATGTGTACGCCAACACAACCTAGAATGTTCGAGGAGACATTTTATTTAGTGAGCTTCAAAAATTGATGAAAGATTTTATTTGCATGCGTGGTTGGTATTTTTATAGTTATAGGGCAATGCGTTTAATGTAAATCCAACATATTTGTTCTTCTATTGTTGAATTGATGCTCAGATGGAACTTTTATTGACTTTTTTGATCGTACTGGAGAATTATCATTCTATATGACCCACCTTTATTCTGAAAGTAATGCTATTAAAAATTTGTATTGTATATAGCAACAGAATTAATGTGAAATTATATCTACATGGATACAAATATGCTAATAATAATTCTGTATGGATATTAAATATAATATTTGGCTTGTAACATGAAAGAGGGATGAATTCACAAAACGCTTTATGGAAATTCAAAATTAGCAGTTGATAAAGAGTTTTGTGTATAAAGACACATATACTGCAAAGAAACTTGGTTTAATTGAAATAAAATTTGGCTTCTCCCAAGAATGTTATTTTTTTATATTGAAGGACGAAGGGATTTATTTACCCAAGTTGAAATATTTTAGCTTTAGTTTGAAAAAGAAAAATATAAAAAGTATTTTTCTAAAGTAACATTTAGGTCTCCTGCATTTTATTCCAGCTTAAAAAATAAATAAATTGAATTGGGTGAATTTTGTTGTAGCCGTTCTCAATCTGAAACCAATTTTTTTATCCGGCTAATTTGTTGATGTTGAAAAGCCACAAGTCAAATATCTGTGCTATATTGTGCACTTTAGTTGTTTCATGGAATAACAATGGTATTGTTTGCTTCAAAATAAAACAAGCCACTTACTGGTTGTGTAACAAAAAGTTGTTGTTTTGAAATTACTTTTGTACGTTTTCTAAAAACAAGAAATATGCATTGCAACCTTCGTGACCTCTTTTACAATCTCCTGAGTTTGAGTTTAAATTAAAAAGCGTGTATCGGAATGATGGACTCTTTCGTTTCACTAACGCCAATTTCTGGAAATAATTTTAGCTTTTGATTGCTGACCTCGGTAACCATCGGTGGCTATGACACTGTTGTAAATTGTTGAAAAATCAAATCTATATAATGTGCAGCATCAAAATTAACTTGTGCGGTTTAAAGACCCTCATTCCTTTGTTATTAATATGTCGAGCTTTTTGCAGCCTCTTCCATGCAAATATTCTTATATGTTTGCATTGGTGAAACAACATTCTTAAAAGAAGGTACTCGTGATGAACTATAAATGCGTTTCTTCTCAGTCTTGTATTGACAATATTCTTAACATTAGTCCCCAAGTGCTTGCTGTAGAGTACCACTATAAAAAATCTTTTAATGCATAAACGATTAAAGATTTGATCCCGCTTTTAACTTGCTTTGTGTATAACCTAATGGTCAACAGTTGCAACACAGAGTCTTTAAACATAATAGCAAAGAAATATCATCAATTTTGAAAATATACGACGTAGATACTTCCCTAGCTACTAAATACTTCTACACGATATATATCGTATCTCAACATTTTGAATTTTTAAATGAATCAATGAAATTTTAAAAGTAATGTTAAACAGACTTATTCTTCTCAGCAACAGTGAACATATGAAACAGGAGAAATAAATCCTCCAAAGGGCTCTTTTTTTAAACTATTATATCCAAGGAAAGGGCATCATGTCAAAATACAAGAAAAGGAAGCTATTCAAAAGATGTGGTTGAAATTTTGAATAACTTCTGTTACAGAACTGACAAAAAAATAACATTGAAGTGACAATTTATACTTATTCAACATTCCTTTGCTTCTAGCATGAAATCTGGTCGATGTCTCTTCTTCTGTTTTCGGCGTATGTTGACGGGAGACTAGTTTATATTTAGTTTAGTGTAACAGCTAAAGAAATTGTGAATATTATGTTATATAATATGGTGATGTTATATAGGGTGTAGCATCTAAGATGCCTCGGACCGTAGCTCCTCTATCATACAATATATCGAAAAAACTCTATAAGAAAAATTATCCATAATTACAATCGCAATTTTCCTAAAATACTTTTGGTCGTCAGTGCCGTGCCGTATTCCAGTGGCGTATCAAACCTTTGTTTTTTTTAGTGGAACAATATATATTTTATGGCTGATTCGGAAAGCCCTTGAAGAGTACTTTTTTTTCTTATGTAACGTCATACCGCTAACTTTAGCGGTTTCGCTGTTATAACGGTTTTTCTTCGCAGTTAAACCATACTTCGACATTTTTTTTGGCAGGAACTAAATTGTACGCGACGCACAGTGGTTCCAAATCGACATTTTTTTGCCAAAAATCTGTAACTTTGTCATCTTTGGACCGATTTTCATAAAATTTGGTATGAGTACTGCTAAATAGTTGAAGTTTAATATGAACAATTAAAAACTATGAAAATATTATTACTGTATTAAAAAAAATATCTACATATGAAGATATGTAATTAATTGCATATATTTCACCTTAAAAGATTAAATTATAAAAACTAATATAATAAACACTACTTTTTAATATAACAATTATAATAATGATGTATACAGAGTGTTTCAAAAAGAATTATATGTAGCTGTTTATAAATTTTTCACATAAAAATATGATATTCGGCATTTTTTAAATGCGGATAAAGTGACATAAATTTTATCCACGTGTTAAAAGTAATAGGTGAAATGATACAGTCACAACTTCCGAAATAATAATAAAAGTTAAATCAATTATAAAGTAAGCGGTACATAACGTTATACAAAATACCTCTTTTTACGTTATTCATCACTATCTAGTAAATTTAGTGCTTCTTCATCGAGTTCTATATGCTTCGGTGTATGTTGTCTTCTAAGACCACTTATAAATGGATCCGATGAGCATAGTAAAGTATGAAAAACATCTTCATTCGTAGCTGTTCTCGAACATTTTCTAGAATGATGCAGTCGGAATTTTTTATAGTCCTTGTTTCTAGATTCTTGAGCATCTTCACATATTTGTCCAAGAGGTAATATTGAATTGTATGTAATGATGCTCTCTCCATGAATAAGTACTTTATGAACTGAAGATGGCATATAGTACCAATTGTATTTGTTTACATAGAGTTCAGCTGTGGATCGTGCGTATACACCAAACTTTCTCGGATTTATTTTCCTACCGCACGACAAAGTTTGAAGTATAATATAAAATCTTCTTATTAGTGTTTCATCAACTCCTGTTATTTGGGATGTACAAGAGGAATTGGCAAAAAATCTTCTTGCAGTATTTCCGTCATTGGTATTGCCGCTAACTTGACGGGGTTTGTCAATTATTAAACCAAATTCATTACGGAAACGATCCTGCACAAGTTGCTTTTTAGCCGCTTTTAGTTTTTTAATTTCTTCGGTGGTAGCAGACCATTTTTGGAACGGTAGATTATAGGATACATGAAGTACTAATTCCATAAACCGAATCCAGGCATACAAAGTTGAAAGACCAAACCTGAAAGTTTCTTCTCTTTCTGGTTTTTGACTTACTCGTGCAAGATCATTCATTTCACTAGGTTTGGCAAGACATACATTACAGTTAGCACTCGATGGAGTATTCGTCAAACCTTGAACAACTTTACCATCGACCATAGTAAAATATAATGTGTGTTTTATAGAAAATGTTGCTGTATTTATTAGCACGGAGGATGATGTTAATGCAAGTATTTGAGATTCGGTATCTGTAACTATACTCCTAGTTTTCTCAGGAGTTTCTTTTGCAAACTCTATAAGGATAGGACGACAAAAACGTACTGACGAAGGCGATGGATTCTGCCAAATGACACTTTCATCCACTCACTAACAAGCTTAGGTAAGTGGTACGAGCGATGCTATCAGTAGATTTGCATCTGATACTAATTGGCTTTCACTTGATAAAATTTGTTTGTACTCGCTTTGTCCAGAAGAACCATCACATCCCCACTTACAGTATAAAATCAATCTTGCGTCACCACCAGGGAGATTAATGGAATCAAGCATCAATAATCTAGTAACTGTGTGATCTAAAAGAGACTGCAATTTTATTTTAGCACGTATATCACTTATGTCCATGTTATCTGGATAACACTGGGTTTTCGCTTCGAGCACGTACTTGTACGCTGGAAACAATTTGAGGTTTTTATCTGTAATACATTTTCTAAAGTACTCATACTGTTGTTTAGTTAAATCTAGATCTAATAACAATGCAAGTGCTTCGTCATTCGAATAAGGCACCACAGATATCTTTTCTTCTATTAAATTCTTATGAAGCCCATCCAAGGTTTCTGTCGGCATAGAGCGTAACTGTTCAATAATGGCAGCATGTTTAGATTTTCCAATTGATTTTAGGCCTTGTATATAGGAATGGTGAATATGATCCAACCCAGATTCCTGAAATAGTCTAATGGCTTGTCTGTGCTTACTTCTGGCCGATGATAATTCATAATCTTTGCACGGTCTTCCTCGTTTACTTGCATGTGATGTAGATGGGGCCTCCTCTTCATCGAATTGTATACGAAAATCGCCATTGAACCACTCAGCATATCTTGTCAAAAATATGTCTTTAGATCTGCCAGCTTTATTCCATCGCTGTTTGAATTCTGGCAACAATTTTTTTTGAATTCTTGCAACAGTACAGGTGTTATTTGCTTCAGTTAAACCAGGAAACCTTTCTTTGATGTACATATGCACTGTACTTATGTGCTTTCCATGTTCTATTAAACGAACACATAACTCGCGTTTATTAATATTTATATAACTCGTGTTTTCTATTTAAGTTGTTTTAATATGAAGAAAGATGTTGAAAACAATGTAATACAGGTTTCTACAAAACTAACATTTGTATCTTTTGTGCTAGCTTTTATACTTAGTACTTACCACAAGAATATCACAAAATGTATTTTGGTGCAAATAGAAAAATAATGTTGATTCTAGAAATTTGCGGTTGTTGTGATTGTTTTTATTATGCCTGTAACAAACACGGATTTGGTTAATAACGATATTTTCTACCTTATCAACTACTAATATATTTTGATGCTATAAATATGCGGCATATGCCATAAATAAAAATATCAGATAGGTACCTATTATCTATCTTTACGTGTACGCCACATACAATAACAACATTTAAGCAGGAATGTTTATACTTAATATATTTTTAGAGTTTTATAATCTTTATAATGTATGTACCTTAGAGGGCACATATAGAATTTTATTTTATTCATGTAATTAAAAACATATATTGTAAGTATTTACGCTATGCATTAGAAACTCATAATATGCAAGCGCGCTCCTGTTCCCAATTTTTTAATTTTCACATAGAAATGCAGCGAAATGCAGTATGAGTTTTAGTACATTTTTAGACAAATATATTAGCTTCCAAATGTAGTAAATAGCTTGACCCGGGCAAACCCGGCGAGTAGTTAAAAGTTTAGTTAAAGTAGTTATTATCTAATTTTCAGCACAGGTGTGAAGAAACGATTCTATAAAGGAAACTAATGTATTTTTTAATTAGGAAGTTATAGGTCTGGAAAGTAGATGAAACACTCGCTCTACTGATATATAACACATTAGTAAATATTTATAAAGTATTATTAGCTTATTTCACTACACATTCAATGCACGCGCGTATGCCTTTCTCGGGAATAATCGGAACGCTCAACTTTAAGGCACTGTAAAACAATAGCGGAAGCTTCAAACAAAAAGCAAATTTGGTAAATAATACTTTAGTATGTACACTTTACTATAGTAACAATTTCGAACATCAAAGATGACATCGCCAAAATGCATTTTTGGCAAATCTCTATATGGACTGAAACCACTGTGCGACGTTTGGATTTAAACTTTTTGGAATAGACTAAGACCACGTCTACCTACTCTTAATTTTTTTTCAAGTGATTTAAGGAAAGAAGATAATTTTTGATTGGGCTTTGCTAATAGTCACTTTTTTTCTAAAATATCAAATGGGAAGCATATAAAATAATTACATCGTTGGATAATCGAATAATCGAAATTCCATGTTGGTCTTAGTCTATCCCTAAATTCGAAATCCAAAGGCCGGTACAATTTAGTTCCTGCCAAAAAAAATGTCGAAGTATGGTTTAACTGCGAAGGAAAACCGTTATAACAGCGAAACCGCTAAAGTTAGCGGTATGACGTTACATATGAAAAAAAGTACTCTTCAAGGGCTTTCCGAATCAGCCATAAAATATATATTGTTCCATTTAAAAAAATATAGGTTTGATACGCCACTAGAATACGGCACGGCACTGATGACTAAAAATATTTTAGGAAAATTGCAATTGTAATTATGGACAATTTTTCTCTTAGACTTTTTTCGAAATATTGTATGATAGAGGAGCTACGGTCCGAGGCATCTTAGGTGCTACACCCTGTATATGTCATGATATTGTTGTTATTCTGGCACCTGCTTTGTTGCTATGTAAGCATTGAGGGTGTATTAGCTTTGTACTTGCTTCTATGTGACATCCAACAGATGGAAATATAACAGACATTATCTAGTATTTTAATACAATGTATTACATGACAAGGCAGACACCACTGGATGATTCTGAATCATAATGGATTTGCAGATTCTGGGGTTGCAGTAATAAGGATTAAATTAATAAATAAATAAACATTTACTGTCCAACAGATCGCTCTATAAAAAGGACAACAAACATAAATATCTTAGACAACGTTAAGCTTACAAAAAAAGCATTATAAACAAATTAAAGTAATTACAATAATTTCAAAAAAATAAATAAAGAAGAAAGTTATTTAATACGATAGAAAAGCCTTTCCCAAGATATTGAAGTATTTAAACAAATTATGCTTACATCATACGTAAACATACAGGAACCCATGCAGTCTCCAACAGAGTATTTTATGCTCTTACATCGTTATGTCAATTATTACATTGCTGTATTTAGACTCTCCAGCGCGTTAAAGTTGATATCAATGTGATGCTATCAAGTTAAAACTTCGGCACGTAGAAACAATTGACCCAGTGCAAGGATGAATTCAAACGAGCATAAGGGGTATTCTTAGGGGGATTCATGAATAATGTAACGTCGATAGTAAAAGAGGAGACGATGCGGTTTCATTCAAGAAGCCAGGAAGTAATACGTAACGACATCTGTGAAAGCCTAGGACTCGGATTATAAAATAGAATTTTGGTAAATGACAAACGAATATCATAGGAACACAGAAATTGCAAAATGAAGGGCACGTAATATGCTGCAATAAAGAAAGGAACAAAGTGAAGTTCTAGATAGCAGTACAATACAAATCCGAAACATATATACCAGGATTTCGAGATGTTAAATTATGTGTTCGTAGAAGTACATATAAAATTTTCAATTTCAAATGACGCGAAAAAATGGCTTTTAAATAAATGCGAACAACGTGTTGAATTACTTATACCTTTATAAAACAAATTTTCACTTTAACTATGCTTGGAATTGCACTTGCACTGGCAAAGAAGTAAAAAAAATGAGGTGTGACCATCACACGACTTTCTTATACTTATAAGCGTGTCAAATTATACATAAGTTGTTCTAAATTGTTTTAAATACTTTTGTCGTAGAAAAATAATCCGAAAAATAAACCTGTAAGTGTGTTACTTCAAGTCCAAATTTTAAGAAGTTTTTTATACAAACAATATTCAAAATCCTATTCTAAATACTTCTTTTCACAAAACTCCATCTAATGCATACTTTGCGATATATTTGAAAAAAAGTGCAACTGGCTAAGAGTAGAAGTACTACTTCCGATCCGAATTTCGAAATTTTATTTATTCAAAAAATATTACAAATCTAGCTCTAAATACTTCTGTACTCTTGACAAATATATATAGAATGCGTAATTTACGACATATTTGCATATTTCCGTAGAGCAAAAGTGTTACTTTCGGTCCGAATTTTGAAATGTTTTTTATACAAAAAGTATTGAAATTATGTTCTAAATACTTTCATACTCGTAATGTGCCTGCCTAAAAGGCAAATAATATATATATTGTGGTAGTTCACCAGCATCAATCAACAATAATATGTGAGAAGTACTAGTATTAACCAACCATACTGTATATGTGTTTTTTGTGAGAATAAAAAATGAAAGTTTGAAATGTATAATAGATCGAATTTTAATTAAGTAAATAGCTGTTGGAATATTTGATTTATATTTAAACTAATTGTGAGAATATTAAATGGGTATTTTCTTGTTTCTTCATGTATCGTGCAAAGTTGGTTGCATATCGGATAACATTGTGGTGTTCTACTTGCATCGAGCATAGTTGGTTGCCTATCAGGTTATTTTGTTGCATTAATTTTATCCAGTTCTGAAATTAGAATTTTAAATATTACTTGATGTATTTTCATATGAAATATTATTTTGTAAAAGCTTGTTTAATTAACACTATTGAAAAGTAGAGATAATTAGTGTGATTTTTGAAATATAAATGTAATAAAATGATGTATAGTTTGCGCGCCTAGATTCAAATATGAGATGTGTCAGATTTTGACATTTTAAATAATTATGTTATAGTATTGGGTAATCGTTTGCCGAAGTGTGTTAAAGGTTTTAAAAAAATAAAGTAAAGAATTAAAATGATAAATTTTTGGAATTTATAAAGGTATTTAAAATATTCAAGTACAAATTAAAATATGTTTTGGATTAATAAAATGTGTGTACAAAGATCATTGGATGTTGAAAATTAATGAATTATTGCCAAGGATATGAGGGATAAATAAGAGAAAAGATTCTAAAAAAATTTGAGAAAGCAGCGGATGTATTTTCGGGAAGACTAAGTTTTTCTCCGATAAGTACATAGTAAAGTTATCAATTATAGCGTAAAAGTGTACAAGAAGTGATTAAGTTAAAGTGGAGAAGAAAGCTGATATTTATTTTAGGAGATTTAAATAATTTCTAGAATATTACAAATTATAATTATACTAATATACTGAAGGATATAAGAAGTGAGGTTTAATGTTAATATAAACTAAATAAGAGAAGACTTTTAAGAAGTTGAGAAGTAAACATATAAATACAAAATTATTATAAAAAACTTACCATATTGATGAAAATCCAAGAAGAATAATTCATAATCAGCCAGAGAATTATTATATAGGAGAGTCGATTGAGTTCCAGTATTAGAACTAGTATTTCAGTCCAGGAAAAGAAGAATTTGAGTATTTCAAGCAAGCAGTTTGAATTCGAGTATTCCAGGTGTGAGAGAATCTGAGGTGCACTAGGATAGCAGTTCGAACACAGGTGTTCCAGTCCAGGAGAGAATTAATCCGAGAGAATACAATTATCTAAGGTACAGCATATTAGCAGTCGAAGGTTCGAGTATTCCAGGTGATATCAGAATTGGAGGTGTAACAGGATAGCAATTCAATCCAGTCCACGATCCGAGCATTCCAGAAAGATAGGTAAAGAATAGGATCAACATCTTCGTAGCCAGTAAATGTCGTCTTAGAGCTATAAAGAAAATCTTTTGGAGAACAAGAAAGAATACCAGTTTATAATTTTTGACAGGTCGTATAATTATTTGGAATAATCTGAATTTAAGCAGTTTCGAATATAGTATAATTTATCAGAACTTAGAAGACACATGAATAATCGTATGAATTACCGTAAATGATAATTAATAACGGATATTTTGTATTTTTATTTTACAACATTAATTTTTGACATCCTATTAAACATTATAGAACTCAAAGAAACTGATTGGCAAACCAAACACTAAATAAGTTATGTGTGAAATTGATTATTAACAAGAACTATACAGTATTTTAAAAAAAAATAGTATTAAAAAATACTTACTTGATTGCATTCATATCTGTAATATTTATAAGTTCGTATATACATAAATTTCCATAAAGTTGGTTAAACAGGCTTGATACTTCCGTATATGTTTGTTGGAATTGTAATGAATTACCACCATCTGTATTATAATTTATCTTGTGCATTAAACAAATAGTTTTGATATATTTTTTTAAAATTTGGTATGTTAGGAAGGATCTTGAATTAAATTGATGTGAAATAAATGACGCTTAATGTATTAACCTATAAATAGGAAGATATATGTCAGTGATTATATACATTATTAGAGAAGTATTTTAATACATACCTTGATATTGTATTCTTTGTAAGTGATAATTGAAGATAGACTAGATACACATATAATTAATCACTTGAGTATTACTGTTATATCAAATATGATTTACGAATTAAAGAAATATAAGATGCAAATATAACATGATACTTGTTGGTGTTGAATAAAATACAAATAGGCAACTGTTCGATATTTATGAATCAAGTGAAGTTAGTAACATGTAAGTATAGTAAAGTTAAATGTTTTAAACAATATCTGAGTTAGTTATGGGCATAATAATAATATACCTGAGATAAATAGAAAATTGTTATAAAAATTACATTGAATTTATCACATTTTCTTAATAACGGTAATAAATACAGGGATTAGTCACATAGTTAAAATAAAGATTTTGAAATTACTAAAGTGTAATTATACTCTTATTAATTAAAGGTATTGCTACAATATATTCGCATAAAACTGATTTTCGATTAGAGTGAAAGACCTATTTCCGGTAAAAATTTCGAAGAACTTTTTTAATAAAATGCTTCTCAAATTTAACTTTGAGTACATATGAATTCTTTATAAATTTGTTTAAACTTAGTAGTTGACGAAATATTGGCAAAATTCGATTTCTTCACTGAAGTAAACTACTACTTCCGGTCTGTCGATTTTACTGAAAATCTAATCAGATCTCAAGAGGAAGATTATACTCGTAAATACAAAATTTAGAATTGATATCTATAGCCGTTTGACCGCTATCGTGGTCACACACACACACACACGCGCGCGCGCGCGCGCTCGCACATACACCACTGCAAGAGCGGACGTAAGTAAAATTTCTGCATTAGCTCCCCAGTTTGAACCAGCCAACTTCTGTAATATTTCAAACATTCACAAAACACACTATTATTGATATTACGCATTAAAGTTTATAAAATTTTGCATTTTGCAATATCTTTCAAGCATGACATAAAATGACGTTGTAGTAAAATCATTTCTACTGTAATGAGTGATGGAAATTGTACTTTCCAGATCCAAAAATATTCACTAAGTGACAAAATACGGACAACTTCAAAACAAAAAGAGTATACACAGTATTCCTAAAGTCTATTTCACAAATTTAGAAATAACATCTTTCTTCAATTATATATTGACAACTGTTCTTAGATAATACTATATAGGTTTTAAAATCATAGACTATCTTTACTATAAAATGCTATAAAATTTTGATATCATTGTTATGATGTGTTTTATTCCAAATTGAATATTCATTTAAATTTTATTTATTTGAAAATAATATTCAATAACATTTACAAACATTTACTTTAGATGCACTAAAAGTTTAAAATATCTCTTAGGTAGAAATACTGGTAAGGCAATTATAATAATCATAATTAAACAAAGATGCTCTATTTTTTCTAATATTATTTAATTAATAGTGGTATATAATTATATATTGTTTATTGTATAAAAGTGATATTGGAGTCAACTATACATTGTCTTTCATTTTATTTCTTGTTCTACTGACAGTGATTTATTTATGACCGATGTTTATTGTTTCTACGCCATTGCGTAAATACATGTGTTGTGTTAGTGCTCTTTTTTAGTTCTTCTTTTCCTTCGCTTCTGAACACCCATAAAATAGCAGTTCACTAAACAACAGATCCGCAAAGTATTAACTCGTAAATTTCAGTAAACTGAAGACTCTGGTAAGTAATAAACGCGACGATATCCGTTCTATTCTCTGCCGCCTTTATAAAAGCGAGCAGAAGATAAGATGAAATTTTCATTATCTTTTCATAATGTCGTATTAGGTAAATATGAAGGTTCATGTTGTATCCACAATACATAATTATAAACAGTGTAGGCTCATCGCTGTTTGGGAGCGCCTTGAAAGCAAAATTAATATGTTAATACTTAATTTTCTTGTCAAGCAATCTCGCGATGTATTGATCTTTTCTGAAGGAAATGTCTAAAATAATTTACTAAAAATATTACTTTCGGATGTTCTATGTCATACAAACACACAATTACTATATACAAGGTTAGTCAAAAGTATGGAATGGGCGATTTATTTCCGTAAATATAAACTTTATAACAAAATGTCTTTAATATTAGTTTTTTTACTAATTATTCTCCATTCCTTAGCCTAATCCTTGTTTTTGTATGTAAACGCATATCCATGATAACGAATTTTTTTTTAAATGGCAATCAAGCAGTTTTTTTGCTGATTTTTATTCCTCTTTTTTTTCTTGAAATGACTTGATATTTCCTTTCACACACTTGAATAAGAAAATTTCAGATAAAATATTCAATGCGACAATTCCGCTAAAAATGCAACTACAGACGCGTGTTTCCAACTGGTTGGTTCTCGTCAGTGCAGTGTAGCCAAGGAATGATATGGTATAACCATGGAGATGAAAATCATCAAGCAGAGACACATACAGGAGACATACTACCAAATGAGGCTTCGGTCAGATTGAGGATTCATCTAAACGTCGCCGCGAGTTAGACATTGTCCACCTGTGTACCACCTGAACCCCTAGTATATGAAATAAAGAGATAATATGCAACTTCAGACACGTGTTTCAATTTTATTGATTCTCATCAGTGCAGTGTAGC
Organism: Amphimallon solstitiale; assembly: GCA_963170755.1. Classification (NCBI taxonomy): domain Eukaryota; kingdom Metazoa; phylum Arthropoda; class Insecta; order Coleoptera; family Scarabaeidae; genus Amphimallon; species Amphimallon solstitiale. The sequence continues at coordinate 600,773 of OY720682.1, read as the reverse complement.
CAAGGAATAAGACGGAAGAGCCTTGGAGATGAAAAGCATCAATCAGAGATATCTACAGAAAATTTATTGATTCTTTTTATCTTCAAGGCTGTCCCGTAGCCATAGAATACTATGGCTACACTGCACAGTTGAGAATCAATAAGTTCGAAACACGTGTCTGCAGTTGCATCGAAATTTCCCCATGAATTTCTTTTTGTATTATTCCTAGGTCCGCATTAACATTTTACAATGTATAGACATGCTTCGAATTTATTTATACCTACCAAGCAATACAAAAATGTATTTATACAGATATCGTCATTAATACGTATTTGTAAATAAAAATAAATTAACTTGAATTGAAATGTATTAAATTTCTATTGTGAAATTGAATATGTCGTACTTGTGTTACATAAATTGTTTTTAGAATTTTTAAATATTATTAAATGCCAACAGATTGCCGACTATGTAAATAAATCCTTAGATTTAGATGTATTTCTTCGCAATGAAAAGCGCCGATTGAGATAATCAATGATTAGTCTTAATGAATGTTTAGTTAACCTAATATTCCAATCAGTATTCAAAAAACCGGGCTTTAATATGCTAGTAAAAAATTTTATAATTACTTTACAATTTGCCTACATAGATGTTTGTTAAGACATAGTAAAATAATTAAAATAAGTGAAAATCTCAAAGAACAAACGCAAATAAAAAAAAATATCGCCAACATTAATAAAAGAAATTACAGCTGTAATATGTAACTTATATCAAATACACCAGTCTATACGTTGCGAACTCTACACAATGAATTCTTAGAATTAGAGGCATTTCTTGGTATTTAAAAACGCCCGTAAGAAATAATCAAAGACAAGTTAACCGAATTTTTTAATCGGATGTAGTCAAACCGGGGCTTAGTATGCTACTAAAAATTATTTTATATTTTGTCCAAATAGATATTTATTAGAAGATGGTTTATAATAATTGAATTAAAAGAGATGAATTTAATAAATAAAGCATATTTTAAATCTATGTTGCTGCTCTAGAATATTTAATATTTCAAACAAGAATTAGTTTAGATGGTACTTTATACATTATGTCGATATTTGAATAAAAATATAGTAATAAGAAACTAATACATTAATAATTTTGCGCAAATTATACATTAATGCTATTACTTACTTATAAATTACATAGGCTTGAAATAATATTAACTTCATGAGGATGAATCACCTAAAGGCATGTATTATACTACGTGTTTAAAGTCAAAATTGTTTTAGAATAAACTTTATCTTTATACATTTAATATCCCTTATTATAACTTTAATATAAATCTGGAAATGTTCCCTATTGATTTTGATATTCTATTGAATATATAACAATGCACTTAAATCGATGTTGATGAAAGGCATCTGGTGTTAGTTATCTTTGGTCCGATGTTAACAATTAACGTGGTTATGTGTAGTTCACGAAACCCTATTACGAAGTTAATACAACTATGAAATTTCATTATTGCTTTGCAGCATAATAAGCCGACCATAAAGTTCCATTTTATGAAGGTAAATTGGAGTTTATTGCTGTATGGAGCATACTATTATTGCGCCCTCGAAGCCTTGTCTGTACGTTATACCCATAATAAGTATCAATTAAGAATAAATATATTTCCGTTTAGGGAAAGTCATCCCCCTCCATAAATATTTTAAAATAATATAATTCCACTAGTAGTAAAGCAGCAATGATTTTCCTGTGATATTTTTGAAAACTATATGTACTAGTCTGAATAGAAGTTTGATTATTATTATGAAATTATCAAAGTATACAAAGATCTTTTGTAAATAGAAAAATTAAAAATTAATTTTAATTTAGATTTGGTAAAGCTCTGGCGAACAGAGATTAATATTCCTATTTAATTTATATTTAAAAAGCAACTTTTATCAGTGTATAAGGTATTCATGATAATTACTGAAGTTATCTCAGTAATTACTATAACATTAGGGGACTTAACATATTATTTATTCAGGAGACCTGAAATAATGAAAGCTGAACACAATATCCACGGCGGAACCTATGCAATAAGTGTTCTATATTATGGCCTCAATAATTCACTAATTACATAAATGTTTTACTAGGATATACACATGTTGTTGTACCATAATGAAACTTCCTTCTTTGTATGCGGTGGTCTAATGCTTAATAAAAAACAATATTTTACGTTTTCAAGAAAGAATCAATCATCTACATCAAATAGTGTCATATTTTCGATCTCGTGTTTGATAGGCTAGTCCGCTGTATACTAATTTGAGTATTGAAAGAAGTGGTTACTTATAGCTTGCACGGAAGAAAGAAACTTTGGAAGCTATCTTTCTCATGGCTTTTTCTTGTGAAATACTTCATCTTATTCTTAAACAAGTCCAATTATAGATACCTACTTGCATTTTGAAAAAAAAATAGTTGCAAAATATCTTTCCAGAAATAAGGTGTGTATATGTATAAAGTAAATAATATAAAAGTATAGAGAATAATACGAATTAATTAATAAAACTAAACATCACATTTTACCTAATAACAGAATAAGTTTGCTTTCCTTTTTTAGTAATTTTTCTATTAAAAAATACAAAAATAAAAGGCAAAAAGCACAAAGAACAAATTCAAATCCATAAAATAACGCCAATATTATTAGAACCAAATGTACCAATTTAGATGTACAAGCAGATATGTTGCTAACATTATATAATAGATTCATAAACACTGGTTATTACCGCATTGAAAAACGCCGGGTAGGGATAATCAACGATTAGCTTTAATCAATGCTTAGTTAACCCAGTATTTTAATTAGTGTTAAAAAACCGGCTTTCAATATTATAAGAACCTACGACCCTGCAGATATTTAAAACTAAGCTAATTTTTTCAATTTATTTAAAACGTTCAGTTATTCTCACATACCTATAGCAAACATTTTCTGCAAGAGTAATTTTCGGAATTTATCCTGATTCTGGAAGTGATCCTTCTAGTGCTTTCTGGTGTGATAAATTTGCAAACTAGGAGGTTGAGTGAAAATTTGTACGCACCGAGATCGGTGTTTTTCTTGTTCTACTGAGTTATCGAGTACCCTTCGCCTTTAATGGTGTCGACGTGAAATAACAAAGCCATCAAGTTCTCTTATGCACAAAATAATTGCATTAGGTGGCTAGTGTCTATGAAAGTTTAAGACACATAATAATCATTTGTTTATTGTACAGAATATAATGTAATAATCCAATTAATTTATAAATAATAATTTGTGAAATGCAATATATAAATGACAAGGATATAAATCAAACCATATCAACCCCATGTATGGCGATGTAGTTCAAGTTCATATGAATGAAAAGTTATCTAACAATTTAAGATATAAGTAATAAATAGATGAGTAGTAGCTGTCATTCAAAGAAAATATACTCAAGAAGCAACTGTTCAATTAATACTAGGTCAGGCTCCTTTTGGTGTTGAAGAACATCACTTCCATACAGCAAAAGTATCTCATCAGGGATTACAAGAACTGTGTATATTATTCATTCTCATATAAAGAAACATAGGGGTATTTCAAAATTAAAAATTATGCATAACTACGATTAATTTTGTGCATTCTTCACTTAATAGTTCAAGAATGTAATTCAAAAGCTTAGATTCTTGTTGTCGTTTAGAATTTTATTTGTTAATTAAGATTAGAATGTAAATTCTAATTGCCATGTTTGTTTCTTATTTATTTAGTTTAGTTCAAGATGTCAATAATAACATTCTCTTAATTACGGGCGCCCCCCTAACCAGGGTCAATATTTAAAACTATAAATTATTTCTTAATTTTAAATTTAATATAATAATGCCACTCAATAGTTCTAAATAATTTAATATTTAAAAGATATTTTTAGATAATGGCCTGATATTAAAGCTGTTACGTTAAATTTTGAACAGTACTGTATATTCCAGAATTTGTGACCATTTATTTTGGTAGAGTTATTGTTTTGTTCTGTTGTCATGTTTACGTTTGCAACCTACGCTAGAAGTGTTTTTATTCATTACTTTAATTTATCTAGTGGTAACGAACGTCTATAATTATAGTTTAAACATGAATCAGTTAAATTTATGATTTATGGGTTGTCCCGTCATCTGTTGGAGAAAACTATCTTTATCGTTTAATAAATGTCTACCTTCGAGGTTTTTCTAGCGTGTTATAGACAACCGAGTAGCTGAGGCATATGCAACCTTGGTTACGTTCGTCTAATTTTTCGTTAATTTTTCATTACGTAAGCACTTCTTACTTTCTTTTGATTAGAGAATTTTCTTTTTATTTCTTTTCCCTCCTTTGTAATTAGTAGGCTTCTTCTTACTTTCTTTTGGTTTATAATTATCGACGGTGTAATTAAGTTGTAAGTGGTGTCACAACTGTAACAGATTAGTTTCCGTCTTTGTCGTTGAGTTCTCTTATCGTAGGAATTGGGCGTCACCTGATTCATTTTGCATTTTGTCGTTATTTGAACTGGAAGCAGATGATTATTACGGCCATTATCTATTCACTGCAAATTTTTAATGCAAATTACCATTTTGTTCTGTGGGAATTACGCTATTTAGCGGATGAAGTTGTAGTGATGATCAATATTTATTCCGTTTGAGTATTGTTTTTAACGTACCGTCAGATAATTAATGGATGCAGTCGATTTAAATCACATCTGGAGGGACGTAGCAAAGCAGTTAAAGAAACAAGTTTTACTAAATAATTAATAATCGACATATCTTTATGATTTTTTGATATAATATATATATATATATATATATACCATAGTAGTATCCCTGAGTTTATTGTTAATTAAGAAGATAGGTCTTTTTTTTTAGAAGAACCACAATTGAACTCAAAAGAATAATTAATAAGATTACTTAAAGTCAAAATAACGTTATTTACATCTTATAAATAGCGACATAAATCGACGTAATATTATGTATATAAATATGACGATTTTAAAGACTGAATATATATAAAACAGTTGCAACAATCGCGAACCAAAAACCAAGTGACAAAAAAATTGTGTATAAAATCTAACTGGCCTTTCCTATGCTTCACAAGCAGCTAGGAAAAATCCAACAATACAAAGGATAGCTTCGAGATATTCCTGGTAATGCTATTCCAATAAATCTTATCAGAAGTAATTTCACAAATTTGCTGAAAATTCCAATTAAAATCTAATTAACAACTTAAAAAGCAATAAATAAACATATAAATGAACAATTCTACTATTATATGAATAAAAATATAACTATAACAATACATTTAAAAATTGAATATCTTCTTGGTAGTAGTGGCATACAATGAAATAAAAGTAATAACAATATGACAACTGGTTGTCATTTAGAAAATATTGACAAATATAGAATGTAAATCAAAATGTATAACTGAAAATGTAATCAAATAAGCATATGGCTGTTAGGTAAACCTATGCCGTTTGATAGGATTGCATAAGTAATACCGATTGTCCTATGCTTATTTGCTTTCATTTACATTTATACATGACTGATTTTACATTCTATATTTGTTATAATATCAACAGCTCTACTCGTAATTTTTAATTACATAGTTGCGTCGTTATTATTTATATAATTACATTAACTGAACAGTTTGTGGTAAACCCAAGCCTTTTGATGAAACTATATAAGTAATACCGACAGTCCTATGCTTATTTGATTACATTTTCATTTATACATTTTGATTTACATTCTATATTTGTCAATGTTTTCTAAATGACAACCAGTTGTCATATTGTTATTACTTTTATTTCATTGTATGCCACTACTACCAAGAAGATATTCAATTTTTCAATACATTTGTATATTTGGCAATGAATTGTAATATATTTTATTAACTGCCTGGTTGAAATTAGGCATTACACAGTATTAAGAAGTGCACTGTTGTTTTACACTTGGACATTTTAAGGTAATACTATATTATATTATTCAACACATATTAGTGCCTCACCATACACCTTCTTTGTCATGCTGCACTGACGAAACCAAACTAGGTAGAGACATATATGTCTGTAGCTACAAACACATCTTAACACATACATAGTTGCATCGTTGATTGTTTGTGTATTTCAATCAAATTGTACATGTTTAGGTAAACCTAAGCCGTTTGATAGGATTGCATAAGTAATACCGATTGTCCTATGCTTATTTGCTTTCATTTGCATTTATACATGACTGATTTTACATTCTATATTTGTTGTAATATCAACAGCTCTACTCGTAATTTTTAATTACATAGTTGCGTCGTTATTATTTATATAATTATATTAACTGAACAGTTTGTGGTAAACCCGAGCCTTTTGATGGAACTATATAAGTAATACCGACAGTCCTATGCTTATTTGATTACATTTGATTTATACATTTTGATTTACATTCTATATTTGTCAATGTTTTCTAAATGACAACCAGCTGTCATATTGTTATTAATTTTATTTCATTGTATGCCACTACTACCAAGAAGATATACAATTTTTCAATACATTTGTATATTTGACAAAGAATTGTAATATATTTTATAACAATACATCTATATCGTATGTAATATTTGACTGAATAGCAGAGATAAACAACGTGTATTAAATTTAACATGACATTATGGAATTTAAAATCCGAAACGAATTCACGTTATTAATAATGTTTACATACATATAATTATAGTTTATTTTATATTTATAAACTGATGAAATATTAGCATTGCAACTATCGTGCATTTATCTTGCAATACATGTTATATTGATTGAATATTACAATATTTCCCACAGTACCTACTTGTAGAAATATTTTTGTTCGTCTGTATTATCACAGTATCAAATTGAATATTTGTGATAAACAAGTTGATTCATTCTTCTTGTAAACAGAGACGCTTCCCTATGTATATGTATACATCTAGTGGGATACCATACATTATCGAAGAAGTAAGTTTTCACCTGAGCTCTACTTACAACTTGAGCGCATGTTTATAGCCGCTATATTTCATGTATTTTTTATAACGTCTGAAAAGTTTACGCTTTCAGTATATGAAGTAATTAATAGTTTTCCCGTTGAATAAATGCAAAATTTATTATTTCAAACTAAGAAAGTGCTATCTATGATGATGTTAATGCAAAGCAACTAGTAGGCAAGATTTATTTTGATGATATTTTTAGTTTTACTTCAATAATTAAGTTCGTTAGTATATTCAGGTCGGTATATAATAATAATTTTTCGGCCCATTTCGAGGGACTTGTCTCCACTGGTACGTTTAAAACGCAAGGGTCAGTAGTAGCAGTATGTAATGGCGCTTGTTGAGTGTTAAGTAAGCTAAATATCCTAAAGGTAGCTAAAGGGTGAAGAATCCCCAAAACTCTTTCTAACCCACCTATACCTATGACTTCACCTTTCACTCGGAACTTAGCCGGTTCAGTTGAAGATAGCCGAGGTTTCAAAACACGTGAAAGAATTGGCACCACTCATAAGTTAAAGTCTGTCAAAATCATGCGTGTTATGAAACCTCTAGTTAAAGTATATCAAGTAGCAAATAAAATGTACAAGCTCACAAAAAAAACAACCTCGGTTTATTAAGTGGCCGGCAAATATATAACTTCAAACACTAATAAAAAAAAATTGATCAACAGGTATACCTATTTACATTAAAAAGTGATATTAACCCCTTCGCTACTATGTATCCAAATGTGCTGAAAATTGTTTTAGAGCTTTTATGTCCGAAAAAATAGTTCAGTTACTTTATAACTGGACAAATGAAAGAGTTAGGCAGTATTTGATAGAAGAGGGCACCCAAAAGGTCCACTCTGTCTTATGGAAAGACGTCATTTTGGAAGAAATGTATGTATTTCTAGCATTGAACTTATATATGGGCATAGTACGTCTTCCTACAATACATGACTACTAGGTACGAGATTTCTTATTTTCTCGGCCCAAAATATTTTGCTTAGAAATCATGGATCATATTTCATGTTTGTTCATAATGTATAACTAACCGAATCAAAATATTTTTTTTTAATTAATAAATATATATCATCGCTTCGTACTCTTTTTATTGCGCACGCCATGACCTTTCCAACCCTAACTTACGATTTGCTTTACGTACATATTTTCCCATAGTCTGAAACAACCTTTCAGTAGCTACCTAAATATGTAATAAAAATACCAGTAACGATCCCCAGGATGTTTGAAGAATAATGAGATAGTTTTGTAAATTTTACTTTTGGATAATTTTGTCGAACAATAAATAGTTATGATTATTTCCTTCACCTGTCAAATTTAAATTTTGTCCAATCACAATCAAAACTGAAGTTGAAATTAACCAATGAACGGTACCGGTTCTTGATATCAGCGACTATTACAAATCGACTATTCAAATGTAGGTAACAAATCAGGTATGTATTTTTTCATTAAGTGACAAACGTGTCAAATAGATGAAAATGTCCGACAAAAAGAGATTTAGCGATGTTTCGGATGAAATTATTGATAATCACATCGATTTGACAACTCATTTTTTATTATGAAACTTGGTTTAGGAAATAATCTTAACCCAGATAAAGCCGAAATTATGTTTTTCAAAAATTTTTGAATCTTTCTTTCAAATTTAATTGAATATATCATAGTAAGTGACTTTGCATAGATTTTGTTTAATCCTTTTTTATACTTTTTTCAAAAATTGATGTCCTTTATAAAGGACGGTGGCCATTTAAACAACTACTGTAAAATATTTGTTGGTAAAAAATTACAAAATATTGACTATGGTTATGAAAACAATGTTCAAGTATGAAAATTATATTTGATCTTATTCACATGCCATAGTAATTATACATTATTTGCTATGATAATACAAAAAACATTCTTTTGGGTGTAATGCTAATTTACATTTTTTACAGGAAAAGTTACATTTTTTATGACAGTATCCACATCGTGTTTGATTTTCTTGATATACAACAAGATGGTCTACACCGTCAAACCTTGAATATTGATGCAAATTTACAGACGATCTACTTGGACCTCTTTTTGTTGTTTTTTTGAATGATTCTAAGATTCCAACTGCCACAGCTCTTCTAAAGCCTAGATGATCTAACTTCCCTCCTTTGTGTCTGTAAAGCTGCCACGAATTTTGTTCAGCCATATCCACACATTGACTTATTAGAGGAAAATACCATTTCTTTCCTCTAATGGATACTCTATACAGACTAATATTTTCATCGGCTCTATCGACACCACCCATGTTCTCGTTATAATGTTTTATAATTTTGGGTTGCTCGACGTATATGCTCTTTTTTTCGGCTCGTGAAAATCTTTTTACTTGGCCTGTCGGTAATACTTGGCAGTTATTAGATGCAATGGTCACCACACTATTGTCATGCCATTTGCACACTACTGTTTTATTGTCATCGCTGCAGGCATATTCAAAATATCCTCTTTCGTGTTTTTTTATTTTACTGGAATGAACTAATTTACATTCTTTAGGAATTCTGTTTTCTCTAATTGTTCCAGTTCCTTTTATACCCCTTGCCGCTAGTTGATCCAACAATGGAACCGATGTGAAGAAATTGTCGAAATATAAATCATAAGGCATATTGTTACTTTTTTCTTCTAAAATATCGGCAAATTGTAAAACAACACAGGATCCTAACCCTAAATATTTGTATTCTTGAGGTAGGACTGTGGAGGAGCCTTGATAAGGTTCAAACCACTCAATAAAACCGAGTCTACTTGTACCCATCCACAATTTATAGCCCCATCTTATAGGCTTTCCACGAATAAATTGTTTGGTGCCATGACGGCCATAATACGGCACCATCGACTCATCGATGCTGTGAATTTCTTCATGTGGTGCAAGATTTATAAATCGTTGATTTAAAATTTTGATGAGTGGTCTGATTTTAGCAAATTTGTCGGCTTGGTCCAAATTAGTGTTGTCGCAGCAATGAATGTTTTGCATAATAAATCTGAATCTATTACGAGACATTGCCTCACACACTAAAGTGTTATTAGAATCCAAATTATTTTCCCAATACATCTCACGCCTTGGCAGACAAACATATCCACTCAACAGAAGTATGCCTATAAAGCACCGCATCTCATTATGATTGATGTCACCAATCCTGTTGTTTTGATTGGCGTATGTATTTGAATAATGTACAAGTAAGTCTATTATTTCGTTATCAAAAAATTGGAAAAATGCTTCTACTGGTCCTATTTCACATTTTTCTTCATTATTAGGAACCCAGACCGGCATATTTGAAACTATATCTTTGTTTGACCAAGTCTTATTTTGGCGATTACTACCACTATCAGATCTGCTAGTAGAACATACCTGTTTTTTTCTTTTTACAAACGTTGATAAAGGCAGATTATCTTCACTATCGCTGGAGCTGCCGTCGTAACGATCATTAGAACGTAAAATTTCTGCCTCTGATCGTAAATGACTTCCTGGTAAGTTAGCAAGCAACACATTGTCTTCAGCTCCACTGTCTTCATCGGTCAGTTGGCTGTTAGCATTTTCCGGTGGAAGAATGACGATACCTTCTGGAATATTTTTGATATGGTCGATCTTCTCAATCTCTTCAAGAATTTCGTTCAAAGACAGAGGTTTCTTCCAGTAACTAAAAAGTGCAACACAATAATTGGTAGTATAAGTTGCCACCGTCCTTTATAAAGGACAGTAACAGTTACAGCGAATTATCATAAAAATTACATGCAAATTAAAAAAGAAATTGATGGGTAAGCAAAATATAACATATTTAAAAAGGATCGGTAGCGTGAAACTAAAGAAAGGCTTTCAAATACAAAAAAAAATCCTACCTCCAATTATCCATGCTGGTGGTCACAACAAACCTTCATATATTAAATCTCGCAAGTGACAAAAGCAGACGTTTAAAACATTGCAGCGAGCTGTAATACTGTTAAGTGAGATTTCTGTAATAGAATACAACTATAGCCATCTAGTGCATAACTTGAAAATTATTAATTTTACAGGTTCCTAATACTTGTCTTTTAAAAGGACGGTGGCAATATTTGGGTTAACAAATATAGCTCGAGCTTGATAAGTAGTCGACTATTACATTGTTTCAATTTTTCTCGTGTGCCTCCTAATTTGACTTAACCAAAATTGGCATTAATAATTAAAGACTAAAGCCCTCGAGCTAAAGCTCTCGTGCTCTAGTCAAATTAATGCCAATTTTGGTCTCGTCAAATTGACCGTAGCGCACACTCGAAAAATTGATCACAATGAATTAGTCGACTATTTGTCAAGCTCTCGTTATATTACCTTTGATCATTATAACTTTAATATTATAATATTGTAAGACAATCCGACTAAAATGATCCCTAGCGCTTGTTTGAGTAGTCAAATGCCATGGTCAATTAGCTGAAATATTTAACTTGATAATAGCTTAGGAAATGAATGTAAATCATTTTACACGACAGATTATCCATCTCTCCAGAACATTACTTCTATTAAGTGATAAGCGAAGGAAGAATTGTTATGAAAACTATTCCAGATTCTTTTTCTTCACAAAAAAAATAGATTGCTTTAAGCACAGAGTCCCATTATAAGTGATAACTTTGTAATTAGATGTAGTTTACTATTAACTGGTAAATTGATTTCTTCGTTAAGACCAAAAGGAGCACATCGACTCTGATAAGAAAACAGTTTTTTTCCAAATATTTACCAAATTTTGCATTGCAATCATATTTGTTAAGTATAAAACTATTTATTCTTATAGAGAAAGAGTTTTCTTGCAAGTACTTTTCTAATTGTGCGTTATATATTAATTTATTAAGAATAGAATAACATATTACGCAATAAATTTTGTAAGTAGCATAATACGCAGGATTGGAAAGGTTACGCACGAAGCCGCAAAGCAGCGAGTGCTTTATTCCATACAGTATAATATGCTATTACAAGTTAAATTACCTAGGACCACTCTTATTAAAATTAAAAGACTATATTGTGTATTTCTAACCAAATTTAAGAGAACGTTTTATTATCATATTCGAAGCATACCTCTACTGATATTATAATAATTTATAGTAACTGCATGTATAGTTATTAAATACATTTACATTATCTTATATGTTACATGATGTGTCGTAATACATTAGTTAACATACGAGGTGTGATCAAATTGAAACGATAATTCTGAAATTTTTCAGAGAGAATTTATTTAATCTACAGCGTTTATACCATTACCTTCAAAGTAGTCTTCCTGCGATATTATACACTTTTGCAAACGCAGTTTTCAGTTTGAGAAGCACTGGCGAAACGTCTGATTGGGTATCACTTTGGATCGATTTGCGATTTTGTCTTTATCTCATCTATTGTTGACAAATGTTGTCCTTTAAGTGTCCCTTTTACTTAAAAAAATAGGAAAAAGTCAAATGGGGGCCATATCCGAAGAATAGAATAGATGCGGCAACAAGACAGTGTTGTGTTTTGCCAAAAACTGTTGGGTAAGCAAAGCGGTATGAGCCGGTGCTTGTCGTAGTGCATTTGACCAGATTTGACATGCGTTATTCGGTCTAGGCTCCTCCGAAAACTTCCACAGAGACATTTAAGCTTTTGTTTCGACATCATAGCCGTATACCCACATTTCGTTACCAGTTAAAACGCATTTAAGCTAGTCTGGGTCCTCAGTCATAATAGTGATTCTTCTATTAGAAAGTGCAATCGCTTTTTGTCCACATTTTCATTATCATCTTCAATGTCATCTCAACATTCCTTAAAGCATCTGTAACATTCATGAACTTGTGGTTGTACCAAATGTTGGAGCATCACCCTGTATATTTAGTTTATATTCAATTTATATTTAAGTTAAGATTGTATGCAAGTAAAAATAACGTCATTATAAAACCGTATATAAATGTGCATTTATAATCTCATTATGCTTCATGACGATTCAGACTGTCAGGGAAACCCTAATGATATTTGTTAAGCAAAGGATAAATTACTTTATTACAACATTAACGTTACTTTTGACAACGGTAGGTTTAGAGTAATTGTATAGTTCCTAGGAATAATATTGTAAATATCTCTTTTAATATCGTTTCCTAATAGATTTTAGCCTTGGAGCGTTAATCCTACTGTTAAGCTCCCATTTAATATCGATGCTGTCTATTGTTATGTATCACGAGGTACCGTTAAGTAATGCGTTTGTAAATTTTAGATATTTACCTAATTACATTTATTGCCAGATTATAATTCTAAGAAACTCATCATCTGTGAAAGTCTCGTAATAACTATTTGCATATCCCATCTCGGGAACCTTCCTTCTTTAATTAATAGCCAGTATTCGTCGTCTTTAACATCTTGAATGCTTCGCTGCACTTAATTCCGTTTTTAACACACAATTTCAGGCAAATTCTTTAATCCGACATTTCGCCACGCAAACAATTAGCACACTGAATAACGCTCGCTTATTCTGTCGTCAAACAGAAAACTAGGCGTCGCAGTTGTGTCAAGTAAGTGACGTGTCTGTCACTAACGGTGCTGTCAACACAGAAAAAAATAATCAATTCGTTATATTAAATACAGCGCGCGAAATTTGAAATTTCTCATTTCAATCTGATCATACTTCGTATATATTAAACCGCTGAATTGTAACAGTTACCTTACTACATTACTTTGCTTTCAAGCGATTTCTGCTAACAGAAATATTTTTGTGACTAAAAATATTTTATATGAAAACTTCTTATTCTTTTGGTTTCTATTTTGCGCATTTAACTTTATTTAATTTGTCTTGAGCTTTTCAATGTATGAATCAAATTTATTTGTCAATAATTATCCTTACTGTATATATAAACATTTTACAATGTTGAAGGCAACACCTTCTTTCGTCAAGGAGAAGAAATTGATGATTGGTTAGATGCTGAACAGATAAGGGTGACATATGGAGATGTCGATTTTAGAAAAAATTGTTCCCTTAAATTAGACCACTAAAAGGTTCAAAAGGCGGCTACCATATTTTGCCCTCTTTCAGACATAGAATAACGCGATATTAAATGTAAAAGGAAATATTTTCTTTCTGATTTGACATCTTATTTCAAATTCCTCGGTAAATAGATGAAATGCAATAAAAATAAACTAGTGGTAAATTAAAACTTAGTAATATATGAAATTATAAATTGTCGACTTTGATGAGAAATATATTGACGGAAAAAAAATCTTCAATATTATTTCATGATAATCATTATTATCATCATACACTTAGCATATATACCGGTTGTGTAATGCAACACTTGATATAGCAAGTCCAAAATACATCAGAATTGCAACGTGGCGTACTGTATCCCCGCTCTCGCTACATTTAACGGTGAAGCATTGACTGGCAATATAGGAGTTATCTCTACTCTCTCGTGTCTTTCGTCGCACTCCCAGTACGGCCAAAGAGTACGACGTTGCAATATTTACCTGGTAATATCAAGTGTTTCATTACACATTTATGTATATACATAAAGAGTTAATTTTTTCTTTGCCGTGTATTCTAATAATTTAATTTTAGTTTTTAGTTTTTTTCGGCATTTTTTTGAATATTAAAACACATATAATTATAAAATGTTTTATTACATTATTTGACGTTTCGGCTCTTAATCGAGCCTTTATCAAAAAAAATGTTTTATACCTAGAATACAGTAACAGTTTTCAATTATTTTAAAATTAGAGGACAAAAAAATAAAATACTTACAACTTAAAGCGGACATCACAAACATTTACATTGTTATAAAAACTTGTTTGTTAAAAAACATTTTTAAAAGCACTTTCTTTTCAAATTTCAAAGCTTTGTTACATTTACATCAGTAGTAATGTTATTATTTATTCCTCTCATTTTTATATTTCTCAAAATATATATAATAAGTGTTTTAATATTCAAAAAAATGCCGAAAAAAACTAAGAGTTAAAATTATTCTTAGTTTTTTCGGCATTTTCTTATTTATATATATATATATATATATATATATATATATAATATATTAAAATTCTTTGTCAATTATACAAATATGTATATTGAAAAAATGAATATCTTCTTGGTAGTAGTGGCAATAATATGATAAGCAATGTAATATAATGTAATAACAAGGACAAGCCGTATTACTTATGCAGTCCCATCAAAAGGTTTAGGTTTACCTAAGACATGTACATTTAATGGAAATATATAAACAATAAACGACGCCACCATGTATGTGTTAAGATGTGTTTGTAGCTACAGACATATATGTTTCTACCTTGTTTAGTTTCGTCAGTGCAGCATAACGAGGAAGGTGTATGTTAAAGCACTAATATGTGTTGATTAAAAAAACCTTAAAATGTAAATCCAATATGTCCAAGTGGAAAACAACAGTGCACTTACTTAATATTATGTAATGCCAAATTTTAACCAGGCAGTTAATAAAATACATTAAAATTCTATGCCAGATATACAAATGTATTGAAAAAATGAATATTTTCTTGGTAGTAGTGCAATAAGCAAAAGTAATAACAAATTGACAACTCGTTGTTATTTAGAAATCCATTGACAAATATAGAATGTAAAATCAAAATGTATAAATGAAACTGTAAACAAATAAGCATAGGACAGTCGGTATTACTTATGCCCTTTCATCAAAAGGTTTAGGTCTATCATAAACTGTTCTATTAATGTAATTACACAAATAATAACGACGCAACTATGTAATTAAAAATTACGAGTAAAGCTGTTGATATTATGACAATATAGAATGTAAAATCAGTCATATGTAAATGAAAATGTAAGCAAATATATATAGATAATTTTGATTGATTTGGTAACAATCAGCCACTTCCACTGATGTGATCCATTATTGAATTGTAGATTTTTTTACTGTTTATAAAACTGAATTTGGGTTTTAGGAGTTTCATTTTATAAATAAAACACACATTTTTCCTTGTGACGTTTCGGACTTTAATTTAGTCCTTCATCAGACCTATTGACAACAAAATATTAATATTATTCACTGTAAAAATGTTACATTTGAATGACGCTTAAGTTCAGCGTGTGTTCTTTTTATATGTAAAACAAAAATAATTTACAAATAAAGTAAAGAGTTTATTATTAAAATAAACCATTAGTTATTATACCTAAAATAAGTAGAAAAAAGAGTTATTTATTTCAAGAATCTTGGAAGAAACATAGCATTAAAATATTACGACGAATTTATGGAGAAGTTTAAGAAATGAATAATAGTGTTAAATAAAAGTTAATTCAATAAATACCAGATTATTTAATTACAAAGATTAGTATCTATTCTACATAAAGGAGTTGATGTATCAGATAGTCATTGGGGATATATTGGAACAAGACAATCAGTAAACTAATAGAACAATCCAAGTGAAGGATCAGATGAACAGGAGTTCGGTTGTTCAGATCGTTATCAGGTCTCAGTGTTATCCTCAAGATAAGAAGGCTTCAATTAAATAGGTACTGTAAATATTAAACGAATCATATAATGCTTATTTGATACTATTTATATTAATTAAAATCGTATTCTTATTTAAAGTATAGGGTATATGTTGTAAAATAATTTGTATTATAGGTATTTTTATTTCATAATATAAAAAGGAATACTTACATAAGTCATGATGTATCTTTCATTCAAATGTCATTGCCCATTTAGTATCTTAATCAATAGTTTCTTTCATTATACATATTTCTATATTCATCAATAGACATTTTATAATTCATGTGTGATTAATACACTTATGTATAAATAAATTCTTAAAACATTGTCTATTTTGGTATTGATATTTCTCACGTTTTATTAATTTGGTTCTTTTAAACGTTGAATAACTCATATTTTGCCTAGAAATAGATTCCATGTCGTTGAGTAAATATTTAGATTTGAATTTTCTATATGACAAAACATTCCATTGTCGATTATTAATTTTTCCACGTATACTAATTAGAAATTTATTAAAATTCATATTGATATTAGTGTTTATTTGTTTCAAATATCATAATTTATTAACCTGTAAAAAAATAAAGAGAGACTAAGTCTACATAACCTTAAAAAAATAAAACATTAAAGTGAGATAATAAGCGCTATAACTTTAAGAAAGCAAATTTTCACAAGTTTTACTCAGAATTACTTTCTGTTGATTGGACTTTCTTTGATACCTTTTGTGACGTTAATGAGGCAACTGATATGTTCAACTTTGTAGTCTACTCTATAATGGACACTTGCATTCCCTATACCCGCCACAACAATAAGCAAAATTTTCCCCTATGGTTTACACAATCTATGAGAAGATCATTGGATTTGAAGCTGTATTATCATCGACGATGAAAGCAGATTGGGAATAATTTCTTCAAACGTGAATTTCAGCGACTACGCACATCTCTTAAAGATGATATTACCACGGTCTATCAAACCTATATTGACAGTATTCAGCATTCTCTCGCTGGTGACCCTAAATCTTTTTGGAAATTTGTATGATCCAAACGTGGGAGCTCCAGAATTCTTGGTAAGCTCTTCAATGGCTACATCGAATTCGACGACCCTCAGCGAATTGTTGATGCTTTTGCGTCTGTTTTCCCTGGTGTATTTTTGCCAGGTGCTGGAAGTTGTTACATTCGAGATTTACATTGAAATTTGCCGTCTCTGAATATTGGGAGAATCACATATGATGATGTGCTGGAACACCTGAAGAAATAAAAGAATAGCTTTACCTCCGGACAATATAATATTCCCAGCTTCCTGCTTCGTGATTGTGCGTCTATTTTTATTCAGCTTCTTTGCAGTATCTATACTTAATTTATCTCTGCAGACATCTGTCTTTCCTCAGTCCTGGAAGGTAGCTTGTATATGTCCTATACACAAACAGGGAGATAAAACAAATATTAATAATTATAGGCCAATATCAATCCTGCCAAACTTCGCAAAGGTGTATGTGGCTAAAATGAGTTTGTTTGGTTTCAGCAACTCACTGTTAACACTTACCTTGCTGAAAGAAGTAACTTCGTAAACTATAATGGCTATACAGATCAAGGATATATGTTTCTACCTCTGGAGTTCCCCAGGGGTCCAATCTTGGACCCTTATTATTTAAGATCTTTGTCAATAATTTGATAACTTCAATCGATTGAAATGTTTTGGCTTATGCGGATGATTTAAAAAAATTTCATCGTATTGATGGGACTCATGATGCTGCCTTCCCTCAAGAGAATTCAGACCGAGTCACACGTTAGTGCTCTTTAAATAAATTGAAGTTGAACATCGAAAAAGGTCGTCATGTTTCGTTTACCAGAAAACCCAGTAGATTTTCTAACAATTATTCTATTGACAACATCGCAATTAACCGCAAAACGCATGTCAAAAATCTCGGACTTACATCTGATAAAAGGCTTACCTTCGCCGATCATGTTGCCCTAGTCACTGCGTCAACATTTCGGGCATTGGGTTTCATTATCCGCACCTGCAGAGATTTCGACAACATAGCTACACTCAAGTCACTTTATTATGCACTGATTGTTAGCAAGTTGGAATATGCTGTTGTCGTGTGGGATCCTATATACAGTTAGTATATTAATGTAATTGAATCAGTACAGGTTCCTAAGGTATTTGTGTTATAAACTAGATACTCCTTACCCTCCTCGTGGATTTGACTATAAGATGTTCTTGGATCGACATGAGGTTGGGTCGCTTGAAGCAAGGCGACACTTAATTAGTGCTAATTTTGTAAAAAAAAAAAAAAAAAACATCATTCTGTCTCTCCGGATTTGTTGCAGAAGTTAACTTTTGAGTGCCTCGTCAAGGCTCAAGTGTGAATGAAGCGCTTCTGCTTCCCACTGCTAGAACGAATATCCTGCTGAGAGCCCCTATGGTGCATTCTGCCAGGAATTTCAATAACCTTGCTGATGATATTTTTCATTAGTTGTATATATTTTAATGTTTGTTGTTGTAAATTTTCACATATGTATTATCTTTATGATTTGTTTGTATTGCCTGTATTGGTGGTGACCTGTTGGGCAATTTAATAAATATTATTATTATTATAAATAATTTATAGGGAGAATAAGAAAATTTCTACTTATAATATCTATAATAATTAGAAAAGGGACTGCAAATTAAACCCTGAAGACTAGGATATAAGCGGTTAAATATTAAAGTAGGTATAGTTTGATTATTCCAATAACAATCATCACATTGTACTGATGTAGTAGAAGTGCCTGTCAGTTAATGTGTTAAAATAACGTGTGATTAATCATTTATTGTTATCACACTTAGACTGCATATAAGCGTATTTTCGTGTCCGGATTGGCACTACTATTACTAAAGTTCATGATTAAAAATAGTAATTTCAAGAATCATAGATTTATTGATTACAAACAAATTATAAAAGAAAGAAATAAGAGTCTGGGTATTAAGTTAATTCATTTCATATTATCTCTTCTTCAGTATCATAGTAATATGATTGGCTTAACTTGGGCTCAATTATTAGCATTAATTATAAGTTTTAAAGGAAAGACTTCTCCTAAACCATAGGAATATATATATATACAAAACTTACTTGTGTTCTCCCAATACTTGACACTAGTGACTAATAGTGAACATAGGTATCCCACTAGTGCCGGTGACTTAATTAGAGCTGATTTTCAGCCATTTCCCATGTGTCAGACAAGGTTTACCTATACTTGTGCTAAGGCGTATAATGCGTTGCCACCGGATTACGGTCGAACAAGAGACACAAACAGTATCTAACGATGTGCAGGCAATACCTCATCAGCCACGATTTCTAAAGCATAAAAGACTTTTTATTTCAAGCAAATGACTTATCTTTTAAAAGGGAAACATTATATCTCACTTCTAGTTTTGCATTACCTTTATCTTTCTTTTACTTTCTTATACGTATTATAAGGAAGTATTGTGATGACGAAAATTTTCAACTTCGAGATTTTTGCATATGTCCACGTTTTGAAGTTCCCTGACATCAAAAAAGTGTTTTTTAAAAAATGTCTCTCTCTGTGTGTGTGTGTCTGTGTGTGTATCCGTGTGTGTGTGACCACGATAGCGCTCAAACCGCTGTAGATATCTATTCCAAATTTTATATTTACGTGTATAATCTCCCTCTTGAGATCTGATTAGTTTTTCAGTAAAATCGGTAGACTGGAAGTAGTAGTTTACTTCAGTAAAAAAATTGAATTTTGCAAATATTTCGTCAATTACTAAGTTTAAACAAATTTGTAAAGAATTCATATGTACTCAAAATTAAATTTGAGAAGCATTTTATTAAAAAAGTTCTTCGAAATTTTTAGTTTTATGCGAATATTTCGCAAGTCATTCCTTTTAGGCAGGCACGTTACAAGTATGAAAATATTTAGAACATAATTTCAAAACCTTTTTTATAAAAAACATTTCAAAATTCGGACCGGAAGTAACACTTTTACTCTACGGAATAGCGACTTTTTGCAAATATGTCGTAAATTACGCATTTTACATATATTTGTCAAGAGTACAGAAGTATTTAGAGCTAGATTTGTAATATTTTTTGTATAAATAAAATTTCGAAATTCGGATCGAAAGTAGTACTTCTACTCTTAGCGAGTAGCTCTTTTTTTTTAAATATCTCGCAAAGTATGCATTAGATGGAGTTTTGTTAAAAGAAGTATTTAGAATAGGATTTTGAATATTGTTTGTATAAAAAACTTCTTAAAATTTGGACTTGAAGTAACACACTTACAGGTTTATTTTTCGGATTATTTTTCTGCGATAAAAGTATTTAAAACAATTCAGAACAACTTATGTATAATTTGAAACGCTTATAAGTATAAGAAAGTCGTGTGGTGGCCACACGTCATTTTTTTCCTTCTTTGCCATCTTACAGCAAGTGCAATTCCTAGCGTAGTTACAGTGAAAATTTGTTTTATAAAGGTATAAGTAATTCAACACGTTGTTCGCATTTATTTAAAAGCCATTTTTCGCGTCATTTGAATTTGAAAATTTTATACTTCTACGAACACATAATTTAACATCTCGAAATCCTGGTATATATGCTTCGGATTTGTATTGTATTGCTGTCTGTATAAATGAAATTTCAAAATTCGGACCGGAAGTAGCATTTTTACGCATAGCGAGTAGCAATTTTTTATAATATCTTGCAAAGTATGCATTCTATAGGGATTTATTAAGAGAATAGAAGTACTTAAAATAGGATTTTGAATAATTTTTATTAAAAAAAATTCTAAATATTCTATAATTTGAAACGCTCATATGTATAAGGAAGTCGTGTGGTGGCCACACCTCATTTTTTTTGAAATGTTTAAAAAATCACTACAATTTATTCGAATTATACGTCTTTCTTACATAAAATGAATGAGATTACACGACTCATCAAATACTGTATACACTTTTTATATATGCAACTGATGTATTAAATCTTATTCTTATTCTTAAAATGACACAGAAAAAATTTTAATCAATTTGCCAGCGCTCAAACAAGAGCACATATCCTTGCCGAGGTTATGACTATCTAATATTGCTTCAGGAATGAAATTTAAAGATCCTTGAAATTATATGTTACTTACAATTGACTAAATTTTACAAGAACTCACTGCACAAGGTGTGGTTTCGTTAATATAACGCTGTAAGAGCATATAATGCCGGCTACATTTACGAGTAAATCGTATACGAGCCTACGATTCGTAGAAAAAATCGTAGGTGTAAATGTAAACTCGTAACTCGTATATGATTGTCAAAATGAATAGAGTTGAATCTGATTTTGTTAGGAGTTAGTAGAATTAAAACTAAAATGCCAAAACCTAAAGTATTTTTAAGGAGTCCCCATTTTATTTAGGATATGCGAGATATTCTATCATAAAACTATAAAAATGCCGGACTCCGATATTAAATCACACAAATGAATGTAGAATGGAGTACGTGGCACAAACATTAAATTTACATTGCATCAATACAATAAGTTCAAACAAAACATATAATGAAATCGACCTACGCAAATACAAGTAATAGTAATAATTGATTAAATTCAAATATTACGTACAAAATTATTTACTCTAAATTATATTTTTTAAAAAAATATTTCAGACAAGAATGTATTCTAAAAGTTATATATTATGAGAGTAACTGTTTGAAAAAGCAACGAATATTATTTGAAACCAGTATTCGTTACTTCGGATCTTATCGAGTAACGAATACTTTAGTAACGGATAGTTACATTTGCAACACCACTACACAAAACTAAAGAATATCGAGGTATTAACGCCAGGAGTAAAGCTTATAAAGCAATTGCTGATATAATGAACATTAGTATCGATGCAGTTAAAAAAATTAATAATTTGCGCGCCACTTATAATCAAAAGAAGCAGTGTAGAAAATGTGTTGTAATTCATTCTCATGAAATTTTTGTAGTCACATGCTTTCTAACAGGTGTTGTACCAACCCTGCATCTATTACAAAAGTTTTTTTTTGTAGTGTTTCTTTTACCAAAATCCGACCCTTTTTAAATCGCATGCGACTATTATGCTTTTTCATAATTATATTATTAGCAAAAGAATACACATATACGCTTTCTTTTACTTGGAGCCATTTTTAAAGTACTTTATTCAATATGATACTTATGAGATTAAGTGTAGTATTGTACTCGTATAAGAGTACTCGTGAATGTAAAGCCGGCTTAATACTTTGTTGGAGATTGCAGTTTATATGTGTTTACATTTGGATATAAATGTAATATTTATGTAAATAATACATTATTATCTTCGCACATGTTTGTCATAGTTCAATAACTATGTCATTTATTTTTGGAAAATTACTGTAATTACTTTAAATAGTTTTAATGCTTTTTTGTACGCCCAACATTGTCTTTAATATAATATATTTGTTGTCTTTTATATACAGCGACCTGTTAGGCAATAAATAATTCATTTATTTAACAAAAACACTAAAACACCTTTACCATACTGAAGCGCAAAGAACTAAATACGTATTTCGACAACTATGTTGTCATCTTCAGTAGCACTTATTAAAAATTGAGTTGTCTATACAGCGTAGCGTATACAGAATAACACTCAGTGTCTTGGATACGTAGGCCAGGTTGTTTGAAATTTCGTGCGTGAACAAGCCCTTGCAGATGCAAGTCCTCTTCGTCCTTAGTTTCTAAATTATATAACTTGGCAAATATCTCTGATTAGTGCTCGTTATTTATATTTTCAAAGAATATTAATTTGCAGCTACCGGAAGTTTCAATAGACTTAATAAGCACAACATTATCCTTATAGTTGGTGTACTCACGTTCTTTTACTGCAGAAAACGCAAATTTACACTACCCACTTTTTGCATTATTGGTTGTATTTATCGACTCCTTTTGATAATGCTCCTATTATATTCATAACAATTAACAACAACTAAACAGAACAGCTGATGGGCGATTACAGATGAAAGGTAATGTAACGCAACCAGCACCACCTAGCGCGCGGGAAAACTACCAGAAAGCAGAAAGGATACAAGGCACTGACTTTTAGCTTTCCTGCACTCAGTGATAATTAACGTAATTATTTTTTTTCAATTTCTGTGGCGGTTCATGTATCTTTACTGCGCCCAACGATAAAACATAGTTTGAAGTGATAGTTTCGGAAAAAACATGCATGTGCTGAAAAACATTACTTGTACCTTTTCTGCAATGAGCAATTCAAATATACCGGGTGTCTTAGCGGAGCGGTAAAGTCCATTATTGGTACCTAATAATGTAGATAGCGAATAATTTTTAATACAACAAGAAAATGGGTGTGCTTAAAACCACACGGCAGAAGTGAAAGCTTCATCAAGGCGAGGTTAATAATATGAAATCCAACTTTTTTTTTTCGTTCTATATTACATTAGGGCCATCCTGCATCGACGAATTCAGTTGCTGAGATTTAGTGTGATTCTTTTGACGATATTTCTTCACGCGCGCAATGGACAATTCCCTTTTTCGTTTTATTTTGTCATCGATTTGATTTTCTTCATCCATCCTGTGTAACAGAAAAGAATTAAATGCTTATAAATTCGTATATAATGAGCAATTAAAGCAATGCTCTATTCTCAACGTTTCTGTTTTGCATTGACATACAAATTATAGTAAATGCGTGTGGACGTTATTTAACACCCGGACTATACTGATTAGTTTCCGAGTCATCCATATCATTTTAATAAAAATGCTAAAACTTACCTGAGCGCGAAATATTATATTATATTATTATAGCGATAATGTCTCATACACACACAACACATTTTTTTGGTTAACCGTCCGCGAAGTTACCAATTAGCGAACTCAACACAGTCCGCGAAATATTCGCGTGGGTGTACGAACAACTTTAAAGGGTTCCTCGACGGAGAGATTTTCCGATGCGCTTCTGGGTTGGTTCGGACGCATGTATATATATATATATATTGTGGTAGTTCTCCAGCATCAACCAACAATACTATATGGAAAATACTAGTACTAACCAACCATACTGTATATGGATTTTTAATGAGAATAAAGAATGAGAGTTGAAATGTTTAGTAGATCGAATTTCAATTAAATAAATAGCTGTTAGAATATTTGAGTTATACTTAAACTAATTGTGATAATGTTAAATGTATATTTTCTTGTTTTCATCATGCATCGTGCATAGGTGGTTGCCTATCAAGTTACATTGTTGCATTGATTTTGTCCAGTTCTGAAATTAGAGATTTAAATATTACTTGATGTATTTTTATATGAAATATTATTTTGTAAAAGCTTGTTTAATTAAAACTATTGATAAGTAGTGATAATTAGTGTGAATTTTGAAATATAAATGCAATAAAATGATGTATAGTTTGCGCGCCTAGATTCAAATTTGAGATGTGTCAGATTTTGACATTTAAATAATTATGTTATAGTAATCGGTATTCATTTGCCGAAGCGTATTAAAAGTTTTTAAAAATAAAGTAAAGAATTAAAATGGTCAATTTTTGGAATTTAAAAAGGTATTTTAAATATTCAAGCACAAATTAAAATATGTATTGGATTAATAAAATGTGTGTATAAAGATCATTGGATGTTGAGAATTAATGAATTATTGCCAAGGATATGAGGCATAAATAAAAAAAAGATTATAAAATTTTGTTGAAGAAAGCGGTTGTGTTTCTCGGAAAGACAAAGTTCTTCTCCGATAGCACATATAAAAAGTATCTAAAATAACGTAAAAGTGTGATAATAGTGTAATAGTTTATGTGGAGAAGAAAGTTATTTTTTTTTTAGGAGAATAAAATTTGTTATCTAGGATAATACAAATTACTTTATACGGTGATATTAAAAAAGGATTGAAAGAAAAGGATTTACTCCTATAAATTAAATACGAGAAGTGAGTTATAAATAATTTGTTAATCAAGCATACAGATAAAAATACTTACCATATTGATGTAAATCCGAGAAGAATTTTAATAATTAGCAAGGAAAGTATTATATAGGAGAATAGATTGAATTCCAGTAATACACTCAGTATTCCAATACAAGAGAAGATTAGTTCGAGGTTCATCATATAAGCAGTCCATATAAGCAGAAGATTAATCCGAGATTCATCATATTAGCAGTCCATAGTCCGATATTCCAATTACGAGTATTCCAGTACAATAGAGATTTAATCCGAAGTTCATCATATTAGCAGTCCATAGTTCGAGATTCCAGTTACATCCAAGGTTCGAGTATTCCAGGGGATACTAATATCTAAGGTACGACAGGATAGCGGTTCAATCCAGGTACTAACGTTCCAGTGAAACAGAGAAATAATCCAAGGTACATCATAATAACAATCCAAAATCCGAGTATCCCGGAAAGACAGATAAAGAATTGGAACACATCATCGTAGCCAGGAAATTTCGTCAAAGAATTATAAAGAAAATTTGTTGGAGTACAAGAAAGAATGCCGGTATATAAAATCTGACAGGTCGTATTATTAATTGAAATAATTTGTATACGTGTAATTACATATAGAGTATAATTTATCCAAGAGTTTGAAAACACATAATTTATTCTAAAATTTACTGGAAGTGATTAAAATCACAGATATTTAGAATCTCTAATTCACAGCATTAATTTTTGACATCCTATTAATTTTTTAGAATACACAGAATGTGTCATAAGTAGAAAACTATTTTCTTTTACGGAAAAGAAACTGATTGGCAACCCAAATACATAATAAGTTTGTGTGTATATAATAATATATAAGTACTATACAGTATTTTAAAAATAGTCAAAATTCTTTCATATTTGAGTGCATTTATAGCTAAATTCTTATATACAAAAATACTTAATAAGTTGGTTGAACAAGCTTGAAATTTTCACATATGTTTTTTTTTATGATATTGTATAAATTTCCATCATCAAATTATAACTGTTTTGTTCATTAAACAAATACTTTGGAGATATTTCTTTTATTTGGTATGTTAGAAAGAATCTGATATTATTCTGTTGTGAAATAAATGATGCTAAGGATTATAACTTACAAATAGGAAGATCTATGTCAGTAATAAACTATATAATTAGAGAAGTATCATACCTTGAAATAGTATCCATTTAAAGTGATACTTTAAGATAACTTGATGCACATATAATTAATCACTTGAATATTACGGTTATATTGAATATAATTCACAAATTATAGGAAAATAGATATACGAATGTCACATCACATTTATTGGTGTTGAATAACTTATGATTAGGCAACTGTTCGATCTTTATTATGAATAAAGAGAAGTTAGTTACATGTAAGTATTGAAATGTTCAATGTTATAAACAATATCTGAGTTGGTTTATGGGCGTAATAATATAAAACCTGAGATAAACAGAGAATAGAAGAAAAAAATATTACATTGTATTTTCATAATTTGTCTAGTTAAAGGAAAATTAATACAGGAATCAGTCATATAGTTATAATAAAGATTTTGAATTTACCTGAATGTAATTATACACTTTATTTATTAAGGGTATTGCTACAATATATATATATATATATAGACGATATGAATACTCGCTTACGAGTCCCGCAATGGGCTGATGCTAACGTGCCGGCTTCTCACCCGTGCGGCTCGGGATCCAATCTGCTCGGGGACATGAATTTATTTATTCATTTAAATTTCAATTTAATTGAAGTTAAATACCTCTATATGATATATTTCTCTCAGAGCTAACTACTCTCTCAAGGAACATGTTGCATAATTATATGTATGTAAGAAAGTTATTATTTTATTATAAAGATACTTATTATTATTATAGAAACATGCTGGTTAATTTAAGTCATCATAAGTTATTATTCGAAAGTTTACTTGCTTACGAAAAACTACGGCTTTGTATGTTGAGTAACTTTCAAATATGAAGTCATTATAACAATATATCAAAAATTTCGATAGACCTATTACTTGATCCATCAATCAAGAAAGAATTAAGAGACCATACATTTGAAACGGCTCCCCAATTTAGTATTAAATCTACGGTAATCCAGGAAGGTTACAGCAGTAATAAATTCCAATTTTAACCTGTAGATGGTTCGTGTCTTGAAGCAGCAATATAATGGATTAATTTTAAGGCAACCTAATAATTTCACACCTTCGCACCATCATCATGGCAAACGTGCTACAGTAACTTTCTGTGATCTTCTGCCGCCGTTCAATGGGTGGCCTAGCCTATCCATCGAACGACCGATCCGAATTTTATAGTTGAACGCCGATGACGTCCGAACTCGGGGTTAATTGAGAGAACACTGTGAACGACAGACAATAACTTTTCATCAATTTGCCGGGTTCGTACGAGATAAGTGACATTTATGGGCGAAAATAAAGTTTGCCGAATGAAAGTCTTAAGAAATCGACATAGTTGGAGGCATGCGTATATAACATAGATATCCTGTTATTAAAAAGTGTTAAGAGGCAAAGGTGTTGGAAATGATGTTTTAAAGGAAGATGCTGTACATGGATTTGTAAAAGCGAAGTAAACAAATACAAAATACATTTCCAAACTTGATCTATACAGGATGTTATTACATCTTTTACTAATTAACCGCCAACATTTTCTTTCCAGCATTGTTATTTCATATGCAAGTTGTAGAGATGAATACAAGTAAAACCAAAAATGTAATCAATATTTCTATCGGTAGAACTCATAATAAATTAAGTTGATTTATATTTTTATTATAGTAAAATTTTATTATACCTGGTGTCCCAGCGGAGCGGCAAAATCCATTATTAGTATCTAATGAAGTGACAGTTTAGGAAAAAAACATATATGTGCTGAAAAACATGACTTGTACCCTTTCTGCAATCAGCAATTCAAATATACCGGGTGTCTTAGCGGAGCGGTAAAGTCCATTATTGGTACCTAATAATGTAGACAGCGAATAATTTATAATACAAAAATATTTTCATTTATACAGAGTGTTCGACAACGACGAACCAACAGAAACTTATGTTTTTTAAAAGGAATGCTATGTATTCTTTGACATTTATAGTTAGCCCTTGAAGAGCTGAATACACTGACATTAATTTGTGTTTGTCGATTGATTGTTTCTGAACTAAAACACCTTTACCACACTAAAGCACAAAAAGCTAAATACATATTTCGACAACTATGTTGTCATCTTCAATAGCACTGATTAAAAACCGCGTTTTCTATACACCGTAGCGTATGCAGAAAAACATGGGGTATACAGGGTGTTTTAAATTAAGTCGGCACTATTACTAACTTCGTTATTAGTGATGCTACAGTATCGGTTAAATTAGCAAAGTAGTAGTATTTTTATCGTGAACAATGATGGCAGAACCCCAAAGACAGTTGAACTTCTAATTTTCGCGCTATTTACAAAAGTTACTTTTTTTTAAATGGAACATCCAGTATGTTTTTGCATATATTGAAAGAAGGAATTATTTTGAAAGCTTTCATACATTATTGACAAAAAATGAAAGTTGCGGCAGTTATCCACTATTTTGTACAGCAATTCATAGCCATGTTGAATAGCCACATTTTCACATCCACTCCAAACGAGAAAATATTAAAAGAAAAACAGGACAGAAAAGAAGCAAGGGCTGGAATGAAAAAAGAATCAATCAAAAAGGTATCAAAAAGATTTTGGTGGTTGAAAGTTCTACACTACAAAATGTAAAAGATGAAACTAAAACTTCTGAAATGAAGCTAGTATTAGACAGAAAATGTAAAACAAACAAAAGGAAGCACCAATTCATCCAGTGAAGAAAATGAAGAAAATTTCTCTGAAGACGGCTCAGGTATAGGGGAAGATATCTGCTTGTTTTGTTGTGAGTTTGGAAAAAATGACGAGGTGTTGATCCGCTGTGTTTTATGGGTCAATTGGGTTCATAAAGCCTGTGCTAATTTGGAAAAACGGAATGTGTATGGGGCAATGATGGCCACCGGCCTTTATTACCCCAGAAGTATGGGAAAAGAAGGCCATTGACTGTTTTTTACTTTTATTATTAGAGAGTTATTTGTTATCTTTTCTATTTTTTTTTAAATAAACGTGCAAGATATGAAATGGCCTCTGACTGAATTTTTGTGTCTGAATGAAAAATCTGTACTTGTTTAAGTGTAATGAAATATCTTGCATACGCGGCCCCCATTCCCCACACTTCCCCTACTTCGAAGGATGCCTATGTACAAATCCTCAGCGGCGACATGGTAGAGCTTTGCTTATTAACGTTATCAGTGCTAATTCGAAATTTCAATAGGTAATACGACAAAATTTTATTTTTCTTGTAAACAGAGATATAAGAAATTTTAAATTACTTTAAAATTAGTTTTTCGCGGTGTTGAAAATTCTAATTATAATTTTCTGCTTTTAGCACTGATAATTATTTAATTACTTACTCTTTTTTATTTTTTAAAAGTTAGAATTTTTAACACTGAGAAGAACTAATTCCAAAGTAATTTAAAATTTAGTACAAACGTCGAGCTGCCGATATCCAGTTACTTAATATATTTCAGTACGATTTTAAGGCTCTAAATTAGACACCCGCGGTAGCGTAATAGTAGGACAACCGACTAGCTATTGGGAGGACCTGCGTCCAATTCTCAGCCGTGGGTAATTTTTAAATAATTAAAAATTTACCTAATTAAATAATTATCAGTACGAGAAGCAGAAAAATATAATTAGGACTGGAGAGATATAATAATAATATCAACAATTTCTTTTGATATAAAATATAAAAGTAAGAATATGATACAAGTCCTTTTATACAAACATGACTCTTTATTACCACATAACACGTTTATTTATATACAATTTCTCTTACCTTCGGATTGCAAATATTAACTTACGTGTATAATTAATGGTATTAATTTTTCTCTATCAAGTAACAATTCACAGTCCCACCTATCGAACACTTCTATGACTATCACCTTGTCATGATACAGTGCCATTTTTAAAAATCCAAATCTCATTCAAATACACACATTCCATTGGATTTTCAGCCTATAAATGTTCATGTAGTCTCTTAGAAAATTGGTTCGAGCAAGAGCAACATGTGTTCCATTTCATTAATCTTGCGTGAACAGTTTTTCTGATATTCTAAATGAATATCTGCTAGTACTCTACCAAGAGAACCAACAGGCGCCTTAGTAGTGATAATAAAGAAGCTCTTGCAAAGTATTGTTCTAAAATTACATTGTTGCTTTTATTGCCGGAGCAATTGCACGTACGCGGAGTGTAAACGATTTTTCATATATGCCAATATCTGGTATTAATATTCTTACCAAAACTGATTGAAATAACGCCAACATTATTATTTTTTAGTAATATAAAAGGCAATTATATTCGTTGTTATGAGATTGGCAATGCAGACGTAATTATTTTGAATTGTTGTTTAGTGCATTCTACTATGCAAGGAATTCTAAGCCAGTGCTGCGGCCTAATTTTTAAAAGAAACAATTCAATAAATAATAAAATTTGTAAGTACCATTAATTTGTTTGACGAAAAGTTAAATAAAAAATACTGAATGCATTTTTTATTTAACTTTTAATCGTTTACTCCGCTTACGTACAAAATGAAAAATTTTCTAACAACATTCTTGTGAATAACTTGTAAAAGATGTGATTACATGCTGTACAGACAACATATGGATATATATTTTCATTTTACTTTCACTGGTTTTTAAATAATTATTGAAATGAACAATAACTGGAGATTGACATATACAGGTGCCCCACCGAAAACGAAACAGATTGAATATCTCGAAGGAGAAAACTTTTTTGAAAAAACGCAAAAATAGGTCGATTTTTGATCCAAGGGGGACACCCTTCCATCATATCTTCAACTGTGATACGTCATCCCCCCCCCCACCATCACTCTAACCATTACAATTTAAATAGCGAAAGTAATATATACGATACATCATTGAAAAGGTAATTGTACGGAGAATTCAGCAAAGTGATTGTTGGTTGCGCTATTTTTGATTTTAGCGCCCTCTAGCGGGGAAAAAAACGGTTACGTATTCCACAATGTGACACATCATTTCAAAGCTAATTTTATTAGCAACTAAATACGTAATATTTTTGACATTTATTTGTCATCATTCCCAAGTACAGACTGTCAGCGTCTTCTGTAAACTGATAAGTTCGTAGTTTCTAATATTACAGCTCTGCAAGGTTTTTCGATTATTTAATTTTTTATTCAATTGTGCATTAAATTGCTAATAAAATTAGCTTTGAAATGATGTGTCACATTGTGAAATACGTAACCGTCTTTTCCCCGCTAGAGGGCGCTAAAATCAAAAATAGCGCAACCAAGAATCACTTTGCTGAATTCTCCGTACAATTACCTTTTCAATGATGTATCGCATTTAGTACTTTCCCTATTTAAATTGTAATGGTTAGAGTCATGGAGGGGAGGGGAATGACGTATCACAGTTGAAGATATGATGGAAGGGTGTCCCCCTTGGATCAAAAATCGACCTGTTTTTGCGTTTTTTCAAAAAAGTTTTCCCCTTCGAAATATTCAATCTGTTTCGTTTTCGATGGAGCACCCTGTATGTATAAAGAATAGAAACGTGATAATAATGATATTATATATATAACTTGTATACCAAATATTAGGGTCACTCTCATAAATAAACGAGAAGAAAGCAAGAAAATTATCGACACACGTTATAAAAATTAAGAATAAATTGTACAGTCATTACGCCAATATGTACTGTATAGTTGTGTGAGACATATAAATAACAATAAAGGGTAAAACAACTGTGAGAAGGACATACAGTGTGCACTTGATCTACCTGCGGATGAATATACTAGACAAGCTGGTCGACTATAAGTGGGAGAATAAGGGGGGCCTCTGTTACTAACATTAGAGCTACGTTAAAGTTATCCAGGTATAAATCAAGTGGTTAAAGAACGATAAACTAAGTTGTTAGGACATACAGCTAGAAAACAAACCTATAGGTGACAAGGTAAAGCCATATAGAAAGGGGTAATTCCAAATGGAGAAAGCGAAAAGATCGAGGATAGAAATGTTGGTGCACGAAACGAAAATGTAATACTGCAATACTTGAAATTAAACGTTAGAAAACACAATTCTGATACAAGTGAAGCAAGATTAACTTCAATGATTAAATTATGTTTAAACATTGATTAACAGCTTAGTGATTCGATACTTAGTTGTAATCGAGATTCGTCATCCCTGTGCACATCTAAGAATTCAAATTTATCAAATCAAGTGCATTAGCCAAATAAAATAGTACCTCTACATACAAAATGTCATTCAAGCTAAAACTGAATTTATAATTTTATTACTATATATTATTATTATTAGCTGTTCAATTTTCATCTCATTCCTTGGAATTTAGTATTGATAATGAATATCCTGTATTGTTCCTGAGTATTATGTTCGAAATCCCGTTAAACACATTTGCCTAAATTCAATTAAAATTTATAATACATTCTGATGTGATTTCAGATTAAGTTTTGGCGTTTCCTATTCAGAATTAATTAATTTCGACGCACTTAAACTAAGCTCAGTTTCGGAAGTGATAGCACAGATTATTATACGATAATGCTATGATAAACATAATTAATTTACTGGTTAGAATAAGACCACTATTGTGACTTGATAATACAAAAATTCATTATATGCGCTGTGTTGTATAGATTGACTCGCCTAATTTTATTCATTTATTTCAAATTGACACTGTGATAATGTTTCATAAGAAAATAAATAATTACTGAACATAACTTTGTACACATTCATTACTTTGCGGGATCTTGGAAAAGATTTCTTACATATAATCTAGTCCAGGGGTCTCCAAACTACGGCCCGAGGGCCACATCCGGCCCGCGGACAGATTTTGTCCGGCCCGCGGAGAGCTAGCATACTTGAAAACTCCTTTTAGAGAACATATTTTTTATAGCAAATTAAATTTAGTTTACTGAAGTATTCTAATTTTATGTTGAATAATTATTAATATGACATCTACATTGATATGGTCATGGGCTAACTACTCATAACATTGTTGTAGGCTTATTGTTATTGTTTTTGTGATAAGTTGGATAAAGAAACACAGAATTGTAATGAGTAAAGACATGTATAATATGCAGAAAATTTTACTTCAGTATATAATAACTAACAAATTATTGAAATGAATCCAACTAGCATTTTATACATTTTAAATAAAAACATAACTTATAACAAGCATAATGACATATGAAATACTAATGAGATTTGTGTAATTGAGATTTTCCACTGACAATAGTTTGTAGTTGTGGACTAATTTTACTTGTATCAATTATTAAAAGAGATTTAAGATGCTCATCAGTTAATTTAGATCTGTAAACATTTTTTGTGTACTTCATTTTGGAGAAGGTCTTCTCACACAAATAAGTAGCACCAAAAACAGAAAACAGCCCACGAGCAAATTTATGCAAATTATCAAATTGTGTCAGTGGAAGACTCTTATAAAATTCCAACAAAGATGAGTTTTGATATTTGTTCTTAATTATATCACTGCACTGTAGATCAATTATTTCCATTTGAAGTTCCGGGGCTAGGGTTTCAATGTCAGTATCAAAAGGATTCTGAAAAATCTTAATTTGATTCGCAATGGCATCAAAGTCCAAGAAACGAGTATCAAAATTTATTTTCAAAGCACTCAAAGTTTCGATTGCAAAATCGATAGGAAACTCAGTCTCAGTAGTGTGGCTGAATATTTCACATGTTTTAAAATGTGAAAAACATTTACTTCGTAGTTGTGATTGAAACAGTATCAATTTCTTCCGGAATGATTTGATATTAGTGTATAAATCAGGAAGGTTTTCTCCTTGCAATCTCAAATTCAGTTCGTTCACATGTTTTGTCAAATCAACATAGAATGCTAACTTCCACAGCCATGCGTTGTTTTGTAATTCAGTAAAAGGGCGATGCTTTTCATTCAAAAAAATTTCGATCACTGCTCGAAGTTCAAAAAAGCGCTGAAGGACTTTCCCACAACTAAGCCAACGTACGGCAGTATGATAAGGTAAGTCATTTTCTCCAATCTCTTCAATAAATTGTCGGAATTGTCGGTGATTCACCCCAAAAGATCTGATAAAATTAACAGTTGATATGACTGGTTTCAGAACTTCAGACATATCCAAACATTTTCCGCACAAAGACTGTTGATGAATGATACAATGTAAGACTAATGGTTTTAAACCACCGTCATTTTCTACAGCCTTTGACACAAGAGCGACCACTCCTTTATCTTTCCCACTCATGTTTTTGCCTCCATCAGTTGTAATACATTTCAAGTTTTTCCATCGAAGGTTCTTTTGATTAATGGTCATTTCAACTCCTTTAAAAATATCTGTACCAGTAGTTGTGCCATGAATACTATTCATATCAAGAAGTTCTTCATGCACTTCATAGCTTTTATCTACTCCTCGAATATAAATCAACACCTGAGCAGTATCTGACACATCCGTTGACTCATCCAAGGCCAAAGAAAACCACTCAACATGTCCATTTTTGTCGAACAGTTGAGAGGATATATTTTCAGCGATGTTTTCTACCCTTCGAGCCACAGTGTTTGCTGACATACTGACACTTTTTAATAAATTTAGCTTTTCAGGGCACATTTCTTCGGCTACTGCAATTATGCATTCTTTGATCATTTCTCCATCGGTGAATGGTTTTCCACGTTTTGCAATTTCAAGAGCCACATGAAAGCTGGCACGAGTTGCAGCCTCTTGTTCAGTTTTGAGTTTTGTAAATGAAGATTGCTGCGATTTCAATCCGCGCTTCATAGCTTCGAATTTTTCTGTCCGCAAACTTCTTGTATATTTTGAGTAATTTTGAAAATGTTTTGTTTCATAATGACATTTAATGTTATATTCTTTGAGAACGGCTATGCTTTCATTGCAAATCAAACATAGCGCCTTCTTACTGGACTCAATTACGAAATACTGAATGTTCCACTGATCTTTGAATTTTCTGCATTCACTATCAATTTTTCGCTTCTTTTCCATACTACTAAATCACACACAAAAGCAACAATTCAAATCAAAATACTGTTACAAAGATGTCTTAAACTTAAACACGCACAAACACGTTTTAAGGAGGTACGCACTATTTTATTTCACAACAGTGTCATAGGAACTGACTTGTGGTTGCGCCACTAGCCTTCTTATATATTCCAATTACTGCCATCTAGAAGTGAGTGGAAGATACCAGAACTTTCTCGAACCAACGAGATTATTCTGTACGTGCTATTAGCGCCATCTGTTAGCGATAGAAGGTACTACCTATTTCCGCTTGTGTCCACCAGATGTCGTGTCACGTTACTCCTCATGGCTCGTACTCTACGACTAATCTAGAAATTACAGATAATGACAGGAAAATTAATAATATGCAGTGTTGCCGTTTTGCAGCCTTTTTTAAACGTTGTGTACTTTTTCGGACTTTTTTTCATCAGTGGACTATTTCACTTTTTACCACCGGCAACAATGATAATATGGTTTTGGCCCTCGGAACTTACTGGAGTAATCAGTATGGCCCTAAGGCTGGAAAGTTTGGAGACCCCTGATCTAGTCTATCATATGGACTAATTGCTAAATTGTACCATAGTGAAAATTAATTTAATTCAATATGTTAGTTAAATTATTGCACATGAAAAATGTGTTGTTGCTTTATGAATCCACTAAATTATTATAATATGATTGATACTTTTCGCTATCATCAACTTTTCTATATACCTAGCCTAAATCATACATTCACGAACCTAGTACTAACATCCAGTGTGGGTAGCATCATAATAAATTTCAAGAGGAAAAAAAAAACAGTTTCTCTCTTACATTTCTTTAAATATCGATTCGGATGGCTATGTTTTTGCTTTACAAGGTCTTCTGGGGCACAAACGACTTCACTTCAAAGAAGTTTAGTTCAAAGAAATCCTGTTCTTATTACTAGACATCGATGATTATGGTGAATTTTCTGTTATATCTTGCAATATTATATTTTACATATGCCGACTACCAGAGAAACTCAATAACATCTTCTATATAACTGATAACCTTGCCATCTCTATAATACACAAAAGAAGACGTATTGATGATTAAGTTATGAAATAGATTTTGTGGTAAGAAACATATTTTTAAAAAACCGTTATAAGAAATATAATCGATAAACAAGACGGTTTTTATATATTTAATTTTGATAGTATAAAGCATTACGTAACGTAGTTAGTATAAAAAAGATGAAAATTCAAAATATCCTTACCTACCCTTATGCCTTCATTCAAGTTTCTCTATCTAACTTCAGTTTTCCATTACTTTTCCTCTTGCTTTTTCTTTCCCGGAGCGACCCATTGAAATTTCCATCTCGTCTACTGATAGTCGGGAATTCTAAACATGTGCCGTTATTTACTTCTTTTCTCTACCACTCTATCTTAGTCTAAAATAATTCCCAAATATTTAAACTCTCCCACTAGTTTGACTATGTCATCTTTTATCAATACGGTAATAGGTTAATTTCATAAATGTTTATACAACAGCATTTGTATTAAATGATAACATTTATAAATAAGTGTACGCAAACTGATATGATTCAATATTACAAGTGAAGCAGGGTAGAAATGTCGTCTAATTTATTATTAGTTTGTTATAAATAATATTTGTCAGAAAGTATGTAAAGGCAATCGTAAGATTTTGCTGAATTAAAATCTAAATTTATTTCTATAAACTTGGTTTAAAAAGTACTACCGAAATGCTATATTTAAACTCGAAAAAGTTTATAAAATGTATGTTACTTGTAAATAATATTAGAGGGAAGTTGCTATAATAAAATTGAAGAAAAAATAGGATGATAATACTAAACACAATTTACTGATGATGGCTAATTGATAATTAGCAAATAAATGTGATAATAAATTAAGAGTTTCGACATTATAATATAATACATGAATGCCTTTTTTTGGACGAAAAATACAATGCGTTTTAAGAGAATCAAAGAGAATTGCTGTCTAGTGCTCTACAAAACATTATTGTCAAAACTGTACCTTCGGAATATTTTAATTTTAAGCTATCGAAAACCTACAATTTAAAAGTAGATCATTGGTCAATAAAATTTATATTAAAATACATATACCGGGTGGTGCAATAGTGTGTCGGCAGAGCTTAGTATGAAAACTAATAACGCTGTAGCAATGGGAATTTACGTACGTATGTAGTATGCGACTGTGCATTTTCTAATTTTATTTACAAATATACAGGGTGTTCCAAATTTTCGCAACCAACTTCAACTTTTTTATTTTAAATACATTGCTATATATATGGATATGTGCACTTCAGACTGTTAGTTTTGATTTTATTGATAATTTTGTTAAAATCTTGACAGTTGCAGCATCTAATATTTTAAGCCTTAGTCTGAAAATGGATAGAAAACTCTAACTCTTGTCTAATTTATAACATGTTATTTGTTTTGAGGTTGAACAAAGTGAATAAATATACAGGGTATTAAATATGTCGTGTCTAAATTTTTGTTCTTTATTGGTTATTTTCTCGTTTTTTTTTTAAATCAAACCTATAATAATTTTATAAGTCAGTATATTCCTTGTACAATCGCCTTTAAAATAGTACCTATAACATAGACCTTATTTTTAGTATTTTCAAAATTGTAACCCTTTAATGGGATATACTCATGTTTATAATATGCAATATGTGGGGCATCTAATAGTTGGTTGGCCTTGGTTTTAAAAAAAAATGGCTGTGTAATTAAACGTCAAATCTCTACTTGAAAAGTCCACGAAAAGTCGTTTTCTGTATTTTATCTTTTTTTTTCTTTTCTCTTTGCTTCGTTTTATTGTTATAAATTAAGTTCGGCTAGTGAATTATTAATTACTGTTTGTTTGTTAGTAGTTATTACGTGTTGTATTTACTTTGTTATCAGTTTTATCGTTTTATTGACATTATTTTTTATTTAGATACTATAACAGTTTATTGTTGAGGAGCTCATAGACATGGTATTTGCTCTTGGTGCTAGCAACAGAAATCCATTTTTAGCATCAAGAACATATGCGAACGAAGAGTACCGGATAGTACAACGTTTGAAAATTTGTTAATAAGGTTTCTTTGAACGGGTTCAGTGAATTACGTCGAACATGAAAGAAGTAAGACTATATCTACAAGGATAATTTCGAAACAACACGGGATAGAAGTCACTGCTGTAAAAAGGATTTTAAATAAACATAAGTTTCACCCTTACAAAATTCAAAATCATCAAGGCTTATTACAAACGGTCTTTGAAAGGAGACTAGTTTACTATGAATGGCTACTTTTACAATTACGACACGGTATAACTTTTCTAGATCATGTGCTTTTCACAGATAAAGCAACATTTGCTAATTGTGGAACAACAAAGAGAAAAAATACCTATTATTATGAAACTACAAACCCAC
This sequence comes from Amphimallon solstitiale, assembly GCA_963170755.1. NCBI lineage: Eukaryota > Metazoa > Arthropoda > Insecta > Coleoptera > Scarabaeidae > Amphimallon > Amphimallon solstitiale. Next base: position 561,853 of record OY720682.1, on the reverse strand, counting down.
ATTTTGTTCAGCCCATTTTATATCAACAAAAATGGAGTGTTAACAAATGGGGAGACATCATAGGAAACACTACTAGTGTAGTACCATGATTTATCACTTGTAAAAACCTGGAAAAAAATTTGGATCATTGCAGCACCCTTTCAAAGTACAGAATGCTTTCAGGCCACATTGCTTTTGTTAAGCAGTTAGCAGACAAGACACCAATTTGACTGCCACCTTTATCATCTCTAAATCTTAGGTTAAAATTCGCTACACTAAACTCCAAGCCACTCCAGACAACTCGTCAACTTACTGAATGATCAGTCATTAATTTGCCGAGATGATTTCGCGAACATTTTCCACATTTTCATCGTTTCGAGCCGTGGAAGGGCTACCAAATCGAGATTTGTCATCAGTAGACATTTCACCACTTTTGTAATGGGGAAACCACTCAAACACTCGAGTTTTCCCATACCATCATCCTTGGGTTCCGTTTTTAAAATTCCATCACTTTCTGTGTCAGTTTGTCTGACCAAAAATCAAGATTTTTCATCCTCACGCTGTTCACGAGAATCAGCCATTTCGCAAAAACAACGAGCACGCAAAAAAACTATCTCACACAAACCGAATGGAACCTTCTTTAGCGAGGTCGCGTCCGTAGCATCAGAAGTTCTGTTTCTTTTGAGTACCACATCGTAGTTTTCCAAAAGGTATAGTATATTATTTAACGGGTGTATAATGATTGCTATTGCCCTAAAGATAAGTGACAAATAATCATTACATGCGTGTAGAATACAAGATCTGAATTTGTGATTTTGTCCACAGCTTGTTGTAGTATCGCTATTAAGCGAAAATGAGTTTAACTGCATAAAAAAAGCTAATACGAAGATTGAAGTATTTAACACAAACAGAGAATAAAATTTTATTTTCCACAGATACAACTCCATGACTAATATGATTTCTGTATACGCATATTTAAATTACGTAATCATTAGTTATGCATAGTATTTGCTAATATTTTTTTGTTATAAATGTTTTTAGTATAACGTTAGCGTCTCTAGATGTTTCCATATTATATCAAAATTTGATGCCGAATATGAATGTTGTGTGTACATATTCTACTAATTTTCTAAATGATATCTCAAAATTAAAAGTCAGTTAGGCAACTATAAGTAAAAAACGGACAGAATATATACAAGTTTAATATGAAATCTGTAAACTGCTACTATCCACTTCAAATAATCAAAATTGTACTGTATATACAGGCAGGCCCAAAAATATACCGACAAACTTTAAAGGGCGGTTGGAAATATCAAAACAAACATTTTTGTCTAATAAATATATGTCCGCAAATGAGCCGTTTCTTTTCTTCAACAAGAAAATGTTTTAAATCATATCCAAATAACTAAAGTAATTCTTGATTTAGTTGGACGCCACTGTCTCTCGTTAGACATTTGTTATCAAAACTATGGTTTTTGTTGGGCCTCAGAAACAATTCTTTAACACAATAAACATTCCACAGATGCCGATTTTGAGATCGTAGTTGTTATTTGTGACATTTAGTTGTCAACATAACATTTACTTTGTTGATTTTTAATTTTAAAAATTGAATAATAATTTCTCATTGGAAGTACTTGCACCTTGCTTATGATGCATTACAGTGTAATGCAATGAAATCAGGATTAATTTGTCAATGAAACAAAGGTTAACATGAAAAAATCTAATTTATTAATGTCGTCTTAATTTTTTTTTTTTTTTAAATAATACCAATACAATTTTTTCTATTTTATTTTAATATGGTTCATTTGCGGACATATGCCAATTAAACAAAAAAAATTTTGTTTTGCTGTTTCCAACCGCCCCTTAAAGTGTGTCGGTATATTTTTGGGACACACTGTATATTTAATAATACACAAAATGGTGTTATTGTAGTCTATTCCTACATTATTTTTTAGTTTATTAATGTAAGTTTAAACTCTTTGTTACGTGAACAGTCAAATTATATAGATTCAAGATTTAGTAGCAAGACTTGATGACTAATGCATACGCATAACTTGTTGCTTTTATATCTACTTGTTATTTAATTTACTTAAGAGTGAAATACCATCACGTTATTTAGGCCTTTTATTATTGGACATGATTTATTCAGCAAAATAGTTAATCCATGACTAGACTACACTAAATTTAAACCAAATATAAATGTAAATAATTTTCTGCTACAGGTAGTCTAAATAATCCTAGCTCAATGATAAAAACCCCTTACAAGAAAAGATGGAATAGAAATGAATAGGTAACGTAAGTTTGATAGTTTATTGCAAAGTAAAATATTATGCCTACAAATAAAAGTGATGATATAAATTTCCATAATATCGAAAACAAGTCGGCTACCGCAAAGTATTGATCTAAATATTCCTTATTTATATTATAGGAAGGAACAGAGTTGAACAAGGACAATATTTACTTGCTGGGGGCACTGTTACAAGTGTCCTGCGTCATCGCTTCCTTTTCATAAAAATGTTCCCTTTCTCTATCTTGAATATTACATGAGGCACCTTAAATTAACTGTCCCCTAAACGTACTTTCAGATAGAAAAATATGAACATTTACATATTAATCTAGTAATTTGTACGATGTACCTATTTTGTTACAACAGTAGCTCGTTTATTTTAATACAGTCTTAATCATATTAGGAACTGACACACAATAGTGGTCGTAATTTACTTGGATTTAGGTTTGTATTCGAAGGCGTTCCTTATTCGTTGGTCGTATTTGCGTAAAAATGTTTGGTATTATTATTAATGTTAAACATATATATTAATAACCATACTCAATAAATTGATATCTTTATCGTAATACCTTGAATGTCTGTGTTTATAACTCAATATCCATTATCCATTCTTAATATTTTATGAATGTATTATATTTGGCGGAGGTGCAGGGTAATTGATTAATATGATTTCTATTAATGGGCTATTACTTTTATTTTGATTACTGTATGTAATTTTTAATGAATTAATAATCGACGAAGGAGATACATGTTGAAACTCCATTATATATAAATATATATATATATATATATATATATATATATATCAGAAAAAGAAAAATATTGGGTATAATCCGCTGTAGAGCAACCGCAGACACGTGTTTCTGACTAATTGGTCGTCATCAGTACGGTGTAGCCAAGGAATTAGGTGGGATAACCTTGGAGATGTAAGCTAAACGGAAGACCATCAGGTGACAGACCACCGTGCTGATGACGACCAATTAGTCAGAAACACGTGTCTGCGGTTGCTCTACAGCGGATTATACCCAATATTTTTCTTTTTCTGATATTTTATGTATCCGCAATAATTTCTTATTCTTTCATATATATATATATATATATATATATATATATATATATATATATATATATATATAAGAAAATAAAGAAAATAATATATATATGTATATATATATATATAATAAAACACAAGTGTATTGTTTCAAAATTATTATAATGTTTAACACACTACATATGTTTCGTATTTTCATCCACCTGATGAAGCCACAGTGTGGCGAAACATATGTAGTGTGTTAAACATTATAATAATTTTGAAACTATACACTTGTGTTTTATTATATAAATTTTTATTGACTACAAAACTATTATTTTACATATAAGTTTGATTTTGCAAAACTTTCCCGCATTTCTAAATCTACAATGTTCCTTTTCACTTCTGTATGTTCATCGCTTTTATGCTCTTTACTATTTATTTGGAACCATATCAAAATCTACATTGTAATTTTGATTTCCATAGTCTTAGTTATGATTAAAACTAACTCAAAACAACTCATATACGAAGGAGAGGTTTCTTCTTATGATTTGTTATATCCAACTAACACGTTGTGCTTTTATATATCCTACTTCTATCTTGTTCCTTGTATTTTGTTCTAAGTTTTTCAACATTACGTCTTTTATATGCTTTTATTTTAATTTGTTTACTGATTTTCTTGTTTTTCTTGTCTCTTTGTAAGTATATTTGTATTTCTAGTCAATTAGTTGCTTATTCGCTGGATAATTTTTGATAAATTAGAGATCTTGAAATTTCAAAGAAACGCTCTAGAATGGATTAAATCTTATCTATCACATAAATGACAAAATGCAACAGTGCAAAAGCAAATATATATAAGAGATACTTTCTAAATGGGAAAAATATTCATTATGGTATAAAGCGCATATTGATCACCTAGTTGCGAGATTGGTTGCATTAGTTACTCTTTAAAAGTGATTTATCAGAATCGTAGAGCCAAATCGCCATACATTCTGGACTCTCGTCTTTCTGGAAACTATGATAGATGCTAGAAAAGTACAAGGTGGTGCAAAATGTATCATCAGATTTTCGTTTACTGTAATTCCAAAAATAATTAAAAAAAATTATTTTTCTACGGTTTATTTTTGTTTGAAACAATAAATTTAATTGTGCCATGTTTCGAAAATGATATCTAACATTGAAACAATTATTCCGCGTACCGGTAGCTCTCCATTTTGCAACACAATAAATTTCGTAACTGTCATCTGTCAAATGAAAAAAAAAACAATTACTTTAACTGCCTAATCAAAAAGTTTTAACGTCTTCAAATACGGTTATACTTTTTGCGCTACCTAGTATTTATACTAAAAATAAATCAATTTTTAATATTAAACCACGAGATATTTGTAAACAAGTTTTAAAAATTAGGGAATACTTAACTCATCAGGAGTATATGTTTTTCAATATTCCTTGATTGTTAAAAAACATTTTCAGAATTTTTTGAAGAAGTCATACAATTGAATTAAACACACTTATTACACTTAGACGAGTACAGCAGTCATATATGTTTTCTTTCCCTAGTAGCACACAATATCGGGCCAACGTTGGCTGTCGGTCGTCTATTTATTGGCCTGACATCTTCGTCTGATATCAATCCGATGTACAAGTGTTAACATTTTACAACGTTGGATAAATATCACTGCATGATATTGGCCCAATATTTTGCACAGACATTTTTCCGATTTGAGCATTTACCTTATATTTCATAAGACAAATTAAGTACAGATAATTTACTTGATTTGAACTACAAAATGAACAAACAAAAATGTGTTTTGTATTTGATAGATCACAACCCACCTGTTAGCCAATTATGTTAATAAAATAAAAAAACTCTTTAAAAATACAAAATTTCAATAATGCGTCCGTGGGCGATGAGTCATGGGCCTCTCGTGTCGGTCTTATTTATAAAAGTGTGCGTAGTACTTTGATTGTTAATTTGGTGAGAATCATTATTGCAAATGCTTAATTAACTCTGAGGATCTATATATTTTATTTCACACACCAACAATTATTCATGGTACACTGTGTAATATATTATGTGATAAATTAATATAGACTATATCAATATTGTCTTGCAAAGTTAATACGATGTTGGCGTTTAATCGCAGAATAACAAATTGTGACGTCATCCCCTTTAATCTAAATTTATATCGAACACTGACCCACAACCAACATCACAGTAACTTTTTGAACTTGATATTATGTAGACATTTTTCTTTAATGTTAATAGTATGTAGATTTTTGTTGTCAATAAAATATCAGTATCAGATATTTAACCAATATATTACCAATGTAGACAACGTTGGTCTGATATCAATCCAGCGACATAAATTGACATTTACTTGATATAGAAATTTTATATTCGTACGACATTGGGTGGGAGTCACTGATGTTCTACCGATCTTAGAATATTGGAGTGACATTGGCCCGCTTTGAGGCCAACGAACTTGGCTACTAGGGTTAGATACTGATGTAACTAAAATGTAAAGATAAGCTCTATTAGTACACTAAACTCATTATCGACTACCCCAAAATTAATTATTATAATTTGTATGTTTTCCTACTTTCATTAATTCTTCCGTTAAATTTGTTATTATTGTCTGACGATTCATGTAAGCTAGAGCTTCTACTTGATTTGTTGCTATATCCTTGCTATAGCCTTTTTATTTGTTCTTTCTGCTATAAAATTAATTAAGATTGGAAATATTGATTTAGACAACCCATCACTTATTTTAAATGATTTTCATAATACATTTATAAATAGTTATTCCTCTTTAGACAGTCAGTTCTCTTTTTCACCAGTTATTACTTGGCATGTCTCACTTAAAAGTAAAATAAAATTTTCTTATCATTTCTGTTTGATCGCGAGAGTATTTAATTTAATGAAAATATAACATTTTAGTATAATATCAGCAATATCTTAATAATTTAATTGAAGAAATTAATCTACAGTAATACAAATTATACATTTGCGACGATAAAGTAAGAAAATAAGCGGATGCTCCTCTACATCACTCATATAAAATTGATATACAAATATTGTCTATTGATCTATCATAGACATGTATTTAATTCCACATAAATGATATACGATAGCTCTACTCCTAATTTTTTACATTACTTTTTTAACTATACAATTCGCATCGATATTATTTGTGTAGTGAAATTAAATGCCTGTCTATGATAGATCATAACCTTTTAATAAAACTGCATTTACAGTAGCGGCTGGTCTTAGTAGTTCACATTTTCACTTTTACACATTTCTCATTTATATTATATCTTGGTAATCAATGAAATTGTTTAAATGACATCTTGCTCTCCAATTATTATCTTGTTATTAATTATTATTAAATTACGTTGCCGCTATACTAAGATTACATACATACATTTCTTAGATATTTCAACATACACCTAAGAAGCATAGAAAATAAAAATCGTACAAGGGTTTCGACTTAAAGAACGTATGGTGAAATGTCAGCAATGTCGAAGATCAAGATCACCTGTATGCTAAATTGTATTTAGGGTAGTATCACTGTGCTCAAAATATTGGAAAAATTCTGACCCTTGAGTTGCTCTTGATTGATAAGTGCTTCTATAAATGTTTTCCAAAACATTTGTAACCCAAATTGCTAAGCAAGCTTCGGAATCTTGAAATCTGGACATAGGATGTTTTCAACATATCAAATTGAAGGAGGTATATTCATTTGGCGATCTAGATCGGTATGAAATAAAGACACTTCATAACCATAATATGTGCGTAATAGGGACATTATTCTTGCAAATAGATTACGCTAGCAAATATACTTTTTCCACTGTATACGATACATCAAAATTTATTTCTGTAAAATAAGTTTTTATATTGTTGTATTCAATCATTATTTTTATTTTAAAATTTAATTAATATAATTAAATAATTTTACAAGCAACTAATGCAGACTAGGTACCATATTCGATAAAAATACCTGTTGCTTATCGAGTAGAGACTGTCATTACTAGCTCAATGCAAAAATTCGCTTTAAAACACAGTTTAACAACACGCTTATCTCTGACGCACGGTCGAAGTACGTTTCTGTATGTTGATTATATTTAATGTTACGTGTTTGTTTAAGTATGCTAAAAGATTAATGTTAATGAGAGAATATTTATGTTAATATTCTGACAATTAGTCTTGATAATTTATTCCACAAACAATATAGAAAAAGTTTTGTTTTGAACTCTTTATGTACAGCTCAATTTTTCACTCATAACAACATAAATACGTTTTGTTTCTATTATTCAGATTTTCCGTAAATATGGAAACATCTTGATAATAAACACTTAATACTAGATAAAAAGATTGCAATAAATTGTATGTCTTTTAGAGTAGCAATAAGCTGCGTATGTGGAAGTAATTCCTATAGAGTGGCTTATGAATGCATAGACCATATTTACAATTAACAAGCTATACTCTAGGGTAGTATATATCCGCATATAAATTATGTTTAATAGCCACAGCGACAACATTAATTAATATAGTAGGTAAATATCGATATTTTGGTAGGATATAACTTGTTGTATTATCATCAATTTCGTACGCGTGGAAGTTATAATTTAATTTGTGATGCGCTGCACATACGTACTACGATTTTCGATGGATGTTGCAGGAATAATATTTAATTAGTTCTTCAGCAAGCAGTAATAGCTCGACTTCACGCAATTATAAATGCATATCGTTAAAACGCGAGGTTATGTGACATTAGGGTTTTGATTAGTTTAGTGTATCCTCTTTCATCTTTTAACAATGTTTCTGAGGGTGGGAACTTTCAAAACGATTAATACTTTAAATGTACCGTTCAGTATTCGAACTCGCACTCTTCTTAAGATACGTATGACTTATAAATTCGAAATTAGCTAGCTCAGGAGTGACAACCGCAGTATTAAAAAGTATACGATAGGTTTATCTGTGACGATATCAATACTATTTCTCGATAGTATACTATAAGTAATTCTTTGAACTGAAACTATTATTGAATTGCATCCACAAACTTTAGTATGTAAATAATTGTTTCTAGAGTGTGCTCAATTATTGATTGATTTGCAACGTACATTGTAAATTATAGTTATTGACTTTTTGTTTTTCAGTTTATTATCTATCTTGTTTTTGAAGTGAAAACTTCTATGGGCGCGTTGATGCATTGATTGTTGGGCACTGAACGAGATTGAGCCGTCACGCTCGGTTTGTAACGCTTGCTCGGGTAAAGTCGGCTCGAGTCAAGTCGATTAAGGGAGCGAGAGGCTAGCGGTATTTAATTTCAATTAAATTGAAATTTAGAATAAATACGCGAAATATTGTACTTTTATTTTCTGAAAAATTCTTGTCCGCGTGCAGATGCGATCCCGAGCCGCCCGGAAGTAAGGCCGGCACGTTACCATTAGAGCAGCGCGGGTATTCGTATGAGAATTATCATATCGTCTATTTGTATATATACATGCGTACTGCTATGGTTTTTTCATAATCTATGGAAAATTTAAGATATATATATTAATTGTTGTCAAATTCATATTTCTGTGTGACGAATATTTTGGATCAACCGTTATATTATTTTGAAGGTATAATAATCTTTTGGAAGGCTGTGTATATTATTATTTATTTTATTGATTGTTAATTAAAAGGATAAGATGCCGAAAGATTATTTATGTTTGTTTATTAGAAATTTAAATTTGTTTTGATGTAAGTATTTTTATATCGATCGGGTTATTGGGAAGGGGATTGTGACCTTCGTAGGCCTAGCGTTCGAGATAGATAGGCATTAAATATTGGTCTCCGGTATAATAATGATGTTGTTTAAGAAATATATTTTTGATAATCGAATAGTAATGTTAAATTGTAAGATTTCATTTGATATTGGAGCTGAGGTTTAATCAAGTTTTAGTGATCTTGTTTTAATGCCATAAATACAAGTTAAGTATATAGTTGTAAGAGAAAGAATGCATTCTGATAATAAACAGAGAGAAAAAAGTTGAATATGAAAATTTTTACTTGTTTTCTTCATTTTGTTTTGCACATGCTTTAAAAGAAATTTTATATTTATATAGAATCTATTGATTTAAATTATTTTCATGACATTATTAGATTATTTCATTTTGATGAATTTTTGATTTAGGATAATTATATATACCGGGTGTCTGTTTAAGCTCGGCCACCGGCCATATCTCGGCAACCGTTTATCGTACAACCTTGCGGAAAAAATCTTGATAGTAAAATGGATGACGGGAATTACAACAAAAATATTTTTAAGTTTCCAAAATGATCGCAAGGGGGCGCAATTCTCAAGATGAATAAAAAATTCAATAATTTTTCATTAAATTCTAGATTAAGATAGATTAAAAGATTTACTAGCAAAATTTTTAGACGTTTTTATACAACTTTCATTTGAAACTTTTTAATCTCACTCCCATACGAAAGGGAGAGTGGAGGGGGGTATGTCTGCGCAGAAAAGTAAGTATAACTTTGGTTTGCCCCAACGCATTTTAATGTTTCTGGGCTCATTAGACAGAGAATTTTACAAAGAATTGAAGGATATGTATCACGAAATAACGTGGTTGTCAAAGAAAATAACAGGGGGCGCTGTTCTCAATGTATGTATATTTCTGTTTTTTTCTTTAAAATTTCAAATGGAACGGTATATTTTTAATATCGTAATATTGAAGCACATAAAAAACTGAAGAGAATGGTGAAAACCGGAAGTTGCTACCTTTTTTGTTGACTAAGATATAGTCATACGAAGACAAGCCAGAAAAATAAAACTCTTTAAATATAAATTTATTTATTTATTGGAAGAAATAATTTTATATTAATTTTAATAGGGTCTCTAGACAGTGTATAGTACGTTTTCACTTGAAATTTCATCATACTCTTCGCTAAATGTATTTATTTCAATCTTTTTATCGATTTTTTAATTTATTGCATATGTTACGTTAGATTTTCCTTTTAAATATTTTCAAATTCCCTAGCTATTATTTCTTAAATATTATTTCTTGTCCTTTCCAACACTAAAATAAAATAATAATAGTGAACAGTGTAGTTTGCTTTTTTTTTTAATTTTCATCATACAACATGGCATGCACAGTGATACTAAATTACATTATGATGAGATTTCCAAGGTAGGCCATGAAAATCGAAATGCAAAGATATTAGTGTCACTTGTAGTTAAACTTTTTGTACGTATTTAGCAAATTAAGCCTTTTTGGACACTTGTACATAATTATTAAGTTTGTAAAATGTCATTTTCTAACGTTGAAGCTTATGACATGATCAGAATGTATTTTCAATGCTTTGAAAATGCATTCTTGCTTCGGGGAAATATTCCCTAAATTATCCCGAAAGAAGACATTATTGAGTTTTTGTTCACCTTGCCAGATGTTCTTGATGTTTATTGATGGGACAGAATAAAAGACATAGTTTATCACAAAAAGCCGAGTACAACAATTGCTGCCTCCGAAATGGAAGTAACTCTGCTCTTTACTAATCGACAAGTAAACGTGTATTGAAAATGAAGGTGAACACTTTGAACATTTGTTAAGTTGAAGTTATTTCTTGTTTTTGTACTTTCTGATTTAAATATATTTTCTTTTCCTTTATATTACTTGGTCAATATATTTTCTTATTTATGTTTAGGTATATAATACGTTCTTTTATTTACTTTCATTTCAGGTGGGGATGATCAATTTGTGTACCCTTTCGTTACTAACGAGTAAATGATTTGATTATAGCTATTGCATTATATTATATTGTTTTTTTCTCGTTATTGTCTACTCAGTTCATGAGTTATGGAAATTATTTTTGCTGTTTTCCTATAATTAGATCTACCTATATGAGTTAGGCGATAAAGATATATTATTATTATTATCATTATTATTATTACTTTATTTCAATGTCTAAAGAGGCAAGATATGAAATTTAAAAATAGCTAGACAATTTGAAAACATTTAAGAAGGGAATCTAATGTAACATATGCAAGAATTAAAAAATCGGTGAGAAGATTGAAATAAATACATTTATGGAAGACTATAATGAAAATTCAAGTGAAAGCGAAATACACACTGTCTAGTGACACTTAAAATTAAAATAAAGTTATTACTCACAATAAATAAATAAATGTATATTAAAAATTGTTTATTTTGTTTGTATTGTCTTCGTATGACTATATCTTCGTAAAGAAAAAAGGGAGCAACTTCCGGTTTTCATCATTCTCTTCAGTTTTTTATGTGCTTCAATATTACTATATTAAAAATATGACGTTACATTTAAAATTTTAAAGTAAAAACAAGTAATATACATACATTGAGAACAGCGCCCCCTGTTATTTTCTTTGACAACCACGTAATTTCGTGCTACATGCCCTTCAATTCTTTGTAAGATTCTCTATCTAATGAGCCTAGAAACATTAAAATCCGTTGGTGCAAACCAAAATTATACCGACTTTTGTAGGCAGACATACCCCCTCCCCTCTTCCCTTCGTATGGAAGTTAGATCAAAAAGTTTCAAATGAAAGTTGTATAAAAACGTCTAAAAATGTTGTTAGCAAAATTTTCAATATAACTTAATCTAGAATTTAATGAAATATTATCGAATTTTTAATTTATCTTGAGAATTGCGCCCCCTTGCGATCATTTTGGAAACTTAAAAATATTTTAGTTGTAATTTCCGTCATACATTTTACTATCAAGATTTTTTCCGCGAGGTTGTACGATAAACGGTTGCCGAGATATGGCCGGTGGCCGAGCTTAAACAGACACCCGGTATATATATAAAATTATAGGTTATCAATTAATTTAATTTTAAGTATTTATTCTTGATAGATATTGTGAGTAAGTTTCAGTGATTATTTTAGGGATTTGAATTGTTGCTTAAATTATTTTTGTTTTATAACGTAATTTGTCGTGTTGGTCATTGCAAGTTTTTTTATCCTAGTTTGCCAGCAAGAGGGTAGGGTTTTTCTTGTTAATTTTTTATAGTTGTTTTTTTTTTTGAAATTATATAATTATTTAAATATATATATTTCAGATTGTTAAAATTTGATAAAGACTAATTTGAATAAAGAAAAATTTTCTTTTCTTTATTGGGTAATTTGTTTTTTTTTTTATTTATTTTCTAAGATCACGATCCCTGACGAGGAGATTGTTCAGTATTTCTTTTCTGAGGGAACTTGAGATAAAGAATCCTGTTCTCTGAGCTAGTTATGGCACCATAAAAAAAAATAAATATACTAATATCATAGTAGTACGTATGAATTTTTGAAGTGAAAACTTGATCAGACCGAGCGAAATGTACTAGAACAATGTATACACAATAAAAATAAATATATATTTTTTAAATGTTATATAGAACAAAAATGGAAAATGGAAGATGTAAATGTAAATGAATATAGAACGAAAAAAAAAGTTGTATTTCGTATTATTAACCTCGCCTTGATGAAGTTTTCACTTCTGCCGTGTGGTCTTAAGCACTCCCATTTTTTTAATAGAATAATTGCCCCCTCTTAACTATGCTTTTATTCTTAACTATGCTTTTATTTTTGATTATTTTTCGCAGATCTTCCGTATGAAACGCAAGAATTTACTTGTACTCCGTATTCGTCGATTAAGAACATTTTTTCTCTTTCCAACATCATTCTGTTATACTGCAAGCGAGCTTGAATAATGTCAGGTGTGTTGCTATTTTTTAAAAGAATAATGGAAGTTCTTAAGTGCTCTATTAATCCTAGATAGTAATATTTGTTGAAGAAGTGGCCATTGGTTTAAGCACTTTTCTTGCAACTGGCGGAGGGCTAAAGAACAATCCAGGTCAACGCAGTCACAAATCTGTTCTTTTTGATCATTTAATAATTTTTGTTGCCGATGTCCCGCACTAACTTTTGCAGTATTTTTAGTTCTTCTATATGTTGCATAATTTTTTTTTTAATATTGTAACGTTTTCGGGTTCGCAATAAACAACTCGTGCAATTTATTTATTTAAAACAGTCTGTATATTTATATACTTCAAATTATATAACAATATAAAAACATAAAAACTAACGTATCACACTTAAACTACTATTAATAAATTAAAATTAACACTTGTATTTATTTATTTCTATTACTAATATCTCTGTCCGTATTTATCTAACACTTCTATTTATTTACACGGCACTACTTATTTATTTCTACCGTACGACTTATATATATTTCTAGGCGCGTCGGCTACCACTATTTATTTCTTCGCACTCGAGACTACTTAAGGACTTCCTTTCCCGAAACTACTCCGCGATTACTCCTCCGCAATGAATCCCGCAATGAATGTACGACGACAAAAAGCAGAAACCATAAATCATCTCGGCGCGGCGTATAAAAACGATATGTAAACAAGTCGTAAATATGTCATCTCACAGATGTACGGCGTAAACAAGAAGAGTCCAGATTTCCACTGGTATATTACCGAACTTACTGGTACATTTCGAGAACATTTCATGCAGGTGTATATAAGTCGACTGGGTCACCGATGGATGATTCATTGCGGAGGAGTAATCGCGGAGTAGTTTCGGGAAAGGAAGTCCTTAAGTAGTCTCGAGTGCGAAGAAATAAATAGTGGTAGCCGAAGAAATAAATAAGTAGTGCCGTGTAAATAAATAGAAGTGTTACATAAATACGGACAGAGATATTAGTAATAGAAATAAATAAATACAAGTGTTAATTTTAATTTATTAATAGTAGTTTAAGTGTGATAAGTTAGTTTTTATGTTTTTATATTGTTATACAATTTTAAGTATATAAATATACAGACTGTTTTAAATAAATAAATTGCACGAGTTGTTTATTGCGAACCCGAAAACGTTACAATATGAAGTCTTAGTGTAAATTTGGATTTTTTTTAAATTCTTGCTAATGTCACACTTTGTCATTGTTGCAGTATTTTCTAGTTTAATACTAAACTTTCTCTAATACCTCACATCAATATACATTTTTCCTACACCCATTTGATAAATACGAACTACGCAAAGTAACACTACAAGTAAAAAGGTTTTCGTCGGGTTGCGATAATTTAAGTGCGATAAGCTCATCTTGCTGTTACTAGCAGTAATCAATGATACGTTTATGGAGGGTTAATTTCCAGTTCGATTGAAAATAACAATAATTATGCCATTGTTTAAAAAGGGATCGAAAGAACTAGTTGAAAATTAACGATCGATATCTCTTTTAAGTGTATTTGGGAAGATCATAGGAAAGCTTGTTGCTTATAAATTACTACAATATATGGAAATGTATAATACTTTCAATGACTATCACTTTGGTTCTAGATAAGGTCGTAGCAGAGTTATAGCAGTTGTGGGTTTTTGGTTGAATTTTAGCAGAACATTGTAAAGACATAAGTAAGGCATGCGACTTCGTTGATAACAGGCTACTGGTGCAAAAATTATTTACTTACGGTGTTAGTAGTATGCTCTTGAAATGGATTCAAAGTTATTTAGAGTAGCGTAGTCAATACGTATACACAGGGGACGCAATTTATTGTAATTACAACCTGAAGTGGAGTGCTTCAGGTGAGCTTGTTTGGACCCCTTTTGTCTATTATATACGTGACTGATATTACATAATAATATATACTGTTTAGTGTTCCATGTGATTAATATACAGTGCTAGTAATGCTTCAATATTACCAATAATTTCGCTATTTTTTTGTATACATACAGTATACTAGACAAGCTGGTGTAAGTGGGAGAATAAGGGGGTAGCCTCTGTTACTAACATTAGAGCTACTTTAAAGTCGACACCGCAGAAAGCGTTACTGCGTTAGTCCGTGAAAATTACTACTGTTACTGTTCATAACAAATTCTTTAACCAAGAATAAAGTCATTTACTGCTGTACGTAGATAATTTATAAGTAGAGACTTGATGAAGCTTCAAATAATCGCATTAATTAATTAATTTTAGTAACGCATTTCATCACAGCTTCCCGAATTGTATGAGCAAATAAAAGAAATGATCGTCAATTCTAAAACCTTGAAAATAATATTTTTTTTCTTAAAATATCAAAGATAAGATATATAGCTGATATAAAAAACGAAAACGTAACAATAGCAAAACTCTTATTAAGACAAAAAGTAAATAATTCAGTAGTATTATAAAATAGAAAAGGAAACAAACTAAAACACTGAAAGTAAACAATAAATTTGTATGAAACTAAACAAAATATTTCAGTAAGTATAAACGCAAAAACAAAGAATTTAATTGGAAGTTAAGATTGGAATTATTAAAGAAAAATGAATTTCTACAAGTACGTAATTGTTTATTCAATGCTCAAATAAGCCTCCCTCTTGAGCTGAGCAGTAACCCAGCTGATTATAAAAATTCCAACGGGCATTTGTTAAGATTTCCGGGGTAACATGATTCGAAAGTACAATAATTTTGGCGCGTAATTGTTCTAAATTAGATGGATGAAACGCGATTTAAAAATGTACTATACTCCATTCACTGAAGATATAGAGTAATCAGGAGCTGTTCACGACTGTTTCACGTGCACAGCTCAATTTGCAATAGAGTACTTATATTAACAATAAACTGTTATAAAATCTTTTGATTACATGTTTAAATTTTCAAAAACAACAACTTATTAGTTTATATAAAATACTGAACCGATTTAAATTTACAGAAAGTGAATGTTTTGTCTTTTTAGATAACTAAAATACGTAAATTTCAAACATAACCTATATCAACAAAACATTCGTAAATTGCTTAACATCCATCACTTAATACGTGACTTAACAAAAAATACACAAATGCGCATTTTCTAAACAATTTAAGATAAATTTAATATGCATTTGTCAAATTCAATATCAGGCATTTTAACAAATAATGCAAAACCAATGTAAGTATTTAAAAATGAAGCTAATATATTAAAGACTTTATTCACATGTGTATATAATATAAATTACAAGTTTAAATAGGGCAACGGTATTTTATACGTGTATAAATAGAGTACATACATAGTAAAAGAAAGAAACTATGAATGTAATCATATATTTTAAATTTTTCTGTGTTGACAATTAAAATTATTCCTGAATGTCACTGTCACATTCACTACTTTCAGAACTTTACAAATTAATTATAAAACTCTCTTGTAAATTTTCAACAATTACGTCTAACTCCCACATATTCTTCTCTACTTCCTTAACATGTTTGATGACATACAACCAGTTCTCTTTTGTAACATTGTTCAATGATGTGTGTAACAGCTCTTTGACTTTCTTTAATTTAAATGTAGTGTTTTTCCTTGCAATTTCTCCTTTAACTTGGGCCAAATTAATTCAATCGGCTTCAATTCGCAATGATGTGGTGGTAGTTTGACACATTTTTCCTTTAAAAAACTATTACGAGCTCTTTTTTTGAAAGAGAAATTCATTTCTTTCAACAACTTCCACACTGTTGTACGTTTTCATTTACTTTAAATAAAATCTTATCCACTGTTGGCACCCCATTTTTATAGAAAAATGAGTGTACTATACGTCTAATAATATTGCGCATATCATCATCAATATTATCCAGGACAGATCGCGCTCCTGTATACGTCTTTGGAGGTTTCGCATCTTGTGCATTGTGTTCTCGTAAAATATTAAAAACACTTGCAGAGCAGATACCTGCAGCTTCGGCTTTAAAGTCAACAATTCGTGTCTTAGAGTCAGCTGGGCATTCTTGTTGCCGTTTAGTAAATATATTCAGTACAGTCTCTTTTTCTAGCACTGTAAAATGCCTCTTTAATCGTTTCTTCAGTTCTGGCTGCATTTTGCACAGTACTGTATAAACAGGTAAAAACAGTAACTTAAATTCAACACTTCTGGAAAGCTGAAACATAATTAACCTATAAACCATTTGCTTTGTTTACGATTTATAGATCTTACCTTCAATAAATCTTTAATCATTAATAGAGTCTTTAAAAATACTGAGAATAATAATAATAACAACTTAAACAAATACAAAAGGCGCAAACACAAGGAACAATACAAAATACTATATAGCAAAAGCAAAAAGTATACATTTATAACATATATTTCAAAATAACAGACAATGTTATTTATCCCTACTAGTACACTATAGGGTAAAAGTTGGATATATGCCCCTGTAGGATAGATGCCCCACCCCAAGTATTGAGTAATGTATTGAGAATATTTGAATTTTGGCGCTATAATATAATGTGGTATATACGCCCCACCTAACGAAAACAATCACGCCGGCTACTGTTAATTCGTTGTTCGTTGAATAAACTTTGAACGGTAAGTGCAAAGTTATGCTATGTAATTCTTAGTTTTCGGTGGCCTGTGGTAAGCTCCTATTACCGTATCTTGCATGATAAATAGTTGTTTTGAAAACTGAGATCAGAAAAATAGTTAACCTAAGTATTTTGAGCGATTTCAATACGACTGATTGTTACTAATGAAAGTTATGAGGTGGGGCGTTTATCCCACAAAAAAGGGATATATGCCCCACTTGATTATGGGATATATGGCCTGTAATTTCTCACAGTAGTTCGATATAAGTATTAGGTACCTAGACATATTTGCATTTTTACACATTCATTCTACAATAGGTATGCCGAGAAAGTACGTCAGGAAAACCAATGCTGTTCCTAGAGCTACATGGTCAGAAGAAAACCTCAACACAGCCATAATAATGGTATCAACTAGGGCCATGGGGGTGAACCAGGCTAGCCGCTTCTACAATATCCCGTCTCGAACCTTAAGAAGGAGGATAAAAAGTGGTGATGGAACAAAAAAACCTTTGGGAAAACCACCAGCACTAGGATTTCAAAATGAAAAAAGATTAGTCGCCCACATCAAACGATTGGAAGAAGCAGGTTTTGCTCCATCGCGTCGAACTACTAGACAACTCGCATTCGAATTTGCTAAAAAACTAGGCAAACAAAAGGCACTGCTCAGTAAGAATTCGAAAGAAAACAAAACTCTAGCAGGCCCTCACTGGCTCTATTCGTTTTTAGAAAGACATCCAGAACTATCTGTGCGGCAATCAGAAGGTTTATCTTTGGCTCGTGCCAAAGGAATGTGTCGCGAAGAAGTGAACAATTTTTTTGCTTTATTGCAAAACACACTTGAACAAAATAACTTAATGGATAAACCTGCATCAATATATAACATGGATGAGTCGGGTATCCAACTGAACAATCAGCCTGGCAAAGTTATTGCGACTAAAGGAAGTAAGGACGTTCATGTTTTAACATCTGTGGAAAAAGGAGAGAACGTTACAATTGTAGCTTGTTGCAATGCCGAGGGAACGTTTTTGCCTCCAGTACTAATTTTGAAGGGAACTCGTAAGAAGATGGAGCATTTAAAAGATTTGCCACCTGGCTCGGACATCTACATGAACAAGCAATCGTCGTACATTAATACAGACCTGTTCCTAAAATGGTTTAAAGAACATTTTCTTCCTAGAAAAAGTCCTGGCCAGGCTCTTCTAATTTTAGAATTGTTAGAGATTGCAGATCAAAATAATGTGATTCTACTGTGCTTGCCTAGTCACACCACCCAAGCTTTGCAACCACTAGACAGGTCATTTTTTAAGCCATTAAAAGATTATTTTAGAGAAGCTGCTCAAAATTTTATGTTTATTCATAAAGAAAGGAAGATAGATAGGATGAGCGCAGGAAAATTGATTGGAGAAGCATGGAATAAGGCCAGTACAGTCGGAAACGGTGTATCTGGATTTCAAGCAACGGGGATTTTTCCTTTTAATCCGAGTGCAGTTCCTGACCATTTTTTCAAAATATCGGATGTGGCAAACAGATTTGTTCTCCCGGAACAACAGGACCAAAATCGTACGACTGAAGGCTCAAATGCTGTGATCGATTTTACTTTAAGGAATGACTTAGAGCAAAATGGTAACAACTATAGCGAAGTTGAAATGGAACCATTTCTAAATGTTGATGAGTTACCAGAAAACTTTTTCGATGACTCAGACAATTTTATTATGATTCCTAATATCACGGATAATAGTGATGACGCGACTGCGACTGAGACTGAGAATTCTCATTCTCAAAGTTTACAAGTTGAAATTATTGATGAGCAACAAAATTCTACAGAGACGGAATCTCAAAGTGTTCAATCTGATGCAATCGTAGAAACTCCGTCAAAATATTTAGAAGATATTGCGCCGATTCCATCAATTCCTCAAAGTAAATTTAATAAAAGGAAACAGTCAGCCGAAATTTTAACTTCACAAGACTTTATGGATAAGAAAAAGAAAAATACTGATACCACAGGAAAAAAAGTTGTTCAAAAGGAAAAGTCAAAAGGTGAAGTAAAAGAAACTAAAAAAGAAAAAAACAAACTAATGGGTAAAAATGGGAAAACACAAAAAAGAGACGATGCAAAAGATTCCCAAGATGATGTAGACTGCATTGAGTGCCTGGAAAATTATCTATCTACGAAAGAGACAGTTGACTGGATTCAATGCATTGACTGTGAATTGTGGTTGCATGAAACTTGCACAATGTACAACCCCCGATGCAATAATTGTGGAAAAGTTAAGAAAAGGTTAGACACTGTAAAGAAGAAGTTGTAGGATGTAAAGTCTTATAATAGCGTTATATTTTAAACATTACTTAAAAAAAGTTTTTTATATTTTTTGATCAATTTTTTTATGCAAAATACATGAGCGATCTCTTCATAGTAGGTACTTAATTTTAGAAAATGTACAACCGGGTATCTCTACAGGTCTACAGCCATATATCCCTTATGAAAACAACGGTGCGGCATATATACCACGTGGTGGGGCATAAACACAACGTATGTGGGATATATGGCCAAATGTAGATGTTATTTAAATCGAACTTATTGGTCCCTAAATACAACTATATTTTAATATATATTGTATTTTCAGGTTCATACATTATTGAAATTTCTTTTAGCAAAAAACAGTAGATTGATAGGATAAGGTAAAATAGAAATAAATTATTTTCCTTAGGTGGGGCATATATCCAATTTTTACCCTATGCTCACTTATTCTACATTAGCAAATACGTATTTTCATCCTTCTCTAAAATTGTGATTTTGCTGCGTGGGTATAGTCACAATCTTGTGACAAAATCACAGAAAGCAGATGATTTATATCGTGTATTTTAGGATTTGTATGTAACTCTCAGAGCCAATAGAAAGGCAGTATTAAAAATCATGCATTGATCACGCGTTTTTTGCTACTCTACACGTTCAGTGAATAGAGTATATAGTCGACTAGAGATCGAGCATTAACAAAATTCAAATGAAATGCGCAAGTACATCTACTATCCTTGTTTCACTGATTAAAGGAGAGCCAGTCTAGCCTCGGTAAATGTACTCGAATCCCCAACACTACACTCGACCAAAAAGCAGTTTGTATATTGCTTTCTCGTACTAACTCATACAAACACTCGGTGTCGACGTTTTATCACACAGTAAATGCATCCGCAACTTGCAGGCAAGCAATTGGTATAATCATTCTAAATCGTTTTTCTTTCTATTCAGTTTTATTTTTGTTTGATTATTATGTGAAATACTTTTGGTGCGCCCGTATTTTTTATACGTAATATTACATACAAACTATTCTTGAAATATAAATTTCAAGTATGTGTTTCGTATACACATTGCGAAAATTAGTTCGAATAAAACTAAAAAGAGCATTGACAGAGATGTATACATTAAATACTATGATAACCAGAATTGCAGAGTTGATAGAGGTTTACAACATTTTATGAATTAGAAGTATATTTAGCATGAGTTAATACTATAGTGGCTCAATTCTAAGAAGATATCGTTTGACGAGAAAGCAAAATCTGTTTGAGTGCTCTGCTAATTAGTTTTATGAGTTTTACTAAAACATACTACGTGTTTATAATTGATACATATATATTTTACTCTTTATAGGAAATTTTTTTTTCTCATTAAATTGAATTAAATTAACAATATACATTTTTCAATGAGAAATATACATTGCACAGCCATTTATGCCGCTTGTAAACATTTCCACCCTAATCCTATTTCAGAAATTCAACACTATTCAGGAAAAAACAGCGACAGACCTGTGTAATGGGCGCACATATGAATTTTTTGTTTGTGTTCCTTCACGGTATTTGCGAGCTCGTTGTGTTTCTCCCTGAATACGGTGGTTTATATCATTTGAGCGTTCCCGTACGCATTATCCATATTCGCTTTTCCATTGTCTTGTAAACGATTTGTCACACTCTGTTTCGGTTATGTAACAAAAAAAAAATCCCAGCGGTACAGATCATACGTTAAATCATCACATGCTGAGGGTTGCTCTTTTTTTTACAGACAGCGCATAACAATATAACTTTAGTGATGATGACAATGACAACAAAAGAAAATCTGATCATTTAGCCTGCGGACATTTCCGGGAATTAAATAAAATGTCATTAGTGATATTTTTTACAATTAAATTGAAATTCAAAACGGTTGTGTGTACAATTTTGTATGCAAATGCAAGCATGTCAAAAGTTTTTTTACAAGACAATCAGACAAAGATAAAATTGAATAGCGAGAAAAACGGTTTAGAATGCTGATATACTAAAATAATAGAGATAGTTAGAATAGGAACTGTATACTGTTTGTCTTGGTACTGTGTTATTAATAAAAAAAAAATATTATCAATCTCACACGAGTTATTTAGTTAATGACGAAGCAAATGGCGACGCGCTTTAATTTAACTGATTATTGAGTAAATTAATTTGAAAAACAAACAATATATATATAGCATACTAATATTTATTGAAATAAACAATATAAATGAATCCAAGTGAGTTTTTTTTTATTTAATCATATCCCAATGGGTTATTTGAGTGCATAATTAAAGTGATGAAATTATTATTTGCATTATTTGCACACATTCTGGATAATTAATTATTAGCACTGTATATATTATGATATTATGCAATGGATCATATACCGACTGTCTCAATAATTTTAAGTCAAAAAGTAATAAGATAGTATAGGCCCAAAGTCTAAAGTTGTCGACTTATTCCCATTTTTCTGAGAAATTCAATGTTTGTATAAAATTATATTGCTCGAGAACGACGTATTAGATGGACACAATTTTTTGTAGTATTGTCCACAATACGAGGTCCTAGTAGAAGCATATTTTATTTTTTTCCAGTTACTAACTGCACGTGCAGTAAAACTGGATTAAAATTACATGACACGTTTTTGTAGAAAAGTAAATTTTTTCAAATCGAACTTAATTTCTAATAATAATAATGATAATATTTATTGTCATAGACCCGTAGAAGGTGTTGACATTGTCTAGTATATATACAATATATCAAATCTTAATTCTAATCTCTAATTATAATAAAAGAAATGAGGTGTGGCCACCACACGACTTTCTTATATGTATGAAAGTGTTACTTCCGGTCCGAATTTTGAAATTTCATTTATACAAAAAATATTCTAAATCCAACTCTAAATACTTTTCTACTCTTCATAAATATATATAGAATGCATAATTTACGACATATTTGCAAAAAATCGTTATTCGGTAGGAGTAAATGTGTTAGTTCCGGTCCGAATTTTGATTTTTTTTTATACAAAAGGTATCGAAAATTAAGTTCCAAATACTTTTATACTCGTAACGTACCTGTCTAAAAAGCATGACTAGTAAAATATTTGCAAAAAACTGATTTTCGATAAGTGTTAAAAACCTACTTCCGGTAGGAATTTCGAAAAACTTTTTTAATAAAGTTGTTCACAATTTCAATTTTAAGTACATATTGCTGTGATAGCATATATTTGTGGGTATAGTCATTTGTATATGCTGTGCTCTAATTTTTTTTCTTTTTACACCAAAAACTTATAATTGGTTTTGTATTTAATTTATATTGTTGAAGCATGTACCTAATAACTATTGTGGGTTCTGGCAATGTATGTGGTTCCTTCTCCTTCACTGGTGGCCTTTCTCTTACTTATAATAGGGACGAGGTAATAGTTTTGTTTAAAGAAGAAAACGGAATGTCTATATAACATGATCATACACCTTTTTATTTAGTAATTTGTAAATTCAAATATTTTTTATATACACCTATACAACCTAAACAAATACATAATTGAAAATGCTCATATCATTTATACCAAATGTCGGTTGTAATGTATGTAAATCTTTTATTTATTTATTTATGATGCTAAACAAAAAATAAATATTTATACTGTAAATAAATAAATGTAAACTTTTATTGTACATTGATAGTGATATTTATCGATGTAATTATTTTTATATTGGCTTCAATTAATTGCTTTAGACAACCATTTGCACGTGTTGTATCTAGCTTTTAATCTTTGCCTAGTAAAACTTTTAATTAATTATTAACATAACTTGAAAAAGATTAATGATGCCTAGACAATACCATGAAGAAAATGCTCATTCGCACGTAGCATCTCTTCAACTGCCCAACACCATTAGTCTTATTTTGTTGTAATTCCAACTTTATGAATTAAAAGAAAACCTTACAGGATAATATTTGCTTATCTATATTGTTCAACATTACATTGATTAATCATTTGCACGTAAAAACCAATATCTGTCTAACAATTTAGATAACTCCTTTTCAAAAAAAAACTTACTTGCTATCTTTAAACATTTCATTAAAATGTTCATTTTGAATGTCCATATTGAACGTTTCAAATGAATTTAAATATATTAATAAAAGAAAATTATTATGAATAAACGTGATAAAGAAATAATGAAAACTACTATTCTACAATGTAACAATTATTTTTTAAAGCGTCTTATTCTTTTGGAGTCGTAATAAGAAGTCTCTCCTTGTCGAATCTTGTTTCCAATTTATACCGGAAAAAAAAACTCTACGTTGACTATTGCGCCCTCTAGTCCATATTTTAGGTTGGCATTGGAATACACGTTCCAGTGAAATCGCTGCCCACATGTTGCCGTCTTGATACACACACACACACATATTGTTCTGACAGTTCTTTATTTACCAAACGTCAATACAAATTGTTTTTCCCATCCAAGAATCTTTTTCACAGCCTTGTACTGCCTTTCCGACGGTAGGTTTATTCTTGTTGTTAATACCATCCTTCTTTGTATTCATCAATGAACCTATTGCCTTGTTCATTGTTCAATACATATTTTTTCTTCCCATTTATTTATGTTCTTCACTTTTCTTGTAGCTGGATTGTGACTTGGTAAGATCGGAAACACGTTGAAAAGAACGCATATTTTTCTTCCAACACTGCCTGCACCTGAAAGATGCGTTTGTTTCTCCATCGCATCTGTCCATGGGTAATATGTCTATCTGCAATAAACTTTACACAAGTTTTATATTTTGTTATCTTTTATAGGTCATGAAACTGTACACATCTGTTTCCAGTCTCTGAAGCATTGTGTTACAAACAAATCATAAACACATACACTTTTTATTTATTTTATCAGCTACCTTTATATCAAATGTTATTGCTGATCGGGTTTACGTTTTACATATATTTTTATATCCTTTTCTAGTCTCTAGTTATAAGCTAAGGTAATTTTTATCTTTTAATATAATTTAGTTCTTAAACTCTTTCATAAAGTTTTATTGCTTTATGCATGTAAATCATAATAATTTATTCATATTTATCTTTCTTACATATCGTCTTTGATATTTTTCATGATATGTAAACCATACATATTGTGTATTCTTTTTACAAAAGAAATATATTACTTATATTTATTTTGTCTTTTATTTCATATTTATTTAATAAATTTTATTTTACATTTTCTCACTATTCACTTGAATAATAATGACTTTTAAATTACTTGCTTGTATATTGACCATGTGTATGCAACTTTATATACATCCATGTAATTTGTTGCATATTTAAACTCTTTCATATCTAAATACGATTTTTGTCATTTTTATTTTATTTCAAAACTTAAACTAATTCTTAAAGCTATTCTTATTTTATAAACTTGCGAGATATCACGGCAATATGAATCTTAATAAATTTGTTTAAACTTAGTAGTTGACGAAATATTGGCAAAATTCGATTTTTTCACCGAAGTAAACTACTACTTCCGGTCTGCCGATTTTGCTCAAAATCGAATCAGTTCTCAAGAGGGATTTTATACTACTAAATGCAAAATTTGGAATAGATAGCTATAGCGGTTTGACCGCTATCGTGGTCACAGGCAGACAGACACACAGACATTTTTTAAAAACCCCTTTTGTGGTATCAGGGGACTTCAAAACGTGGACATCTGCAAAAATCTCGAGGTCGAAAATTTTTATCATCACAATACTTCCTTATACTACGTATAAGAAAGTAAAAGACAACGTACAAATAATACAAATAAAAACAAAATAAAACACATTAAGAGTGAATGGCAATGATATCCCAGTCAAAAAATCGTCAAAACTATAAAAACTGTTGTCAACTAAATATTCTTTTAATTCACTATTAAATTTTGTGTTTTAGGTAACCTGGGTGGGCATTGAAAGCTTTAGCCGCTGCATAGTATATTAATGCCCAGGATTTTTTTAATAACGTGTTATTTACCGATGAAGCTATTTCTCCTAGTAACGGAATAATAAACAGAAGAAAGTTTCATTACTATCCAAATGAAAACCCTCATGTCACTAGACAAGTAGATCATCAACATAGATGAAGCATAAATGTATAAGGGCACTTCTTTAAAGGTAGCATCAACGGACAAGCTTACTCATTTTAAATAATTGTTGAAAAAATTTTTGCTTATTTTGGTATACAAATTTATTGTTATTTTGTAGTTTCTTTTTCATTTTCACTAATTACAAATCCGTTAATATAACCTCCTAATTCCTGTTTCTGCACTTACTATAATTACTGTATTGATTTGTTTTGTTTGAATATGTGTTTAATGTACCATATTCTATATATTATTAACACCTCTTCGTTATGAAGATTACTACAAAAAATTGTGTCCATCTATTACGACGTTTTTAAGAAATATAATTTTATGAAAACTTTTCAGCAAAATAGGAATAATTCAAAAACTTTAGATTTTAGGCCTATACTATCTTATTACTTTTTGCCTAGAAATTATACGGAGAATGCAAAAGTGTATAATATATAAGATGTTCCGTTTAAAAAACTCTAACTATGGTTAGCCACCAAGCTATGGAACACTCTGTATAATACAAAATATTTTTCTCACCCTGTATAACTCCCTTATCTATCGGAGGATTTTAATTACCTATACACCAAATTAAATGGTTGCGAATATATTACTAAACGGTCTAATAAAATCACATATAGGCAAGTTTTTGTATACTCTTTTTAAGCAATTATCCCTGCATAGATTTTTATTCTGAAAACAACAATGTATTACAAGTACATTCTTACCTAACAAAAATACAAAAAAAAAAGACATTTGTGTAAAAAAATAGTACTAAAAATGCGTTGCATTACAATGTAACGACTAAACTAAATTAGCTGGGAAAACAAGTGACAAATAATTACCGCACAACTTGTCGAACTTCAAAAAATTCTAAAATGAACGTCCAATGTTTAGACATGCTTCAAATTTATTTTGAGTGGGATGATAATACTTACCAAGCCTAACAAGTTTGTTAGCAACGCTATCTGAACAGAGATCCTCCAAGTAGATACAAATTTCAGCGGATAGTAGACAATTTTTGGCAGATCGAAACGGAATCAGCGTCAATTTTGGGATGAAAACATCGAACTTTACGTACCTCTGAGTGTCAAGGAAAAACGTGGTCATTCACCAGAAAGATATGTAATAATCTAGAAGCTTCAAAGGATATTGTGCATCGAATTTTAAATTTTTAAAGTATAAGGGAAAACCGTATATTCCATGCAAAATAGAAGTAATCGATCCTGAGCGCCGTTCGACATCTTGTCGTTTTTGTTTGCGCAAAATTCAAGATTTGTCATTTTATCAACAAATTTGGTCAGCCAAAGCATACATCGATGTTGGGCTCGAGAAAATCCGCGTGTGAAGCCAGCAAACAATTTTCAACGTAAATTTTCGGGAAACGTCCGGTGTGGTATTTTATATAATATGGGGCGCTACCCCTCATAATGCCATTCTGAATAGGAAGGTTTTGAGAAGAAGATTCGGAGATTCTTAAACTGGACCATATTGACCTATATCTTGGCCGGCACGCTCACCAGATATTACCCCAATTGATTTCTTCTTTTGGACATATCTTCAAGATCAAGTTTAGCAATGTATCCTCCAGAAAATGAGGCTCAATTACGAAGTAAAATTATCGAGGCTTGTCGAATACTACCTGCTGAAATCTTGTTCAATGCAGCATTTAGGATTGCGCAAAGGTGTCGCCAATGTTTAACGTAAAATGGAAATACATTTTATGGAAAATAAGGGATTTATACAACATATACACTAAATATAAAGAAATATTGAGTTTTTAAACAATGATAATTGATCAACTACGGCACTTCTATCTATATCATCTATATCATATAAATACCCTATACGCAGCAAATTTATTGGCGCCCAACTTGGGGCACTACACAGCAATAAGATATAACTATTGCGGGAGAGAATTGAGGGTTGCTATACGTAGAACATATTAAAACTTCTATAGGAGGGATGTATAAGGAGTATGGAGAGCATGTTTCTATGTCGGAGAGATCGAACGGTTATTTTTCTTTTTTAACACAAATTTTTAGGGAAATTGGGCTATTGTTAATGAAAATGAGGTGTAAGTATCTTTGCAATGCAAATAGTAGTTGTATTATGCATTTTAGTAACTGCAGAAGATGTTCTCATATATAAGTGTATGTTATACTACTATTTTTGTACTCACCGCCGACATTTGGGCATGCATCGCTCGACCAGTAAAGAGCGCTCCCTGGTCGATTCTACTGTAAAAATTAAAACGAAAATACTGGCTCTTTGGGGCATTTAAAAAATCGACCTTGAAAGATAGTGAAATAGGAGTAATTGATAAAAAATCTTCTCTAAATAATAATACGTGAGATTGACAATAATTCGGCACAACACAAGTGGAAACATTAATTAAAAATAGTGGCGATTCCAAATAATGTACGAAACAATTACATTAGCAAAAATATACTGTGCTTGTCGGTATACAAAAATAAGTGTATCGATAATAAAATCCAGTAAAATACAGAAGTCGGTAGTAGCTACAAAAATGGAATAAATCCCAATGCAATTCCTAAATTAAAAGTCTTGCCCCTACAGGGCCGACCAAAAATATGGAACGATCTAAATATCCAGAAAATTTATAAATAATCTACGTTGACGTTGAAAAAGGCACCTAAATGTATTAAATAATTATTTTCAGGTCGAAATGGAAAAAAATTAACAATAGCCAGAAAGACAACTCTTTTACTTTCTTATACGTAGTATAAGGAAGCATTGTGATGTCGAAAATTTTCGACCTCGAGATTTTTGCAGATGTCCACGTTTTGAAGTCCCCTGATACCAAAAAAGTGGTTTTACTTTCTTATACGTAGTATAAGGAAGTATTGTGATGATGAAAATTTTCGACCTCGAGATTTTTGCAGATGTACACGTTTCGAGGTCCCCTGATACCAAATAATTGGTTTTTGAAAAATGTCTGTGTGTCTGTCTGTCTGTCTGTCTGTCTGTGACCACGATAGCGGTCAAACCGCTGGAGATATCAATTCCAAATTTTGTATTTACGTGTATAATCTCCCTCTTGAGATCTGATTAGTTTTTCAGTAAAATCGGTAGACCGGAAGTAGCAGTTTACTTCAGTGAAAAAATCGAATTTTGCCAATATTTCGTCAAATACTAAGTTTATACAAATTTATAAAGAATTCATATGTACTTAAAATTAAAATTGAGAACAATTTTATTTAAAACACCATTATTCAATATTTTCGTTTATGAATCCTTTTCACTGTAACAATCGATGTTTATTATCCACTGATTTCACACAAAATTGGTGAATAATGTTGGTTATTTTCTAGTCGTCTTTTCAAACGAATTAACGCATTAACTAAAATGATGCATCGTGGCATATAATAGAGAAAAATAAATGCATATATTTATTTGTTATTCTGTGTCAGGTTTCATTTCATTACACTTCATTAAATCGTTCGTATACCAAAATGCTAATTGAAAATATCATAATTGAAACACAGTCTAATTAATAAGCAGAAATTTCGGTTGGACAAAGTGATTGGTAATTATTTTTTGTAGTTAACTCGCGGGTAGCACGTTTTGGTCGTTACTACACGTTTCATTGATCAATGGGATGAATTTTTAAAGTTTTTAATATTCGTAAAAAGGTGCTGTTTTTAAGAAGGGTGGATTCAAAGCTGTCCCTTTAATAAATACAAATTATTTTTGTACTATATCAGTACACCTACATATTTAAGTTTAGCACCATGCTCTTTCTCATCCGAGAGTCCGTTTTACTTTCTTATACGTAGTATAAGGAAGTATTGTGATGACGAAAATTTTCAACCTCGAGATTTTTGCAGGTGTCCACGTTTTGAAGTCCCCTGATACCGAAAAAGTGGTTTTTAAAAAATGTCTGTGTTGCTGTCTGTCCGTCTGTGTGTCTGTGACCACGATAGCGGTCAAACCGCTATAGCTATCAATTCCAAATTTTGTAATTACATGTATAATCTCCCTCTGGAGATCTGATTAGTTTTTCAGCAAAATCGGTAGATCGGAAGTAGCACTTTACTTCAGTGAAAAAATCGAATTTTGCCAATATTTCGTCAACTACCAAGTTTAAACAGATTTATAAAGAATTTATATGTACTTAAAATTAAGTTTGAGACAAATTATCTTAAAAAAGTTTTTCGAAATTCCAACTGGAAGTAGGTCTTTTACTCTTATCAGAAATCAGATTTTTGCGAATATCTCGCAAGTCATGCTTTTTAAACAAGTACGTTACGAGTATAAAAGTATTCAAAATATAATTTTCAGTATCTTTTGTATAAAAAAGATTTACAAATTCAGACCGGAAGTACCACTTTTACTCTTATCGAATAGCGATTTTTTGCAAATATATCGTATGTTATGCATTCTATATATATTTATCAAGAGTTCAAAAGTATTTAGAACTGGATTTGCAATATTTTTTGTATATGAAATTTCAAAATTCGGACCGGAAGTAGCACTTTTACTCTTAGCGAGTAGCACTTTCTTGATAATATCTTGCAAAGTATGCATTCTATAGAGATTTATTAAGAGAATAGAAGTACTTGGAATAGGATTTCGAATAATTTTTGTATAAAAAAATTCTTAAAATTGTATAGTTTGAAACGCTCATACGTATAAGAAAGTCGTGTGGTGGCCACACCTCATTTTTTAAAATTAGGAAATACTCTTTTTCTTAGTATTGATATATTCAAGTGAACCACAAATAGCAATAGATGACAAAATTATCCAAAATGTTAATCTATATTCTGGGAAAGAATCATTTTTCAATTAAATTAAAAACTTGTAGCACACATTAATATGAACTTTGACGGTTATTTAAACGTAAGATAAAACTATGAAAAACTATTATCGGTTACTTATTTTAGTATACCTTTGCGTTTGTTAATGTGAATTAATTTGAAGTTTTTACAAAAACTATGAAAGCAAAAATGTTTTGGAAGAAAGCGTTCAAATCACTTCTCGGAACGGTTTTTCCATTCTGCAATTAAAATTTCAAAAATATGACTTTTGAAAGCTTCGTCTTCCTTCAGTCTCTACGCAGTTTTGTTTGATATTCGGGAACACACAGAAGTGGTAGGCAATAAATTATTTAAATATTTGCAATGGGATATTAATTTTGGTTTTGCTGTTAAAAAGCACGTTTTTGCACCTTTTAAACGAGTTGTTGCGACATGTCGATAATTAAAAAACAAACAATCATTTTCTTGGAAGTGCTTTGAGAATAAACAACAGATCATCTTGGAAAACCCAAACAGTAGATCGTTGCAAGTTTTGTTACTTCTAACGATATTTGTCATAAATTTTGCAGTTTTTAGGCCGAATTTTAAGACAATTTCCTTAGAGCAATTACAACGAGCTTGTTTATAAATTAGTCGCGTTATGCGGATTCTTTATGATACAGATATCGTTAAATGTTTATGTAAAATCGAATATACTGCAGTATTTGATATGTCCAGAGATTCTTGCGCTTCATAAGTCACTTGTCAAACTTGTTCAAGTATGTTGTAATACAACAGCAGTCCAAATGTTTAAGAATTCAACAGTATTTCAATAATATTTACAACACAATAATCATTCATTTGTTCCTACTTAATTTAGGTAGCAAAAAGATGTAGAATACATATACATATATACACACAAGTACAAAACCAAGCTAAGGACACGACTTTCTAATATGCATTTTCGGACCGAACTTAAAAGAAACAATACATACTTCTGTTATTAAAAAAATGCAATGCATAACTTGCGATCCATTTTCGAACAAAATTGCTTTACAATAACAGTAAAAGTTTTACTTCCGGTTTGAATTTTGAAAGTGTTTTTTTTTTATATACAAAAGATCAGATGTTCCCAAAAAACTGCTTTCGATACGAATTAGAATTTCGTAAATGTTCTTTTATATTTTTTTTCACATCCATTTCTGAATACAACAATTCTATAAATATTTGTCAAAGCGTAGTAGTTATTGGAGAAAATTTGACTTTGTCGTTAAAAGAAACTAATAATATCTGTTTATCAATTTGACTGAAAATTTCATCAGGAGAACGATTATACCTTTAAATATAGGGTTTTGTATTGTAGCTTTGATAGTTCAGCCGCTAACGAGATGAGGCACACACAGAGACAGACAGATACACACACAGATAAAAAAGCTTTCTTCAGTTAAAGAAATATGCATTCAGCCAAAGAAATGATATTTTTGTATATGAGCAAATAAATATTTTTTTCAGCGAAAAAGTTCATATCTTTAAATTTAATTTGTTTGGTTTAACAAAATATGTTTTTAACAGAAGGACATGTATTTCATTGAGTCAAAATGTAACCTTTTTTACATTTCGTACGACTTTGTTCACTTAAAGAAACATAATTTCGATTCAATACCTGTTTGACATTATCTTAAAAAAACAATATTTTGGAAGAAATTTGCATTTTATTAATACAATGCATTCATACACCTCGTCCTAAAAAAAATTTTTTTGAATTAAAATAACGTATATTTAACTGAAGAATATATATTTTTTAGAGACAAAGTTTAATTTTTTGATTTTCTTTCATTTTGTTCAATTAAAGAAATATAATTTTCAGGCAATACTTGATTTATATTGACTGATAAAAACGTAATTTTCTGTGAAATTTTCATTTTATTAACTCTCCTGTCTGGTTCTTTGAGCCAACAAATAATTTCTTTGCATGAAAGGATGTTTTATTTGAACGAAGAGTGGGAAAAGTCAAAAAAAGACAGATGACCATACAAAAGGTAGAATCACTATAATTGTACTAGTCGGTATATCTATTTATATGTATGTTATCTCAGTCATCCACATAAATAAATAAATATAAGACCTATTAGTAAAATTATAACGATTGTAATTTTACTAATAGCTGTTATATCTATTTATTTATGTGTGTGACTGAGATAACGTACATATAAATAAATATCTCTACCAATACAATTATAGTCATTGTACCTTCTCTATGGTCATCTGTCTCTTCTCCCTTTATCCCACGTGCTGCAATTGTTTAGGATGGGATTATGTTACTATTAAATAAAACAAATTTATACTAAATTTCTATTTTATTGAAGAACGCTAATTATACAATAACTTTAATTTTATTATGTTGTGGAATTTTCTACTACAGTTATTTTGTGCACATTGAAACACGCATAAGTTAAGATGCTGATACTTTAGGTGTAACAATAATTGATTTTATATTTTTTCTTCAATGACGTCTTCGATATCGGCTGGAGTCTGTAAAAAATAATGAGAAAATAGTTAATTATGTCAACAGAAGCATAAATCGTAGTTTAGTTTGGTTTCGTAATAAAGATGGGCGTAAATATACTCCGCGTTACATATAATATTTTTTCTACTACCGGCTCAAAATGATGAGATTTTGCTATACATATATATGTTTTGTATGTATGTACTTCAATAAATGTCAAATATGACAGAACATATGTTGCTCATTATACATTATTATGACTCATGTCCAGTCGTATGTACAGAAAATGTACTGAACTACATTAAATTAAATGAAGACCCATTTCAATCAAAAATACGTTTGAACTATTTACTGTAGTTCGGGGCCTTCCTTTTGTGTAGAGGTACAAACCACTGTCAAATACGTTGTGTTAAGTTACTTACCGACCGCTCTAGGCATGTAAAATGATATACATATGCGACAAATTTTATTATGCGTACGTCACTATAATTAGAGCAACTATGGTTAACTTAAGTAGCCGGTACTAGAAAACCACTTTTAAAATTAAAGACAAAAATGTTTCAGCTATAAAATGATACTCACATTTACTTTAATAATAATACTAACAGAGCACTCTGCAATTGTTGGCTTCCATGGGATTTTACTTTCTCTTTTAACACGTCCTCTGGGTGGTATCAAGTAAGACAATAACTGTAATTGTGTCGTAATGCGAAAATCTGGAATGAAAAGTGTAACCACTGTACTTGAAAGTTATTTTTAAATATAGGTATACAAACTTTTCGATAAGTCCTGCTTTAATGTTTCCATAAATTGTAATGATTGTTTTTCACTAAGGTGATTTCCCGAGGGGGAAACCACTACTGGATATTTTTGTACAGACCTGTGGAAATGCTTGGAAATATTAAAAGAGAGTTTATATTTTATGGGCCAGTCAAGTTAAGAGGATCTCATCCCTATTACTTAAGTAGGGTCGAAAAAGTCACAATTACACAAAAATATAAATACATCAAAGAAAATTAAGGATTTCATATAGCCTTCCGCTGTAGCTAGAAGACGCTAATTATGTTTTGGTTTGTTATATATAAGTATATTTAACTTTAGAATATATACTATGATTTCGAGGAGTACCTGTTATTTTTTTTATTTTGAAATGTATTTTTATGTTTATTATACCTTACTATATATGTTTATACACCTTTGTGTTTTATTTTGGATATGTCGTACACCATCAGTGGTAGTGGTTTCCCCCTCGTGATTTCCCCTTACAATCAATATTTTGTCAAAAAACTCGTTCCATTTATCGTAAGTTAACATGTACGTTTCAAACATGCACTCAAGGTCAATGTCAATCTGAAAACAAATTTGCTTGTGAAAACAGAACTTGTTTTTATTAACGTATTTACTAATGCGGGTCCGTTCTTATGTTTAAGCAACGGCCATTCCAAATACAATTCTGAAACAGTCTGTGATTTATTTATTTGTCTTAGACAAAAAGTTTCCTTCCAATGCAGAACCACTTCTTCCCATGGTTCACTCCGTGTATCCAACCAGTGTTTGCTTGTGTTAGAATCCCTATTATCTAAAAAATTATTCATATAAGTATATATGAAAGTTCACAACAATAAGTACCTATATTCGAAACATTCTCCATATTAATAAGTTTAATTTTAACCTTTATCTATTCTGAAAATACGTATAAATATATGAGTTTCGTACCTATCATTGGGTAAATATTACTAATTTTAATAATTAAATAAGTTACTCCTAAATACACGATACAAAAGAATACAACTTTTTTTGTCAGGAACAATATAAACTGCACTATAAATTGAATTCTTGCAACGCAATTCCCCGGTATACCTATTATTAAAATACATACATATTAGAATGGTCTAGTCCGTTAACTTTTTACCCTCTACAACATATTAAATTGCAACAAGGAATTATAAACAAGTGATAGTGTTAATACATTATTTAAAATACTGACTTTTGTTACAAATTTTTAATCACATCATCCTGGTTCTTACGGCAGCTTATATGAAAGACTACTTTCAGTAAATAAAGGATTTACCGACAAGGACATGTTTCTATGCTTGATGTGTTATATTAGATTTATTTAATGAAAGACATACTGTATAAACTTATCAATAGCATTTGTTAAAGTAAATTTATAAAATATAACGTACCTTTGAAATAAACTACACTCCTCACATGTACGGTAAACTAATACAATACTAATGGCCGACACAAATGCAAGCGTATCGTCGTGTCGCAGTCCCGTGCTACTAAGGAAAATTGGAGGGGGTTTAATCTGGTTTGAACCAGTTATGTCGGTTGTCAAACAAATATTCTTTTAGGTAAAAAGAAGTTCACAAAAATATTTCATTTTTGAATGAAAAAACACATATACGCCATTTAAAACTAAATTCTTTTAACTTAAGAATAATTATTTTCTTTCAAATAAATTTTGTTAACAAAATATATTTCTTTGAAATAAAAAAACCTTTTTATCTGTGCAGTCATGCCAGAAAAGAAAATGTGGATATTTGCAAAAATCTTGATGTCGAAAATTTTTGTCGTTACAATACCGCATTATAATTCGTATAAGGAAGCAAAAAGCAACACATTTTTGAAAGTTCATTTTATTTCACAAAATATTGTGAAAATGTAGCTATTTCTACAGAGAAATAGTGATATGCTTACTATATATATTTACTTATCCAAACATTTAAATTGCCTGGACATGAAAAAGGAATACCTTGGAGGATGGAAGCATCAGGGAATTATGAGTATTTTACGTAAGTAATATCAGATAAAAGGGCGGAAACGGACACCTAAAAAATCCAGAATATTTTGTACTTCCTCTGCTATGGTGTGTACTGTTTTTTGCGATTTCAAATTTTTAGAAAAAAAGAACTTTTAAAAAATAAAGATCATTTAACTTCGGGAATATTCAGTCTGTTCAACTTTCCTGCGTCTAAAGTGTAAAATATATTTGAAGAAAAATCTGCTTTCAGTTAAATATAATATAAAATATACACGGTGCATAATTATATATATATATATATATATATATATATATATATATGTATATATGTTTTTGTAGGCAATAGTACACATTTGTACGGAATGTTTAAATATACTTGCCTTCAAAAAACGAAATTATTTATATTAAAAAAAAAGTTAAACTTTCGTCAATGGCTAAATGCACGTTTCATTTGGTTTGTTTGGAACGCGAGTTTGTAATATGGTCGACTAAGACGACATCACTTGCGGAGTCAATTAGTAAAACATTTGTATATCTGAAATATAACTGACAATCTAAAATAATGTTACATTATGCGAGGGATAACTCTTAAATAAACAGGTTAAAAGATTTTTTCGGGTGCTTTAATATTTAGTGTTAGTTTACAACTCTTACTATCTAATCCGAATCTCTGGTAACAGCAAGAAAGTCTACATTAGGTTTATCAAGCGGATCCCTATCAATACTTCCTTGATATACCCTATAGATTAGATGTAAATGCCTACAGTATCTTTAAACTTTTCCAAAATAATTTCAAATAACCTAATTATCGAGTATTAGTATATTACATACCGAGGTGGAAAGTGTTTCATTACTGTCGAGAGATTAAGTAGTTAACCGAGACGCGAAGCGTCGAGGTTAACTTTATCTCGAGACAGGAATGAAACTTTTCACCGAGGTTTGTATACTATTTTATTTACAACCATAATTATTATATTTATTTGTGATAAAAAATCCGGTAAAAGTTTTGACATATTGAGTTGTCAGATTTGAGTTGTTCTAGCGTAAACGTCAAATAAATATACGTCGGTTTTTTTCGGTGAATAGATTATAAGACATGTTGAGTAGTAAAGCCTTCAAGGACTGCACTCCACTTGAACTGAGGGAAACTGTCCTACCGTAGCAATCCAGATATCTTGGCTCGAATTTAGGACAAGAAATCACTATTTCATAATATCTGCAATAGCAGGGCGGCCTATCTACATGGATTCAAGCTTCCAATAATTCTAGTGTAACAATCAATTTTATTTACAACCATACAATTAATAATTATTTGTGATAAAAATTCCGATAAGGTTTTGACATATCGAGTTGACAGTTTTGTGATTGACATTGAGGTTAAGAAACGAGGGCAGTAATAGAGGGCGGGAAGTAAATGAGGGCAGTAATAAGAGGGCGGGAAGTAAATGTGAACAAAGTCACACTTCCCAACTTTTAAAAAGTCAGAAATGCCAACATTACGCGTATGGTTGTAAATAAACATATTTTCTTTATACATGCAAAGTAAACCTAATTAGGAACATTTTGCTTTTTTCTAAATATTATATTATGTATAACACCACATGCACGTTAGGAAGCAAAAGGAAGCAAGTAATTAACTAAATGAGCTAGTGCTCTGTATATCTCATGTATAAAACTTGCGTGCAACATGTTATCTACAACCGTGTATATAATTGTTGTAAGCATTATTTAATAGAATACTACCTGTCGTGAAACAAATGAAAAACATGCCATTTCCGTAATTAATCCACATCAAATACTTATTAATAACTAAATTGGAGTAAGCCGGTGCTTTTTAAAAAGTTTTTTGAACGAGAAATACGTACAGTATCAAAAACACACATATTAAAAGGCACCTAGGTGGATTTCATTCACACTCACGAGCATTTTCACGCAAGTTCTTCTGACTGAAACGAAAAATTTTTGATGTCAGGGAATAAAAGTATGTAAATTTTTGCGTAATCACATTCATGCAAATAAATGCAAATTAAATATTACACAGGAAAACATCACGGTTATTATCGCTTATAATATGCCGGGCGTAATTTTCTCTCGCGGTGGACGACAAATCATTCACGGAGCATGAAAAAGTGACATAAGTGAATGTAATATATTTCTCAATTTTTTCTTTAACATTTAAATATTAATGTTAAATGTCAAATGAGCATGTTGACAAACTGCTTGGGTAAGTAATTTATTTATTTAAAATAATTTCAATAAAATTTGTCTTTAAACAGTTGTCATAAATTGGTTTTCTGCAATTTATTTGTTACAATTTTATAATAATTCTCCTTTAGTTTAATTACTATATATATATATATATTTCTTTAAAATAATTTCGTCCAATATTTCAAAAATTCATTTCCATAAATTGAAAGATAGGCGTACAAAATATCCTAAATGAATAACACTTTTATCGACTACACCCCATCAACCAATAACAAATTTAATCATATTTCTAAAGAAATTTGATCAGAAACAAAATACGTCAAGAGAAAGAAATATACAAGTCATCATACACGAAATAGTCCAGTGCATGTAATAAAAACATCTCTCATAAATTATATATGCAGAGATATGACATCGACCACTGTAACGCAAAGTGTGTACCTATATTTCTTCCTAAGACCTCAACACAGTCCCATTATTTGCAAGTGTGTTAAAGTTTACTGTAAAGAACTTGGATAACAGTCAAAATAAATAAAAGGGCAGGAAATTGGATGCGTAAATGATTATGAAATATTATGTGTCAGAAAGTAAATTGCCTTACAAATAAGAAGGTACTTACGAAAGGCGTCCTCTAACTATAACCTGCGTAATTATAGACAATCAACAGTATAAAAGTTAGTATTTTAAACTACACACTCGAAGTAAATACTCAAACAGACATTTTAAAGTATGGTATACGAAAATATAAAAGAAGTTCCTTTTAACCATTCGCCTTGGAAGTCCCTTTTAATAGATCGTTCTAGAAATTCCTTTTGGGAGTTACATCTACAAAGGCTCTCCTCGGCAGTTATTTAAAATGTGTCTTCGCAACGCGAATATGCGTAATGATTATAATTTAATAAAAAATGAGGTGTGGCCACCACACGACTTTCTTATAAGTATGAGCGTTTCAAACACAATTTTAAGAATTTTTTTATACAAAAATTATTCAAAATCCTATTCTAAGTACTTTCATTTTCTTAATAAATCGCTAGAGAATGCATACTTTGCAAGATATTCGAAAAAGAGTGCTACTCGCTAAGAGCAAAAGTGCTACTTCCGGTCCGAATTTTGAAATTACATTTATACAAAAAATATTGAAAATCCAACTTTAAATAATTTTGTACTCTTAATAAATATATATATAGAATGCATAATTTACGACATATTTGGAAAAAATCGCTATTCGGTAAGAGTAAAAGTGATACTTCCGGTCCGAATTTTGAAATTTTTTTTTATATAAAAAAAAATTTCAAAAAATAATCATATAAGTACTTTTATATTTGTAATGTACCTGCCTAGAAAGCATGACTTGCGAGATATTCGCTAAAAACTGATTTTCGATAAGAGTAAAAGACCTACTTCCGGTAGGAATTTCAAAAAGCTTTTTTAAGACGATTTGTCTCAAATTTAATTTTGAGTACATATGAATTCTTTATAAATTTGTTTAAACTTAGTAGTTTGAGACAAATTATCTTAAAAAAGTTTTTCGAAATTCCAACCGGAAGTAGGTCTTTTACTCTTATCTAAAATCAGTTTTTTGCGAATATCTCGCAAGTCATGCTTTTTAGACAAGTACGTTACGACTATAAAAGTATTTAGAACATAATTTTCAATATCTTTTGTATAAAAGAAATTTCAAAATTCAGGCCGGAAGTACCACTTTTACTCTTATCGAATAGCGACTTTTTACAAATATGTCGCAAGGTACGCATTCTATATATATTTATCAAGAGTACAAAAGTATTTAGAACGATTTGAATTATTTTTTGTAAATATGAAATTTCAAAATTCGGACCGGAAGTAGCACTTTTACTCTTAGCGAGTAGCACTTTTTTTCGAATATCTTGCAAAGTATGCACTCTATAGCGATTTATTAAGAGAATGAAATTACTTAAAATAGGATTTTGATTAAGTTTTGTATAAAAAAATTCTTAAAATTGTATAGTTTGAAACGCTTATACGTATAAGAAAGTCGTCTGTACCTCATTTTTTTCATTGAATTCAGAAGATCATTAAAAAGTAAACCATTTGAAGAGATTGTAATTTTTTACGTCTACCTGAAGAGCACAGCGTTTAATCGCTTTATTAAATTCCGGAATACCATTAACCTGAACTAAATAATTTCAGGATATTGGCATTTTATATTAAATGAAGTTTTCAATCCGCATCAGTTGGAGTAATTTCTTAGTCAGGGAATTGTTTTCGGGAAACTTTTCCTTGGTGAATTCTTGAGGAATTTTCCGACGAAAATTATCTAGGGTTAATCAATGATTGATTTTAACCGGCGTTTTCCAGTACGTAGAAATACAATGGCTATCTAAAAAGTGTTTGAGAAATGACGGTGTTGAAATTGTGGCACACTTCATTATTATTATTAACAATAAGAATTTTATTTATCCTCATAGCAACATATTTACTATCGTGACCTCTTGATTCCATACTGACATTGTGTATTATTTGGTATCTATCAGTCGTTATTCTTTATTTATAATAGGAGTTGACTACGCGTCTGTGGAAATAATCTTTATCACTATTTAACATTTTATGAGGTACATTAAATAGCGGTTAAAAGCTTTCAGTATTTTAATCGACGATTATACTAACCGACACATTAATCAACGATGCAAAACCGGTTGTTAATGAAAAAAAAATCCATCTCGAAGTTAAAAATTACCTGCAAGTATCACACTAGTGCGCATAGTCTGATGCTTATAGGTAATTTTTTTCAATAAAATATTTTGAGACCAGTAAATTCGGAAATATGAATATCAACAATTAATTGATCAATTAATCGTCAATATTATCCTTTTAAAAAACAAAAAAAAAACATCTTAAATTGCAATTCAGTAATCTCCAGTGGCTATTTGATCAAAATTTAAAATTCTTTTTAAACAGTAATCTAACAATTTGTACAAAATTATATTAACACCGATATACACATATTACGTATGGTTTGGCATGATTCTCTGATATTGAAATTACCCTGATATTTCAATCCATCGTGTTAAATGCCCCGAGCAATCCGCAATATGTCACACGTGTTTATATACCTATACATACATATACATACGAGAATATCATGCATGAATTTCAAATACAAACAGTTAAGCTTCCTATTCTCTTTAGAGAGAGAAACTGCTGACCCGTCCGAAGGCTTACGACGTACAAGATTTCAAATGTGAACACTATGCCAAGAAGCAAAGTGTGC
This sequence comes from Amphimallon solstitiale, assembly GCA_963170755.1. Taxonomy (NCBI): domain Eukaryota; kingdom Metazoa; phylum Arthropoda; class Insecta; order Coleoptera; family Scarabaeidae; genus Amphimallon; species Amphimallon solstitiale. Next base: position 520,368 of record OY720682.1, on the reverse strand, counting down.
AAATACACGTTATGTCGCACGTCTTGAGAAACATATATACCCATTAGCAGCTAACCGCCGCTGTAATAGAGAATTACCATTCGTCTCAAGAGAAGAAACCTCTTGTATACTGAAAATGTATTGTCTAACTTTCGTTAAGTGTGAACGTCTAACGCAGGTTTGTATTTCAAGTATATTTTAATTTCGTTACACAATTCGATTACTACGAATTGATTGTTTTTGAATTATTCTAGAGTTTTTCAATGTTTATTTTTTGTTGTATTTATTAATTATTTGTCAAATGGATATATATTTATCATTATTATAAAATTATCTAGTTCTTAGAAAAACCTTTAATTATACTCGCTATATTCAATTAAATTGTAAATAAATTATAGGCGATTCTGAGAAGAGAATAATCATTGAAACATTTCAAATTTTGATAATATGCGAACTAAAGACTATTTTGACATTCCCGTATTAAAATTAAACATTATATAAGCAACAAACACTCCATTAGTGAGAAGATTTTTGAAATGTTTCAAAAACATCAGTACACACCCAAATAATGTTATGAAAAGTGTCCAATTTTAAATCATGTCTAAGACTGTCACTCAGTCACGATTATAACATCGTTCTAAAAATTATGTTTCTCATATTTGAGAAAATTATAAAACATGTGTGATACCAGTATTGACCTAGGGCATCGAAGCCAGAACAGACGACACCAATAAAACAAAAAGAACAATGCGATCATCCAAAAGGATCACTCATCCAAGAGGGGGACTCTTTGGGATTGAGAAATGATGACATTTGGTAGACGTGTGGAGTTCAAGATATAGTAAGATGGGTAAAACAGCGGAGAACACAGTGGCACAAACATATAAAAAAAATTGACATAAACAGAATATTCCGTATTGCATTGGAAGCGAAACTGAGAGAACAACTCCCTCCTGCAAGACCACCAAAAGGATGGCAAGACAGTGGAACTCGCTGTCGCAGAAAAATAATAATCAGTTACTGAAGAGATCTACGGATCTTCTAGAAGATTAAGAAAAAGAAGAGGAGAAAATATGATAATTCGTAACTGTGCAAAACTTGAAAGGAAATGCTCTAATCAATATTAAAAATTTTATCAACCCATATGTGCTGTACCATTAGTGTGTGAAGTCTCCTTTTGTAAGCTCAAGCTGACTATCAAGGAATTCCAATAACTTACATCAGTATCTTCTAACATTTACTCTTAGGTTAAAAATTATATTTGACATAATTTATCCACGTGACAAATACCAAGGTAATTTTGATTGGGGTAGGAGGGTGTGTGGTATCTCAAGATATTTAACAAAATTTTATGCTAATTATATTTTCATATTATGTTTGCTAAAATATCCCGAAAAGAGACCCTTATCAAGAACGTAGCTCTAGTCAAATTTTACTTAATTGTTTGATTGTATACTTAAACACAAATTGCTAAAATATTTGGATAAGTATATTAACAGCTTGTATTCTTTTCAACATGGCTTTACTAAAAGAGTAAGTGTTCACACGAATTTTTACGTTTTTATCCTCCGCATCAGTATCGCAATGGCAATAAAAAGTAGAATAGGACTGAAATTGTATCATAAAGAGGCAGTAAATATAAGAGAAAAATGAAATTTTGTACCACTGTCAAATTTTGAAACAAATATCAAGAAGCATTTTTTGTTATATAGATATATTATTTTTTAATGTTTTTGTAACCCCCCCCCCCCCCACATATAATCATTATTTGTATGATATATTTATATAAAAGAAAAAGAAAGAAGAGAATATTTGGTAAATTCCGCTCTAGAGCAACCGTGAACCCGATTTTCTGACTCGTTGGTCATCATCAGTACGGTGTAGTTAAGAAATAAAATGAGATAATCTTGGAAATTTAAACATAGACAATCAGATCGATCTTTATAGCTAACGCTCTATGTTGGGTTAGTTGTAGGTTATTTGTTGTCTTCCCCAATAATTTGAAGATAGACGCTGCAAATAACAGCCTACTTTCGTATTTGTTTATGTTTACTATATTTATTAATGACGCCTCAACGTCAAGATGACAGTTTAGATTAATTTTATAGGTTTCTTTAATATATTGGCAAAATAATTTAATATTTTTACTTATATATTTGGCTGAAAATATAGAATTTACACAGTAGAGAGTTGGTGAACACTGTGGGCATGACTATGGTTTTTGGGTATTAAGATAATTAAAGATAAGACTTTTTACTACCCACATGCTATTGCAATAGCAATATTTAAATAATTCATTATTAATATTATCATCCATATATATTACTGTAACAATTATTATTATTTTTATTATTGTTCAAATAATTTAACAACCACTAGCAATATTAAATTCTTGGAACACAATCAATGAGAATGAGTTTCTGGATAGCTAGAATTTGATATGGACATAATTGATAGTTTTTAAATAACTGAAATTTGTCTACGTATGAATGAATTTGCATAGCGTGTTGATGGAACGTGATTGGAAGTTTAGAAGGTTGGCGAAAATACTGCATAAATGTTTATTTCCTTTTATACAGGATGTCCAGAAACTCTCCTGACAAACGAAGACCGAAGATTCCTCAGATAATTTTAAGACAATTTAACCCAATTCACCCTAATCCGAAAATGCTTCCTCAGGGAGCTAGAGCTCTTTGAAGATGGCGCCTTGTTATTAGTTTTTTTTTAATATCTCCCGAACGCTTCTATTTAGATAAACAAAAACTGGTATGCTTATTTATCCTCCAGAGATGAATCGATTCCATCAATTGCGAATTTCTAGTACCGGTCATAGGCGTCCGTTTTGGGTAGGTAAACGGTTATTTTAACGCATAACTTTTTTGTCTTTAACTTTTAAGCATTTGTGACACTAGATTATTAAATTTTCAGGTATTCTAGTACTAAAAGGTACTCTTACTTTAAGTCGGTAGGATACACCGTTATCTAGAAAAATCGATATGAAAATTTTTCGTTTTTTCGTCATTAAAATTCAATTTATTATTTTTTGTACTAGTTCGCTCTGAACTGCCAACAGAAGTAAAACCTACGTTTTTAATTGTCAAATTGTTGTCAGTTCGCGAAGTTTATCTTTTAATTTTTTACTTTGTATCATTCAAACACAACGATTTCAATTTAAAGAAAAATGGTTTTTACTAATGAAGAATACGCCGATATGCATTTAGTTTATGGCGAAATGAGGTGTAACGCTCGAGCAGCGCAACGCAGATACGCTGAAAAATTTCCCAATCATCAGCATCCCACTCACTCAACATTTACAGCTCTTCATTAACGATTAAAAGAAACAGGTTCAGTGGTCCTAAAAAAAATGAAACAGGGAGACATAATGATGTAACAGCAGAACATGAAAATGTTATTTTAATGGAAGTTGAGGAAAATCCAGAAATTAGCGTTCGAAGACTATCTGCCATGTACCCCACAAATTCAAAATCTTCCGTAGGAAATATCTTACACAAAGAAAATTTATATCCTTTTCATTTTACAAAGGTGCAAGCACTGTTAGAAGGAGATTTTCCTGCTCGTGTAGAATTCGCTAGATGGTTACAAAATCAGATAAATCAAGATGAAGATTTTTTCAGGTACATTTTGTTTGGTGACGAAGCTTCATTCTCAAAAAATAGAATTTTTAATGTACATAATGTGCACACTATTATTCGTACGTTGGTGCCAATCCCGACGTTGTTCAAGCATTTAAGTATCAGCATAGGTTTAGCATAAACGTCTGGATTGGAGTAGTTGACGATTATCTACTTGGACCTGTGGAATTACCTGCTCGTTTAAATGGTGTTGATTACTTACATTTCCTGCAAAATATTTTACCTGATTTGTTAGATGAGGTGCGTTTAAATATTCGGCAAAACTTATGGTTTCTACAGGACGGCTGTCCGGTCCACTTTAGCAGGAATGTACGAGACTTTCTAGATAATAACTACGAAGACCATTGGATTGGAAGAGGCGGTCCAGTTGCTTGGCCAGCAAGGTCGCCGGATTTGAATCCTTGCGATTATTGTGTTTGGGGATACATAAAAGCATTTGTTTATTCCGTTCCGATACAAAATCGTGCACAACTCTGGCTAAGGATACAAGATGCTTGCAACGAATTTAGAAATAACTTTGGAATTTTTGCAAGAATTCGGCGTTCTCTAAGCAAAAGGGTAAATTTATGCATAGAGACTAATGGTCATCACATCGAGCATCTTTTGTAACTATCTACCTTTGATACTTGTTCTTTTTTTGTTAGTTTCGTTCCATTGTAATAAATACTTTGTTTTTAAAAACCTTCAGCTAAAATTTTGTTTGAAATTGATTTTTGCTTCTTTTTCCAAACTATTTTTACGAATTGTGTGCTGCATTTATTGAAACAAAATATGATTTATTAAATTAATTTTCATCCATGCCTTGATAGTCCTAGCCAACTTCGTCGCTAAAAATAAGTAGGTACATAATAAATTGAATTTTAATGACGAAAAAACGAAAAATTTTCAAATCGATTTTTCTAGAAAACGGCGTATCCCACCGACTTAAAGTAAGAGTACCTTTTAGTACTAGAATAGCTGAAAATTTAATAATCTAGGGTCACAAATGCTTAAAAGTTAAAGACAAAAAAGTTATGCGTTAAAATAACCGTTTATCTACCCAAAACGGACGCCTATGATCGGTACTAGAAATTCGCAATTGATGGAATCGATTCATCTCTGGAAGATAAATAAGCATACCAGTTTTTGTTTTTCTAAATAGAAGCGTTCGGGAGATATTAAAAAAAAATAATTACAAGGCGCCATCTTCAAAGAGCTCTAGCTCCCTTAGGAAGCATTTTCGGACTAGGGTGAATTGGGTTAAATTGTCTTAGAATTATCTGAGGAATCTCCGGTCTTCGTTTGTCAGGAGAGTTTCTGGACAGCCTGTATATTAGGTTTAAAATAAGCTTCATAAAAAAGAATTTTGCATGTTTTATTGAATTAACTACATTTTAGACAATATGTATCAAAATTGAGAAAGTCGAATTGATATTTTCCACCTACATTGTATTAAAAGAAGAATTTCATTAAATTTTTATGGAACAGTCTGTTTACAAATTCAAACTTTCATGGAAATTAATTTGTTTAAAGTGGTTCTAAACGTAAACGGAATTCTATTGTATTATACCTGCGTAAAAAGTAGATAATCTGTAAATGAAACATCAATCAAAACCAATACTATAATAGAATAAATTAGAATAGAATGCATTAATTAAGGAACTCCGTCAATATACTAACATTTTCCAATAATATTGAGTGAAAAGTTTTTTATATTTACGCCGGAGAAAATTCAAAGAAAACTTTTCCGTGAATACAACAAGTGGAAATTATGAATGAGTATGCAAATCCGAATATGCAAATGAATGAATGGAAAATAAGGCCCGAAAATTCATGAGAATAGGTCAAATTAGAAAGTACGGGACAGAAGAGAATGAAACGTGACGACAATTCTGTTCGAATACAATCGCTCCTGACTTTATTACGGACAGTTTCATTACGATACGGAGAGGTTTTCTTGCGTTCTCGAAAGTATCTCGATTTAAATAAATACTGATTGTGTATTTTTGGAAAGTTTTTTTAGAGAGGGTCTGATCGATTCCGATTGGCAATTAATAATCAAAATTAATGGAATTTGATTTTTAGTACGTTATTTTCCATTTGAGGTAGAATTATACGTTTATTGATACTAAACAGTTTGTGGTAGACCTCAAGCCTTTTGATGTGACTATATAAGTAATTCCGACTGTCCTATGCTTATTTGATTACATTTTCATTTATACATTTTGATTTACATTTTATATTTGTTTTTGCTTTCTAATTGATAACCAGTTGTCATATTGTTATTACTTTTATTTCATTGTATGCCACTATGTACTACCAAGAAGATTTTCAATTTTTCAATACATTTGTATGTTTATTATACAACTATATTTTAATAGTTATATAATGTGTTTTGAAAACTTGCGTTTTCCGTAACTATTTTTAAATTCTTTGTATTCAGAGTATATAAATCTTTTTAACATGCCTAATGTTATTAATGTTTACAGCATATTTAGCTGGAGAATCTCTTCTGTTGACTTGATATAATTTAACATTACCTTTGCCATTACTCCTACACACATTTCAATACATAAGTAATTTAAATATTCATGTTTTAAATTGTTATCCATAGTAAACTGAGGCGTAGTTTGTTGTATATTTTTTCATAAAAGTATTAAAAGCTTGCTGTTTTATGGCACGATTAAAGAGGAGGAAGAGAAACAAAATAAGCCTAAGGACACAAGTTAAATATCAAAGGTAACGCTTTTGATTTTGAATGATTTTTTTGTGATATTAACAACGCAAATATAAAGTGAAAGATTATGTTTATGATAGCGCTCGCATGTTAAATGTAAACAAAAACTAAATGCTGAAAAACAATGAAACTTTATCGTTATATAATTTGAAATACAGTTGTAAAATAGGTGTATTCATTTTCAAATATTTTCGTTTATAATTGTGTGTTTACAAATTCTAATTATAACTTTCCGCTTATTATAATAATTAAGCCAGGTGGGTAATTTTCTATAATTAAATGTACCTAATTACCAGAAAATTATAATTAGAATCTTCGAACACTGGAAAGCTAATTTTAAATTATTTAAAATTTATTATATACGTCGGACTGCTAGCTGCATAACACCTGCTGCTACTTGATATGATTCAGTACGATTATAAAATTCGAACTCCAAATAAAAGCTCTCAAATATAATTTAACAAAATAACGTTTTTAGTTTCTCTAATACAGTTATGACAACATGTAAACGTCATCAATAACGCTTTATGTTCTCTAAACATAATTCACCGTACCGCAAATTTATTATTAGTATCGATAATTGTGTTAGGAATCTACCGTACTATAACTGAGGCATGTAGATGGCTTTTGATTGTAATATTTTTTATTCCGGTGCTATAAAGTTCACTTTACGACACCCGTTTTGGTTGCATAAAGTATTACTTTATCGCACGCTAATTTTATTTTTTTGAAGTTGGTAACAAAAAAAATGGAAACAAGTGGTATTTAAATGTCAAGATATAAGCCTTTAAAGTAAAAAACATGTGCAATAGAATTGTATAAAGAATAAAAAGCACACATGCTAACATTTTATTTACTAATTAACAATATAAATTGTTAAGCAGAGTTGATGATAAGATTTCTGATGCTACTATTGAAATTTACTTCCAATGTTGAATAGTACAACTGTTCTATAAGTTTGTTTTGACAAATATGTCGAGAGTTTGTTGGTGAAAGATTTTGTAAATTGTGTTCTGCTATTTTGGGAATCTCTGGGGGGTTTACAATTATTTATTTCGTCCTTTTTGTTGATAATTTGAAATAATTTATTGCATAAATCAGTCTGAATTTTAAACATAATTACATATAACACCAACGATGTTCAAATATTTAAGGCGAGATTTCGACCGACCACATGTTCAGATTGGAACGGAAAATAGGGGAGTATAGAAGCATCTCGTGTTTCCCCTTCCAAACCAGAACACTGTCTACGATCGAATATGTAGAACGAGATAAATGAATTGTTTTACGAATATATCTCTGTTGACGATTTGAATACATTTAAGAAAAACGCAGGAAAAAAGTTTTAAAATAAAGGTGGAGAGAAATTAATTTCTGGCACGTAAGAGTTAGTTATATTAAGAGGTTTCATTTTCAGTTTTTGTTTATGTCGTCAAAAGTGATAAATCTGTACTTTTTTTTGTTAAAAGTTTTCCTAACAATGCAAGTAAAAACATATGTCACACGGTGCACAGTATTATTTCTATGGTGATTATGAATGGATTAAAAAATCAGGAAAAATAACTAATAAGTTATTTAGTAGAGTTAGGTCCTACAAAAATAATAATAAATTATTTTTACGTCAAATGAAAGGAAAACTAATTCTAGACAAAAGTCATTAAACACTTATATACAGGGTCGGGCAAAAAGAGCGGAACACCGAATTTATGGCTTAACTAGCATTTTTTCGAAAATTTAACCTAAATTAAAGTTTTTGTATACTTTATGTATTATTTATTGGTGCTTGCAGATTTTCCGTTTTTGTCACATTTTTGGAGATATGATGTCACCGGATAGTATTTTAAATGAATCACCCTGTATTTATATTTTTTTTTGAGTAGATATTTTTTTCCTGAATTCACTAATACCAGGTTTAGTGGGTCTCAAAAAAATAAAATGTAATGGCACCTAAATATTTATTTAATAAAAAACGAACGACAATAACTAAAGATTCTATTCATTAAAGCGTCCATTAACTTTAACAAATGATTATGAAATTCATTTCTCGCTTAAAGGTGACATGAACTTTTAATGCAGCATTAACTTTTATTATGATATCGGCCCTAAGTAATTATCGCAGTAGGTATACCAAAAACTTTTTATCTACAATATTTTTTTCTGAGTTCTGTCAAAGTAAAAACGTACATTCGAATAACACTATTAGGTACAAAAACTCCAGCTTGTTTAAGTTCTTTTATCACATTTGATTTTACAAATTATTTGACATTAATACATTATTTGTCATGTCTCAACTAAGTGAATAGAATCTTTAGTTATTGTCGTTCGTTTTTTATTAAATAAATATTTAGGTGCCATTACATTTTATTTTTTTCTTATGAAACCATAAGTCAGAGACCCACTAAACCTGGTATTAGTGAATTCAGGAAAAAAATATCTACTCAAAAAAAAAATATAAATACAGGGTGATTCATTTAAAATACTATCCGGTGACATCATATCTCCAAAAATGTGACAAAAACGGAAAATCTGCAAACACCAATAAATAATACATAAAGTATACAAAAACTTTAATTTAGGTTAAATTTTCGAAAAAGTGCTAGTTAAGCCATAAATTCGGTGTTCCGCTCTTTTTGCCCGACCCTGTATATTAAAATATTTGAAATAACACAGATATTAACCATTTTGTGATTTAATCAGTGGCCGTAATTCACAAACTGACTTCAATGATATTTTGTACTCGCTTGTCGAAACATGTCATTTCGCGTTTGTCTTTGAGTGTAATTGTAAAAATGTCTATTTCAACTAAATTTAGGGAGGGAGAAAATTATACCTAGTTTATTAAATTTATTAATTTCTGATCTTTCTAGCATATTAAGTCTTTTACTTTTTTCTAAAACATGTAAGGTTGTAAAATTAGTATTGAATTTATTATTATGTTCTAAGCAATGATTAGCAAAAGTTGAGTCTGTCTTCTTATCCTTATAACATCTTTCGTGTTCAATCTAGTATCGAATGTTCTTCCTGTCTGTCCTGCATACACTTTTTTAGAGTCTTCGCATGTGAACTTGTACACCCTGAGTTGATTCTATTGTCCGTTTTATCTTTATTGCTTTTAATTGCCTTTTCTAAGGCATTGTTTGTTTTCAATGAAATAGTCTCTTCCCTACTTGTTTTAATTAAGTTTCCTATTGTGTTTGAAATTGTATCAATGTATGTGATGGAATTATAACTGTGGGTTCTATCGTTTTTTACTGTCCGGTAAATTAAAGATAGCGTTTTAGATTTCTGTAGTTTTGATAAAAACTCTAGGTTACTAAGTTTAAATGAAAGATGTGAATGCAGTTTCTTTCATGCCAGGCAAATTTCGCATTCTTTCAAATCATCCTTCTATAACGACAATTTTTTCACAACTTTGATGAAATAGATATGATTTGCTGATATATGGTATCATTACCAAATTATGTAGTTTATTTAATATAATGTTGGTGTTGAAAGCGCGATTTAATGTTCCGTAAATGCAATTTAATTGACTTTATTTGATCACAATTGCAGAGACAATACTCGCTTAAAAATCTGTCTCACTAGGAAGACAAGAAATTCCTTTTTAAATAAAATGAAGAATATTTTTATATTTCAACATAAAATTCAGATTTTATAAGTGGAAAATCATATCAGACATATAGCCGCCTCACTGATCTAGGACGGTGTCAGTCGTTTGGTGGAATATTAGATTACTCATACATACATACATGTAGTTCAATTTCCTAAATAACACGTTGAATATTTGCTTTATGGTTATTAACCTAATATGCACAAATTTTCATTGTATTTCAGCCATTTTCCATAATAACAGTCCTTTAATATCTGTAAACAATTGAGGCGTTTTTTTACAAAAACAGTTATAATCCAAATTTGTTTTTGTGGGAAATCAAAAAAAAATTAATAACATTGTCATCTTTGTTTGGATTACCACAATTATTTCAAGGGGAGCCTACTGTTTTATATTTTATTTTTTTCTTAAAAACATCATCATCTAACTTCATCCTATTACTCAAAAAAATATCTGAGAGGTCTGATGTTATGAACTTTTGAGGAAACTTTATTAAACGTCTTCCAAAGTACTATTATTATCAGAACCACTGTTATTGTCACTGTCCATTTCAACCTTACTGGAACCAGTGCCCGTACTTGCCGCTTGAGCAGATTGCAGGTTTATCGAATATTTTCAGAATTTGTAGACGCTTTGCCATATTCCTAAGAAAAGCTAGCTTCTGGGGTTAACGCGGGCTTGCATTGGATGTAGTCTCGATCAGCTTTGGGGCTTTGAATTTCACAGAAAGTATGGTTTAAAGGCTTTAGATAGGTTTACGAAGTCACTCTGCGGTACTTCTACCAAACTTAAAGCTGAAGATCTTTCTCTAAGATTAAGATTAAGCGGTCCCACTCAGACTGCACTTCTGACGTATTTTTTGGCCTCAATGAAGCTAAAGTCTTGATCATTTGGCAATCGGGAAAGTCCGCTTATAGGATAATAGTGCATAAAGAAACATAACCATTATATAATTTTTATTTTGGCTTGCACATTCGTCACTAAGTTACACCAGTTCATCTTTGTTAATATCAGTTTTATTGAAATATTGCAGCAACAAAGATGTAACATTATTTTTTTCAAATTGCCATCTACTCTTTTAAAAAAAAACTCTCTACATACTATTTATTTAAAAGCAATTGTTAGCGTTAGGAGGGCTGGGTTTTGTTATTTAGCCCTAGTTTTTTTTTGCACGTAAAAAAGTACATATATGTAGTAATAGCAAGTTTTGAGGCAATTGCAAAATACTCTCGTCGAACGCTAATTATTTAATCTATCCATTTGGAGTTCTGAATGTTCAAGTACTTTTGCTTTATTTCTACATTTATTTTCAATATTTTTTAAACGTGGCACCCCACGTGGTTGGTTTAGCGTTATATAGTATTTTCTTTTGTTAATTTTGTTACTGAATCTTTCAAACAACTTTAAGGCAAACTTTAAATCTGACAATATACTTAATTTTAATACGAAATGGCAATCGGAGTCGTAGTAAATATTTAAACATACAGACCTGTTCGTTATTATGTATCTTTTTAAGCTAACTTTTTACGAAACTAGAAAAATTATGTCAACAAGTTTTGTATCACCTTTATAATCGAGAATTTGATAGAGAGCAACAAATTTTTATAATACCCAAAGAAAAATATCCCGGTATGTGTACTATTGTCACCACCTACAAGACACATGCGTAAATTTCATTTTTTAAATTCTTATCCTGTACAATTTTTTTTCTTCCTTTACACCTATGACTTGAATTGTTAAACAGGGCGTGTCAGGTAGGTGGTTCCTTATCCTTGAGCTTGGCCTTTATATTTTAATAGGGACTTGTTCTTTTTTTTTGTATTTGTAGTTTTCATCAAGTTCATCAGCTTTAAATATTATATATCTTTTAATTAGTTTTGACATTACATGCTTTAGTGTTTAAAATTTAAAGTTTCATCATATAATTTGCGCCTTTACATTTTAGTTTCTTCTATACTATAAGTTACTTGGAAACAACGTGTTCTTTTTGTATTGGAAATTTCAGTATATTTATTTAAATAACAATTTTGTTATATATCTAATAAATTAAAATGGTTATTTAAATTTGTATAGTTTTTCGATTTTATTTTGTTGGTTTGTTTATGTAGACAATTACTATATGATTTCTGACCCCACTTCCCTACCTTTTATATTATCGAGCGGTTTCATACACGCATAGCCCTCACAGACCTTAAGAATGCGTGACACCAATTATTACACTTGTTTCGGAACCCCTACCGTCTTCAGCTGAGCTGGCGTAGGTGAGTTTAGATAAACTTTTGGGAATTTTTCACCATTTAGTGAGATTTAGTTTCTTTAGTTTTATTAACGCCCAACAGATGCCATACTAGTCCTTGCGTTTTTAATGTAGCATGAGTATTACCAATTTTGTATAGCAATAGACTACTAAAACTATTTTTTTATTTAGTAAATAAATGCTTCCGTAGAACATGTTCCGACATGAATACCTTAATTTTACAACTTAAAGATTTAACTTTTGAATTCTATTTTCTTCTTCATTTGCTGCATCTCAAAGGGCAAATTGAACTGAATAATGATTAATGACGTGTACGAGAATGGCAGGCAAGTTCGTTTTTGGGAAGAAAATTAGCGCGCTACAAACTTTTGTGAATGGAAAGATGATGTAAACGTAACTACAGTGCGTATGATTATATGTATCTGTAAAGGTAGATGTCTGATTTTCCTTTTGTGGATGCGCAATGATGTGATATTGATCGTTGCGTGGGCGTGAGCTTACGGCGCCTCTGACGTAAAACCAGTCCTTCGCCAAACACCAAACGCCTGCCCGGAGAACGCCGCTCTCGCATTACGCACCTAGGACTCGCAGCTTATGAAATGTACACACTTACTGGTCTGTGCTAAATATATGTATGCATATGTATATGTATGTACATACATGAAAAGAAGTTTCGTATTCCTATAACAGCACAGACTAAAAAACTCGATATTTCTTTTTTCATATAATGTTTATGTTTAAAAAGTATTAGCACCAGTGCCTTAAAACTAATTGTATCACAATTCTGTTATGACTGAAACTATCAGAAGATATTTCTTATAAAAATTAGAATATCATATTTTTCACTATGCCAAACACTTTTTTAATTATAAGTGCTTCATTTGATCAATGAGTTACTTTTAATTTTTAAATACAAGACAAAACTTACGAGATAGGTGCCATAAATTCTCGGCCTGACAGGCTTATACAGGTTCAAACGTGTTCAAACTCCCTCACGTTATGCATGCACAAACGCGAGGTGTACACTATAAATATGAGGTTCGAAACCTAGTAGTTTTTAGTAACCAGCCAACCAACGTGACTAGTGCACGAAAATGTCTGAAGTAACGAAAATTGGGTACGCACGATCATTAAATTTTTAAACAAAAGAAGGGCATACACCTTATCATATTAAACAACATTTAGTCGGCGTTTACGGTGATTCATCTCCTTCGTATTCAACTGTAAAAAAAGTGGGAAAAATGTTTTCGGTTGGGACAAGAAAGCCTGGAAGATGCTGATCGGTCGGGTCGACCAATCACAAATTTCAATTATTGAACATTTAGTGCTAGAAGATCGCCGTTTGAAAGTGAAATAATTAGCAGTGATAACAAACATTTCCAAAACAAGTGTTCGCTGAATTCTCCATGAGCATTTGGGTATAAATAAAATTAGTGCTAGATGGGTACCGCGACTTCTTTCTGCTCTCCAAGGTGAAAGTCGAGTCGAATGTGCGCAGTCGTTTCTAAATATGTGTGAAGACGACCCAAAACCAATTTTGGAGTCCATTGTCACAGGGGATGAAACAATGGTTCTGCTTTACCATCCTCTATCGAAAAGGGAGTCCATGCAATGGCGGCGACCTGATGAACCTCGTCCCAGAAAGGCGAAAGTCGTCAATCAACGGAAAAGATGATGGCCACAATATTCTGGGATTGTGAGGGCATTTTGCTAATTGACTTTAAAGAGCGCCATACAAGTGTGAGCGGCATATATTATGCGTCTTTATTGCATAAATTAAGGGACAGTATTCTTGCAAAACGTCGTGGAAAATTGACAAAGTTCTGCGATTATTGCACGACAATGCTCCCGTTCATACTGCCGCCATTTCACAAGCTGCCATCCGCGAATGCGGCTTTCAAGAATTGGAACATCCACCGTATAGTCCGGATATGGCTCCTTGTGATTCTTTTTTGTTTTCTAATTTAAAAAAAGACCTTAGGGGACGTAGTTTTAAGGACGAAAGTGAGTTGCAAGCAGCTTTTATAGAACATTTTGACGGAAAAACTTCAGATTAGTTTTACAAGGGTATCGAAATATTAATTAATCGTTGTAATAAATGTATAGAAGTTAGGGGAGATTATATTAAAAAATAAAAATTCTTAAATTGTTCCTTGTTTGTATATCAGGCCGAAAATTTATGGCGCCTACCTCGTATATATTTATCATTGTATTCATTAATACATTGATCAATTAGAGGTACTGCATTCTTCCTTTCAGAAAAAGTGCCTAACACGTGAAATAATCTGGAAGCATTATATATTCTCCCACTTACATCTTTTTCAATTTTCCTATTACTTTTTATGTAAGTATTTATAAGTGATAGTTTGTTCTATTTTGTTTGTGAAAGTTCTGTATTACTGCCTGTATTTTCACATACCAAAACCATTATCAGCTGCCTTATCTGTACTGATTTTTAAGTTCTTTTATAGTAGTTTTTACTTACATAGTTTAAAGTTTACTCCAAGCTCGTTTTGCTGTAAATACACTAAATTATATAATCGGCAAATAGACAATCCTGAAATCTAGTTTTCTTAGTTTGTAATAGCCTATATTTATTTTATGTTTTCTCCTTGACGTTATCGTCCATTACAATAATGAGCATTGTTGCCTTCACCACTCATCCCTGTGTTTTTTTTCCGTCTTAATCGAAAATAAATTAGTTTTACATGCCAGAGAGGGGATACATGTGAGCCCTGGAGGGTTTGAATGAATCGATGACAGAGTGAATATACTATCGGTCAAATTATATTTAACTACTACAACAACGTTACAACATTTTACCATTCAAGAGCTATGACACCAGCAGTAACTCTTCTATATTCTGCTGATTTTTCGCTCTTAGTTGTGTTCATTGTCTTGAAAACTTAGTTGCTCGTTACATCTTCTTTTTTTTATCTTTTTCTTCTGCTCCTTCTTTGTGCGTGGCTTTGATTGGGCAAATCTGCTTGCCTGCTAACTTACAATTAGAAAGTTTTCAAAATGTTCTTGCCACCTTTCCATAATAGCATTTCGATGGATGTTTAGGCTTTAGAAAGATATCTTAGTTGTAAAGTCATGGAACTTTATATTTAGGAATATAATAGCAGGTTTACTTTTATCGAACAGCAGCTTTTTGCAAATATCTCCAAAATTATGTATAAAGTATAAAAGTATTTAGAGTTTATTTTATATTATATTTATCAGATTAAAGTAATAGTAAAATCTATTGACTGAGCAATATTAGGATCTAGTAATACGGGAACACGTGATATCTCTTAATTTATACAATAAAATCTTTTCTGAATCTGCTTCATTGTCCATCTAAAAATTGTCATTATTTCTATCCTCAATTTCATTAAATTATTTACTTTACAGATGTATGAAAAGTGCTTTTTATTATATGTAAAGCTATAAAGATTCTCTTTTACAGAAAACATACACTTATAAAATAACATTTTTAGATTCTGCAAAATTTTATTATGCAAAAATGTGCCAAAATAGTGAATACAGAATGATTTTAAAAAAGTAAATAACCTATAATAAAAGATATAATTACCTTCTAGTACCTATCGTATCAAAGATACCTATGCGGCGCACATTATTTTCGGCAAAATCTAAGATCTTCTCTCCCCAACATTTCGGCATTTATTATACTGTAACGTTTTCGGGTTCGCAATAAACAACTCGTGCAATTATTTATTTAAAACAGTCTGTATATTTATACGCTTAAAATTAATTACAATATAAAAATATAAAACTAATGTATCACACTTAAACTACTACGATTTAAATTAACACTTGTATTTATTTCTATTAGTAATATTTAATGTCCGTATATTTATATGACACGGTATTTATTTATGTCTTTATTGCACTACCACTTAAGAACTATTTATTTCTTTCTTATATTTATTTCTACGCGCGTGGACTACCTACGGACTTAATCCCGAATTATCCCTCCATCGGTGACCCAGCCGCCTTATATACACATACGAAACATCTGGAGCATTCGCGTAAACTCCATCTCCCACTCGATGTTTGTAGAACATTCCATAGACATTCTGTCTTCGCAGTACATGTGATTTATTGCTTTATGATGTTTACCAGTCGCGTCGAGATGATTTACAACCTTTTTTTTATTGTCGCTCGAATGTCTGCTGGTTTCGTTACAATACTTCTACTACCAAACTTATAGATTTTTAAACTGACTTTTAGAAAGCATGTTTTGAATGGAAATAGTGAAAAAACCAACTAATTTTCAAAATGTAACACACTGTTGTATTTTTCCCCTTCATTTTATATTAATCTTTGTTTCAAGTATAGTTTTGTAGAGTTTATAATATGTAAGTATTAGAAAATACAGACATGACACGGTATTTATTTATGTCTTTATTGCACTACCACTTAAGAACTATTTATTTCTTTCTTATATTGATTTATACGCGCGTGGACTACCTACGGACTTTCTTAATCCCGAATTAAACCCTCCATCGGTGACCCAGCCGCCTCATTTACACATACGAAACATCTGGAGCATTCGCGTAAACTCCATCTCCCACTCGATGTTTGTTGAACATTCCATAGACATTCTGTCTTCGCAGTACATGTGATTTATTGCTTTATGATGTTTACCAGTCGCGTCGAGATGATTTACAACCTTTTTTTTGTTGTCGCTCGAATGTCTGCTGGTTTCGTTACAATACTTCTACTACCAAACTTATAGATTTTGAAACTGACTTTTAGAAAGCATGTTTTGAATGGAAATAGTGAAAAAACCAAACTAATTTTCAAAATGTAACACACTGTTGTATTTTTCCCCTTCATTTTATATTAATCTTTGTTTCAAGTATAGTTTTGTAGAGTTTATAATATGTAAGTATTAGAAAATACAGACATGACACGGTATTTATTTATGTCTTTATTGCACTACCACTTAAGAACTATTTATTTCTTTCTTATATTGATTTATACGCGCGTGGACTACCTACGGACTTTCTTAATCCCGAATTATCCCTCCATCGGTGACCCAGCCGCCTCATTTACACATACGAAACATCTGGAGCATTCGCGTAAACTCCATCTCCCACTCGATGTTTGTTGAACATTCCATAGACATTCTGTCTTCGCAGTACATGTGATTTATTGCTTTATGATGTTTACCAGTCGCGTCGAGATGATTTACAACCTTTTTTTTGTTGTCGCTCGAATGTCTGCTGGTTTCGTTACAATACTTCTACTACCAAACTTATAGATTTTGAAACTGACTTTTAGAAAGCATGTTTTGAATGGAAATAGTGAAAAAACCAACTAATTTTCAAAATGTAACACACTGTTGTATTTTTCCCCTTCATTTTATATTAATCTTTGTTTCAAGTATAGTTTTGTAGAGTTTATAATATGTAAGTATTAGAAAATACAGACATGACACGGTATTTATTTATGTCTTTATTGCACTACCACTTAAGAACTATTTATTTCTTTCTTATATTGATTTATACGCGCGTGGACTACCTACGGACTTTCTTAATCCCGAATTATCCCTCCATCGGTGACCCAGCCGCCTTATATACACATACGAAACATCTGGAGCATTCGCGTAAACTCCATCTCCCACTCGATGTTTGTAGAACATTCCATAGACATTCTGTCTTCGCAGTACATGTGATTTATTGCTTTATGATGTTTACCAGTCGCATCGAGATGATTTAAAACCTTTTTTTTGTTGTCGCTCGAATGTCTGCTGGTTTCGTTACAATACTTCTACTACCAAACTTATAGATTTTGAAACTGACTTTTAGAAAGCATGTTTTGAATGGAAATAGTGAAAAAACCAACTAATTTTCAAAATGTAACACACTGTTGTATTTTTCCCCTTCATTTTATATTAATCTTTGTTTCAAGTATAGTTTTGTAGAGTTTATAATATGTAAGTATTAGAAAATACAGACTGGTGAAAAATTATAATTTTGTTTGAAAATTTTACTTGATAAAAAATTTGTTTTAATTAATTTGAAATATATAATAAATATTCAATAACGAATCAAGTAGCATTTACAAGTAAAACAAAGGTTAAATACGATATTTTTAAAAACATGTTCCATCTCAAACATGTGTAGCAAGTATTGAAATAGACGAAACACCAGCTAAGCAAGTTAAAATATATACCTCCATTCATTGAATGTTATGCACATATTTACATAAGAAAATAAAAACTGTCCCATTTATTTTATACGAAACGACTTTGTAAGAGCAATAAATAATACGATTTTCTCTTACAGCCCAACTTACACTGTAACTAATTAACTGGTTACTTTTCAGTGCACATGACCGTACCTACAAAATGTGTTATCGCTGTCACACGAAAAATGATAAATTGCAAACATTTTACTTGAATATTTAATTTTAAATTCAGTTAATGGATAGGCGTAAAACAAGTTTTCTATGATTCTCATATTACACGAAAGACATTCTACTTATTTGAAATCGCATTTACTTTGAATATTTCGTTATAAAATAAATCTATCGTGAATTGTCAATGTTTTATTGTCAAAAAGGAAACTGTATCCTTTGATAAAGGAGAACATTGTAACATGGCTTGAAATGTCATGTTTCAGAGTGTCACTTTACGAATCAAGTACATACTTGACACCGTAAACACAGAAAAAGCGTCTACGGGAAGCCTTCACTTTAACTCAAGTGAAGTCTGTCCGCACTCCGTGAACGTCAGATTAAATTAAAGTTTACGAAAGAAACGGAATAGTTTCTAAGCTAACATCGAAGGGCAATGTTACGTGCATCTAATATTCTGCTTGAGTATGTTACAATTTCTTCATTCAAACATAAATTATTTATTCAAAATTTACGTTTAGATCTTGTATGCTGGAATAGCATAAAACAGAAAACTAATTTGTACAATGAAGCCACATTTTTATTTCAACGCTTTAGTATTCCTGGTTTTACAGAATCTACACATGCCGTATGAAAACTCAAAACGACAAACAATGAACGCAGGCTTAAAAAATAAGATTTGTAAGCATAAATAAATCAATAAATTTGTAACAATTATAGAGAAAATATATCAGTAAGAGAAATATATCGACTGTAATCCGTTTAAGAGTAAGACATTTTGTGAATGTTCGGATAGATAAACATACGAATTAATTTAGTGTCTATAATTTTAGGAAATCATTGGGACACTATTCTACAACTCACTAATATTTCTAAAAATATGTTTTTTAAATTGATTTCGTTAATTTGTGACAATTGCTATTTTACTTTTGATAATAAAGTTTTTGCTCAGACTTTTGGTACGTCGATGGGATTTCCTATCATTCCTATTTCGGCCTTAATGTATACGGATTTTTTTACTTGATGACGTAATCCTTAAATTACCATTTCACCCACTTATTTGTATAAATATATTGATGACATTGTTCCAGCCATACAGAATCAATCTGATATTGCTTTGCAAACTTTCAATAGTTTTATGAAAAATTAAAATTCACTATAGAATGCGAAACTGATAACAGGTGTCCATTCTTGGGGTAGGTTCTAAATTACTGAGATTGCATAATATAGAATAATTTTTAATTGGTATCAAAAACCTACTTCGTCGGGTAGATATATTAATTACTACTCACACCATCCCCGAAACCAGAAACGTAACAAATAATGCTTTGAGAAATAGAGTTTCACTAATTAGTGATAATGTCTTTTTACAAGAAAAAGAGGTATTTGATTTGTTAGTTAATAATAGTTATCTTAATGATATTTTAAACAAGTTAATGTATAGATCTAATTACTTTGATGGTGTGGTGCATCATAATGTAGGCACTGATATTGGAAATTATCTACGTGGCTTAACATAAACAATTATTTCTTAATTGAAATATTTCAATAATATAAAAATCGCTAATTATAACATGGTAACTAATCGAAGCATTTTTGCCAAATTAAAGGATAAAACACCTCTTTTGTTGAGCAGGGATGTACTCATAGGATCCCTTGCAATGAGTGTAGTGGTTGTTACATTGGCCACACATTACAAACAAATAGAGATTATTCAACATAAAGTGACATTCGTTTAGGAAAAAAATTGTTGGCTCTGTCAATATATACAAAACTAGCTGTCCATCAATCTCTTCGAGCTTGAATCGCCTTTTCGCGTCCGCTTACAGCTGTCCGTCAATCTCTCTTAGCTTGAACCGCTTTTTTCGCGTCCGCTTACAGTTTCTTTACAGTTTCCTGTAAAAAGCAATCACTGTCGTGGCCTTTTAGAATGTCCGATTTTATTAACTTTTGAAGCACCCCTGTATATACATATATCTTGTGAAGCCAATAGTATGTTTTATTTAAAATGCTTCTCGAACTGTTTTATTACACAAACCTGTACACACTCAAGAGCGAGAAAGGAAATTTAATGTTAAACATAGTTCATGTTAAAGTATTTAAAGAAACAATGAGCTGAAAGAGCACAACATTTTCATCGAGGCAGTTTACAATACTATTTTGATGTGATAGTGGAAAAGCATGTCAACCTTTTCGAAGTCTACTCCCGTTAAGAAAAAGGCACAAAATAATAATAAAAGTAAAAAGCCCAAGTTTTAAATTTAAGCCCTTTTGAAGCGCCTTTCTTGTAAAAAAACGCTTTTTAGAATGTCCACTTTTATAAACTTTTGAAGCACCCCTGTATATACATATATTTTGTTAGGCCAATAGGATATTTTATTTAAAATTCTTCTCCAACTGTTTTTGACATAAATCTGTACATGCTCAAGAGCGAGAAAGGTAATTTAATGTTAAACATAAGTCATGTTAAAGTATCGAAAGAAACAATGAGCTCAGAGCGCAACATTTCCATTAAGACAGTTTACAGTACTATTTTGATGTAACAGTGAAAAAGCATGTCAACCTTTTTGAATTCTACTATCGTTAATGAAGAAACACAAAAGAGTAATAAAAATGAACCTAAAATTCATTTTACTCAAAGATCCAAAAAAAACCCAAGTTTTAAATTTTAGACCTATTGAATGGCTTTTTTCGCGTTCCTTAACTTTTGAAGCATCCCGGTATATACATATATCTTGTGAAGCCAATAGTATATTTTATTTAAAATGCTTCTCGAACTGTTTTTTTACACAAACCTGTACGCACTCAAGAGCGAGAAAGGTAATTTAATGTTAAACATAGTTTATGTTAAAGTATTTAAAGAAACATGAGCTGAAAGAGCACAACATTTTTATCGAGGCAGTTTACAATACAATTTTGATGTGATAGTGGTAAAGCATGTCAACCTTTTCGAAGTCTACTCTCGTTAAGAAAAAAGCACAAAATAATAATAAAAGTCAGAAGGCCAAGTTTTAAATTTAAGCCCTATTGAAGCGCCTTTCCTGTAAAAAACGCTTTTTAGAATGTCGACTTTGATAAACTTTTGAAGCACCCCTGTATAAACATATATTTTGTTAGGCCAATAGGATATTTTATTTAAAATTCTTCTCGAACTGTTTTTAACACAAACCTGTACACACTCAAGAGCGAGAAAGGTAATTTAATGTTAAACATGTCATATTAAAATATCCAGAGAGACAATGAGCTCTCAAAAAGCGCAACATTTTCATTAAGACAGTTTACAATACTATTTTGATGTGAAAGTGTAAAAGCCTGTCAATCTTTTCGAAGTCTACTCTCGTTAATAAAGGAGCACGAAATAATAATAAAAGTAAAAAGCCCAAATTTTAAATTGAAGCCCTATTAAAGCGCCTTTCCTGTAAAAAAACGCTTTTTAGAATGTCCACTTTTATAAACTTTTGAAGCACCCCTGTAGATACATATATTTTGTTAAGCCAATAGGATATTTTATTTAAAATTCTTCTCGAACTGTTTTTGACATAAACCGGTACACACTCAAGAGCGAGGAAGGTAATTTAATGGTAAACATAAGTCGTGTTAAAGTATCCAAAGACACAATGAGATCAAAAAGCGCAACATTTGTATTAAGACAGTGTACAATACTATGTTGATGTAAAGTGTGACCTTTTTGAAATCCACTATCGTTAATAAAGGAGCACAAAATAAAAGTAAAAGTAAAAAGCCGAAGTTTTAAATTGAAGCGCCTTTCCTGTAAAAAGCGAGTACTGGCATGACGCTTTTTAGAATGTCCGGTTTATAAACTTTTAAAGCATCCCGGTATATACATATATTTTGTGAAGCCAATAGTATATTTTATTTAAACATTTTCTCGAATTGTTTTTTACACAAACGGGTACACACTCAAGAGTGAGAAAGATAATTTAATGTTAAACATAAGTCATGTTAAAATAACCAAAGAAACAATGAGCTCTCAAAAAGCGCAACATTTTCATTACGACAGTTTATAATACTATTTTGATGTGAACGTGTAGAAGCCTGTCAATCTTTTCGAAGTCTACTGTCGTTAAGAAAAAAGCACAAAATAATAATAAAAGTAAGAAGCACTCCTGTATATACATATATTTTGTTAAGCCAATAGGACGTTTTATTTAAAATTCTTCTCGAAGTGTTTTTAACACAAACAGGTACACACTCAAGAGCGAAAAAGGTAATTTAATTTAAACCATAAGTTATGTTAAGGTATCCAAAGACACAATGAGATCAAAAAGCCCAACTTGTCCATTAACGCAGTTTACAATACTATTTTGATGTGAAAGTGTAAAAGCCCGTCAACCTTTTCGAAATCCACTATCGTTAATAAAGGAGCAGGAAATAATAATAAAAGTAAAGAGCCCAAGTTTTAAATTTAAGCCCTATTAAAGCGCCTTTCCTGTAAAAGGCGATCACTGGAATGACGCTTTTTAGAATATCCACTTTTATAAACTTTTGAAACACCCCTGTATATACATATATTTTGTTAAGCCAATAGGATATTTTATTTAAAGTTTTTCTCGAACTGTTCTTGACACAAACCGGTACACACTCAAGAGCGAAAAATGTAATTTAATAATAATCATAATTCATGTTAAAGTATCCAAAGAAACAATGAGCTCAGAGCGCAACATTTCCATTAAGACAGTTTACAGTATTATTTTGATGTAACAGTGAAAAAATCATGTCAACGTTTTTGAATTCTACTATCATTAATGAAGAAACACAAAGGAATAATAAAAATGTACTTAAAATTCATTTTACTCAAAAATCCAAAAAAATGCCCAAGTTTTAAATTTTAGCCCTATTGAATGGCTTTTTTCGCGTCCGCTTACAGTTTCTTCACAGTTTCCTGCAAAAAGCAATCACTGTCATGGCTTTTTAGAATGTCCGTTTTTATTAACTTTGTTTTATTTAAAATGCTTCTCGAACTGTTTTTTACACAAATCTGTACACACTCAAGAGCGAGAAAGGTAATGTAATGTTAAACATAAGTCGTGTTAAAGTATGCAAATACACAATGAGATCATGAAGCGCAACATTTTTATTAAGACAGTGTACAATACTATTTTGATGTGAAAGTGTAAAAGCCTGTCAACCTTTTCGAAGTCTACTCTCGTTAAGAAAAAAGCACAAAATAATAATAAAAGTAAAAAGCCCAAGTTTTAAATTTAAGTCCTATTGAAGCGCCTGTCCTGTAAAAAGCAATCACTGTCATGGCTTTTTAGAATGTCCACCTTTATAAACTTTTGAAGCACCCCTACATATATTTTGGTAGAGCCAATAGTATATTTTATTATTATATTTAAAATTCTTCTCGAACTGCTTTTTAGACAAACTGGTACACACTCAAGAGCGAGAAAGGTAATTTAATGTTAAACATAAGTCATGTTAAAGTATTGAAAGAAACAATGAGCGCAACATTTCCATTGAGACAGTGTACAATAAGATTCTGATGTTTGCGAATCTACTATCGTTAAGAAAAAATGAAGTATTAAATTTAAGCCCTGTTCAATCACGTTTCGAAGAATCGCCAAATTGAAGACGTAATAAGCGACCACAAACACCCCCGTATCTAAAATTCCACAGTCATACGTCAATTTTCAAAAAAATCTTCCGCCATTTTGTTTTTTTTGACATTTTGACTTTGGAATCGTGATCGGCG
Source organism: Amphimallon solstitiale (assembly GCA_963170755.1). NCBI lineage: Eukaryota > Metazoa > Arthropoda > Insecta > Coleoptera > Scarabaeidae > Amphimallon > Amphimallon solstitiale. The sequence goes on along the minus strand of OY720682.1, from coordinate 496,068 downwards.
ACCCCCAAAACCCCCGTATCTAAAATTTCCCGTTCGTACGTCAATTTTCAAAAAATCTTCCGCCATCTTGTTTTTTTTGACATTTTAACTTTGGAATCGTGATCGGCGACCCCCAAAACCCCCGTATCTAAAATTTCACGTTCGTACGTCAATTTTCCAAAAAATCTTCCGCCATTTTGGTTTTTATGACATTTTGACTTTGGAATCGTGATCGGCGACCCCTAAAACCCCCGTATCTAAAATTTCACGTTCATACGTCAATTTTCAAAAAATCTTCCGCCATCTTGTTTTTTTTTGACATTTTAACTTTGGAATCGTGATCGGCGACCCCCAAAACCCCCGTATCTAAAATTTCACGTTCGTACGTCATTTTTCAAAAAAATCGTCCGCCATTTTGGTTTTTATGACATTTTGACTTTGGAATCGTGATCGGCGACCCCCAAAACCCCCGTATCTAAAATTTCGCATTCCTACGTCATTTTTCAAAAAAATCGTCCGCCATTTTGTTTTTTTTGACATTTTGATTATGGATTCGTGATCGGTGACCTAAGACACTCCCGTATATGAAATTTCACATTCATACGTCAATTTTCAAAAAATCCTTCGGTCATTTTGTTTTTATTTGACATTTCGACTTTGGATACGTGATCAATGACACCACAAAAACTCCCAAGTGCCGAATTTTACTTTAATCGGAAGAGAGAAATTAATTTCAGCTAGCTCCGCCCACTCTGCACGTATGCGTAATCGATTAAATAAAATTATTACATAAGGGCACATCGATGTTAAAAGCAATCCTTTTCTCCATTTAGGAAACGTGGCATACGCGTTCTGGAATTGACGTATTTTAATTCAAATCATTATTAAAATACTAATCGACCCCTGTATATAGATAAACATATTAAATCAAGCGGGACCGTTATGTATTGTGTGGAGATATGGAGATGCCGAACATTCACCGGACCGTAATACAATGATCGGCCGTGCACATGAGAATCTGATTATATTTTTCGCCCGTCCGAAATACATTGATATTACTGCACATTGAATCGGCCATTTTTATGACCAAATGCTTCTGCAAAAGAATTTTAAAGTGCTCGTGCCCTTGGTTGCGTGCGTCTGTCGACTCGAAATAAGCACTTAAAAGGTCCAGAGAAGGCCGTTCTTTAACACATCGGGTCTTGTTGGACCCTCGCAACCTTCAAAATTTCGTATTTCACGCTTAAAAGTGAATCTGTGGACACAACTCAGTTTGATGTCAGTTTGACGTTTCCCGAGATTTTTATCGCTTGTCACGGGAATGGTCAAAACGTAAGCCATTTTTTCGTTACAAAATGGAATGCACGCTCCCCTTTAAAACCCCATATCTCTGCACACGTTCCACTTAGAAGGAAAAACTCGCCGGCGAGGAACCGTTTAGAGTCCACGTAACACGCACGCCAAAGGACAGCTTTCAATTCCGCGTATCCAGAGAGGAGTTCAACCTGGCGTTTTGTCGACTTTTTCTATTTTGATAGTTTCGAAAATGCTCGGTTAAGCTCTTTCAACTAAGGCGATTAACAACAGAGGTCTGTGCGCTATTATTATATATTACTAGCTCTAACGTCCGCTTACAGCGGGTCCTCCGCTTACAACCGGTCCTCCGCTTACAGCGGGTCCTCCGCTTACTGCGGGTCCGTCAATCTCTTTTAGTTGGAATCGCTTTTTTCGCGTCCGTTTACAGCTTTTTCATAGTTTCCTGTAAAAAGCAATCACTGTCATGACGCCTTTTAGAATGTCCGACTTTATTAACTTTTGACGCACCCCTGTATATAAATATATTTCGTGAAGCCAATAGTATATTTTTTTTAAAATTCTTCTCGAAGGGTTTTTTACACAACCGGTACACACTCAAACGCGAGAAAGGTAAATTAAAGTTAAACGTAAGTCATGTTAATGTATCCAAAAAACAATGAGCTCAAAGAGCACAAGATTTTCATCGAGACAGTTTACAATACTATTTTGATGTGATAGTGGAAAAGCATGTCAACCTTTTCGAAGTCTACTGTCGTTAAGAAAAAAGCACAAAATGATAATAAAAGTAAGAAGCCCAAGTTTTAAATTTAAGCCCTATTGAAGCGCCTTTCCTGTAAAAAACACTTTTTAAAATGTCCACTTTTATAAACTTTTGAAGCACCCCTGTATATACATATATTTTGTTAAGTCAATAGGATATTTTATTTAAAATTCTTCTCGAACTGCTTTTGACATAAACCGGTACACACTCAAGAGCGAGAAAAGAAATTGAATGTTAAACATAAGTCATGTTAAAGTATCCAAAGGGAGAATGAGCTCAAAAAACGCAACATCTTTATTAAGATAGTTTACAATACTATTTTGATGTGAAAGTGTAAAACCCTGTCAACCTTTTCGAAATCCACTATCGTTAATAAAGGAGCACAAAATAATAATAAAAGTAAAAAGCCCAAGTTTTAAATTGAAGCGCCTTTCCATTAAAAAGTGATCACTGGCATGACGCTTTTTAGAATGTCCAGTTTTATACACCTTTGAAGCACCCCTGTATATACATATTTTTTGTGAAGCCAATTGTATATTTTATTTAAAATTCTTCTCGAACTGTTTTTAACACAAACCGGTACACACTCAAGAGCGAGATAGATAATTTAATTTTAAACATAAGTCATGTTAAGGTAGCCAAAAGCACAATGAGTTCAAAAAGCCCAACATGTTCATTAAGATAATTTACAATACTATTTTGATGTGAAAGTGTAAAGCCTGTCAACCTTTTCAAAATCCACGATCGTTAATAAAGGAGCACAAAGTAATAATAAAAGTAAAAAACCAAAGTTTTAAATTTAAGCCCTATTGAAGCGCCTTTCCTGTAAAAAAAGACTTTTTAGAATGTCCACTTTTATAAACTTTTGAAGCACCCCCGTATATACATATATTTTGTTAAGCCAATAGGATATTTTATTTAAAATTCTTTTCGAACTGTTTTTGACATAAACCGGTACGCACTCAAGAGCGAGAAAGGTAATTTAATGTTAAAGTATCCAGAGACACAATAAGATCAAAAAGGTCAATATGTTTATTAAGACAGTTTACAATACTATTTTGATGTGAAAGTGTAAAAGTCTGTCAATCTTTTCGAAATCAACTATCGTTAATAAAAGAGCACAAGACATTAATAAAAGTAGAAAGCCCAAGTTTTAAATGTAAGCCAAAGCGCCTTCCTGTAAAAGGCGATCACTGGCATCACGCTTTTTAGAATGTCTACTTTTATAAACTTTTGAAACACCCCTGTATATACATATATTTTGTTAAGCCAATAGAATATTTTATTTAAAATTCTTCTCGAACTGTTCTTGACACAAATCGGTACACACTCAAGAGAGAGAAAGGTAATCTAATGTTAAAGTATCCAAAGACACAATAAGATCAAAAAGGTCAACATGTTCATTAAGACAGTTTACAATACTATTTTGATGTGAAAGTGTAAAAGCCTGTCAACCTTTTCGAAATCCACTATCGTTAATAAAGGAGCACAAAATAATAATAAAAGTAAAAAGCCCAAGTTTTAAATTGAAGCCCTATTGAAGCGCCTTGCCTGTAAAAGGCGATCACTGGCATGACGCTTTTCAGAATGTCCACTTTTATAAACTTTTGAAACACCCCTGTACATAAATAAATTTTGTGAAACCAATAGGATATTTTATTTAAAATTCTTCTCGAACTGTTTTTGGCGCAAACCGGTACTCACTCAAGAGCGAGTAAGGTAATTTAATGTTAAAGTATCCAAAGACACAATAAGATCAAAAAGGTCAACATGTTCATTAAGACAGTTTTCAATACTCTTTTGATGTGAAAGTGTAAAAGCCCGTCAACCTTTTCGAAATCCACTATCGTTAATCAAGGAGTACAAAATAATAATAAAAGTAAAAAGCCCAAGTTTTAAATTGAAACCCTATTGAAACACCCCTGTATAAACATATATTTTGTTAAGCCAATAGGATATTTTTTTAAAATTCTCCTCAAACTGTTTTTAACACAAACCGGTACACACTTAAGATCGAGAAAGGTAATTTAATGTTAAAGTATACAACGACACAATAAGATCAAAAAGCGTAACATTTTTATTAAGATAGTTTACAATACTGTTTTGATCCGAAAGTGTAAAAGCCTGTCAACCTTTTAGAAATCCACTATCGTTAATAAAAGAGCACAAATTAATAAAAGTAGAAAGCCCAAGTTTTAAATTTGAAGCCCAATTGAAGCGCCTTTCCTGGAAAAAGCGATCACTGGCATGACGATTTTTAGAATGTCCACTTTTATAAACTTTTGAAGCACGGCTGTACATAGATAAATTTTGTGAAGCCAATTGTATATTGCTTTTTACACAAACCGGTACACACTCAAGAGCGAGAAAGGTAGTTTAATGTTAAAGTATCTAAAGACAATAAAATCAAAAAGCGCAACATTTTTATTAAGACAATTTACAAGACTATTGTGATGCGAAAGTGTAAAAGCTGTTCAACCTTTTCGAAATCCACTATCGTCAATGAAAGAGCACAAAATAATAATAAACGTAGAAAGCCCAAGTTTTAAATCTAAAGCCCTATTGAAGCGCCTTTCCTGTAAAAAGCGATCACTGGCATGACGCTTTTTAGAATGTCCACTTTAATAAACTTTTGAAGCACCTCTGTACATACATAAATTTTGTGAAGCCAATTGTATATTTTATTTAAAAATTTTCACACTCAAGAGCGAGAAAGATAATTTAGTATTAAATATAAGAATGATGTTAAAGTATCCGAAGAAACAATATGCTCAATAAGCGCGTCATTTTCATTGAGACAATCGGAATAATACGCTCTTGAAATAACAGGAGAAACATTTAGTATATTAACAAAAAGTATGTCAATTGCTCAGAAACAATTTAAAATAGGCACGCACAATATTAATAAAAAATAACCTAAAAATCAGTTTGACACTGAGATATTTTTCACCTCAATTATTTGAAGTGGAACAGCGCTTTCATTATGAAATTTTGGTCAGCAGATTTGAAATATTCGTCTGTCACATACTCAAAATTAGTTCGCAGGTCAATTAAAAATGATGAACTTCAAACATACAGCTCGCAAACATATAAATGATTAGTTTTAATAAGATGCTGTTAAAAGCAATTACAAAGAAGAAAAGACCAAGCGCAGGCATACATTTTCACAAATATTTAGGTTTTTTAGCAACTGAGATAAAGTCCCAGAAATGTAACAGAATTAACAAGCTTCCAAAACACAAATATTTCCCTAGTAAGCTAAAAGTTACACATATTCAATATTATATTTTATTTTTAATTATACTGTTAATTTTATGTATAGAAGAAGCAATACAATTACTAAAACACTAATAAAAATAATTATTAATTACAAATGGATAAGAAAACATAATTGCAGTCAATACTAATAAAAATCCAAATCTCATAGGTTACGCGCATGTGTAAGTAATCGTAATTACTGTTTAATATTTTATCAGGTTTGGTAAAACAGCGGTTAAAATATCTTCATTTAATAACGTTCTTAATCAATGATTAGCGCTAACCGGTGTTGGAAAAACATACCAACCGGTATTTTAATCAATGATTAGCGCCAACCGGTTTTTGCAAAAACGTACTATCACGTATTGTATCTAATGAATACTCTCATCGGCATTTTAATCGGAATTGGGAAAACCGGCCCTTTATTGAACTTAATCAACTAATACAGTTCAATAATATGAATAATTAAAAATACGTCTAAATTTGCCGTTGTAGTTGTTAGGGCGTTTTAATGTTGAAGGTTACATTTAAATATTATGTCAACTTTAAATAAATATGCGCCAATAATTTAAGGACATTAAATTTGAGATATTGCAAAATTTTACCTGTCAAGTATCCTACCTACACATGCAATTTCGAGACTTATAAATATACCTTTTGACATAAATCATAATAACCTTTTGAAGTTTGTCATCCATGCAACACAAATTTGTCTGCAATTACCGTTTCCCGTAGAATGCGATCACTGTCATGACGCTTTTTAGAAAGGCCGATTTCATGAACTTTTGAACCACTCCTGTATATACATAAATTTTGTGATGCCAATCGTATATATTATTTAGAACTATTCTTTACTTCTTTACACAAACCGTTACACTGAACACTGAAGAGCGAGAAGGATAATTTAATGTTAAACATAAATCATATTAAAGTTACCAAGGAAGAATGTGCTCAGATCCAAGCACTTTTCGACGAACCTTTCCGCCATATTACATTCGCCATGTTTTTTTTTTTGACATTTTGACTTTGGATTCGTGATCGGCAACCTGAGACACCCCCGTATCTAAAATTTCACATTAATACGTCAATTTTTCAAGAAACTTCGGCCATTTTGTTTTTTTTGACATTTCGACTTTGGATTCGTGATCGGCGACCTAAAACACCCCCGTATCTAAAATTTCACATTCATACGTCAATTTTCAAAAAAACTTCCGCCATTTTGTTTTTTTTGACATTTTGACTTTGGATTCGTGATCGGCGACCTGAGACACCCACGTATCTAAAATTTCACATTCGTACGTCAATTTTCAAAAAAACTTCCGCCATTTTGTTTTTTTTTGACATTTTGACTTTGGATTCGTAATCGGCGACCTGAGACACCCCCGTATCTAAGATTTCACATTCATACGCCAATTTTCAAAAAATCTTCCGCCATTTTGTTTTTTTTTTGACATTTTGACTTTGTATTCGTAATCGGCGACCTGAGACACCCCCGTATCTAAAATTTCACATTCATACGCCAATTTTCAAAAAAACTTCCGCCATTTTGTTTTTTTTTGACATTTTGACTTTTGATTCGTGATCGGCGACCTGAGACACCCCCGTATCTAAAATTTCACATTCATACGTCAATTTTCAAAAAAACTTCCGTCATTTTGTTTTTTTTGACATTTTGACTTTGGATTTGTGATCGGCATCCGCACACAGCGCCGTATCTAAAATTTCATATTCATACGTCAATTTTCAATAAAATTCCGCCATTTTCTTTTTTTTTTTGACATTTTGACTTTGGATTCGAGATCGGCGTTCGCACACACCCCCGTATATAAAATTTGACATTCGTAAGTCAATTTTCAAAAAATCTTCCTCCATTTTGTTTTATTTGACATTTTGACTATGGATTGGTGATCGGCGTCCGCAGACATACCCGTATCTAAAATTTCGCATTGATACGTCAATTTTCAAAAAATCTTCGGCCATTTTTTTTTTTGACATTTTGACTTTGGATTTGTGATCGGCGACATAAGACACCCCCGTATCTGAAATTTCACATTCGTACGTCAATTTAGAATTAGTGACGGGCGACCGTAAAAACTCCCAGTTTTACTTTTAATCAGAATAGAGAGAAATTGATTTCAGCCAACTCCGCCCACCGTGCACGTTTGCGTAATCGTTTAAGTAAAATTATTTCGTAGGGGCACATAAATGTCGAAAGCAATCCTCCTCCGTTTCCCCTTCTGAGGAAATACGCGTTCCGAAATTATCGTATTTTAATTCAAATCATTATTAAAATATTACTCGACAACACCTGTATAGATGAAAATATTAAATCTAGCGGGACCGTTACGTATTATGTGGACATGTCGGACGTTCGCCGGACCGTAATGTATTGACCGGCAGTGCACATGATAATCTGATTTTATTTTTCGCCCGTCCGGATGCATTGGTATCAGTGCAGATTGAATCGGCCATTTTTCTGACCAAATACCTCTGCAAACGGACTTGCAATTACTCGTACCTTCGTCTAGGTACCTCTGTAAACTGGGAACGCGCAAGTGAACGTTTCCGAAATGTCACTTGTTTACGTTTCTGAATCTTGTTGTGTGCTCGAAACTTTCAAAATTTGGAATTTCAAGCTTAAAACTGAAAATGTGAATGCGTATGAGACCGGCTGTCAGTTTGACGTTTGTCGGGAATTTTCATCCATTTGTCTAAATCGTATCCGTCTGCAGGCGGACTTTAAAATGTTCGTAGCTTTGTATCTCTACCAGTTTAAACTGGGAATATGCAACTAAAGGGTCCTGAAATGTCAGTACTTTAAAATTTTGAATCTTGTTGCGCCCCCGAAAGCTTTAAAATTTGGAATTTCAGGCTTAAAAGTGAATGTTTGCATACATTTCGAATCGGCTGTCACTTTGACGTTTGTCGGGATTTTCAGTATAAAAGGCTCCAGAGTAATTTTTGTTTCCCACGTCCTCCTTATGGGGGAAAAAATTGATGCAGCGTGATTTCCTTCACGTTCTAAAATTTTCAAAAATTCCTTTCGCCGCCTTAATGACCGTTCGAAGCGATAAAAATACGCCTATACAAAGTAGAATTATACACCCGACCACATGAAACTCTGAAATTTCCCCTCAAAAGCCTCAATTCGTCAAACACTCAAAGGTCGTTTTCGCATTTTACCCGCATTTCCCCTCCTCTACTAAATCCGTGAGAGCGGTAAAGGGTCCTGTGCGCTTTTAGTATATATAATTTCTTAATTGAAATATTTCAATAATATAAAAATCGCTAATTATAACATGGTAACTAATCGAAGCATTTTTGCCAAATTAAAGGATAAAACACCTCTTTTGTTGAGCAGGGATGTACTCATAGGATCCCTTGCAATGAGTGTAGTGGTTGTTACATTGGCCACACATTACAAACAAATAGAGATTATTCAACATAAAGTGACATTCGTTTAGGAAAAAAATTGTTGGCTCTGTCAATATATACAAAACTTAAATTACAGTTTTCAATATGAGGTTATTACATTAATAGAGATGTTGATACTATTAATTTTAAAACTAATATTAACCAATTGAATAATAATTATTGTAATATCATACATATTTCAGATTAGTATTTGTTCTTAGTGCTTTATTTTTTAATGTACCTTTTATTTACTTAATATTGTTAATATGAATATTTGATTTTATTCAGTATTTTAATAAGGAATCTCCGTTAAAAAAATTTTTTACACAATCATAATAATTTGATTTAATTATATCTGTACGATGTTTTTAACGGTAGTCCTCAAAAATTTTATATTTTGGTTTTAAGTTGTCAATTTTAATTTACATATAGTTGTAAGTTTGACACTATTTTTGTTTAGGAAAAAAATTATTGGCTCTGTCAATATATACAAAACTTAAATTACAGTTTCCAATATGATACTATTAATTTTAAAACTGATATTAACCAATTGAATAATAATTATTGTAATATCATACATATTTCAAATTAGTATTTTTTCTCAGTGCTTTATGTCTTAATGAACCTTTTATTTACTTAATATTGTTAATACGTATATTTGATTTAATTATACCTGTATGATGTATTTAACGGTAGTCGTCAAAAATTTTATATTTTGGATTTAGGTTGTCAATTTTAATTTATATTTGTAAGTTTGACACCATTTTCTGTAATTATATTTCTGCATTTATTTGATTTTTTAGTAATAGCTCATGATAAAGTTATAAATAAATAATGAAATATTGAATCTATGAACAAACTGTTTTGTTAAAGAATAGATTGAACACCCAAAAAATTTTCATACTCTTGAAACAATACTAATATATAAAGGGTTATGATAAAGTAACGCACAAAATTCATAAAACGTACAGTTAATTTTTGAAAAAAATGCAAAAACACGTCAAACAGTTTATTTTATTCCGCGTCTTTTAACATAAGTCAAAAAAATAAAACGTCAAATTTGTCAAAGTTATGACGTCATCAATATTTTTTTTAAATATGAAGCTTGGTTTTTTTTTACTTTATTTGATAAAGCTTGTTTTTCTGCATTATAAAGAAATAATTGAAGTAGGGGTCACATAAGAAGAAACTGAGAGAATTAATAAAAGACAAAATAAACTAGTTTTTGAATTTATGAAAAGAAACTAAATATTAAAAGAATTAAAACGTAAAGTTACCTAGTAATAAAACAACTGTTTGTCAGTGTCAGTCTTACAATTAGTGTCATACCAATTTTATTATGATGGCTCCTTTAACGGAAAGAGAAAGGATAGAAATTCTAATGATGGTAGGTTACGGCGATAGACTTCGAAGTCATGAAGAAGCATGTGTTTTATTTAACGGAACACATTTCGAAAAACCTCCAATTGCTAAAAGCACAATAAGCAGAATTGTTGCAAAATTTAATGAAACAGGAAGCGTAAGTGATGCTCCAAAATCTGGAAGACTGGGAATAAGCGACGATGCAAAGTTAGATATTTTGCTGTCATTAGAAGACAACCCTCACGCAACTACAGCAGAAATTGCCTTACAACAAGATGTTAGTCAGTCGTTTGTAGTAAAGTTTTTAAAAAAAGAAAAACTGCAACCACAAAGTTCAACTTGTTCACGAACTCTCAGAAGATGATCCGGACAGACGTTTGGAATTTTGTGAAATCTTTATGAGACATTGTGACGAAAATCCAAATTTGCTTAATAGTGTAGTATTTTCAGACGAGGCAACGTTTTATTTAAGTGGTACAGTAAATCGACACAATTGTCGCTACTGAGCTCGGGAAAATCCCAACTGGATTCAGACAAAACACACCCAGCGCCCCCAAAAAATTAATGTATGGATAGGAATCGTCAGGAGAAAATTTATTGGTCCTTATTTCTTTCGTGGGAATTTAACAGCTGAGCGATATTTGGAACATCTTCGTATGGCAGTGCTTCCGGATCTAATTGCGGCATTTCCGGATCCAAATAATAGGGAAAACTTAGATCCCAGTATTTGGTTCCAACAAGATGGTGCACCACCACATTATGGTCTTAATGTTCGAAGGTTTCTGGATAACCAGTTTGAAGGAAGGTGGATTGGAAGACGTGGACCAATGGGTTGGCCACCTAGGTCACCTGATCTCACCCCCCCTTGATTTCTTTCTGTGGGGACATTTAAAAAGTCGGGTCTACGTTAACCGACCAGACAATTTAGAAGACTTAATGGAACGAATTAGACATGAAATGACTCGTATAACTCCGCAGATGATCGAAGACAGATAGTGAACGGGGCACAGTTTGAACAATTCCTGTAAGAAATCGTTTTGGTTTAATGGACTGTTTAGTTAATTTAAATGTTATTAGTATAATAAAGTTTATTTTGTTTTTTATTAATTCTCTCAGTTTTTTCTTATGTGACCCCTACTTCAATTATTTCTTTATAATGCAGAAAAACAAGCTTTATCAAATAAAGTAAAGAAAAACCAAGCTTCATATTTAAAAAAATATTGATGACGTCATAACTTTGACAAATTTGACGGTTTAATCTTTTTGACTTATATTAAAAGACGCGGAATAAAATAAACTGTTTGACGTGTTTTTGCATTTTTTTCAAAAATAAACATTGTACGTTTTATGAATTTTGTGAGTTACTTTATCATAACCATGTATATAATTGTGTAGCCTTTCAAGCGAGCTTTCCAAATATGTCATTGCTAATAGAGTAAATTATAAAATAAGTTCCTACCATCAGTCCTCATTCGTAGGTGATATAATGAATAATTTTCTTTCCGACAAACTTTTTTACAATTACACGAGAGCTTTCTTTTTTCCAGATAGATTTTCGGTTTTAACGGAAATTTTAGTTGCTGGGTAACTGTACAAACAAATTGCTGTCCTTTGGATTCGTGGTTTTATCGACGAGTTCAGTTACCATTTAGCAACTAAATTAGAGTTTGAAAATAGAAAATTTATCCGGAAATAAAAAGAAAGCTCGAATGTAATCCCGTAAGATAATTTACTAAATGTGTCAACAATTATTGAAACATTTATTGCACAGTAATTATATTATTCAAAAATACCGTTATTAAAAACACAGTTTATAGCTTACTATTACGTCGAATTTGACATTTCATTTTTATTTTATGACATAACAAGAAAACACAAATTGTCGCCGGGTTAACCAAAGTTAAACAACTTTTTGGCCGATTTAAAAGTTAAAGTAAACTTCTTTCGCTGTCAAAGTGATAAAACAATCCCGACTTATGGTTTTTTTTATACATGCATTTAATTAGCTACTTTAATAAACGTAACCGGACAAAACCAATTGGCTAAAAATCATATGCATAGTTTTTCAAGGCAACCCCTTCTTCAGTGGTAAACGATGGATCAAAGACCAATTAAAGAGTATGCCACCCTTCTTAATGGGTACTACAAAACGAAGGCATTTTATGTCATGCCTCTTAAAACATTTATGATAAAAACAATGACTTGGATTTAAAATAGTAATATAATATAGAAGGCGTTTTTGTGTGACAGTATTGACCTTGATAACGGAATACATTGCTAAGTGATCAGACTTCCCCCGGATATGGCTAGCTGCTATTCGATCAGCACAATCACAGTGCTTTTTACCAGTACCAGCGCCTTGATACCCCTTTCTTTGCTCTATTTGTGTGGCTTTTACCTATTTTTATATGTTAGCATGATCTACTAGTACTTATATCTTGAACATCTTTCTATACAGCAATTTGTTTTTAGTTGTAACCACAGAGTCGGGCGTCCAACAGGTGTCCTCGAACTCGTCCACAACTTAGCTAGGCCTCCTCAGGTAGCATGTTCTTCTGTTCACGAAACGTTTTTATAACAACAGTTTTAATATAAAATCTGCATTGGTTTCATTCTGATTCCTTAGATATTATCAATGAATTTTTGAAACTTGAAGTTCTTCAAAAACACTGTCAGCTTCAAAATCTATGAATAACGTAGTCGAAGTGCAGGTATTTTTATTTTGTTTGGTAATTGCTTATGTACTAATGAAATTGAAATATTTTTTAATGTCCATGTAGAATAAGAAATTAACAAAAGAATTTGAAAAAAAATATTGTCATTGCTAATTAGCGGGACGTGGGCACGTTTCGATTTACTAAAATCTCATCAGCGTACGCTCTTCCCAATGACAATTTCATATTTTATCGTATATATACGCAGTGGTGTATGTATAGTGTATGAAACGAAGTGACAATAGATCGACATGAATGTGTGTGATTAACGGTTTTCGAATTTATGAAATATCTCATGCATACAAACATACCAATTAGCAAAACAAAATTGACACTATTTTGACCTTTGATTCGTACACCTATATTTTGTACTTTTCATATGGAAATATGTATTCTACTTTTCTATATGGGGATATATATTCTGGGGATTATTATTACAATATATTGCCAAAATGTACTGTGTTAAACTTAAAATCCATAATTGTGCTGAAAGAAGAGCAACAACCCTTGTAACGTATTATGACGAAAGAGTGAGTGTTTCAAATTATACAATTTTAAGAATTTTTTTATACAAAAATTATTTAAAATCCTATTGTAACCCTATTCTAAGACAAAAGAACAAGTTTGAAACTCACCAAACATTTTAAAATATACAAAATCTTTTAAAATATTTGGTGAGTTTTAAAATTGTTTTTTTGTCTTAAAATAGGGTTACGTTTTAATAAAGAATTCTAATTGTTGCAGACAACAAAATGTAAAATTTAATTTTCAAATTTTTTTTTTTTTAAATAGACAACGATTAAATTGTCGAAACGTTAAAAGTTTTTTTATTTACCTTTATGTAAAATAAATATCAGGCCGCTACCCCAGGAAAAAAATTATTCAATTATTGGATTTACAAGTATATACCGGGTGTCTGTTTAAGCTCGGCCACCGGCCATATCTCGGCAACTGTTTATCGTACAACCTAGCAAAAAAAATCTTGATAGTAAAACAGACCACGTGAATTTCAATAAAAATATTTTTAAATTTCCAAAATGACCGCAAGGGGCGCAAATCTCAATATAAATTAAAAATTTGATAATTTTTTATTAAATTCAAGGTTAAGATAGGTTAATTTTTTTACTGGGAATATTTCCAGACGTTTTTATACAATTTTGATTTGAAACTTTTTGATCTAACTCCCATACGAAGGGGAGGGTGGAGGGGGTATGTCTGCGTACAAATGTATGTATAACTTCGGTGTGCCTCAACGGATTTTAATTTTTCTAGGCTCATTAGATAGAGAATTTTACAGAGAATTGAGTTGTATGTAGTAAGAAATTACTTGGTTGTCAAAAAAAATAATAGGGGGTGCTGTTCTTAGTTTATGTATTTTACTTGTTTTTTCTTTAAAATTTTAAATGGAACGATATATTTTTAATATCATAATGTTGAAGCGCATAAAAAACTGAAGAAAACGATGAAAACCGGAAATTGCTACCATTCTTCTTGACGAAGATATAGACATAAGGGAACAATCCGGAAAAATAACATTTTTAAATATAAAAAATATTTATTTATTGCGAGTAATAATTTTATTTTTATTTTAAGGTAACTAAAGAGTGTATAGTTTGTTTTCAATTGAATTTCCATGATACTCTTCCATAAATGTATTCATTTCAATCTTTCTACCGATTTTTTTAATTCATTGCATGTACATATTACGTTGAATTTCCCTTTTAATGTTTTCAAATTCTATGGCTATTATTTGTTAAATTTCATTTCTTGTCTTTTCCATCGAAATAAAATAATAATAGTATGTAATACTGAACAGCTTTTATTTCAATTTCCATCATGCAATATCGTATGCACCGTGATAGTGAATTACATTGTTATATTTCTCATGAAAATCGAAATGTCAAAATACTAGTGTCACTTGAAACTACATCAAGCCATATCAGATCAAGATTGCGACATCAGGTTAAATTATTGCCAATGGTTAAAGCAATTGATGCAAGAAAATAGGAATTTCTTGTCTGAAATTTTACGGACTGATGAAACAACATTTGCAAATAACGATAAATTATGTAGATAATTTGCACTATTGGTCAAGGAACAGTCAAAGAACAACCCTAACCGGATTCAGGAGGTTGACAATCAAAATCGTTGGAGAGTAAATATGTGGTGTGTATCGTAGAAAACAAAATCATTCGGCCTTTTATATTTAACGAACACGTAAATGGCAGAAATTACTGATATTTGCTTAAAAACTATCTTCCTCCACTATTAGAAGGTGTGTCATTGGAATATAGAGCAAATATGTGGTTTCAACATGCTCACTTTTCACAAAATGTTCTTGATTTTTATTTATGGGGCAGAATAAAAGACATGGTTTATAATAAAATGCCGACTACAAGTGAAAATATGATTCAGAGAATTACAGATGCGATTAATACAATCTCTGCCTCTAAAATTGAAGTAGCAGTGCTCTTTTCTAATCGCCGAATAAACATGTGCATTGAAAATAATGGTCGATACTCTGAACATTTATTAAATTTATGTTTTTTTGTTTTATTTTTTGTAATTTCCGAGGGGGAAACCGCTGACTCAAAAGCGTACACCATAATCCCACCATATGTAAATAATCCCACATAATCCAATATAATTCCACACAATTCCAAATAATTCCAAATAATTCCTAATAATTCCTAATAATTCCAAATAATTCCAAATAATTCCAAATAATTCCAAATAATTCCAAATAATCCCATGTAATCCCAATAATCCCAAATAATCCCTAATTATTTCTTTATATGCTCCACTAGTTCTGAGAATTTTGTGCGCGTTTTAAAGGTAAATTAAGGTTGAATCGAAGGTTGAATATACATAACACCAGCCTTACGAAAAAGATTTGTTTTATTTATACACTACTCAAGGAAAACATATAAACACAGCAAAAGTAAAATTCATAAACTTAAATATTCGTGAAAAATAAAAAAATTCGAATTAAATAGTAATAATTAGTCTTTAACACAGAATTTGATCTCAGATTTAATATTATCATATTTCTTAAAAATTTCGGCGTATGTGATTTCATCTAAATGAAAAGGTTCCATTTCGGTGGCAAATTTAACAGGGCCGTAAAAAATATCTTTGAAATCAACCGTATCAACGTCTTGTTTAATTTTTGGCGAGGTAAACATGTTATTTTGCTTCCTTCCACGTGTTAAAAAATAATTTTAAAAATTGTATCATTGATAATTTCAATAATTTGACCTACATACCACCGTTCATCATAAAAGACAGCATAAAATTTATTACACTCACTTACACCTAATAATGAACGCTGAGTGATGGGTCTGTGTCAGAAGATTTCCATTTCGAGCATGAGGCTTCTGGTTCACCTGGTTCCTTTTCTTCAAAAGAATTATCACTAACAATCGAACTAGCAAAATAGGACTTTCAATATTGTTAGGATGTTCTTGTTGTTTGATATCATTAAGTATTGCTAATTATAGTTATTGCTTTGCAGGCTTTCCCAACATTTTTTGCCTTATCATCTTCTGAATTTTGTAACGAAGGTATCACTTGATGAGCTGGATTACCTTTTTCAGCATGTTCTATCGAAGTATTCGCTTCAGAGCAAGAAATCTGATTAAAAAACAACTTAATACCTATATTCTCACTTTTTTTCTTTGGATTACAGATCAAAGATGGGCTTCACGTTGATTTTAGTGTGCCGGTAGTCTTAGATACGGAACCAGGTGCAGAATAAGCACTTATATGTCCAGATAAATATTTCCAAAAATCCATTTCTTAGAATGGCCTGGCTGTTGCGCATATTTTTGAATTTTATAGGAACTTTTACAGTAGCATCTCATAACGCAATATAGCTCATTTCGTATTCCATATTTGGTTTCGAAAAATATTTCAAAAAATATTTTTTTAAAAAAGTACCATTGGTCGTGGCTGATGCACTTATGTTTAATCCAGTTTCTTATAGTATGTGAAACATAAGAAGTTTCTTCTGGAAAATTTGTAGCGATCTCGTCGGTAACTACAGATTGTGGGCCTGATGCACCCACTAATGTAATACTTGCCTGTCGATCTGTCCCTAAAAGTAAAGCAAAACATAATTCTGAAATCCGTTCTTAATACTCCTTCATCTTCAAGAACCACAAGTAGAGTAGCACTTCTATTATCCGAGTTAATGTGGATCGGATCGTGCTCCAATAACACTGGTCAACAGTGAAATTGCTTCTTAGGTGAAAGTACCCAATCCTGAATGAATTCAACGTGCTGAACACGAATATCACATTGAAAAAAGTTGATTGGCTCACGTTCAAGAGATATTGACGTTTTGTCCATTGTATAGATGCTATTGCATAATGTAATGCAATTTAGTGAGAAATTACGAAATTTTGCGTCATATTGCATCACCCCTTCATGCAAAGAAGTTAATGCAGCATTTACTGTAAGTTTCCATTGAGAGTGTTGCGAAATTGATTGCGCAATATCAAGCAATAGCTAATTATAGTTTATTTATAAATGGCCGACGTGACAGTTAACTCGTGCAATGTCCGTTCATTCGCGCATATTTTTCGAAGCTCTAGCATACATAAGTGATTGCTATAGTGTAAAGTAACTAAACAGTAGCAATGCCTCGTAACTGTGTTAATAGTGCAAATAACTTCTGTTATATTTGCGGAGAAGTGACATTTGCTGCACAGAAAAAGAACATCAGTGCAACAGTTAAGAAAGCGTATCACTTGTATTTTGGTTGCAAGATAGGCGACCAGGACAAAGACTGGGCCCCACACGTATGCTGCCGCACTTGTGCCGTAAATCTTTCACAGTGGCTTAATGGCAAAAGAAAGGCAATGCCATTTGCTGTGCCCAAGATTTGGAGGGAGCCCACCAATCACGTTGACGACTGTTATTTCTGTATGGTACGACCAGCTTCTGGAGGCATCACCAAGAAGAAGAAGTGGACAGTTGAATACCCTAACATACCATCTGCTCTGCGACCTGTCTCTCATGGCGAAGGACTCCCAATTCCAGAACCTCCTACAGATTTTTCTATCAGTTCAGACGATGAGGATGGCCATGCGTCGGCGAGTTCTCCTCAACGTGGCAGTAAGGATGATGACTTTTCGTGCTTTGACGAAACATCTGCACCACATAAAATTACCCAGGATGAAATGAACGATCTTGTTCGCGATTTGGATCTGTCGAAAAGCAAAGCGGAGATACTGGCCTCAAGACTTCGACAGTGTAATCTTCTGGAACAGAATGTCCGAGTAACTTCATTTCGCACTCGCCATCAGCTCTTCGAATCTTTCTTTAAGAAAGAAGAAAGCCTTGTGTTCTGCTGCGATATTGATGGTCTACTACAAGCTCTCGGTATTGCACATGATCCCCACGAATGGCGGCTATTTATAGACGCTTCAAAACTGAGCCTAAAGGCGGTTTTGTTGAATAATGGGAACCAGCTTCCATCCATACCTGTTGCACATGCAGTCTACATGAAGGAGACTTACGGCAATCTAAAGCAGCTACTGGAGACGATTAACTACAACAAGTATGGCTGGCAGATATGTTCTGACCTGAAGGTAGTATCTCTGTTGATGGGTTTGCAGCAGGGATATACAAGTACTGCTGTTTTCTTTGTCTGTGGGGCAGCAGAGCAATCGATTTGCACTACATCAAGAAAGACTGGCCTCCGAGAGCATTTTTTAAGCCTGGAGAAACGAATGTACAGCACCCACCATTGGCACAGCCACACAAAATCATCATTCCTCCTTTACACATCAAACTCGGTCTTGTCAAAAACTTGGTAAAAGCCATGGATAAGAATGGACCAGCATTCAAGTACCTGCATGACAAATTCCCTCGACTCAGTGAAGCCAAAATTAAAGAGGGCATCTTTGTGGGGCCTCAAATTAGACAGCTCTTCCGAGACCCCAAGTTTGAGGAACTTCTTCAAGGTAAAGAAAAACAGGTTTGGGATGCATTCTATCAAGTGGCAGCAAACTTCCTGGGGAATGACAAGGCAGAAAATTACAAGTGTCTGGTTGAGGATATGTTGGCTTTGTTTCATGAATTCGGCTGCAATATGTCCTTAAAGATCCACTTTCTTGATTCTCACTTAGATTTCTTTCCTGATAACTGCGGGCAGGTCAGCGATGAGCACGGCGAACGCTTTCATTAGGACATTGCCACCATGGAGCAACGGTACCAAGGCAAATGCTCTACGTCAATGCTAGCTGACTATTGTTGGACAATCAGTAGAGATGCTCCACAAGTCCACTACAAACGGCAGGCCAAAAGAAGTCGAAAGCCGGAAGCAGACTAATTTTCTTACCATGTATTGTAATATTGACATAAGTACACTTTTTCTGAAATATGCGTAAATGTTTTCTTACCATGTATTATAATATTGACATAAGTACACTTTTTCTGAAATATGCGCACATATAACAGAAAACCCGTAGCCAATTCAGCTTTTTCTTAGTCATTTTCGTGTTCAGCACATTGAATTCATTAAGAAATGACTATTTTCAGCTTGGAAGCATGAACTTTTCGAAAATTTGTTGCCCAGTGTAATCAAAATAGGTATACTCGTATATATATAAAATCATAAATGAATGTTAGAGAAAGGTTTGGTATCTTTTTCTAAAAAATAATTATTCTACCTTTTTTTAAATTTGGCAGTTTTACTAACCTCGTAACCAACCACGTAACTGAGTTATGAATGTGTAATACTCTCGATGCACTAGACGGAAATGGAGTAATAGCGAAGTGAATAGCACACTAATTGAAAAGCAAAATAACATTCGACAATATTCACACCGATTTTGGTAAAAAGAATTCATATATACTCAAAATTAAATTTGAGAAGAATTTTATTAAAAAAGTTTTTCGAAATTCCTACCGGAAGTAGGTCTTTTACTCTTATCGAATAGCGATTGTTGCAAATATTTCGTAAATTATGCATTCTATATACAGTATATTTATCAAGAGCATAAAAGTATTTAGAGTTGGATTTTGAATATTTTTTGTATAAATGAAAATTCAAAATTCGGACCGGAAATAATACGTTTACTCTTGGCGAGTAGCATTTTATTGCAAATATCTCACAAAGTATGTATCCTGTAGAGATTTACTAAGAGACTGGAAGTTCTTAGAATAGGATTTTGAATAATTTTTGTATAAAATAATTTTTAAAATTGTATGATTTGAAACGCTCATACGTATAAGAAAGTCGTGTGGTGGCCACACCTCATTTTTTTTATTTGAATTAATTTAAAAATAAGGTATGAGTTATAATAACAAAACTAAAGATATTTTTCAAAAGCATTTGGGTATATTATGTATTGAACTAAACAAATAGAAATAAATTTAGTAAATCATGGTCACCTTGTTATTTAAATTAATTTAGGAAGCTAAACTAGTTCGTTCTATAATCCAGAATATATTTTAAGAAATAATATAGAAGTGGAGGAGAGGAATGTAAATAAGAAATTATACAAGGAGCAGCATTCAAACAAATATAAATATTCTGTGGAGATATTTATTGAGTGTGTTTTCAAGACCAGACATCCATACAATTAGAATGTGACTATCGACAGATACGCGCAGCGTTTTTAAACTCACACCGGTCATTCCTAAAGAAAGCAATTGTACATATACTATACTATAGATTAACTGAGGTCTCGGCCGATATCTTCGCTAACCTAAAGTTCCAGTGCACCAATTTGTTGCAAGGGATTTATCTTGCGTTTTAGATTGTTGTAGAACGTTTCTTTTGAAGTGGCTGGAAATTATGGTAATTAATCATCTGCGACCTTGTATAAGTTTGAAATTTTCTGATTTTTTCGAAAATATTCCCAAATACGATTCATATTCCTCCTTGGGAATTAATGTTGGTACTGTCTCGGTCATAAATTTCTCCATCTCCAAGATGTCATCATCTGTGATTTGAGCAAGTAATTGTGCGTTAGTAAATCCATTGATCCTTAAAAGATTTTTTATGCAGACAGGCACGGAAATATTTAGCTTAGGACTCATCCCCTGTTTGTGAAACTTTCATCTAAAGAAAAGAACGGGCGCTTACAAATTACAATTACTCTCTTGGTAAACCACTTGGTAATAGATTTCAAGTGATCATACCTTGATTTCAGCTGTAAAAATTATCCTCAAGATTATCTGTGCAATAATTCAGTGGCAGCAAAAATAAACAGCATAACATCCTAGAATATCACATCACACCGCATTACACTGATTTGTATAAATAAAATGCCGAGTGGAAGGCGCATGCGTTCAAATATCGGTTCAAACCGGTTCAAACTAGTGTACGATCAGCAATTTCCCGCAAAATATCGTATGATCAAGTAATGAGTCGTAAGGCGTCATTCGTGGAAGTGAAAAACTACCAAAGGCACTTTTTGTAAAAATTCAATTTGATTTTTACTACTGTGATTGAACTATGGACATGACGTTTAATTTGCAGGGATGATTCGATTACTTAAAGTATTGTTGATTATACAGGACAATAGATACAAAAACATTCTTTCTGATGACCGTGGAATCCGTCATAATTCTACCAAGTAATCACGCATAATCCCACATAATTCCAAATAATTCCATGTAATCCGATATAATTCCAAATAATCCCATGTAATCCGATATAATCCCAAATAATTCTACATAATTCCAATAATCCCAAATAATTCCTGGAATTCCTACGGGGTGTACACCATAATCCCTCAGCGGTTTCCCCCTCGGTAATTTCTTATTTAAATATATGCGTTTTGTTGGTTTCGTTTATATTACTACGTCAACATATTTTCTAATTTATGTTTAGGTATTTTTTTTAGGTTTGTTTTACATATTTTCATATTTGTTACCAAATAATGTATTATATTATATTGTCCTTTTTCTCGTTATTGTATACTTAGTTCATGAGTTATAGGAACTATTTTGTCGTTGTCATATAATTACATGCATATCTCTAGGGTAATAAAGATATTGTTTTTATTATTATTATTTTATTTCGATGTTGGAAAAGACAAGAAATGAAATTTAACAAATAATATCCAGAGAATTTGAAAACATTTAAAAGGGGAATTCAACGTAATATATGCAACGAATTAAAAATTCGGTAAAAAGATTGAAATGAATACATTTATGGAAGAGTATGATGGAAATTCAATTGAAAACAAACTATACACTCTCTAGTCACCTTCTTAAAATAAAAATAAAATTATTACTCGCAATAAATAAATATTTTTTATATTTAAAAATGTTATTTTTCTAGATTGTTCTCTTATGCCTATATCTTCGTCAAGAAAAAGGTAGCAACTTTCGGTTTTCATCGTTCTCTTCATTTTTTTTGCGCTTCAATATTATGATATTTAAAATATATCGTTCCATTTAAAATTTTAAAGAAAAAACAAGTAATATACATAAACTAAGAACAGCGCCCCCTATTATTTTTTTGACAACTAACTAATTTCTTACTACATACACTTTAATTCTCTGTGAAATTCTCTATCTAATCAGCCTAGAAAAATTAAAATTCGTTAAGGCACGCCGAAGTTATACCTACTTTTGTAAACAGACATACCCCTCCTCCACCCACCCCTTCTTATGGGATTTAGATCAAAAAGTTTCAAATGAAAATTGTATAGAAATGTTTGAAGATATTGCTAGTAAAAAATGTAATTTATCTTAACCTTAAATTTAATGAAAAATTTTCAAATTTTTAATTTTTGAGAATTGCGCTCCCTCCCTTGCGGTTATTTTGGAAAGTTAAAAATATTTTCGTCGAAATACCCCAATTTCATTTTACTATCAAGATTTTTTCCGCTAAGTTGTACGATAAACGGTTGCTGAGATATGGACGGTGGCCGAGCTTGAACAGACACCCGGTATACAGGGTGTACCACTTAAAACTCCCAGGTCAAATATCTCGGAAACGGATAGAGATATTTGAATTTTGTAAAAAGTAATTATTAAAGAATGTGATCGACTCTAGTTTGCTCTCACAATTGTGTTTTATTATGTGAAGATATAGATGGCGCTGCGATGAAAAGAATTTTTTTGATCGCCACAATCTTCATTTGTTTTTTATTTGAAAGAGTATTAAAATTAATGTACATTTTATTATTTGTGTTAGTTTCCAAAATTTAACGGTTTCATAGATATTCGTGTTTAAAGAAAGTAAGAGTAACTCTAATTTTTGTCTTTATTTTGTTTAAATATTTAAATGTATCAAATATAAGTAACAAAGATGTTCGAAATTGTTGCCTTCTTGATTGCTACATAACGTCTATCGCCTTATTAGTTCTCTTCCGCAAACATTTAACAATGTATTTCTACTAAGTTTTTGAACACTTTCTTAAATTTTATTATAAAGGTCCCTCATATCTGTTATGGGTTTCTTGTAAACTTCAGCTTTCAAGTAACCCCACAAGAAAAAATCAGGACTAGATCCGGCGAACGAGCCGGCTACCTAAGGACGCCATTAGTACCAATCCAACGACGTGGGAACGTTTGATTAAAATAGTCAGTAACTATGTTGGCATTATGAGCAGGTGCCCCCCCCCCCCCCCGTCTTGATGTAACCACATATTATTTCGCAGCTCTATAGGTACATCTTCCAAAAGTAGTGATAACTCATTTTGCAGGAAATGTGCACACCAGTGAATGTTTAATGATAAGTGGGGGCCTATGATATATCCGTTTAAAATTCCACACCAAACGTTAACGCCAAAAACTGTTTGATTTCTTGTTTGCCTTATCCACCTAAAATTTTCTTCTGACCAATATCGAGCATTATGCTTAATTAAAGTACCATTGTTGAGAAAACTAAATTCGTCACTCCACATGATCTGATTCATAAAGTTGCTGTTTTCCTTTAACATTACAGAAAATTCTGCTAGAAAATCGAGTCTGCGTTGATTATCTCCTATTCTTAAATGGTGCGCTAAATAAACTTTGTACGGAAAGTATTTATTTTCTTTTAGAATCCTACGGCAACAGGTTACAGATAGATCATGCTGTTCTTTTAATTTCCGTAATCATATATGTGGATTATTATTAACTGTTTGTTGTACCGCTGTAATTTCATCATCTCGCTCTCTTTTCTGCCTTAATGGTTTTTGTTTTTTCAAGCTACGGTAATTTCTGAGATTTGCACACACACTTAGAAATGCTTTGTGATCTGGAAAAGGCCTGTTTGGAAAGCGTAGAGCATTGCTTCAGTTGCATTTCTACGGAATTCTCCATAAATTAAAACCATATTCAGTTTGTGTTCATTTGTGTGTAAAACCATATTTTTAATACTTTCTCAACGCAAAGTGAGTAAATGTTTGAATGAGGCTAATTGTAAAGACAATTAATAATCAAGCAAATGTCACTAATGTGTGCTAATGTCAAAATATTTCCTAAATAATAAAAGCAAGCATACATACATATAGCACAGACATGAATGCTTTTCTGCCTACATACCTATGGGTGCCTATGAAGTGGAATTTATAAAAAGGAACTAACTATAAAATTTAAATTGTGAAGTAACTATAATAGCAAGAATTGTGAATATGTTTACTGCTATTTTCCCCCTACAAATTAAATATTTAAACAAAATAAAGACAAAACTTTAAAATTACTCTTACTTTCTTTAAACACGAATATCTATGAAACCGTTAAATTTTGGAAACTAACACAAATAGTAAAATTTACATTAATTTTAATACTCTTTCAAATAAAAAACAAATGAAGATTGTGGCGATCAAAAAAATTCTTTTCATCGCAGCGCCATCTATATCTTCAGATAATAAAACACAATTGTGAGAGCAAACTAGAGTCGGTCACATTCTTTAGTAACTACTTTTTACAAAATTCAAATATCTTTATGCGTTTCCGAGATATTTGACCTGGGAGTTTTAAGTGGTACACCCTGTATATGGCGCAGACAAATTATATTTTTCTGTACCATATATTTGCCGTCAATATACTTGTGAAATTCATGTTTCAGCTTTATTAATATTAGCTGATATTTTAATAATGTAATTAGTAACTAATAAAGATAATAACTATATTATCGAAACGTTTTAAAATTTTATTTTTTTTTTGAGTTCAATTATAGGCGCTAACCACGAAAAGAAATTATTTTTATCAAGCGGTTAAGACAGACACATAAACCTACATACTATATATTATGAAATTTAAATTGAGTATGAAACAAATTTATCGAAAATAAAAGCAAAATATTATCTATTTTTAATCTCAGCAATTGTCGACTTGCCAGTAAATGTTTATTAAGGTATTCTATTAAGTATGTATGGAGTGTATTTGTTTAATACTGACTGGGAGAATCTGTATTTATAATACATAATCATATAACCACGCAACTTCGATTTTTTGCTTTTTAGTAAAGCAAAATCCACATAAAAGATGCCAACTCTACTTTATTATATCATGATATTCTTTTCAATTTCATGTCATCCTAAATAAATGTCGCTCCGCATATACGTATGGGATATATTATCCTCCGGAATACATTAAAATTTTCAATGTATGATATCCCTCTTTTTTCGGCTGGATAGCGAACTGTAGCCTCTACCTCTTTGATTAATATCGAATTGAGTTTATGCTTCTTAGTATTCTGACCATCCGTAAAATTCGAGAATTGGATTTATAAGTAGTAATCAAGGATGCAATTTCAAAAAATATCATGTATTGATATCGCTTGGAATTATAAGTATACAAAATATAGAGGTAGAGATTAAGGTACGTATAAAATTTTGTAATACTTTAACCGTTATCTCTGTTGTAAAGCAAGATTTTATAAAGATTAGCGCTAAATAATAAGTATTGAATTGATTCGGTCTCTGCTTGATGAAGATCCATCGTATTAATTACTAAATAAACAACAAATGTTGGATTTTCACTATTTAATATTCGAAGTAATGTTTGACAACACAGTGGCTTCTGAGTGTTTAATATCAAAAATTAAATACAAACAAAAACATAAACTCAATATGTTATTTAATTAACTTGTTTGAACATAAAATCCATTCGCCGTTCCTTACGATTAGCAAAATGATTAATAACTAATTCATTGAAGTTTGGTGTTGATGTCAGTAATTGTTTTTCAATGGAACACATTGCTGAGGCACATAGTCTGCTTTCCTGCATGGTATTTCTAGAAAATATTTTTATTCTCTTCAAAGTTGAAAAACAATATTGCAATATTCTTATTTTTATTAACTGCATTAAATTTAACAACAGTTGCCAGTTCTTTTAATAAATATCTGCCACAATGCCCTAGAAAATATTGTAAATTCTCCTGTTTAGGATAGGATTTCATTTTAGATTTAGTAGCTACAACTCGATGCTGTTTTAGGCCTGTATGACACGATGCTAAATTTTACAGAAAATTTCCTGTAAATTATTACGAAAATTTTCTGCTTTATTTAGCATACAATTTTGATATTATTGCCTTACTCCTGTATGACACGTATGCATTATTACATATCAAATTTAGTATGATGTAGTGACGTAATTTTAGTGTTATCGTAATTGAAAGGTTGGTTGCTCTTCGAGAAATTAGTTTTAAATTCTTTGATTCATTAGGACACACAGTTAACCTTTATAATCATCTTCTCCTGCACCACTTTTTTGAGACTCCTTATATTTTCTATGTTCATTTAAGAAATTACTTCTTAGACCATGAAATTTAGCTTTAATATCTGATATAGACACTCCTGGTTTTATTTTTGTCACTATATTTTTAATTGCCTCTATTGCTGTGGCACAAGCATGTTTGTTTTAATACCTTGCATCTTTAACTGCATATAAACAAGGATATTTTTTATATTCCTCTATTAACACAGACACCTGTACACGTGACCAGGACATGTTTTAATTTATGCAATAAGAATTTAAAAAACACTATGACCATTCCAATTTACCAATTTAGCATCGTTTCATACAGGCCTTAGAGATTTTCTCAGTCTTTCCTTTCTGGGTGTATGGGCAGAGAGATTTTTTCCTGTTTGAACCCCAACATCACATGTAGCAGGAATTTCCATAACTGCTAAAATACAATTAAAAAATTATACATTTCATTAAATACAAATTAATTGTAAGTGTGTAACTGAAAAGTTCTAAGTAGGTTAAATACATATGTGTTGAATTTTTGTTCAAAAATGACTTGCAATTCTTTAGTTAAACAACTAAACGTATTTTATGTTTTACTCATAATATAATTTTGTATTGTAAATATTAATTGTCATACCTATAGGTGGTTCACTTTCTGCTAAATTTTGAGATCCAAGATCACTTGTGCTAGGAACATTCATAGTTTCCACATTCTAAAATACATTTTGAAATCAGCATGCTTTTAAAATTTCAAATAATACTTAGTTCTTATAAAATAATATTTTATAATAAACATTTACCTGTAGATAGTTCCTTAACCGGTAAGGTTTGAATTGATTTCTTTTTCAATATAGTCATGGCTGTGAGAGATCACGATGTTCTCTAAAATTCTTATTTTCGAAGGAGGTTCCTTCACTAATATAAAAAGATAAAAACCACAATAGAAGTATTTATTTTCATGCTTCATCTTTAATAAAAACTTTAATTGTAAGTGCAAACCTTATCAAAACATATTTAACAATGATAAATAAGATCATATATTTTTTGTAGATAGTAAATAAGTTTACAAATTTAAATTACGAAATATCTTATTAGAGAAATTAAAGTAAAACGTTATCATCATGTACTGATTTTTTGGAATATTACAAATTATAAAGTCATGTTATATTTATTCTACTTCAATGATGATGTATGAAGTTACATATTTTAAAATTACAATGCAGCGGTATTGCAACTTAATATTGACAAAAATTGTTGAATATATAAAAGACAAATGCTAACAAATAATTTTGGAAATATTTTAATTTTATGACAGTTTATATTAAAAACACTTTTATGAAAAATAAACTACCCGTGTGAAATTTTGCATCAAAAGCTGTTTCTTTCTGGTGTTTCCATGCAGAGTGAGAGAAATAATGCGGGAATTGCATTGGATTCGTTATATCATTTAAACACATGTGTGATTCAAAGTGTTTACCACACACAAATGTTGTTTGCCATAATTTTGACAAATCTTTACTTAGGTCATTCCGGTTACAGCTGGTGATCCACTGTAAGACACTACAAAAAAGATGAATTAATACAAATTAACTGTTACTGAATAGCTATAACTTACCGATATTCTTCTTTAAGAAACGAAAAGAAACTAGAATATATTTTGTTGCTGAACATTTTTACAAGTAAAAATACAACATCTACATACGCCAGATTTCTTCTTTCGTACAGTTTCCATTATTTATATCAACAACAATCTAACTGGCACCTTTACTTATTATTCTTTCGTAAATTATAAGTTATAAAACTTAGACAGGTTATATTTATACAACAACAAAACGCCATTTTGAAATGTGCGCTTGTTCGATTTTGCGCACAAATATCGGAATTATGCAAGTGAGGCTTTTGTCACTTCTGTTATTCTGTGATATTATATACTACATTGCCAGCCGGCATTACAGTCTAGTGCCCTGTCGTGACATATACCGTTCTCGCCCCGCACCACTTTTTATACGCACGATTTCTAGTACAAACGGAGCAGTGGCGCGAGATGCCCCGGGCCTACGTCAGACTGTGATTTTTAAACGCGCTGAAGAGACGGATTGTTACTTCCGAAAAAATACCCAAGCAGCAAAATCACAATTTTAGAGAAGGATAAAAATATATATTTACTAATGTAGGACAAGTGTGCATATACTGGTTTTGCTGCTAGGGATATTATTTGTTATCAAACAAATCAGAAAAATTACATACAAATTAGGTATTTAAATTTATCTGTTAAAAGAAGTTTATCACAGGGGGCAGTGCCCCGTTGCCCTCCCTGCAGCAGTCGCCACTGGTTCATTCGTAGCAACATTATGTATCGCTCGCACGTCTTGGTAACTTTTTTTTTTGTAGTGAATTTACAAATATAGGTAAACTCGAGCTGACTTGTCTAAAATGCAAATATCTTTTGTAATTTTAACTTTTCATAAGAATTTTTATTTTAACATTAAATTGAAATTTACTGCTTTTTGATTTAATTGTGACAAATATTATCATTTCAACTACCACCATTTAATTGTCTGACAAATAATACTGATCAACAATAAATTTGTCACAACTGATTGGAAATATGAAGTCAGATTTTGTTATCAGAGCGAGGAATTAGAGTGAGGAGAAATGATTGTGTTATAAAGTCGCCGAAAAAAAACATTTACTGTAGAAGAGAAGAACGTTGTGGATTCAAAACTAGTAAAATATGAAGCAGTTTACATTCCACCACAACACATTAAGCTAGATTTAATGAAAAATTATTTAATTCTGTATTAATCATCGATAAACAGTAGCAAAGCTTTCTGTTAATCAAATTAGCACTGTGCATGTTACGTCTAGAGATAGAAAGTGGCATTTGTTCAACAATTTTGTAAGCAAATGAAGATTATCTTAATTAGAGAATATCTCATGCATACAGTATTACGAACAACTTCCATATATGCAGAAACTATTAAAATTGCTTTTGCATATTTGTATATCAGTCTAACAAACGCCTATAAGTGTGAAACTGACTTGATATAGAGCTGCAAAACATTTTCTAAAAGTGTATTTATTAGACCGCAAATAAGAAAATAGTTTGAATGGCTGTGGAGCTTGATTAGTGTAAATTATTTAAGAAGGTTGTAAATTATTTCCTTCGAAATCACAAAACAGATAACTACAAATAACTTAGCTTAGCTTCTTAAAAATTATAACACGTGTGCATGTAATATGGTACCAAAGGTCAGCATTAAATTAATGTAAGATTCAGATTCATTAATTTCATTGTTCCGTCTATGTAAACTGCAATCTCGTGTCACCTAAAACCGGTTTAAAGCTTTGATTTCCAAAAGTATTTTCTCACAAACTGTTAAAATATATAATTAGTTACCTGGTACTGTAAGAAAACTAAATACAAACAGATTTCAGATTCAACGTTGTGTCCAACTTTTACACAATATTTTCCTTATATTTTATATATTGAAGTTGTTTGTTTTATTAAATCTGTTTGATGTTATTATCATATTTAAGGTAAGGAAGCTGAAATGTTTTCTCGGTTTTCGTGTCGGTGAATTTCGGTTAATTTTAGAATAACACGCAAAACAAAATGAAGGATTACCGGACATCTACAAGCTAAAGTACCATTTTATTCTCTTCAGGCTTCGAAACTTACAAGGAAATGCCACCCCATGTATGCCGTTTAATATATGCATTCTGTCACATATTATATTGCCAAAGTTAACAATGATTTTGTCTGTACAAAGTATAACTAAAATATTATCCAAATAATAAATCGCCAGTTATTTAAAAAATAAATTCCCTATCTATATTAACTACCGAGTGAATTTGTGCCTGGTATTTTCAAATGTAATGAACAGTACAGTTATTAATATGTATGAAAATGTAATTGCATTAAATTAACAGGGTAAATATTGTGGGAATAAACAACGATAACGTTTGCCCAATTATGAACCTAACAATAGCATAATACTCTATAAAAGTTACGAATATCGTTTGGGAAAATTAGATTGACAATTACTTTGAGCAATATTCTTTATCAATAATTAACAAAAGGTTTACAAAACTGTATTTGCCAGACTGAATATAATTCAAGCATAATATATTTATAAACACGAATAGTGAAACAGTATTTTATATTCGTAATGTATTTGCAGATATATGGCATATGTGTGTATTTGTAACTCGTTACGCTCACACTTGCATATAGATATACCGATAGAACCACCGGCCATCTGCCTATAGGGAATTGTATGCAGTACACATTTATATGTACATATACCTATGTATCTAGTCCTACCGTTTATCAGAAGCGTTGTCTATGCCGACGCTAGGGATCGACAGTCAACCGCGTCAGTCGTGTCTTGACTGCGGTGGAGTATAGTCATAGTTGGTCGAACTTGCAAAAATACGCAAATTCTTGCTGTCTGCATCTTTAGGGTTTAGAATTATTTAGAGCTCAGTATTTTTTTCTGTTTTTTTACCGATATTCATTTACGTATTTACTATGCCGTTAGTTTATAGTAAAGAAGAAAAAATAAATATTATTAAATGGTATTACTCATCTCAAGGAGGTACGCAAGAAGTGATTGGTCGTTTTGTTTTTTCGTTTCCTGATCGTCCAGTTCCCTGCCGTCGGACGATACTAGATATCATACATCGTTTTGAAAAGTCGGGCTGCATTAATGGATGGTCGAAATGCTATCAGAGTAATTTCCATCCTATTTCGGAGGAAAGAATAGAGAAGGAAGTCAGTGTATGCGCCTTTGTAGAATCAAGTGAGCCCTGCTCTAGCCGCCAAATTTCTGAACAATTAGGTATTCCAAAAACCACAGTTAGGCGTATATTACACAAAAAGAAATATAAGTGTATAAGGTTAGAAAAAATCAAGAAATATTCCCAGATGACCAGTTTAGACGTCTCGAATTTTGTGAGGCTATTAGAGAAAAATGTGATAATGATGATAATTTTACACGAAATATTTTGTTCACTGACGAATCAACATTTTCCCTTCACAAACGCCATAATCCATCTGCCGTTCGCTACTGGTCTCAGAAAAACAAACATTTGAGCAGGGATGTCAACAGTCAATATCCACAGAAACTAAATGTCTGGGCAGGAATCTTAGGGGATCACATCATAGGGCCATTTTTCCTAAACGGAACATTAAATGCGCAGTCATATTTACAATTACTGCAAAATCATATTGTTCCTGCAGTGCGTGACCTTGCTGTAAACTTTAATGATATTTGGTTTCAGCAAGATGGCTGCCCAGCTCATAATGCCAGAATAGTACAAGAATGTCTTTCATTGCATTTTCCACATACCATTAGCACTAGAGGTAATATTTCTTGGCCGCCTAGATCCCCTGACTTAACGCCATGTGATTTTTTCCTTTGGGGATATTTGAATGAAACCATTTATGTACACCAGAATGAAAGACCCCGCACATTAGATGATTTACGAATGCGAATTACACAACTCTGTAATAGTATTTCACCTGTAACTCTCTCTAATGTACGTAGAGAATTTTACAACAGACTGGGCTACTGTGAGGCAAACAATGGAGGCTTGTTTGAAAGAGATATTTATTAGCCTCTAGAATTCTATTTTATTTTCTCTAGAATTTTTTTTGTTTGACATCAATTATTACTTTTTGAACGTTTTTTAATTTCTCCATGTTGCTTCCTTTTTAGAATTATTTTTCTTATTTTCTCTTGGTTTAGTAATTTGCAATTTAATTTTATTTAACTAGGTACATTCAGAATCACTAGTTACTACTTCTTTGGAATCTCAAACCTTCGTTTTCATTACAAATCTACTACTAATATTTCTACAACACGAAACATTATGCCGATGATTGATTCTTACAAATATCTACGAAATGAAATGGCAATATCTGTGTCATATTTAAAGATTAAATATGCTTTATCGACGGATGTGTATTTATTTCTTTTTACGCCACAAATTATTATTGCCGGTACGTAGATATATACGTAGGCGTATATAAATGTGTACTACATACAATTCCCTATAGGCAGATGGCCGGTGGTTCTATCTGTATGTATGTTGTAATTATACAAAGGTTGGTAATAAACATCAAGTATTTATTTAGTATAATATACACAAATGGCAACGTATACTAGTAATACTAGCCATTGCAAACATTTACAGGCGATATAGTGATAAACAGACATCTGAGATTATTGCGGTATCAATTTATACAGGGTGAGTCATTAGTAGCCGTTTCTTCGATTGCTCTTTTGTGTTTTAAATAAAAGAAAAAACAATTAGTGGAAGATCCATGGTTGCTTGTGGCGCATATTGTAAAAGTACATTAAGCTCTGGCGCACTTCCGGTTTTACCGGAAATGCACAGAACTTAATTTTTTTAAATGACTCACCCTATATATTTTTGGATTTTCTTGTACTGCTTTAAATTATGTGTTCAACTGTTTTTTTCTTTTTCAAAATTGGGCCAACAGTTTTTGAGTTATTAATTTTTTTTGAAAATATTTGACCAAAACACGTGTTCAGAGAAAAATCATTTTCACATTGTTTTTAAATGCAAAAAAAAATTAACTTTGGTGGTGCTTGTAGCCAAGAAAATTCTGCATCATTTGGTAAAGTTGCACTCGACAATACCTCAAAAAAAAATAGTTTTTTCAAAGCCTACTTCCTGAAATTTTCACATACCAAAAACTTATTTTGTTTTAAATGGAACACCCAGTATTTTTTAAGACATTTTGTTCCTTTTTTTATTCTCTTTCATTTTTGTTAACAATGTCCTATACCTATCTTTTGTAATTTCTGAGATAATCACTATAATCAATTAAAGAACTACGAGCGCTGTTGTTCTATATGCACCAAAATATTCGTTCAACCAATGGAAGGCAGGGATCGCGCCGACATCCTTAGTCAGCTGTAAAACAAAGTAAATGTTATATCCAACGATCCCAAAAGTAATACTTTTATAGAATGAAGAGCATCGCATTTCAATTTTTTAATTCCGGCAATATCCAGTTGCAGTATTTCATTTTTGACACTGTTGGCTAACATGGAAATAAAATAAAGGTTATGTTTACTGACATATTTGAAGATGTCTTGAAAAGGCTTTGAAAACCGTCCGTAGATAGCGAAGATACTCTCCTCCATTATAGAAGGTTTTGTTGATAAACAACAAAAAATTGAGAAAACCAGGATAATTTATCTGCTGCCAATTGATGTTAATAGGTGGCACTATAAACAGGGTGAATCATTTAACTCCTGTCATATATATACAGCATGTACCAATTTTCATTAGCCATAGGCGATTAATCCATACCCCTTCTTTCTTTTCCAATGCCAGCACGACCGATGCATGCTCGTAAATACAAGTTAGCGTGGTTAGCAGTAACTATTCGACCACCGGCTTGGGTGTTTGTAATGCGTTCAGAAATAATATTTACGAGTTGCAAAGATTTGTTTTTCTTTTTCCTTTCAGTAAATGCAGAGAATTATTAAGCTGCGTTCACGCTGCATGACACAAACAAAAGCGTAATTCTAATAAAATTAAAAATAAGGTAAATAAAAAAGGATTCTGAAAATAATAATAAACTACTAGATCAGGAGATCGCGGCGGCCATTTGATGTTTCCCGTTCCAGTAATAAGACGGCTTTTATTGCAGACTAGATCGCAACGTGTTCGCAGCTAAACATTGAATGTAAAATCTGGTGGAGAGAAGTGGGAAGATCGGAGAAAATCGTTGCGATGTCGATTGTTGCCGGGATTGGTGACGGACAGCAGAGGTGCCATGTTGCCACGCATTACTTGTATACGTATAAATCGTACGTAAACATTGAATCCCTACTACGTATACTATATTTAATATTCAAAAGAAACCACTTTGGAATTTCTTTTTAAAAATTTCTTGGTGTAGCGGCCTCAAAATTAAAATTACTAAACTTAATCTAATTAAAACAAAAATTTGACGTTTCGACTTTATTCAGTCTTTTTCAAAATTATAAAATGTTTAAAACGTAAATACATATTTTGTTGTCCAACCACAACTGTAAAACAAATACAAAACAAATAACTATAGATCCTTCTTGAAACAGATTATTTTATTATAATTTAGTTTTACTATTTTTTTTATAAATTTATGTTTTGGGAAAACTTACCATGTTTTGTTTGACCTTCTATATGAGGGAAATAACCTTACCATTAAATTAAAATTTTAAAAAATAAAGGAAATCTGTAAATGAATAAAAATTATACTGTATTAATAAATTTTAATTTTTTTATAATATAATCACAACAGTGGACTTACGAAATTCATTTCTGAGGAAAAATCATTTTAAAGAGGTATTTGATGCATACTTTTTTCTACATTTTATTGTAGTTTCTTATATTATTGGTGGAAACCAAATATTTTTTATTTCTTTTCATAATTGAAATAATTTTAAAACTTTAATCGGTTTTAAATGACTGTGTGTGCTTGGTGCTAGTTTCATGTATTTAATATTGCTTTAAGTGTATGTATATTTTTGTATATAAAGTTTAAGCTTTTTTTAATTTTTTTCTTTGTGAATACAAAAGTTGTTATTTACATATACGAAAGGATATTTCTGCATGTACAATATGTTTCAAAAGTGTGTGATTATTTTATAGGTAAGCGGGTAATAAAATTTTGAAAGACCATCGATGTCACTTCTATCATTACTGCATTGTTATGTTGCACTATGTGGATCATCTCAAGAATATTCCTAGCCTTTGTATTCGTCTTTTTGCTAAAATTTTAGTATTTGTGAAATTGAAATTATGGTTTAAGTTTGTTTGATGTTTTTTTAAAGCCGTGGAGATTTTGGCAAATTTACGTCCTTTAATCCTTTCTTCCAGTAACTGTTTAGTTTGACCAATATAAATTTTGTCACATGTCTCACAAGAGATACTATACACTACGTGTGACTGTTTAAGGGGTAGAGTAGGATCCTTTAGTTTAGTATATAAAAATGTTAGGCTACTATTATTATTGTGACCTATTTTGAAGTTGTATGGTTTTAATATTCGGCTGAGTTTTTCTGATAAATGTTTGACGTATGGTACAGGAATGTAAGTGGGTTCGAGAATTTGTTTATTTGTATTTTTAGTGATTCTTGTATCTTTATTGTAAAATTTATGTAAAGTTTGTTTGATGATTTTTTCTATGTTATCTGGGTAATTATTATTGTTTAATATTTTCTTAATTCTGTTTATCACGATTGGTCGATATTTTGGGCTGGTGAAGTAAATGGCTCTATCTATATTATGTACCATATAGTTTGAATATTGTTATTCTGCTTAATTAATGTCATATCTAAAAAAATTATGGAATAATTTTTTTCTATTTCAATAGTGAAACATAATTGTTTATGGAAAAGATTAAATTTATTTTGAAAGTACTGTATCCTTTTATCTGGGATCAAAGCTATGCAGTCGTCTACGTATCTTTTACATAATGTTGGTTGGAAATCTAAGTTTTTTATTGCGTGTTCTTCACATACAAGTTCGGCAATGACACTCGATATGGGTGCTTCCATAGCTAAACCTTCAATCTGTTTGTAGAATTTAGTTTATACTGAAAATATGTATTTGTTAAAGTTATTTCTATTGCTTCTAAAAAATCTTCAATGGGTATTTGTGTAAAATCTTTAATTAAGTTCCTCTTTTTTTTGATAACATCTTTAGCAATGTACACAAATATACCGCTTAATTTAGCTAAAGATGTAATGCCATGCATTTCATCTCAAATGTGAGAATGTTTCGGTAATGTTAATGTCTGACATATTCAACAATGCAATTAATTGTTTATGAAATTATTTATTATTGATAGTAAAATAGTTAGTTGAAACATAGTTATCAATACTTTTGATAAATAATACCATTTAAAAATTCATTCTTCTTCTTGATGACCTTTGTCCCAAATGTGAACATTTTTAGGAATGGTTACCGTTGAGCACCTTCAAGAATTATGTTTTAGTGAAATTGTTTGAGAATAGCAAAAATTATATGAGTGTATTAATTTCACAGGTACATATATTAAAACGCTATGGCTAGGGGCACGCGAGCGTGCCGCTTAGTTTGGAATTATAGGCACGTAACTGACGTCACTGCTGTTATGACGATATCATTTAACGTGCCCTGAAATCTGAAATTAAAGGCACGTGTATAAAGAACGGGGAAAATATGCATGTTCTAGTTTGTGGTGCGGATTTCTGTTAGTGTTAGTGGATTACTGCAGTTTATAACGACATAAACTATTAAATATGGACGGTCTAACAGGTAAACGATGTATTTTAATAATTTCTATTTAATAATATGTAGTTAAATCACTAAACAGAGCGTACTCTGATTTTGTATTATGCACACCTAATGCTAATACAAAATTAATCCTTGAGGAATTGGGGTTAGGAAATAGTTTATCCTGACTAGATTTATGTCATAAACAGTACTTTATAAGGTATCTTATTACACATGGGCGAGATAGGGGAATACGGATCAGTTTTATTCAGACTAGACCGACTCGTGTTTTGTCGGCTCTCGGGGAAACCGGTAGGTAATACGGTGCCCGAGAGCCGACAAAATACTAGTCGGTCTAGTCTGAGTGAAACTGAACCGTATTCCCCTATCTCGCACATGTCTCATTTTTTTAAGATAACATTATGGCTACAGTTACCATAAATAATAGTAGTAATGACGACATAAATGAGACTATTAATGAAAAAAAAGAATTAACCCTTGATCTCCAGTTTGGTTCCTATAATGAACTAAAGAAATATTTAGAAATCTATGAACAACACAAAAAACAAAAATTTTATAAAAAAAAGTCGTACAATAAACTCCTCTCTTAAATACATACAAAGACCGTTGAAGTCCTCTCTAGAATTTTATAAACTTTAATATGCATGTATCAATGGTAAAGAACGTCCTAAAAGAGGAAATGGGTTACGACAGACGAGGTTACAATAGCTTTTAAATAACCGATAAAATTGTTTTGACTTCTGTAATAATTTTCAGCACGCTACGCTTAGGATGTAATGCGAATTTCAAACTTCGTATTTTTCCAGGAGGCCAATATTTAAAAGTATATAGTTGTAATAGAACATACAAAACATGAACTTTCGATTGTAAGCAAATAGTTTTATTTTCTAGAAAGTTTTTGATCATTTCCCTCAAAATCGTATATTACATGAAACAGACCTTGGAAATGTGCAAGATTATTTATGTTTGGACGCAACTAAGAAGAAGATACAGAATAAAATCCGTCTAGAAATTAGTAAAAAGACAACATTAAAAGAAAAAGATCTTCATAATATTCACTACAAACTCGAGACTGGGAAAAATCATTTGGCAGAAAGTGTGAAATTATTGGAATCCAAATACAGTAATGAGTTAAATGCTACTGTATCTATATATTCCTAAAAGATATTTTCTCAACAGATTGCAATGTTCATCTACTTTGCGACGAGGAAAAGAATTTCAAAGCATTACAATTCTCTACAGAAAGTAGTAGAAATTCAATGAAAGCGTGGCCTGAATTTGTTAGTATTGACGGCACTTACAAATTGCTTAACACCGGCTGCACTCTTTCTTTATTTTTGGTAGAGGATTCTAATGGCTAGTCAGAAATTGTTTCTGTATCATTAATAGCTGTGGAAGATCGTGAATCATATTACTGCATTTTTGAATTATTTACAAACCAAAATAGCACTGATAAAGTAATTTGCTTTATGGGAGGTAAAGCTTTAACAGAACGTGGAGTTATGAAACAACCTTTTCCAGGGAGACCTGTGTATTTCTGTTTATTTCATACCTTAAAGACTTTTAGACGAGAAATAGGCTGCGAGAAGTTGAATATTTCTAAAGAGGAACGAGATTTATCTTTAGAATACCTTCAAAAATTATTGTAACAATGAGGCTGAATATGATATCATATATACTCAATTTAAGGAATGAGTTCCTCAAAGCGTATGTGATTATTTTGATAAAAATTGGCATACTATTCGGAATGAATGGCTTGTATGTAACATAACAAATGGCAATTTAAATAATACAACAAATAACCGTATGGAGTCAATTAACCATAAAATAAAACAAGTAGTACCTAAGAATTCAACTTTAACCGACTTTGTTAAATATTTTTTAATTTTTTTTGGATAGCCATAATCAATCGACAATCGAGCATCTGAACACATTTTGAAGCGACCACTGCACCGATTTCAAAACCATGAAAAAGATTTATTGCAGTATGTGAATATTTTAACAGGTTACAATTTCAAGGACATCCAGAAACGGATAGATTTAATCACTAAAGTAAAAATATTGAAGGAATATAATGACGGTGTGTTTCAAACTACGTGTATCACATACGTTGGACAAAAAATTATTATTTCTCAAAACATAGAATTGGAACAACCAAGTCAGATATTGCGGCAAAACTAAAACATGTAGTAAGCGAAAAGCCTAAAGTGATGACGTTAACCGAAAAACGAAAATCAGCCACTTTAATTACGAATTCTTTAATGAACAAATTAGCATTTCCAGCAATAGTGAATTCAACTATAGATTAGATTTATTGAAGAAAATGGAACACTACTGGAGAACTGGAAACGAAGTGGCAATTATTAAGTGGGAATTATATTACAACAGGTGAGGCAAATTGTGATCTGATCGATACAGAAACAGGTACTGAGGCATACGATAATAATCAAGAAACGATCTCACAACAAAATAATGTTAGAATAGTATTGTCTGATGGAAATATAAGTGAATTGACAGATAATAATTTAGCAAACATGCCACACATTACATTTGTTGATGAACCCTTTGGTGATAATGAAGATAACAGTAATAATAATAATAATAATGAAAATATTGAAACTGATTTATTAAAATCAATAGTGTTGCCCTCAAAAATTAAGAAAAGGGGCGACCCAAGGGACATGATTCTACGACAGTAATAAATCATAATAAACGCAATAAAAATAGTAAAAGCAAGACATTCTCACATTTATTTTAAATAATCAACTAGACGCTATAAGCAAAGCATCCTTTGATACAGAATGTTCTACTAAAACTTTCCAATAATATTTTATTTATCCTTAGTAAGAGTTTTGTTATTTTGATGTTTTGAATTTTGTAATAAAAAGACTTATTTTGACTCTAATTGCTATTTATTCCTTAAAAAAATTAATATTATTAATTATTCTCATAACTTATAGATTGGCGCAGAATAAAGTAATGATTTGACGTACCTCTAATTTCAAATTTAGGTGCACGTTAAATGATAATGTCATAACAGCAGTGACGTCAGCCACGTGCCTATAATTCCAAATTAATCGGCACGCTCGCGTGCCCCTAGCCACAGCGATATTAAAAAGAGGAAAGTAGTATTGTATATAAAAACCCACATTTTTCATTTCAATGTGATATGATACTTGGTAATTTACTTTCCTGAAACGTTAGCTCTATGCAGTTTATGTATTAGGAAAATTGAACTTACATCTGTATAAAAAAAAATATAAACTTAATAATACTTTAGAGCTTAGACACGATTATGTTTACAACGTAGAACTTTTATACATACTTTAGTTACAATGTACATTTTTTTACTCAGATCGTTATTGCCTAGTTCTAGATACCAGAGTACGTATATGAACTATTTGAATTGAATATTGAAAATGTAATTCAATAACTTGAAAAAAAGTTAAGTCATCTTAAGTTGTTTAGATTGCATAAAGAATACTATGTACTTTGTCTGAATAATTGGATATACAATTAAAACCTATGTATAGCAGCGTGACTACGTCACTATAAATATTGCAATCAGAGTTATTGAATGGAATATTAATTGAAAAAAACTTCATAAATCACCTCAAAACACACTCGAAATGACGTCAGTAACAGCTCAAGCGAGCATATCGGTATAATTGTGTCGTGATTTCGTGTAATTAGCTCGTTATTCTGCGATTCCTAACACTTTATGATGTAGGCTTTTAATGAATAAGGTGATATGTTTTTGACATTTGGATTTTGCAACGGAAAGGCGAATATGACGAGAGACGAATACAATAATACACAGTATCACATCAGCGGCACCCAGCTATGAAGAAATTCCAGAGATTGGATCAACTCTTTCGCGAATATGGTGCGTTTGCCCTGATTTATAATGACGCAGGTAGACATCTGTAGCGTCGCGTTGTGCGGATTATTTGAAAAAAAATATATATAAATTCCGTTCACAAATATGCAGCACTAAAAAATAGCTAGTGAATATGTTCTGTAATGTTAAAGGTTGTAGAATTTTTAAAAAGATGCTAAAAGAATTTATTATATAATTTTTTTTTTTTTCGCTTCAAGACTATAATATGTCTGTAATTTATTTACACTCCCGCCATTTGTATTGTTACGTTTTAAAATTTCCACACCTGCTTCAATACAAATTAATTGTAAAATTTGATAGTTTCTTTAGCAGTGATTTTGAAAGTTATAGGCTTAAACTAGACTAAACGAAATTACAATCTACTATTATAGTATTGACACTGTTATTAAAAATTAAAAATTTGGACATGAAGAAATGTAGGAAGACGTTTTAAGTTGCCAATTCAACAACATGGATATTCAAATCGCAATGCGTAAGTCAATTACAGAAATCCATTACTTTGACTGTACCTACTATGCGAATGTATTTATGTTACCATGTGACTCTTTTTCTTCACGACTATCCTATTGTAACGAAACCAGCAGACATCCGATCGACAATAAAAAGAGGTTGTAAATCATGTCGACGCGACTGTTAAACATTATAAAGCAATAAATTATCCATTTGCGTTGTACTGCAAAGAGACAGAATGTCTGGCGAATGTTCTACAAACATCGAGAGGGAGATGGAGTTTACGCGAATGCTTCGAGATGTTTCGTATGTGTATATAAGGCGGCTGGGTCACCGATGGAGGAGAAATTCCGGAATAAGGAAGTCCTTAAGTAGTCTCGTGCGGAACAATAAGATAAATATAAGAAATAAATAAATAGTTCCTTAAGTGGTAACGAAGAAAAGACATAAATTTAGAGTGTTATATAAATAGAAGTGATATAAATACGGTGCAGTTTTCATTATAGTGCAATAAAGATATAAATATTACAGACATATAAATAGTACTAGTAAATAAATACCTGTGTTAATTTAAATCGTAGTAATTTAAGTGTGATATATTAGTTTTATATTTTTATATTGTAATTAATTTTACGTGTATGAATATACAGACTGTTTTCAATAAATAAATAACACAAGTTGTTTATTGCGAACCCGAAAACGTTACAATTGGTGTCAGGTGTGGGGTAAACAATATAAGTGCAAATAAATAAATAAATAAATAAATAAATAAATAAATGGCTACCAAACGTTTGGAAGAACTAAAGGTCTCTGAGTTAAGGGCAGAATTGGAAGAAAGGGACGCAGATACGTCTGGAAATAAAAACAATTCTCCAGGATCGGCTTCGTGACCTTTTAATAAATGAAGGTGAGGATCCCGAGAAATATTTGTTTCAAGTACAGGCTGATTCTAGCTTAATTATGGAGACTCTAAAACGATTCGAGACTACTATGGAGACTCTAAAAAATGAAATTGCAAAACAATTCAAGACTCTAAAAGATGAAATTGCAAAACATTCAAAACAACTTGAAGAAGACATTCAGAAGAATTCATCGAATGGGAGACAGGAATTTTCTGGGGCCATCGAAGCCGTAGGAAAGTTGAGGAGAAAGTTGAGTTGGATTGAGCCTAAAAAACAGTGTGACCCGCAACGTCTCCAGATCTTAATTTTGTCGACTTGCGATTTTTAAAAGAAAAGCTATGTGTGATGCCTCCAGCAAATGAGCGGAAAACATTTATTAGGATTAACGTTAAACTTTTACTAATTACTTTCGATATGTTACAACGCCTCTTAAACTCTATACTGAAAGCGTCACAGCCTCAGATGGAAACTAATAGCTACTTTGATCGTTAACCGTGACTATTTTGCAATTAAACATGTGTCATCGATTTTTCCAAAATTCATTTTGGTTTTGTAATAAATGATTTGATTATTAAATTAGTTAACAAGAGGCTATGAATTTTGAAATATGATTAAAATTAACATGTACTGAAGGCAACTCCTATTTTTAAAGAAGGGGTTCTAAAACGTTTGTGAATTAGTATGGTTGGCTCAGAATTTCTGCCTATGGCGTATGAATACTGTAAAAACGCTTGTACAATACTTTTACAGATTTATTCTTTTATGGTTATCAGAGATTATGGAAATTTCTTCCTTATTTGGATTTTATTTATTGTGCAAATAATATCAGTAGATGAGAAACTAACATCTGCTGATTTGTCGTTAAAGCCGCACAGATCTGATTCCATAAGCTTTTATTTAGTGTAAAACAATATAATCTGAGCAACAATTCATTGTAATTTTCATTTTTTATAGGTTGGTCCTAAATAAATTGGACAAAAACAAAAGAATTTTTTTGTATATATGGTCTTCACGTAATGCGTTCTCTGTATTATCAACAGTGGACGGCCCAGAGTCTAGTCAGGATGATCTCTATTGTTTACTTCGTTCCCTTCTATGCCTACTTCATCAGAAGACTCGATCTCAACCTGTTAGTTCCTTCAATCACTTCTGGTTCCAATATAGAATTGATTAGCCGGAATGATGCATATTTACAGACTGACCGGTGTTTCGTACATTTTACAGATACGCCATTGCCACTGCTGTATTCTCGCCTGCTCAGTTAGACTTTGCAAGCAAATGTTAATTGCTTCAAATTTTTTTGTCAATTTACTGGAAAAATGAGATAGGTCTAAAGTCAGACAAAATGTTTTGCATGCTGTTAGGGTCCACTTCATGCAGACACTCTTTAATATTTTTTTGGGAACACTGTTTTAGGCAGACATTCTGTATTTCTTAATTTTTTTTAAGTTAAGGCTTTTGCCGAAATCTTTTTAAAGGTTTAAAATAAGCTACATCAAGACCTTACATACATTAGCCTTGCCAAAAATGGACCAAAACTAGTGTTAATTTCGTGTCACAATTAAAGAAAATTGTGAGCCGAAATTATCTCTTATAATTAATTTGGGTCCCATTAATTGTTTAAAATAAAACATCACATAAGTAGCTCGGTAGAGCTCGGTTATTCGCTGAGATAACATAAACGTCGTTCAGCAAAATTTTGCCTTTTACAGAATCCGCAATTTAATGCACTTTCTGCATTCTATTTTTTTCGACAATCATCCTATTGTGATGTTAAGTACGCTTTAGATTTAATAAGAAAGTAGTGTAGAGAAAAATATACGACTTTACAAATGCTT
This sequence comes from Amphimallon solstitiale, assembly GCA_963170755.1. Classification (NCBI taxonomy): domain Eukaryota; kingdom Metazoa; phylum Arthropoda; class Insecta; order Coleoptera; family Scarabaeidae; genus Amphimallon; species Amphimallon solstitiale. Next base: position 452,218 of record OY720682.1, on the reverse strand, counting down.
TTGAACTATGAGAAACAGTAAAAGAGAAATAAAAAAATTCAGACATTAAGTAATAAGATGTTAACTTTTTTGCTATTAAAGAGTTACAAAGGTTACGTACGGGTAACTAAATAGAACCCCGAGGACATTCAATTCTACCAGGAGACCTGCTGAAATTTAATAAGCAAATAAATGACGACGAAGTTACTCTTTTTCATCATTAACCTTTAGCATTTCGTTGGTTAGAGGGAAAAATGCTCATAATAAAATCCGTGAAACTGGAGTTTATTGTGCCGTATACGAAGTGGGAAGAAACAATACGATGAAAAGGAAATTGTTATATATATATATATATATATATATATATATATATATATATATATGTGTGTGTGTGTGTGTGTGTGTGTGTGTATGTACTTAACAATCTTGGAAATTGAAAAATTCCAAATAATATGCATAAGCAAAAATTTTACCAATACTTAAGTATATAAATTTAGAATCAGAAATAAGAAAGTTTGAAGTAATTAAATATATTATATTAAGTGGACTGTACTTGATCAAGTCATTATGCGCGATATTAGATACAATGATGCAATATTGCATAAGACAGTATTAGATTTAGCTTATATGAACGAAATACGTATATATCAAGAAATTTTACAATGAGAGGAATTTTGAGTTTTGTATACAAAATAAAAAGGTATATATACAAGATTAATATATTATCATACTGCTAGCCCTCTACCGTACACATACAATTTAGCAACAGTAGTCGAGCAGAAGGTGTAGTAAAAATGGCGCCGTCGCAATCTAAAACATATGCATCCATACGATATGTGAATGAATCCGTTTATCTAAGCTAAAATATCTGGAACTCGGCCCAACAACTATTTGTGAAAATTTCGGAGAGTTTTTCAGGTGTCACGCCTTCAGGTTGCCTTACCTTCACTTCCCTAGGTATCGTTGTCAAATATGGGGGGGGAGATGTGCCTCTAACTCGTCGGTCTACTATAATCGTTGTTGGATGAAGAAAAGGCGCCAGCTCCCTATAATATTAATCCCCCACCCCAAAAGTCTCTTGACCCAGGAGCAAGATCAAAATAATACCCCAGGTAGTAAAGTCCAGTCAAACGACGAAATTCCAAACAAAACAATTTAATTTACAAATAGGGATCTGTATGAGTAATTATAAAAGTAATAAATTAACAGGCGCTTAAATTTCAAAACCGTGACATCAGGATCATGAATACAAGTGAAAAAAACTTCAGCTTAAAAAAACAAAATATGAACAGGAAATAAGCTAAAATTAACTAAATCTAGTTGCAAATGAATGTACTATAAGAAAGAAATAAGGTAACATAATATAATATACGAGAATTAAAAGTGTGACCGAATTCTCGGTCACCCAGTAAAAATATCCAAAAGTTTAAATAATTTTCTATCCCGAACAAATAAAGTAACTTAGTACCGTTATACATTTGCGATAAAGCAAAGGGAGCATTACACATTTTGTGAAAAGAAACGCTCCAAGTTTTTAACACCGCCCCCCCCTCCACCCAACTTTTTCTAGCTAATGCTGTGTATATAATTACGAAATTTTAAACTTTCTTCTGTTGCAAATGTTCTGAGAATCTCTCTCTCATTTAGACCTTCATTTACGTATATTAATTAAATATGTACATCTGAAATGGTAGAAACGTTTCCTCAAATATTTGCATTTCAAAGTAAACTGTTCCAATTCCATCCGAGATAAGTCACATAAACGTCTTTTGCAGATACTTAGTACAGACTCATTAATAGGGGTCAAGTAAATATTCCTTTATTGTTTACCCTCTTCCTTAATGGTGTTGAAGTTCATAAATTGTTGAATAATATTAATTTCTGAGTATATAAAATTTCATGTAAGTTAAATGTAACATTTTATTAAATTACTCATGATAATAATAATAATAATAATAATAATAATAATCTTTATTTCCTGAAGTGTAAGCTGTATAAGGAATCATAAATTCACAGCGTGACTGTAGGTTAGGTTAGTTTTTTTAGGCATGGCTTTCTTCTTAATGTAATTACGTTTATTCGGATGTAAATAAACTTTGCACGTTGTATTCCAATATACGCATAGCAGCATTGATAAATCTTTGTATTAAGAACTTACTTTGTATCATTAAACATCTCTTCAAATTGTGCTATAGGCATCTCCATTTTGAAATGCAAAAAAATATTAACAAAAGAAAATTTATTTTAATGAATGAATTTGAAATAAAATAAAATTAATATGCTAATACAAAATTGAACGAATGTACATCTAATCGTGGTGTATCTGACCCTACGATTAATTCTTTTCAAAGTATCTTTATCTTTCGAAGTCGCAGTCAGTATCTCCAAAGTCACAGTCAGTATCTAATCTTGTTCATTCCTGTTTTTGAATTTATACCCAGGAAAAAAATATGTAACGCCTGTTACGCCATCCACTGAACTAAAATTTAGGTTGTCACCCTGCGTCATCTGTGAAATCTCTGCCCCCAAGTTGCCGTCGTGACACTAACACACGCGCACTTATTGTCTTTGACAGTTCATTCACGTAAACGTCAACACATTAAAATTTGTTTGCTTATTTAAAAGTCTTTTCACCTAAACTATTCGGTATCTTCAAAAGTAGGTATATTTTTAATACAATTCTTCCTTGTATTTGTTTATGAACTTGTAGTCTTCTTCATTATTCGCCACATACTTCCTTTTTATACACTAACACAAACCATCATCTTCTTTTAGGTATATCAAGATTGTGTAAAACTGAAAATACATTTTACAAATAACAAGAATTCTTCCTCCATTCGCTCGTACTACGACGATCCGTCTGGCCTGCTATTTCGTCGCTAATTTCTTACTCAGGAACCTTCTCCATAGTAATACATCTATCTGTAAAAACTGCAAACAAAGGTTATACCATATTTTCTTTTTGTAGGTCTTCAAACCATACAAGTCTTTACAGTCTATGAAAATTTGTGCTACACACACAAATTCATGAATGTGTATTTTATTTGCTCAGCTGTCGTTTATAAAAACATTACTGCTGATTGTATCATGTCAGAATATTTTAATTTATATCCTTTTTTATTTATAGTCATAAGTTAAGGTAAATTTTATCCTTTAAGCATGATTTATTTTAAAATCTCCTTTATTGAATCTTACTACATTGTGCACGTTTTTTAAGTTCATATAATTTTTACGCCTGGATAAAAGTTAGGTTGTGTTTTATTGTACACAAACCACATTTCTTGTTTATCTTTTCTACAAAAGAAATATATTACTTAGACTTATTTTGTCTTTATATTGTACCTATATATAGTACTTCATTTTCTTAAACACCTATATATATCCTATAATTATAACAATTAATTCATTTGATATCAAAATTCCCTATACTTAAATATATGCAACCTATCATACACTTGTGTTATTCACGTTGTATAATGTTTGAATTTTATATATAATAATAAAGTTTGATTTTTACTTTATTTTTAATACTTAAGCTAATTCTTAATACTATTCTTATTTTTTAAATACGCAAAGTTCACGGCAATATGAATTTTGTTTTCCAAAATAATTTTTCAGTTTTTGTGTTTTTTGATTTTACGCACCGTTTTTATTTTTTATTACATTCTGTATTTCAGTTCATTACGACAAACTGGTAATTTTTTTGGAAATAAACTGTTATTGTTATTATTCTTATTATTATTATATTATTTAGGACGTTAGAAACATATATTCTTAGATTGACATAAATTGTAAATATGTTAGCAAAAACCACCTCCGTAAACAAAATTCTGTATTTCTTTTTACGTTTTTATTTGCGTAGATTGTATTTGCAATTATTTGTTATGTGTTAATGGCTATTCATGTACATACAGTCTGTATACGATATACAGTCGTATCCCAAAACTTTAACTCTGTCGCTAGTGCAATATCTACTTAAAATAAAAACGTTTACATTATCTGCTTACAAGTACGACACACTCGTTGAATATTTAATCGTAAATCCCAGAAAGCATGACCCACACCACATTAAAACCAACATGAATACGTACTTGCATTATTAACACTTCTTGCACGTTCCAGAACTTGTAATTGTGCAAATGTAAAGTATTTGTACATGTCGTGAATGATTGATGTACTGTAAAAGTCTTGGTGGAGTGTTAGAACTTCATTCCTGTACGAAAAATCAATAACATAGTTTAAATTCCTGAAAATATTCGTTTAATTTATTTTCTTCCGTTTGATAGGTAGTAAATGAATTCTAGTATTTTTTTTTACAGATTACACTAGTTTAAGATAATAGTCAAAGTTATAATTTAAGTAAGAATATAAAAAGTTGTTGAATGCTTTTCTTATATGAGCTGTTGTAGGGCGAAAACCTGTTTTGCAATTGTTTTTAAATTGAAAATTACTTTTTATATGTTCCATATTAAATAAGGATTCCTTTTATTAAGTTCATCAACATATCCGTTTAGTTTTATTATCATTAAAAGTTTCAATTTTTCCTGATGTATGGAAGTTTAGTAGAATTATTCCTGTGTTTGCCCCACATCAGCATGAATTTTTTTACACCAGGTCCATCCACCACTACAAACCTGGTTGAAATAACACAATATGTATGTAAAAGCTTTGGACAATTTAATGAATAATTTCCGTGAATGTTTCATGTTGGTTGCTCATTCCTGGTGCAGTAAGTCATGTTATTCTTATTCACTATATTGTTAATGTTTTGTAATTTCAATTATTATAGATAGTGGGGAGCAACTGCTCACATGTACTACCTAAATTATGTATATATAATTTATCCTGTAACTGAAGTTTGTAACTCTGTTGGGTAATAAATTTATAATTGTTATTAATATTTTTTTTTGATAAAGAATACTATCATTAAATATTAACAGTGAATATATTTGGGTGTTGATTTTCTATGGTTTTCTACCCTCCATGTCGAATATAAAAAAGCGTCTACTTAAATCAGTTTATAGATGCATACGAATTAGTAACACATGATTACCACATCTTCATATAATTTATTTAAAAATGCTACAGAAATATGGATTTTTTTTTTGCATAAATAGTCCAGCTAGCATTATTTTAATTACGATATAAAATTTTATATAAAGTTTAATTAATTAAACATAATTCAGGTTTTACTGCATTTAACCAGGATGTTTTCACAGTCACGAATAAGTGACTCATTACTGAGTCAAGTTCATAGATCAAGCGAACATTCACTCTCTAGAACCTATTGTTAAATTAGCGAGCACAGATCCAATTCATACTATTCTTGCTAGAACTTTTTAACAAATCATTAGTGTTCAAAGGTGTTTTGCAAAAATCTTGAATTTCTATACATATATAAATGATTATTTGAACGCACCTTCTATATGGCGTGTATAGGTGTTAGTCTATAGGAAGCACTACTATCTGTTAATTCTTACTGCTTTTTTGTCTGATTGCTCAAGACAGAATCTCTTAAATCTTTGGTGTGATGACTTTTATAGACTTCCCTCTTCACCAAACATATTTTTTTTACAAATTGGTATTTTTTCTGCAAACAGTATATTAATAAAGAACAACTATTCTACAATAACTCATACAGACTTTCCGAATATTTGCTATGAAACGTGATTTGATATCCTGAAATCTCTTGGTTTTGAAAAATTAACCACATCTATATAATTTTGATACGTTGCGGACCACAGCAATGCGTGAGCCATAACATTGTTATAGAAATTGAGATCCAAGTAATCCACAAACTATGTGGATGAAGTTACTCTATGATGTGGTATATATACTAACTTTCTTGGTTTTGAATTGTGTGTAAGTCTAAGTTCCTTGGACAATCCTCATTATTTCCATGCACAACCATAAAGAAGAATTTTTAAATTATAAAGCAATAGCAATCCTGTGAACTATAGTATGCTATTTTTTTTATATTAAATATTTATGACAAAATTTACTTTTTCAGATCGTTGAATCAACCTATATATAAGTAGTTTCATATTGCCGTGGTCTCTTACTTATTTAAAAATATAGTATTAAGAACTAGTTTAAGTATTAAAAAAATAAAAAAATAGTAATATCAACAATTTTTATTACAAACTGAAGATTTCAATATGTTTGCAATACAAATAACACAAGTGTATGATAGGTTGCATATATTTAAGTATAGAAAATTCTGATATCAAATGAATTTATTGTTCTAATTATAGGTTAAATAAGTATATACAAATTAAGTATTATATAGGTGCAAAATAAGACAAAATAAGTCTATGTAATATATTTCTTTTGTAGAAAAGATAAACAAGAAATATGGTTTGTGTACAATAAAACGCAACCTAACTATTCTCAAGGCGTAAAAATTGCATTAAATATTCTAAATAATAGACCTTTGTTCAAAGATAAAAAGGTACTTAAAGCAAGCAATAGAGAGAGAGTGATGTTGAAAGATGGAACAGTGAAGAGAGTGAGTCATTTAAACGCCATCAAACTGTACGAACAGGATCAAATACGTTATTCGAGAGAAGAAAATATTATAGAATAAATAATGCATTTAAAGCAAACATAATGTAATAAATTTTATAAGAGGGATTTTTATAAATCATGCTTAAAAAATTGTAAAAGTTACCTCAAACTTACAACTATAGACAGAAAAGGATATAAGTATACATTCTGACACGATACGATCAGCAAATGTTTTTATATAAAAGACAGCTGAGCAAATAAAATATATACATTCATGAACTTGTATGTGTAACACAGAAGCTTCATAGACTGTAAAGACTTGTATGGTTTGGAGACCTACAAAAAGAAATATAGTACAAAATTTGTTTATAGTTTTTTGCAGATAAATATATCACCATGTGAAAAGTCTTGGGTAGAAATGAAAGACAACGTAGTGGATACAACTGACCGTTGTAATGTAAGCAATATGGTAAGAAGAATTCCTGTTATCTGCAATGTATTTCCCATTTTACCGAGTCCAGTCTCCTCTAAAAAGAAGAAATTAAGGATTATGTTAGTGAATGGGAGAAGGAAGTATCTAACAAATGATGAAAAAGGCAACGAGTTTATAAACAAATACAAGGAGGCATTGTATTAAGAAGAATATACCTACCTTGAAGATACCGAATAGTTTAGGGAAAAGACTTTTAAATAAGTAAATGGTTTAAGGTGTTGACGTTTAAGTGAATGAACTGTCAAAAAGACAATATGTGCGCGTGTGTTAGTGTAGCAACGACAACTTGAAGAAAATGAAGAGCGGAGATTTCACAGATGATGCAGGGTGACAACCTAAATTTTAGTTCGGTGGATGGCGTAACAAGCGTCACATATTTTTTTCGGGTATAAATTCAAGAACAGGAATGAACAAGTAGAGATTCTGATTTCGACTTCGAAAGATAAAGACTTTTTGAAAAATCTAATAAAGGTTTAAGCGTACGACTATATATATATATTCATTTTGTATTAGTATATTAATTTCATTTTCATTTTAATTTCATTTATAATAATAATTTTTCTTTTTGAAAAATTTGAAGAAATGTTTAATGAAACAAAGTGAGTTTTTCAATTATAAAGAAATATCAATGCTGCAATGCGTTTGTTGGAATACTATGTGAAAATATTTATCCCCGAATAACGTTGAGCAGTAAGGATAAAATAGATATTGTCCTGTAAATAATAATTCGTTAGTTTTTATATTATATAACACAGAAAGGATTATTAATGGTGTTGGGTAATAAGAAAATACAACGTGCAAATGTTTATTTTCAAATACCGTTATCAGGCAGCATTAATTCTCGCAATTCATTTTTGATTTCAAATTTAAAATAAAATATACAATTAGAAAAGGGAAATGTTTCTATGTGGCGGGTTTTGAGACGCTGGTTGCAATACGTGCGAATGGTTGTTGCCAGTGATCAATTCAAGCTTATCTTCGAACATGGACCATTGCGAAGTTCTAAAATTATCGGGCATTACGTGCAAATATAATGTTTCTGATAAAATAGAATTAGCACTACATTTACAGATTATCGACATTTAATTGAGTTTCTTTGTTTTAAAACAGGATAATATTATTTTTTTTGATTAACATTATCGATATATTTATTCTATAAAACATTACAACCGAGAATACGGTACAAATGTTTCGTTTCAATTATGTGCTTTCTTATAATTTTTTTTGTGGTGAATATAATATAGCGATGCTATCTATTATTAATATTTGAATAAAATATACAAGTATCATTTTATATAGACTTAGATTTTTCTTTAATACAAATTATAACCTTATTCCTATTTAAAAATAAGCAAGAGATTTACCAGGAGAAAATAAAGCTGAATATGCCAGAACTCACGCGTAATAATAAGTGAATATATCAAATATAATGAAAATTGTCATTATTTTTATAATTATGTTGCTGGTCCAGCACACAGCAATATGTATTCAATATTTAGGGAAAAATCAATTATTACTCTAATATATCATATTTCCATTAATAGTGTAAGCTCAATATACGTTAGAAAATATACAAATATTTGCAGGTTTATTACATCAGTAATCTGCAAATAAAACCCTCTAACATTAAAAAACAACTCCATACTTTGTAAAGAATAATAGTACCCAGATAAAGCATTTTTTTTGTATTTCACATACTTAATAGGATTCGTGAACTCTCTTACAATTAATCAATGAAACCTCTTCAAGTTGCCCGTAGATATCAAAAAAGAAAGGAAAAAACTTTGAATGGATATTCCCTCAGATAGGATAGATGTGCGTGTGTAGGTGCATGATAAAGGATGCTTTAGTTTTCAATATGTAAATTTCAAAATTCTAAAGAATAATAAATATTCCATTGGGGAGACCTGTCTTCCGAAGAAATGTGATGATTTGGCAAGTTAGCAAAATATAGGTAATTTACGATCGCTTATATTCCCTGATTTTATATATAAATTCATTTTTTACATTACAGTCCACATATGTATACTGTAGGTATAATATATGAATTGGAACATTAACATCAGCATTACTTGTAAATTTAATTTTATTGGTACGAATGTAGCAAGACAAATGGAGATAGTTGAATTATTATTTAATTATCGAGATAAAATATATAATAAATTATGATATACTTAAATTACATACTACGTATATACTTTTCATCATGATGTTGCACCTTAAAGGTTATGCAACTCATTATTATCTTAACGACTAAAAATTTACAGCTAAAAATTTATTTTCTTATACTAATGCTTAATTATTTAACTATTTTAAAAATACTTAAACTATAAAGGTCACGGCAATATGTACATTTAGTTGGAAAAAAAGTCTACTAAAACTTCCACCACTCCAATGTGGTTGGTGGAAACTTTTTTTTGCAACAAGTGTACCTCATAGATGCCCGACCATGATACAAAGTTAACCATATTATAAATCTGAGTGTTGTTTTCGCATTGAAGTGACCAAACATCAAAGCTCTTAAGCATTAATATGAAATTATTAAACATATGAAACATATATACACATACAGAACATTTTCGCTAATCTTTTGAAGTAATGTATAGCTCGCCAAAAACTATGTCGAGTAGAAATGCAAATTCAAAACTGATATTAACATATATAAAAGTACCTTGTTCTATACAGACCTCATTTCTATCCCATTTTCCTCTTCATTTTTAGCGGACTCTTGTTCCATTTAGTTAGTGCCCGTGCAATGATTAATGCCAAGAACGAATCCATTTTTTTTCTCCGCGCTTAAGTGTATCATTCCTGTAAAAATTTTCGTCTAACATACCTGATAGTATCTCGCGGAGGCGAAGATGTTTTCGATTAGCGGTGTTTCCGTAGCCCGTCCGCAAGTAAGATGATATATCAGCATAATGTGAGGAAACTAATTAGGTTTTTATATTTATTGTCGCAATTAATCTTCATGAAACGAGGCGTTACACGTCTCCCCATGTGAAAGCGCGCTCGGGTATATTTTTCATTTTTCCGGACCGCGTAATGTCCTTCTTTTGTTTACTGATGCGGCAAAAGTATTTCTTGTGACGGTAATAAATATTGCTTGTTCATTTGCATATTTTTCGACAATAACAAATCCTTGGGTTTCCTTTTAATGGTCAAAATGTATGTCAATGTAATGTATCATGTAATCCCTTCATTCATTTAATGTTTGCAAAGTTAGTAGAAAAATGGATAATTGTGATGGCGTAATGATTTATATTTGTTATGAAATATTATAAATATATCATTTTAAAATAAGTAGGCGAATCTCTACTCACTTTTTTAATCTCCTTTTTGAGTTTTTGTTATGTCATCTTAAATTTGACGGTTATAATAGTTAATCTTTTAATTTCATCTAATTTCATTAGAGATTCAATATAGACATGAAATCAGAAAATAAAGCAAAATTTTTATATCATAACATGATTTGGATTCAATTACTAATAATATTTATTAAAGATGTATACTAGAATCGCTCTCGCAACCGACATGCGCCACCAAAATTAAAATGGTGTCAAATTTGAGACGTTGCAAAATTTGATCTGTCAAGTAATATTAATTTTGATACTATAACTCTAAATAATCAATTAGACTTGTGATTTTAGCACTACCAACAATAATTCTAATATGTAACTATTAATTTGATAATAATTTGGCTCAAGTACTATTAGAAACCGAATATAATGATTATTTTATATTTGTATGAATTTGTCTGCTGTTAATAATTAAATATAAGTACAATAAAGGTAAGATTTTCAGACAGAATTGAACTTTTGGGGTTCATTTAAATTCAGAAATGTATTAAGTAAATATGTTCCAGTTAGTTTTACTATAGACAATAAAGATATATCCATTAAATGCATTAACATTAAAGTAATTTTACATGCAACAACAAGAGGGTCAGAAAAGTATTACACCAATTATAAAAACTTTTTTTTTTGCCAGATTCTTACTGTTCACTATGATTATTACCATACTCACTGACATACTAAAAGCAACTTGTTTGAAACATTTCTCGCAGGTATATCAGTGATTACAACATAGTTTTTGCATGCTAATCAAACATTTTTGATTAAGCTAAACTCATCATTATTATTTATTTAAGCTTTAAACTAGTATAAATTCTATCCATTCTTCTATTACAGTCAACGTGTTTAACCCTTCTTAAATTTGAAAATTTCCTAAATAATATCACATGTGATCTTCAAACATTTATTATTATGTGACAACCACCTGCTTCTTCGATTAGATAGCTTTCTGTCTTATTACGGTACCATTGTTCTGTGAACATGCTTTAAACTAGAATACATTTTTTGTAGTTAAAGATTATATTTAATGCTGAATTAAACAATTCAACATCTTAAAGTATTTCAAATGTTGAGTATTCATAAGCTGAATCTTTGCTACTGATCAGAATTCATCTTACCAAGTAACTTTAAATTATAATACAATAATGAACAAGTATTTTTACTATCCCAATTTATAATGTACTACATTAATATTATTACAATACCATCAGATATTTTTTAAATTATATAATCTTAATTCCATTCATAACAATAAATAATTACAAAATTAAAAGCGTACAGCAAAATATACAGAAGTTATTTTCGAAAAACTATAAAAATAATATAACAGAAATATGTTTTAACTGCAATCCCCTATGCAAATGCTTATATTGTTGTCACATGAAAACTCGATAATCATTTTATTCTGGATCAATTTCCTTGAGAAACACTAAATTCAGTTATTTAATTTTAGAATAGGCACACTTTATTCCACAACAGTTAAATTTCCTAACAAGTTATAGTTCCTAATAGGAACACATGTCTCGTACAATGTGTCATGCCTAACTTTTCCTAGTGTTTCTCTATGCTTTCCGTCTATGTTTGAAAGACAGGTGCTGATATCAATCATCCACAATTCTTCTATTAGTCAACATAATTATACCTTCTTAAAGTTGAAAATTTTCTAAACAGTATGTAATCTTCAAACATTTAGAATCTTAGTGAGAGTCACCTACTTCCTCGATTAGATAGAATTTTTCTTCAACAGATCAATGTAAGTACAAATTATTTTAACTATCGTAATCTTCTGCTGAAGCATTATAAACAAATATGTTAACAGATTCCGAAATCTGTCTTTGATCTTTGATATAGATACTGAATTTAATCCATCTCCAATTCTTTATATGCAACATTCGTTTTATCAGTTGATTATGCTAGATAACAAAGTAATTACAAATAAAACCGAACATTTCTGTTGAATAAAACTTACCTTCTCTTATATAAGTTGGTTTAGATCAATATATTCGATTTATTTCTGAACAGGAAAGTGTGCTGATTAGTTTTTAATGAGGTTGTTTATGAAAGATTTGCTTCAGAATAAAAATAATCAGCGTTTCTTATGCCGTTTATAAGTAAATTTGAATACACGTTCAGACAATATTTAGATTTAGCTTGTATTCTTTTGTCAGATATTAGGTTATAAAATCCAACCGCAAAACATGTGCTAATATGCAATGTACCAGTAAAATCTCAAACAGGTCATATAATTATGTGTAATAAAAGTTCTTTGTTCAGTTTCATGTACATAATCTTGCTCTTTGCAGATCGTTTGCAAACACAGGTTGCAAATAATCTTGCGATAGTTCGGATCACTTGACTGCTTTAACTTAACGACACACTCGCATCGCCATCTGGTTACCATCACAAATTACTACTTCTTCCGCGCTGCCAGTGTTAAGCTGTTTTTTGTACGGTGTAGGATTTAATACTTAAAATTTTCTAGGGGGGACTTAAAATTGTGATAATAAAGATGTCCACAATGTCATTCATATTAATATTCGCTACGCTTGTCAAGTGTCATCCGCTCCGTAAAAATAAAAATCTGACAACAATGCTCAGAATAGCCATGTATTAAATAAAATATTGATATAGAAAAGTAATATTTAATAATTTTATCTATCATATTTAATTTCTAACTGACTTTCATGTAATAATATTTTACTAGTCGTAGCTATTTATCCTAAAATATTAATTAGTTATTTGAATTTTATTGTTCTAAAATTGTTCCGGTTAACTGGAATTTGTAGTGGTATTGAATCAGCGTCTTTAGTTCGTAGTTTTGCCATGTCGGTTGCGAAAACGATCCGATTATAGCAATAAAAAAATCACACTTCTCTGACGTCATTTGCCTTACCTAACTTGCATATTTTATTATAACCTATAGAATATACACTAAAAAGACACTTTTACCACACTAATGCACAGAAATCTAATTATTTTTCTACCTCTGTTGCTCTTGTTCCAACCGGCATCCCATACTTCTTTTACAAGGTTCATGTTACTCATTCGTGTGAGGTATTCAAACCAACTAAGTTGTTTTTCCTGAATTTTTTCTATTGCTGATATCACACCTAGTTTTGCTCATATCTTCTCATTTCTAATTCTATCCAGTCTGTTAACACCAATTATTATCCTTAAAGTTTTCATTTCAGCTGCTGTTATGCTTGATTGGAGCCTCTTAGTCAATACCCATGCCGTACCATAGTGTAGGAAGAAATATTGGTTTGTAAATTTTTGTCTTCCTTTCACTGCCGAACTCTCTCTTATTTATAAATATGTACTTCCGCGGATGATATAAACTGTTTACAATTTTTATTCTATTATTCACAGCTGTCTCTATACCTCCTTTGTGGTTTATTATGGTTCCAACATATTTTAGGTTTTCTGTGACTTATATTGATTAAGCATCTATTGATATATTTATTTCGTCTTCATCTTTGGATACTGTCAATATTTCCGTTTTTCCTTTCTTAATATTCATTCCATGTTCTTTGCAGAACATTTTTATTAGGAGTTGCAATTATCAAATCGTTGGCATGCAAGAATTCCTTGACAATTATAGGTTAGAGATTTCGTGACCGTACATAAATACCCTTTGTTAGGTTATTAGCATTTCTTGCAATATCGTCCATGACAGTTATGAAGAGAAAGGGATTCAGAATTCCACCCTGTCTTACTCCTTTAAGTGTGATAAACCTTCTTATATATCCGCTTTCAGGTCTTATTATGTTGCTCGTATTGGTGTATATACTGTCGACTGCCTTTAGTAGTTCTTTCTTAATCCCTGTCTTTTCCAGCGATGACCATATCCTATGACTCAGAACTGTATCAAATGCCTTTTCTAGGTCAATTGCACATAGGTACACTTTGCCGTTAGCACCTAGAAAAGAATATCCAGCCCGCGTGCTCCTATTCGGCCTGAAACCTGCCTGATTTTCTTGGCTGGTTGAGTCTTTTAATCGCTTCCCTATTATCCATTCGTATATCTTTCCAGTTTCTAATAACAACGAGATACCTCTGCAATTAGAACATGTCGTATTGTTATGTTTTTTAAGTAAAGGAACGATTATTATTATTTTCCATTCCTCGGAGATTGTTTTACTTTACCATGCTAAGTTTATTATTCTAAGTACATAACACCCGATACATAACCAATGTACTAAATTTTGTCAAACTTAATACAAAAATTCTATACTCTATTTCGAATATTCTAAGAATAAGAACTAACGATATCTGGCCATGATGAGCCATCAAGCGGCCTCATACTTATAAAGCAAATGTATAATTATAGAGATTTAGATAGATATGAGAGTATATAAATATACAAAAATAGAAATAAATTAATGAATTCAGATAACGAGCTTATATCCGAATCTTGTTTATATAAGTTTGTCGTATAAAAAACGATACCACTTTTTGGTACCCTAAGTTCATAGAATATTAGAATTAGAGGATAGGGTTTTAGTATTAAGTTTGAAAAAATTAACAGTGCAATGATCAAAAAGCGTTAATGATGTCAGTAACAGCTTAGGTCTAGGTATAAATAAATCATCTCTGTAAAATTCATATCTCTGTTCTGTATAGGTTACGGCGTACAGACAACGCAGTGTTTATTAATCAGTGCTACTGAAGATGAGAACGTTGTTGTCGAAATGCGTATTTAGCTTTCCATGCATTAGTGTGGTAAAGGTGTCTTTTTAGTGTAATTTGTTTAGGTTTAATTATAACCTATGTTAAGAGTCACTAAATATACCTCGCAATATAACAAATTTTATGTTTTCAATCTGCTCTTTATGAAAGTAAATGCCAATAAATCTGAAAGATTATAATCATGCACATAAGCTTTGGTAGCTAGCAAAATTAAATTGGTAAAAATTTACTATATTTAAGAACAAACGTACGAGAAGAATTCATCTATGAAGTTAACTGCTGATTCATTCGGCTCGAAGGACCACGAACAAAATCATGATATGAGTGTGTGTATAGGGAACAAATTCTTCTTTAATAACATAATAAAATGATAATACGTTACCAACTATATTGCATGTATGTATATAACCAAAAAACCTTTTTCCTAGAAACGAGAACGCGATTTTGTGTAACCCTACTTTCAGAATTAGCATTGTCAAGGGTAATAACACAAGAGACAAAAGTTAACAAATGATGTCATTTGTTGAGTATATAGGGTAAAAATTAACTTTGGCTTTGCTCACTGGATGTTACATCAAAGGGAGTTCGTTAGCAACCACGCGATAATATGTAAGCACTTCCATTGTACCTCGTAAAAGGCAGTTTGTAAATGCGTGATTACATTCCAACTACACTAACGAAAAATTCATATTTTCTAAATTTATACTGGACGAATTTTATAATTAATGTCAAAGAACTTCCAACTAAAAATTAATTTGTTACACTTCACATGTGTTCCTTGAATACGAAAAATAAACGACAGAGGAATGCAATAGCATACAGGAAAGAAAATATTAGTATACTTCAAAAAAATACGATATTTTATAAAAAAAAAATTAAGTATAATTTGTCATCACAGTTTGTATTCAAATTCGTGAAATGTGACTTAAAACATTAAAGACTTTTTTAAATGTTTACAAATTTACTTTATATACATATTATTATTATTTATATTTATATATTATTTGGCGCTGCTCAAATATGTTTATCCGACTAAATGGAAGATAGCTAGAATTATCACTGTTCTAAAGAAAGGTGATCGGAGTGACCTGAATGTTGTTGATATTATCAATTTCTTTTATTTATATCTTGCACTGTTTAATTTTTTTTCAGTAAAGCTTCGATAATTTTTTTAAATAACCGTTATGTGGCAGACAAAACGTCAAACGCAATCCTTTTCGCACCACCTTAGAGGTAGAGTGCAAAGGACGTTTTTTCTCATGGTATTCCCAGTAGGCCTAATTCATGTTTTTTACAACAATTTTTTTTTACAAAAGTATATACAGTGTAGAAAATAAACAAGAATGGCCAAGTAGCGTTTTATCTAAACGTATCACAATCAGTAGGTACATACTAATTCTCCAATTTGACGTTTCAAATTTCTCGATTTCTCAAAATACGAGGATCCATAATTTGAAATAATAAAGCGAGAAAATGAAATTGCTCTAACTTAATTACCATTTCTGGTCAGAGTTATACATGTATGTGTATTTTCTCATACCAAGCATCCTTTTTTAGATCCTTGACAAAAGTAAGAAGCACAATCCGAGTGTTCACAAAAAATATATCTTGGTCCATTCATAATGTCACACTGCAATTTCATTATCTATAATTTGTTATTGTTAAGTTCGAACTTTTGTAATGTTCAATTGCTTTTGTCACGGCCGAATTGAATTTAGGATTTTTTCAAACAGTCCCTAATTTTATTTATATAATTACTTAATATATGATTTCGGCACTCGATTTTTTCAATAATTTTTTGGGGACCGTAAGGGGTCGTTTCACGTAGTTTTCTAAGAACTATGCTATCACCGTCCCCTATTAATCTACTATAAATTACACCGTGCATTTCACGAGAAACCTTCCGCAATAATTGTCGACTCCATGACTGTCAACGACGAAGACTAATTTTTGTAGCATACGTGATCTTTAGATTTACCAAATTTTGCACAAATTAAACAAAATTTGTTTTTTACGCCTACATGCAATTTTTTTTTCGTTCGCCATCCAACATTGCTGCCGCTGTAATTAAACCTATAAGCTCGTTTGGCCCATGCTCTTTTACTTACTCACATATACAAAAAAAATCTAAAAACTGTCCTGGAGTCAAAATACAAGTATAAATAAAATAAAAACATGAATTCACAACAAATTCAGATATTTAAATAAATGCTTTTACTATCTAGAAAACTGAAAATTGTGTAAATTCCTGCTACTTAGTTTAACGAGTCCGGCAAACTTCTAAGTTCGTATCTTACAAAGACATAAAGTTGTTTTTGTCAGATTTTAGTTTTCTACAAACATTGTTCATATTATTAAAAAGCTGCAACATGTAAGGTTAGAAATAATAATAAGTCGTGCAACTTTATAATTAATAATAATAATAATGTATATTTATTTATTGAAATTCCATAAACCCGGAAATTTGTCCTTGAAAAATAAAATGCATATTGAAAGTCAGAAGAATATTAACGAACAGAAAAAAATGTCTAACAAAGTAGACGCATCAATGTTATCACGTAATCAATAATAAATGAACACCGAAAAATATCTTAAATATATTACAATTTGCTTGTATATACCAACAGCATGTAGTTTCTTTTACAAATATGTTTAATGTATACTTATTATTATAATAATAATAACAACATATATTTATTCCAGACGAAAAATTAATATCTAATATATTCTCGCAAATATCCTTAAAATAATTACAAAATAAAGCCGATATATGAATGAAACATTCGTTTACCTAAGATAATAAAAAAAGTTGTTTGTCTGTTTATATGATGTTCGGCTTAATACAGTCGACCAGGTATACCTTCCATATAGCTGGTCTTAGACATTACAAAACTGTGAGTAAGAGGTTGAATTGTGTGTTGCCTATTTCCATTTATCAGTGCGGACTAAGTGATCATTCTCATTGGTTTCAAAGTAATTTTTTGGATACCAGGGTTATTTTGAAAGTAAAGTAAATACATTGTCGTGTCCAGAATAAAAATATCTAGGTACTCACGATTCAAAAAAGTACTTTTTAAGCACAGTAAGCTTTATATCGCTATAAAACGAAAATAATTCAAAGTGCTGTATTTTAATTAATTTTTAATATAATTGCAAATTTTAATCGTGAGTCACTAGAACAAATATTGGTTATTTCGTGCATGTAGCGGCAACTTTTTCAAGTGCCTTAATTTTTGCGATTTTTTACGTTGAAATTGACCATTTTGTGGCATACGCCGATCAAGTAACCCCCCCCCCCTCATAATTTTACGGAGTATTTTAATTTTCCTTGTTGTTTTCGTTGGCCATTGCCATTGCAGTTTGACAAGTTCACAAACACTTATAATCATACTTATCACAAAAGCAATGATATCGGACATAATAAATATGACAACAAATATTGCAGCAAAGGCTAATGATAAATTTGGATAAGAAATGAGAAAAAAATAGTGATTACTGGAAGCGGTAGCTTTACATTAAAAAGTAAGAGTGGATATTGATGCCGCAGACCGGTGGCAAATGAAATAAGATCATATCAATCAATTTTGGTCGAATGTTATCGTCAGCCAATTTAAACTGAAATTCAGAGTAATCAGTTCTAGGCGGCTGAAAAATAAAACCGGTATCTCATGATTAAATATACGCAAAGTCAATAAAGTAATGATTAATACTGTGTACGTCAGAAAATTAAATATAACATAAAATAACATACTATTTTGATCAACGAGATAACTAAATAAACGGTCAAACATAAATACAGAAAAGTATATATATATATACGTATGTATATAATAAAATCAATACGTAAAATTCGCCTCAACTATATCAACAGTTGTCGTTTGTAGCCGTTCAGATGGCGTGACCGAAGCGCGCCTCGTTTTACGTATTTCCCGTCAATCAAAATGAAAATCTCCCCGCAGAAACTGCGCGATTAGTATGTAGAAAACCGACCACTTGTTCCTATTACTACGTATGTACGTATACTCTTTTCATTCCTTAAATATCCAGTCCTTTTCTTTTTTCCACCTCGCCTCCAGAACACACCAACCTTGTACTAATATTATGTTTACACGTACGTATATAAAGAGCTTTTTACCCCCTTGTTATATTCGGGCCCTACCAAATGGGAGGATCATTTTCTTCCGGAAATCAATTATTTGTTATACGCCCTGGTTACATTGTGTAAATTTATAGAATTTACACTTTATGCGTATGAACATAAAGCCGTGTATTAATATACATGTATACGCTTTAGCATTTGGTGAATGAATTGTTGTACTGTTCCTTATAGGATATAAAGCATGTGTATTGATTATTTTTTTTTTATAGTTGGCGTGCTTGCTTGTTACAACTAAAAATAGAACTGAAAGATATAACAACATGCCGGGATATTTACTTACTATTTGTCTATTGTGTCATGATCGTGTTATATTGATCATCAGTAGCGTGGCAGAGGAACGGCACACCTATCTAAATACTGCTTTTACAAAACTACGTATTTAATCTACGCATTTTTGTTTCACTTACAACCATACAAGAACAGAATGCATGTTAGATGTTAAAGACTGGAAGTTTGCTCGAGCAAACATTTCCAATTACACTGACTGTCATAAATAAACCTCATATAATGTGCATGTCTACCAAATGATTTTAGAAACTTGGGATAACACACCCCATGCTACAATTGATTAGCTAATATCAAGTTTTCCTAATAGACTAGCTAAACCAGGGGTCTCCAAACTACGGCCCGAGGGCCACATCCGGCCCGCGGACAGATTTTGTCCGGCCCGCGGAGAGCTAGCATACTTGAAAACTCCTTTTAGAGAACATATTTTTTATAGCAAATTAAATTTAGTTTACTGAAGTATTCTAATTTTATGTTGAATAATTATTAATATGACATCTACATTGATATGGTCATGGGCTAACTACTCATAACATTGTTGTAGGCTTATTTTTATTGTTTTTGTGATAAGTTGGATAAAGAAACACAGAATTGTAATGAGTAAAGACATGTATAATATGCAGAAAATTTTACTTCAGTATATAATAACTAACAAATTATTGAAATGAATCCAACTAACATTTTATACATTTTAAATAAAAACATAACTTATAAC
The DNA here is from genome assembly GCA_963170755.1 of Amphimallon solstitiale. Taxonomy (NCBI): domain Eukaryota; kingdom Metazoa; phylum Arthropoda; class Insecta; order Coleoptera; family Scarabaeidae; genus Amphimallon; species Amphimallon solstitiale. The sequence goes on along the minus strand of OY720682.1, from coordinate 432,038 downwards.
AAGCATAATGACATATGAAATACTAATGAGATTTGTGTAATTGAGATTTTCCACTGACAATAGTTTGTAGTTGTGGACTAATTTTACTTGTACCAATTATTAAAAGAGCTTTAAGATGCTCATCAGTTAATTTAGATCTGTAAACATTTTTTGTGTACTTCATTTTGGAGAAGGTCTTCTCACACAAATAAGTAGCACCAAAAACAGAAAACAGCCCACGAGCAAATTTATGCAAATTATCAAATTGTGTCAGTGGAAGACTCTTATAAAATTCCAACAAAGATGAGTTTTGATATTTGTTCTTAATTATATCACTGCACTGTAGATCAATTATTTCCATTTGAAGTTCCGGGGCTAGGGTTTCAATGTCAGTATCAAAAGGATTCTGAAAAATCTTAATTTGATTCGCAATGGCATCAAAGTCCGAGAAACGAGTATCAAAATTTATTTTCAAAGCACTCAAAGTTTCGATTGCAAAATCGATAGGAAACTCAGTCTCAGTAGTGTGGCTGAATATTTCACATGTTTTAAAATGTGAAAAACATTTACTTCGTAGTTGTGATTAAAACAGTATCAATTTCTTCCGGAATGATTTGATATTAGTGTATAAATCAGGAAGATGCTGGTTTTCTCCTTGCAATCTCAAATTCAGTTTGTTCACATGTTTTGTCAAATCAACATAGAATGCTAACTTCCACAGCCATGCGTTGTTTTGTAATTCAGTAAGAGGGCGATGCTTTTCATTCAAAAAAATTTCGATCACTGCTCGAAGTTCAAAAAAGCGCTGAAGGACTTTCCCACAACTAAGCCAACGTACGGCAGTATGATAAGGTAAGTCATTTTCTCCAATCTCTTCAATAAATTGTCGGAATTGTCGGTGATTCAGCCCAAAAGATCTGATAAAATTAACAGTTGATATGACTGGTTTCAGAACTTCAGACATATCCAAAGATTTTCCGCACAAAGACTGTTGATGAATGATACAATGTAAGACTAATGGTTTTAAACCACCGTCATTTTCTACAGCCTTTGACACAAGAGCGACCACTCCTTTATCTTTCCCACTCATGTTTTTGCCTGCATCAGTTGTAATACATTTCAAGTTTTTCCATCGAAGGTTCTTTTGATTAATGGCCATTTCAACTCCTTTAAAAATATCTGTACCAGTAGTTGTGCCATGAATACTATTCATATCAAGAAGTTCTTCATGCACTTCATAGCTTTTATCTACTCCTCGAATATAAATCAACACCTGAGCAGTATCTGACACATCCGTTGACTCATCCAAGGCCAAAGAAAACCACTCAACATGTCCATTTTTGTCGAACAGTTGAGAGGATATATTTTCAGCGATGTTTTCTACCCTTCGAGCCACAGTGTTTGCTGACATACTGACACTTTTTAATAAATTTACCTTTTCAGGGAACATTTCTTCGGCTACTGCAATTATGCATTCTTTGATCATTTCTCCATCGATGAATGGTTTTCCACGTTTTGCAATTTCAAGAGCCACACGAAAGCTGGCACGCGTAGCCTCTTGTTCAGTTTTGAGTTTTGTAAATGAAGATTGCTGCGATTTCAATCCGCGCTGCATAGCTTCGAATTTTTCTGTCCGCAAACTTCCTGTATATTTTGAGTAATTTTGAAAATGTTTTGTTTCATAATGACGTTTAATGTTATATTCTTTGAGAACGGCTATGCTTTCATTGCAAATCAAACATAGCGCCTTCTTACTGGACTCAATTACGAAATACTGAATGTTCCACTGATCTTTGAATTTTCTGCATTCACTATCAATTTTTCGCTTCTTTTCCATATTACTAAATCACACACAAAAGCAACAATTCAAATCAAAATGCTGTTACAAAGATGTCTTAAACTTAAACACGCACAAACACGTTTTAAGGAGGTACGCACTATTTTATTTCACAACAGCGTCATAGGAACTGACTTGTGGTTGCGCCACTAGCCTTCTTATATATTCCAATTACTGCCATCTAGAAGTGAGTGGAAGACACCAGAACTTTCTCGAACCAACGAGATTATTCTGTACGTGCTATTAGCGCCATCTGTTAGCGATAGAAGGTACTACCTATTTCCGCTTGTATCCACGAGATGTCGTGTCACGTTACTCCTCATGGCTCGTACTCTACGACTAATCTAGAAATTACAGATAATGACAGGAAAATTAATAATATGCAGTGTTGCCGTTTTGCAGCCTTTTTTAAACGTTGCGTACTTTTTCGGACTTTTTTTCATCACTGGACTATTTCACTTTTTACCACCGGCAACAATGATAATATGGTTTTGGCCCTCGGAACTTACTGGAGTAATCAGTATGGCCCTAAGGCTGGAAAGTTTGGAAACCCCTGAGCTAAACGGATAACTAGGAGGGATCGGCGAATTATCCAACAGGCACATCTGGATTTTATTATTATTATTAATACTCTTGGGAGGCCGATCGCCAACTGTCACATTATCATTGCTGTCTAGCATCTTCATGACATCGTCTTTCTCAGAGTTGCTTTGATATTACATTTTCCATTAATATCGGTTTTTTGTACGCCCTACAACGTATATGCCACGATTTCTGTCGTCTGATAAAAGTGTTTAATCATAGCTGATAATCATAGCTGATAACTTATCAGCTATGATTAAATCGTTTTGACAACCGACATAAGAGAATAAATTAATATGGGGTCAAATTTCAGACCATTCCAAAACTGTTAACATTTGCATGACTACCTTTTGACGTTTATTATATTGGGTGTCCCCATTGAGGAAAAATACTACGGAGACTCTGTAAAGCATCTTTGCTGTATTCTCAAAACGGGAGCATTAGGCGGGGCTAAGTGTGGCACAAATATGGCTGCCCCACCTAATCCGGACTACTCAAAATATATCTACCTGAGTCAGAGGACATTCCAGTGAATAATACGCAGCATCTCCCATCGTTTTCCCGTGCACGCAGTGCTGACAGCATCATTAGAAATTTGGTCATCAAACTTAGCCTACGTGACTGCTCTCGGCAATTTTGTGAAAACCTTGATTTTTAAAGTGAATAATTATTTTTCTACGTTAATTTTGTGCGGAAAAGTGATGGATTCTGATTCTACAGGTAATTTTCTATTTTACTGAAATATTGCTTTTTCTATTTTATTCTATAAATGTCCTCTTTTGATGACGTAAAAGTAACATCTATAATAAGCATGATTTTTCAGATAAGTTTATGTTCATCAACATATTACTTACAGTATCGAGATGGATCGGGTGTCCTTTCTTATTAATATTAGAACTTTAGAGTACTGAGTAGTAGATAATCAAAAAGTTTGCCGCGGAAAAGTGCCAATAAGCAAAATCGCAGTACTTAATTTTTTTCCTACGAAAATGTCTGAATATGTAAATGATGTTGCATGTATTACAAAGCAACATTTTGCTTATTTCAGGAGCAGTGGGTACTTCGAGAGTACGGATAGTGACCCGCAAATACTTATTCGACCTTATGAAGACTTATAGGGAGTCAAATTTCGAACAAAAACTAAATTGCTCAAAAGACCAACTTTTGTCGCGTGAAGAATTCACTGAAGACCAATACATAAGATTTAATCGCAGTTTCGCACATTTCAAATCCGAAGTGAAATAAAGATGGACCAAAACTCATAAAAGGAAGACCTTTTTCTCAAAAACAATCACCTGTGGTTAGAAGGAACATTTGAAATTCCAGTGGCTACGCAATATCGGTCAGGTCGACCTCGAAAATCGTTTGGAAGGTCCAGTAAAACGAGTAAAAGAAGGAAAACAGAGGAGCTTCGTTCTACTTAAGAAGACGGTATTATTGTTCACGCAGCACAAGTTGAGTTAAGTAAATCTGGAAAAAAGGATGCTTCCATCGTACTAAGAGATATTACTTGCACCCCAACACGAGCAAAAATACAAAAGAGCATGTGCCACTTCCAAAAGTGAAAACGCTTTGCGTCTGACACCGTTCCAAACATTGAAAATGTTTATAGATGCTGATTTAACACGAGTACAATATGAAATAATTCGAAATACTAATAAAAGTTCTTCCCGTGTTATAGTTTAATACAGTAAGCAAAAAAAAGTATTATCCGCCCCGAGAAGCATGCACGATGACGAGTACCAACGCCGAAAGCCAATTGCAATCTTTAATCGATATTACCGTTAAACGCTTATCTGAATTCCTTGAAGAGGTGTTATCAACAATACTAGAGCAATAAAGGGATACATTAAAAATTATATGTAAATGGGGATGCGATGGGTCGCAGCAAGGTCAAGCAAAAATTTGATGAAGAAGGTGATCTAGATGCCAATATTTTTCAGAGCTGCTCTGTACCTATGCGATTAGTTTGTGGCAAAGACTCTGAAAGAGTATTGGGGGAAAATCCAACACCTTCTTCACCACCGTTCTGCTGCCCAATTGGATTCCGTTTTGTGAAAGAGAATACTGATATCACAAATGAAGAGATGAAGTACGTCCAAAATTCCATAAACTCTTTAATAGTAACTGAGGTTGATATTGATGGAAAAAAGTTTTTCGTCAAACATCTGTTCATAATGACAATGGTTGACGGAAAAGTCTGCAACGCAGTTACTGGCACAACATCTACGAATCGTTGCTACATCTGTGGTGCGACTTCCAAAGACTGCAACCAACTGGCTAATAAAAAACAAATATCTTTTGAAACTATTGAATTTGGGCTGTCGATTTTACATGCCAGGGTTAGATTATTCAACAGCATTCTCCATTCGGCATACAAATTGCCTGTAAAGAAATACAGAAAAAGAAAAACATAAGAGGAAAAACAAATGGAAAAAGAGAGGAAAACAGAAATACAGAACAAATTTTGCAAAGAAACTGGTATGTTTGTGAATATGTCAAAAACAAATTTCGGTAATACGAATGATGGCAACACGAGAAGAAGATCTTTTTGAGGATCCGAAATTAGCTTAAGAGATTAGAGGCATCAGTTACAACTTAATTTATAGGTTGAAAGTCATACTGGAAACTATTTCATGCGGATTCTTGATAGATGTAGAAAAATACGACAAATATGCACTGGAGACTGTTCGTTTATATGTCGAATTGTACCTTGTACCCATGGCATCCAATGACACCAACAATGAACAAGATACTAATTCACGGAGCAATCATAATAAAAAATGCATTGCTACCTATTGGTCAATGATCTGAGGACGCAGCAGAAACATGTAACAAGCATTTTATGACATATCGCCAAGAATTTTCAAGGAAATTTTCTAGAGTCCTGTAATAAAGATACATCCAACCGAGTCCTCTTGAGCTCAGATCCCTTGCTCAGTAGTATACGCACTTTTAAAAAAAGAAAATTTACTTCGTTTCTTTCTGAAACCATCAATGTTTCTGCCAGTACAGCCAAACCCATTGGTTCTTCCATCTGAAAACGACGAAGGGGAATTTATTTCTGAAGAAGATTAATTTGTAATTTTTTCGTTCCTAAACCATATTTTTCATAAAATAAATGTATGTATATATATTTACAAACACTATTGTTGTATCCTTTATACCGTTTAGAAGCAATCTAAGCATACAACATTTTGGCCGCGTAGTATGCTCAAATACCCGTATGTGCGCCGTCTCTGCTGTTGCAGCTACGTAGAGCACAAGAAACAATAATGTCTTTTAATATTTAACTTATTATATAACTCTAATACACGATACACTTAACAAACAGTCCACTTTTTACCAACACTACCTGTTTGACGTAAGTGTAGTATCAATATGGCGGACCTGCACCCGATTTGATCACGTGACGTCATCTCCCTACCTATTCCTTCTCAATGGGTGTCCCATTTGCATTTAGCGGCATGTTTCGTATGCCGGTCGTACAGCGTTCTTATTTGCTAGCTGTCATGTGTGAACACTTGCGTTTAGTCATGGATAATTACACGAACACACAGCGCATAGAAATTGTTATAATCCAGTTAGTGTTAATGTTGAGTCTTTCGAGGAGACGCACAGTGGTCTGAAACGCCCGAAAAGCTGGTCAAAACTCGAAAAAGGTTCGGATTTGGCTGAAAATCAGTATGCTTTAGTTTTTTTACTTTCTGATTGTAGATTTGAGGTAAAAATGGTAAATTGCAAAATGGGGAGTTTTAAATTGCCAGTTTTATGATCAAAAATACGATAAAATAATATAAAATTTGGCTTAATAAATTTTGTGTTGTTTCTCATTATACTTTTTATAATTATACTTACGATAAAGACAATAACAATTATGATAACAATAGTAATAATGATAATAATAATAATAATGATAATAATGAAAATAATGCTAATAATTATGATTATTTCTTGGTAATTGCACTTTAAATAATTCAAAGTGACTTCTTCTAAGTTACTATTTGGTTCGGATCGTGCGCATATTAAATATCTTCAAGATTAATTAAAAATATGTAATTATAATGTGACATATACATGTGACGCGTCACATGTATAGGGCCGCGCAACCAAATACAAATAAATCAATTGCGAGGAGAATCGCAGAAAGTCGCACCTGAATTTTCGATTTTCTGTTAGTTAGACATTCATCTGGGAAATGAATCAGCGAACAACGCGGAGTCTCGCGGAAACATAACTTTTTAGACAATTTCGGAAAATTTTTAATAACAAATTATAAAAAATTGTTTAAAAAAAGTAAAGTGTCAAAACATTATACCAATCTTCAGGCGCATCCTCCATCTTCTTGTTGAAGATATTTGCGCGTTCACGAATATTTGTGTGCACTTCAAATGTTGTTTTTCTCGTTTATTGTTGAACGTTGCACGTAGCAAGTTTTGACAAACGCGACTTTCACACACAACTACACGTCCCGTAGGTGCGCCATCTATCTGCTATTCGAGAAATAGGCACCTCGCTTACCGACTACCACACAAGAAACTATTTGAAAAAAAAATGTTTTTTTAGGTTTTGACCAACTTTTTGGACGTTCCAGACCACTGTGAGACGGCTCGAAAAGATTTTTCGATCAGCATAACGCACTTTCTCGCTGTACAGTGGTGCAATTAATAAAGAAATTTTGAGACGATTGGGTTATATCTAACATATTTTTTCTGCTTTGCACTGAGTAATTAATTAGGTAAATTTTAATTGGAGAAAATTACCCAGGTAGAGTAGTGGTACCGCACCTGACTAGCAATTAGGAGGATTGGGTTCGTGCCCCACCCTGAGTAAATTTTTCCAATTATTCGCTTTACTTTAAGAATTGGATTTGTTACTGACACGTCCATTCCTTCAATTTGCGGATGACACAAATTGCATCATTTCAAGTAATAATATGTGGACTTTCCGCAAGTGTTATTATATTTAAAAATGCGATTTGTTAGAGTTAACAGTGGAATTAAATTGGATGTCAATTTGCTACAGCAGTTTCTGAAACATTTATTAAACTTATTAGCAATTAGTCTAAATGCACAGACCAAAGAATACTAAACATTTATTGCAATACTACTTACGTATCGGTCTTTGGTGTAAAACTTATTGCCCCAGACCTATATTTCCCTCATACCCACGCTTGTTGTTATAAGGTGGCAAACTGACGTTAGGATCTTATTTGTCTGCATTGTGATTATTGAACTTAGATTTGCTTTAACTTTAGCAATGCCATGTAGCGCCACCTAATTTTCCTTGGAATGAACGGTTATTCATAGTTCCCAAATAATGAAAATTATTTGGGGACTGTGATATTTTTTATCGGAAGAAAACGGAAGCTTTAATTAACATGAGTATATCAAGTTTTATTTTGTGAAAATAAATAATCACCCAAAATGCAGTACATTAGTACAGAAGCGCCAATTATATTGGAGCATGGGTGTTACATAGCCCGTGAGGTGATGGAAAACGAACAAAATAAAAGTGGTTTGACTTTAGTCAGTTCAGCTATACAAATGTGCACAATTAGAGTTGCCGTTACGATATGAATAAAACATGGATACGAATATACTAACACCAACACATCAGATGCATAATAATAAAGACTACCTACATATATAATTACAACACTATTTATATAATACTAAAATAAATATTTTAAAACCATAGGGAATGAAAACGTTGTTATTAAGACGTTATATTAAAAGAAATAAACTGACGATAGCATAAATATTACAAAAGGGTGAGCAATTGAAACAATGCTTTTAACTTGCGTACTTAAGAAAATCTGTTCTGGAAAAATGAAGTAGATGAATCCTGAGATTTAATGAACTTTACTGTATAATAAGCACATTATCATCAGCATTAACCTCCATAAATAATTTGTCCTGCGTGATCAAATGCAATCTTCGAATCATATTTTCTTTTTTTATATTGTGATCTTCTAGGGAGCTGGCAGCAGACGCTAAACAGTTACTTGGATTACAACATAAATTAATTACAAGCACGTACTAGCTTTTTTCTGATATCATGCCGTTCTTTCTTCAGCGAACTTCAACCCGCGTTGGGTGCAATTCTTTGATTAATTAAAGTAGTCCGAATTCACGATAAGAGAAAAGAGTATGGCAGTAATATTTATTTACCGTAAACTTTGGGCTTACTAATGGCCTTTCAAAGTTGATGTAAGGTATGTCTAGTTTCCGAGCAGCTGATGGGAAGATTATCGTGATTCACTTTTTTTATATCTCATTAAGGAATGAGCAAGTTTCTATTAAAATCAAAAATGTAGGCTCGAAATTACGCCATAAGTTTTGTGACGTAATCACGTCATTGGTTTTAATTCCATTGAATGAACAGGACAATCTATGAGGTGTTCTAAAAGCTTACTCGCAGCGAAACACATATTAATAACAAATAATATTATACATACACAACCAATTGTGACCAATCAATGAACTTATAAATCCAGTTTTACATAAATAAAATACAGAAGCAAGTAAACATATTAATACATATTTTGTGGGAAGCGACGGTAACTAAATTTTAACGTTTTAAGACATGTAGCGTTGTAGGACTCTTAAATAACGGTTGAGAGGTATGCTAATGAGTTGCAGCTGTTACTAGCTTTCTGTAGTTAATCCCAGCTGAAAGGGTGGTATCATGATCTCGGTGGTTCACCCGCTAATATGGCAGGATATTATTTAATCAAATGATTTATTCTTAGCGATTCACGAACGAGCATAGTATGCGGTAACATATAAGATTCAAACGTCCTTCTTTAATTTTCATTAATTTCTCAACTGCAACTGACAAAATAAGCGTCCTCTCAACTATACATATATTATGATATAAGTAACGGTGGGAAGAGTGTTTTCTGCCTCCCTTCCCTTCATATTTTGAGGTTTTGGCAATTATTCTAAAACGATTAGAGACGCATATGTTAGCGCATCTTAAATAAATATTCTCGAGTTTGCAATCAGAAGACAATTTTTTACAAATTAACGATATTTAGTGTGTTGTTTAAGGTATAGTCCTGTTAAAAGTTTTTAAAAGTTTAGAAAAATAGATAAAAAACTTGAATCTATTACAACTGCATGGCGAGTATTAAAAAATAATTACTAGAGAAAATTTATGTTCTAATGTTAACCAACGATAAAAATCTTATTATTAGAGAAAGACGAGTAATTATAAATAGGATGGAATTTACATACATACTATAATGTTTTTTCTCATCAGCTCTTTATATATTCCTGTTTTCTCAGTTTTATTTTTGACTAATATGAACAATATTTGAATATAAACAGTGATGTTTGTTGCAGAATACAAACATTATCATAATTTGACGTAATAAAAATACCAAAAACTAATACAATGGATACTGCAGAAAAGTAAGGAGTGATTTTTTACTCTTGTAAATTTCTACAGCTTTTTTCCTAATTCTCAAGTTTCAAAGAGATGCAAACTTTGCTTGTTAATATTTGCATTAGAATATTGTACAACATTTTACTGAGAGTGCTTGTTGATATTTATCGTGTTTCAATAACTGATGTGTGATAAGAAAAGGGAAAAACTTAAAAGTGGAAATTCTATTTTTAGCCATCTCTTAGCGTAACTCATGATTTTTCAGCATGAGCACACAACAAAAGTAATTTTCTGTCTTATCGACCGTGTTACGGTGGAGTACGAAATGTGGAAGTTGGACAATTTATCGACCTTCAAGAAGATTCCTCTTCCGAGTCTACCATATCAAACTCAAAAGGAGAGTTTTGGTGTGCATCAAGTAAATTGAGTTCGCGGAAGTAATATATGTTGAAATATATTAAGCTAGATACCAGTATAATATATTTTTTCTCTCTTAAAATTAAGAAACTAAATTAAGTAAAATATTAACTTTATTTACTAATATGATGTTATGTAAATACATCATTGATTTTCTTTTAATATTATAAACTGGAACTGATAATAACACCACTTTAATTCATATACTTACGTATCTCAAGATATCAAATTTATAAATGTTGTGATGAACAATATATTTATATATATATATTACCCGTTATTATTCTCTTTCTTATATATATATATATATATATATATATATATATATATATATAAGAAAGAGAATAATAACGGGTAAATTCCGCTTAGCGCAACCGTAGACACCTCTTTCTGACTAATTGGTCGTCATCAGTACGGTGTAGCCAAGGAATAAGGTGATAGAAGCATACATGAAAGACCATCAGGTGACAGACTCCCATTTGCAGCTTCAGCTAGAAGATCCTCAAATTTGAAGACAACAACTAACGTCGCCACAAGGAAGACTAATGTCAACCTGCGTGCCATCCGAGACCCAGGGAAGATAAATCAAAAAAAAAATTACGCGGATACATGAAATAACAAGAAAGAGAATAATAACGGGTAAATTCCGCTTAGTGCAACCGTAGACACGTGTTTCTGACTAATTGGTCGTCATCAGTACGGTGTAGCCAAGGAATAAGGTGGGATATCCTTGGACGTTAGTTGTTGTCTTCAAATTTGGGGATCTTCTAGCTGAAGCTACAAATGGGAGTCTGTCACCTGATGGTCTTCCGTGTATGCTTCTATCTCCAAGGATATCCCACCTTATTTCTTGGCTACACTGTACTGATGACGACCAATTAGTCAGAAACACGTGTCTACGGTTGCACTAAGCGAAATTTGCCCGTTGTTATTCTCTTTCTTGTTATTTCATGTATCCACATAATTTCCTTTTTTTTATATATATATATATATAAGTAAGCAGATAATAATTGTAAAATCTCATCTTTTATAAGAATGTTAGTTTTGTTACATTCTAACATCCTTTTAATTAATTCGACTGTTTCAGGAGGTGGTACACTCGGGAAAAGGTTTTTTACATCGAATGAAATTAATTTAGTGTTATCAGGTAACTTAAGATCCTTCATATTATTGACTATTTGGAAACTATTTTCGATACTATATTTAGGTTTGAATTTCGTATGCTTAATTATAATATCTATCAAACATTTTGAAACTTTAACTGCTGGTGCTGTAACATTTGAAACAACTGGTCTGATCGGATAATTTTCTTTGTGCAATTTAATTAAAGAGTATAGTTTCGGTGGTTGTGGATTCATTACTTTCAATTTCTGTCTTTCATAATAATTACTAATATTAAACAGGCCAGGTGAATTATTAATCGTCTTAATGATTTGCTTTTGAAAGGTTATTGTCGGGCTTTTTGGATTACAATATATTTTTCTGGATCTAGAAATTGATTAGTTTTTGATATATAATCTACATTAATTAATGCTATCACTCTTTTCCCCTTATCTGCCCGTGTGAAAATTAAATTATTATCTTTATTCTTAATATTTTTAGCTATTTGACTATCATTGTTAACCGTCATGTTTCGATTTAAATGTTTAATAATCTTGCTTGCTTGATATTTAGTATTCATGTTGTTACTTTCCTTTAATACTAACTCAGTTTCTACTGTGAAAAATTGTTGTAAGAATGTTCTACTTGACTTAATTTTTTATTGATTAATGACTCTATTTTTTTCCTTTGTGTTAAGTATTTTTTATGGATTATTTCATTGACTTGAGTTCTAATCTTAGTGTTTATTAAGTCGAATTCTATCGGGTTAAGTCTATAAGTTAATTCTGAATGTACTACCTTGAGATATAAATAAGTGGAATCCCGTTTAGAATACTGCAGTTTCCTATCTTCAATTATCCATCTCTTCATACCTGCTTTTCTACCTTTTTCAGCACTTGTACTAATGTTGTTAGTCTTCAAATTTATGTAATGTGGCACCACTGAATTCTTGCACATATTGTAAAACCATATATTTTGAGTTGTCACTTTTGTATGTAAAATAAGTTTAAAATAATAGCAGACTAGGCAACTAGATGCCGCTTCTTTCTGTATAAACTCGCTACTTTACCGATTCTGTGCGTCATTTTGCATGTCGATTTTCTCGGTTCCTAGGTAGTTCAGCTGATGTTCTAGCATTTCTACAGTAGTTATTATTTTCGTCTTTGGGAGGTTTTTCCTAAAATTATATCCCTATGAGGCTTTCTTCTTTACGAATCTGTTGTTGTAATTCATTTTTGTTTTCTGATAATAGCAGCAGTTCGTCGACGTACATCAGCCCGTTTATTCTGATAGGTCTTAGTTAATGATACCCTAGATGTTACCCGTCCTATGTTGGTTAACCTTTCTTGCTATCTCATCCATAATCATTATGAACAATAGGGGCTATATGCTTCCCTGCCTTACGAATTTGGAAGTCGTAAATCTTCTTAAAGGGTTACCCCCAATTCCGACCACAGTGTCTCTATAGTAGGAATAGACCCCGCACGAACTTGATCGCAATAATTCCCAGATTTCTTCCCTGCATAAATTATCAAATGCATTTTCTAGGTGTTTTCTAGGTTTTCTTTGGTGATTATTATTTTTTCAGTTTTTTGGCGAATTTTAATGTACTAATCTTGTGTAGACCTATAATATATTTCCTCCACCTGCCAATAATAGCACCTGCCTGGGTGAAAACTTCACCATCTTTGCTTTTAATATTTCTTATGCGGTCTGATTTTCGTTTTTTAATTTTTTTTTTATGATGCGATATAACATGTTTGCACTGCCATTGCAATCACTTAGCTTTCTCTCTCGAAACACTTCCCATTCCGTAGCTAATAATTATTAATTAATAACACTCAAAATATCAATAATATTATAACCTACAAGATTTTTGAGAAAAATCCTTAAACCATATTTAAATTGATTCACATGAAAAAGTCGACTCACTGCTGCAGCTGCAGAGCACTACTTGCTGTTTCAAAAAGACATGAGATGCTCTCCATGTGTCACCTGTATAAGTTTAGATAAACTAATTTATTAATATAATTTATATTGTACTAGTGCTACAATCTGCCAAACTAAGATTTATTGTAAACGCGTGCCCCAGTAACATCTTACACCGTAAGAAAGCATACTTACTTCTTACTTTTAACAGAAAATAAATTCAAGGAAAATAATAATATCAAACTTTCTGAATATGTAAATATGTAGACATGACACGTACATAAATATAAATGTGAAATGAAATGTATAAATGATACATCGAAAATCAATTCGACTCAGGTTTCCAAGATTGCATTGATATATAATTCATACAGAACAGAGTGAACATTGAAAGAGTTTGCTTGTCAATATCTATATGCCTGGTTGTGTATGCATGTATGAAATGGTAAAGTAAACTGTGTTTGCTTCGTAAATGCTATAGTGTACTGGACATCTAGACCTTTAAGACAAAAGCGTTGGAAAATTTACCGGCATATATTTCTCTGTAATAAAGGGTCGGCTTCTGACATGTCGAAAACGAATAATTAACTTTTTTTTAGAGCTATTATGGAGGTGAAATTAGCAAGATTGTGCAATTTTTGGTTTAATCAAAATGGTAAAAATAGAGCAAGAATTAAACGATTCATGCAAAGATATTCACAAGAAAATTTAGTGGAACATATATTTTACATCATCTGAAAGAAAATAGTAAGCTATTAATATATTATTACTTTAAAATTATAAACAAACAAATGAGAAGAACTTGTACTTTCGGATAATTGTCAAAAAAGCAATGTATGAATATAGTTTACTTTTTCTGTTTCTTTGTACATTTATTTTATCTTTGTTTAAGCTTAACCCTTATTATCCTGAATTTAGTTTATTTTGAAAATATCAGTGGTTTATGACTTCATACTGTTTGAAATATCAATTAAAACCCTTTCCAAGACAAATTTTCAATATCACATTTATAGAAAGTGATATTTGAACCGTTGCATATATGTAACACTAGGATAATAAGGAGTCAAACATAACAAAAATTCATTTTATATTTTCTTTGTAATTTATTTGTATGATATTATGTAAATATCTGTCGCATTGATTTTCCGCTGTTAGTATGAATATAGCAAGCATTTTGGAGAGAGACATCTAGCATCCACGTAAAGAGGCACCACCACCATTTTTTTGAACGAATACTGACACGATACCTAGAAATATTCTGGTCCATGAGATCAGTGCCACCCATGGAATCATTGTATTTCCGAATAAGATTTGGTTGTGGAACTTGCACAACTTTTTTTTCTTGTTTCGAATAGCGTTTGACACGTGTGAAAGGTTGTACACCATAACATGTTGAAGCTACAGTTACGGTACTGTTATCAACCCATCTGACAAATATAATTCCAGTAGTTCTGTCAAGGGCAGAGTAGCAAGTACCTTTGTTAACTTTTGCTAAGGTTTGTTTGCTGGGGAATGAAATTGTTTTAGGTACTCGATTTTCTCGGACGTTACCTGTACAGTAAATACCAACATCTCGCATATCTTGCAATAAATATACGCTTGTGAACAAATTGTCTAGAAATAGTTTGTATGGCAATTCTCTTTTTGCATCTTGGAGTTCACGTAAGAAACCTAGTAAGGGAGCAGTGCATTTTCCATAACGAATTTCATCATAATTCATTGAATTTGGATTATTTCCCTGATAGATATCAAAGTTTATGCGATATCCTCTTATGGAATTGAGTGACCACATTTTGAAACCAAAACGAATTGGTTTCCCTCTGATAAATTGTTTGCCAAAGTATTCACCATTGATTCGTCGTAATTCATATTTTCGTCTGGAACATAATGCTGAATAAATATTTCTTTCAGTTTATTCATCAATGGCCTAACTTTCCAAGCCTTATCATTTTCATCTATTTGGCTGTTATCTGCTAAATGAAAAAACTGCATGATTTGTTCAAATCGGTTTCTCCTCATAGAATTTTTCACTAGTGGGTTGCCCATATCTAACCCACTATCACAATAAAATCGTTTTCCTAGCTTTACATCATAGCCGCTGAATATCAAAATGGCCATAAAACATTTCAACTCATCAGAACTAATTTTGGGATCTGGGAAATTTTTGAACAGTGCATATTTTCGACATTCTTCTCCCATATATTCAATAAGATCGTCAGTCCAAAACAATTCGAATGTTTCAACCGGTGACAAGTTTTCAAATTGAGAGAAGTCACAGGGAGATACAAAGTTATTCCCTCGATTTAGCAGCTCTCCAGATACCCACTGATGAACAATTTGTTCTCGATTATTGATAGACTTTGATGTCGTGGCTTCCGATGTTATCGCCTTCGACGTTGTCGCTTCTAGATTCTTATGTGCGTTGTGAATGCGTTTATTATTACATAATTTTATTTCGGCATGTGAACGGAGCTGACATCCAGAAAGCCGATCTAAGTCAAAGTCAGTTTCTTCATCCCCAGATTCCTCATCGGTTAGCACGTTCACTTCTGGAGGTTCAATATACAGGGTGTTCCTAAATATCATGTACATAAGGAAGGGGGTAACTATTTGGTTTATTTTGTGCCTAAAATTTCATATAAACATAGGTCTGCAAACGCTTCGTTACCAATATGCAGGGTGTTGAAATTTCAAGAATTTTTCACTTTTTACTGTATAGCTCCTGCAGTTTTTGAGATATTTTGTTCAAATTTGGAAGGTAGGTTACGCTATAAGGCCTGCATCATTAGCCATGCCAAATGATTATGTAAATCTACAGGGTAATAATTTTTTCGGGGTCATGCCCTCTTTTCTCACCCTGAACTTTTTTGCGATGCGCCACTGCTAGATTCTAAAATACGCAATAAATTTTCTGTCTTCTTTAGAAACTTTTTGATCTCTTATATTTTTTTCTTATCTCTGACCGTTATCGAGAAAAAAAATAGAAAACAATTTTCTGTAATTCGCCAGAGAAAATTAAATTTTTTAAAATGGTCTAGCAGGCTCTGGCTTTATTCAGATAATCACTTGAGTTTATTAATTTGACAATTGACATTAGAAATCGTAACTTGTGTCTGTATAAGTAAAGTTTTAAATTGCAAACTGCAAGGTGTAAAAGTGTTTTAAATACTCGTTATAATTTTGTAAATATGCCAAATTTCACGAATTCTGAAATGGCTGACATGCATTTTATCTACGGCCTTGCGAATGGAAATGCAAGAGAAGCCAGGCGTCTGTACATGGAGCGCTATCCCAATAGAATGATACCCGATCATCGAATATTTTCAAATATTCATAGGCGTCTTGGAGAAACTGGAACTTTTAAAAAGAATACTAATGATGCAGGTAAACCACGTACTGTTAGAACACCACAGATCGAAGAGGCTGTTCTGAATGAAATAGACAGACATCCTCGCATCAGCACCAGAAAAATCAGTGAACATTTAAATATTAGTCATCAAGTGGTTTGGCGTATTCTACGTGTTTCCCTGCTATACCCTTACCACATTCAGAGAGTGCAGGCTCTTCTTCCCCGAGACTTCCCTTTAAGGTTTGATTTCTGCCAATGGTACCTTAATAAGCTAGCAGTACACCGCATTTTTGATTGTAAAATCCTTTTTACCGATGAAGCGAATTTTTCAAGGACTTCAATTATGAATTTTCACAACAACCACACGTGGGCAGATGAAAATCCACATGAAATTGTAGAAACGCATTTTCAAGAACAGTTCTCATTAAATGTATGGGGTGGTATAATTGGAGATAATTTGATTGGTCCTTGTTTTTTGCCTGGTCGGCTTACTGGTCAGTCATACAGGCTGTTTTTGCAGAATGAATTGCCTTTATCACTTGAAGACTTGCCCCTTTTACTTAGAAATCAAATGTGGTATATGCACGATGGCGCCCCATCACATTTTTCTATTTTGGCTCGGGAGTATTTAAATGAAGTATATGAGAATAGGTGGATAGGACGAGGTGGACCTCAGCCATGGCCCCCTAGGTCCCCTGACTTAAATAGTCTAGATTTTTTTTTGTGGGGACATCTCAAATCTCTAGTGTATACAACACCTGTGAATACTGTTGATGACTTACGAAGTTGAATAATCGATGGATTTGAAACGATAAGAAATACTCCAGGAGTATTTGAGAGAGTGCGAGCATCAATGAGAAGAAGAGCGGACGCCTGTATAAGGGTTGAAGGAGGACACTTTCAACAATTGTTGTAGCATAGTTTCATTGTCATTGTTATTACTTAGGGTTTTTATTGTTATTAGTTATGTTACTTTGTATTGTAATAAAACAATGCTACGAAAACCGGGTCATCCTATTTTTTAACAGGTAGTAGCACCTTAACTCTTAAAATTAATAAACTCAAGTGATTATCTGAATAAAGCCAGAGCCTACTAGACCATTTTAAAAAATTTAATTTTCTCTGGCGAATTACAGAAAATTGTTTTCTATTTTTTTTCTCGATAACGGTCAAAGATAAGAAAAAAATACAAGAGATCAAAAAGTTTCTAAACAAGACAGAAAATTTATTGCGTATTTTAGAATCTAGCAGTGGCGCATCGCAAAAAAGTTCAGGGTGAGAAAAGAGGGCATGACCCCGAAAAAATTATTACCCTGTAGATTTACATAATCATTTGGCATGGCTAATGATGCAGGCCTTATAGCGTAACCTACCTTCCAAATTTGAACAAAATATCTCAAAAACTGCAGGAGCTATACAGTAAAAAGTGAAAAATTCTTGAAATTTCAACACCCTGCATATTGGTAACGAAGCGTTTGCAGACCTATGTTTATATGAAATTTTAGGCACAAAATAAACCAAATAGTTACCCCCTTCCTTATGTACATGATATTTAGGAACACCCTGTATATAGCTTCAATCGGAGCACTGTTATTCTCGTCATCAACATACGCAATCTGTAATGCTTCCTCCAATGTCAGTCCTCTTCTAGAATGAAAAATATTGTTATATCGTATTTCGTCTTGATGATGGCAGGATTTTAGTTGCGGAAACCCGAAACGTAATCAATAAAATTGTAGTCGCTAGAATCATTCATTCATCCAAATTGCTCTCTCACGATCTCAACTACAACATTTAGACAACAGTACCCCATTATCCTAGCGTTACATATATGCAACGGGTAAATTTACGTCCCTTAGGAATACTCAAAACTTTCTTCTTTATTATTATTGAACTATTTTGAGGTTAGATGTAACATTTCTGAACACAAAGTTCTTGAAAGATAGAGAATTTATATATTTGTTTATGAAACAATATACTTACTCTAAACGGATGTCCATATTCTTCGAATTTTCAGGATCACAGTTCATCAAACTTATAAATAGTTCCACTAAAAACGCACCGAAACATACAAGCTGCTCTCAACAAGTAATTTATGAATCTGTAACAGCACTTACAGTGACATCTACCCGCCAAGTTCAAAAATCATTCCACAGAAAATTACTAAAATACGTTAAAAATGCGTTGCATATATGGAACGCTAGGATAATAAGGGTTTAATACTAAATTATCTCTCCGTTAATTACATATTTGATTACATTTGTAATGATTATTAAATGGTTTAAGCGGATTTTATTTGTTTATTAATAATTTTTCACTAGTAATATTTTAATATTTTTTTATTCAAAATATTACTTTTTTTCCGAATATATAAAAATAAGCAGGATGTTCTATTTGATACTAATATATTTTTGTGAATATCAGAAATAAAACGTTCAATTGCTTCTTGTCTGTTTTCATCATCTCAATCTAAAGAATAACTGCCCCCAACTTGCTAATTAACCAACTTCATAGCTTTGTTAGTGAGGAAGTCAGCGTTAGTTGCATAGTTTAATGTAATATAGAGTGAAGTATTATTATAGCAGCATTTTAATTAAATACTTACATTCAAATTACAAATTATTTTCATTTTCTTATTCGTGTTCAACAGGTAATTTGAAAACAGTCTTGTATGTATATTGTACATCTTATGACTAATTATGTTATGTAAACCAAGAGAAAGTAATTAAAAACTAACCAAAGTACAACATTTCTGAAAGTCCTTTGCATGGTTTTATTACTTGATTAGTTTTATTTTGCTAATCAAAACCATCCTCAAAGTAAATGCCAATACTCACAACGATAAACCCAACATTCTTCTAAAGTTCAGAATTTATACAATCAAATAATAGAAAAACGGACTAGACTGCAGAAGTCTTAGTTATCTTTAGTATTGCAATAATAATCTCATTCATAGATTTCTGATTTGAAATCGCGACATCATCATCATCACTTCTGTTGTCGGCGTTTTGCCCACGAAGGAACATCTTCATGACTTGTGACTTGACTGACATTTTTGAAAGACACTGTTGTCAGTTTTAGCCAGTTATCTAAAACAGGTTCATATGACTAACGTTATGTAAACCAAATGAAAGTAATTAAAAACTAACCAAAGTACAACATTTCTTAAAATCCTTTACATGGTTTTATTAACTTGTTGAGTGTGTTTTGCGAATCAAAACCAGTAATATGGTACATCTTCAAAGAAAGTGCCTATACTCACAACGATAAACACCACATTCTTCTAAAGCTTCCGTATGTTCAGAATTTATACAATCAAATAATCACTTGTATCTTATTTATATTTAATATTACAATAATGATCTCATTGATTGATTTATTATTTGAAACCGCGATATCATCATCACTTCTGTTGTCGCTGTTTCGTTCACAAAGGGACATCTTCATGAACGGTGACTGGAATGACATTATTTAAAAAACACTATGGCCTGTTTTAGCCAATTATTTGAAACAGGCTCCAGTCTCTTTCAATTAAGCGCTCTGAAACTGAAGCCCTGAATATGTCCCATAATGACTTCTGAATGAAACATCGAAGGAGAAGTAGAGATAAATAGAAGATTTCAACCCAGAAACCTAGAACATGGCAATCGAGGATTTCTACGACTTATAAAAATATAAGTCAACGACTTGTAAGTCAATAACTTATATTTATATAAGTTGTATATTTCTTTCTCACCTTTGCTTATAGTTTGACTTCGAGAATTGAATACTGTTATTCATTCAAAAACCCATATAGTAAAATGGACAGTTGTTTTCTTTCTTATTCATTCCTATCACATGATTAATATTTGAACTGGAGGAGCTTGATAATTCACTTATCTAAAAAAATCTTCAACAAAAGGAATAAAAGATATTTCTTTAAGATATAGGAATTTACTTAGGAGTAAAACGTATAGATTTGAAGAAGATTACCTAAGAGAACCCACTCAATGCCCTGAAGATTTGTTGGAAGTTATATTTCAGTCAAAATTAAAAAAACGTTTTTTGAATGTAGTTGTTAAAATTTGTAGCGTCAACAAAATAAGATTAAGTCAGGCCTGTGATAAAGAGTCATGTGTTTCAAATCACACTTAGATTAACGCACTATTACTTCTTGAGCCCTCATTGAACGTTGAAGATTTAATTAACACAAACAATTTAATTAAGGATAGCATTATTTAGGTTGCCATACAAAGATATAAATTATTCATGGTTTCATTTTATTAAGTCGTGGAGCATTATTATTATTACTATACGGCGGTGTTCAAACCACATCAATTGTCGCCCGAACGTGGGGCCCGATTATGTAATATTGTGGGTAAGTAAACATTTATAATTAAATAATAAATATCAACAAACATGTTTGAACACGTTTGTTGATAGCTTGATAAAGTAAGTAAGATAAAGTGAAAAGTAGTACAATCCAGTGCTTCTCGAATTATTCAGGGCAGGAGCCATTCCAGCCTCATTACTTGTGGAAGGTTCATTAGAATCTATTGGATCTGCAATTGATATTTGTTAGTTATTATAGTTCAATTAACAGTTAAGTCATAAACATAAGTACCAATGTTTTCATTACTAACTGGTGTAGAATCATCCATCATCACAAAAGTGATTGTTTCACTTTCTTCCATTTCTGCAAAACATAAGATAGGTAAATGAATGTTACTTACATATTACGAAACATTTTACCTTCATTTTGTTGGGGAACCAATTCGATAGGAAGGTGTTCGGTGAAGCCCTGGTTTTTGGGCACACATAGACCTATATTGTAGTAGGTAGTAGATATTGTATAATACTACATAAACTCACCTTCTGCATCATCAAATTCTTATGGTACCCCTTCAATTTTTGTCCCCAGAATGTCTTTGATCGTAGTCTCCACTTCTGTGAATACTATATTTTGCGCAGGATCTCCCCCAGTTCTTCTGGCATATTGCTTTTCCTCAACATACTTCTTTTTCACCCTCTTTTTAATATTGTCGTATTTTTTCCTCAATACTTCTCGGAGTCTGCATGCTTCTCCAGAAATACTGTTAAAGTCAGCCTCAATATTTACCCAAGTATCAGCTTTAGCACTATGGCTTTTCATGTCCGTTTGTTGACATTTTAAAACGTGTTTATATTTCTTCGCTAAGTTAACTAACAACGTTTCTTCTTTGGCGCTAAAATTAGCTGTTTTTTTTCGCACTCATTTTAACCCACCCCCTAGTACCTAACAGACCGCCACCAAAAACTTGTATTTGAACTACCTATCGATATATTTCAATAAAGATTTTGTTTATAATGAAATGATAACCAAAATAAACATCAACAAATGTTACTTACCGCTAGGCTTCAGTTTACTGATATTTAGCTTAGCTTAGCTTAGCTTCTATGTCAACTGTCACCGTAAAAGTATAACATACGCATGCGCGGATGGCTACTAACCATATGAAAACATTGCACTCTACAGTTTAGCTTAACTCGGTCTCGATACGCTTTGTACAACGCATCAAAAAGTTAACCTCGAGTTCAGCTGAACTTCTGTTTGTACAATCAGCCCTAAGAGAAATAAGTAGTCGTACATTTCGCGGAGATGATAATGTGGTATAGGCGTGTTTATTATGCATTATTATATGCTGCATGACATGGAAAGTGCAACACCAAGAATGGGTGCGAATTTTTTGACTAAACTTGGTAGAAACGTATAACTAGTCAAAAGCAATAATTGATTAAAATTTTGTTGCGATAGATCAAGTGGTCATGACACATCTGACACTTCATTCAGTTTTCGCTGACATTAATGTGTGGTGTATTAATTGTTTGTTTGAAATTAATTTCAACGGTTTTGTCTTATTATACCTTTGTTTAACGTGTTTAAAGAGTTTTATTATGCCTAGAGTGCGGCAACGTGGAAATTATCGCCAATTAAGCGAATTCGACAGAGGTCGAATTGTTGGTTTGCGAGAAGGTGGTTTTTCATACAGGGAAATTGCAAATCGCCTTAACCGGAACCAATCCACCATTATGCGCTGTTATCAATCATGGACTAGGGAAGGTCAGGAAAGACGCCAAAGAGGAACCGGAGGCCGAAGAAGAACTAATGAGATACAGGACCGCCGCCTTCGCTTAATGGCAATAAGAGACAGGTTTTCCAGTACCAGATCAATTGCTGACGTGTGGTTAGGTAATATTGGTCGTCCTGTAACCCTTCGAACCGTTTATCGTCGAATTAGGGATTTCGGCTTACAATCTTATCGTCCACATCTTGTGTTACCACTTACGGCTCAACACCGACAGCAACGTTTGGAGTGGTGTAGATTGCGACTGCACTGGAACGTGGAGTGGCACAGGGTGGTATTCAGTGATGAATCTCGATTTTGTCTAGGGATGCATGATGGCCGTATGAGGGTCAGACGAAGACGTGGGGAACGTCGTGATATTCAGTTTACCGTTGAAAGGCATGTGCATCGAGCAGTGGGTGTTATGGTATGGGGTGCTATAGCATATGGGAGTAGGTCTCAATTGGTGTTCATCCAAACCACCATGAACGCCCAGCGTTACATTGATGAGGTGGTAGAACCCCATATTCTACCATATCTTCAAACGCTCGAAGACCCACTTTTCCAGCAGGATAATGCCCCTCCCCACGTAGCGGGAATTTCTATAAATCGCTTGGAAGAGGGTCATGTCAATATCTTGCCATGGCCACCCAAATCCCCCGACCTCTCGCCAATAGAACATGTGTGGGACATTATGGGACGAAAACTTATGAATTTAGCCAATCCCCCGCAGACACTAATAGCTCTCCGGCATGAATTACAGGTTGCTTGGGACACCATACCCCAAGAGGATATCGACCACCTAGTCGCATCAATGCCACGAAGAGTGAGGGAGTGTGACACTAATAGGGGCGGTTCCACACATTATTAATAAAAATTATGTTAAATTGTGTTAGTCTTTTGTTTTTTTTCTTTGAAATTTTAATCAATTATTGCCTTTCACTAGTTATACGTTTCTACCAAGTTTGGTCAAAAAATCCGCACCCCTTCTTGGTGTTGCAGTTTCCATGTCATACAGTATATGGCGAACATGCCCATACCACTTTATTTCTCCGCGAAGTTTACGGTTAATTATTTTTCTTGGTGTAGGTAGCACTTATACTGAATAATTAATTGACGATCTCCAATTTTAACCAGAACCAGAAACATACTATCTACTTTTGCCATTCAACGAAAAACGAAAAACATTACCATCATATTGGAATCAATCATAAATACCTATTTTGTCAACTATATTGTTATTATCACTCTGAAATTGTGAAACTCAACAAGCACAAATACTTATGGTAATTATCAACTAAGAAGACATAGTGCTAATGACCACATGTTTGTTGAAATATGTATTGTGGGTTGATATCAATTTTATGCTAAACGCTGTTGCTCTTTGTACAGTTCAAAATTTTCCCGGTCTAGAAAAGTTAAGAATACTTGTGCAGTTGATAAATATATTCACTAAAACAAAGCTGCGCTACACTAGTCACCACTGATGAAGCAACAAACACTCAAGCGAAAGCCTAGAATGAGAATATGTATAAAAGATGTGCAGTATTTAGTTTTCGCACCATTTAGTCTCGTGAAAAAGACAGTCATGTTTACTTTATATTTTATTTTAATATTAATACCAACGTATAAATAAAATAGTCATCGTTGAAACAACTAATTAGACCTTAATTCCCTAATAAATTGCTTATATTACGTTCCGTGCCTCCATACATATCTTTTTAATAAATTTGATTCCGTAATGAATTTATTTTTAGAGCGCGCGCTGGCATATTAAGGGGTGATGTTTGGGGTCGAAGGGAAACGCACATGTACATACACAAGGTACACACACACACGCACACATACACAAACTACACAACGTTCTCATATTATACGAGTGGAGAGCAGCAGGTAGCGTTTATAATCAACCTGTTGACTTTCTGATGTCGAGTTGAAAATCATTTATTAGAAAAAGCTAGTCTACGCACTCCAAATTACGTACATACCTTGACTTTTCAATGTTTTGTTGATCCCAATGATTTATTGAAGCTGTAGATGTAATAACATTTTGAAGCATTAATATTATAGGAAACAAACCCTATATACAACAAATTATATACTTGACGTATTTATTGTATAGGAGAAATACAAACAAATATATATTATTGATTTACCAAGCAGTAATTGGCATTTTCGTGGGTTTTACGTTTCAAAAACTGCGAATTTGTTGAAAGAATATCATTATGAGGCTTTATGATTATACCAAACGAACCCTATATGGCAATGATGTATTTATTGCATGTGGGATTACAAACAAATATATTATTGATTTACGGATCAGTCATTGGAATTTAGTGAGTTTGCTCGTCTACAAACTCTCCTTACTGAAATTTATTGTAATATGTGTAATTCGGCATTACTCTCCGAGAAGCACAGCTATATTGATATTCTAGCAGTTGTTAGGAAATTGTCGATAATTTTCAAGGTCCTAATCAGCTTCAAAGAAATATGATCACAAACGTTGTCAAGTGTGCCCATAAAGTTTCGATCCATTTCAAATCAAATCATCGTTTATTGTCGAATGTTGTAACAACATAGGATATTGTCATATTCAAATTAATATAAATATACACGTACACGATACAATATAATAAGATATAATACGATACACTGCAACATTTATATTTATATTACCGCAAGATTCCTTAGGAACAATGCACATTGCCAAATTTACAAAGTTTTACAACAAGTAGTATCACCAATAGAACAAATACAAAACAAGTAACACTCAGCTTCCCAAGTACTATGACACACAATTCCGTCATGACCTATCCCCACAAAACTTGAAATATTTGTAATATTTATCTTCCTCAAAAAAAACTTGTTCAACAAGATCTTTAAGCATTGAAATGTATATACTAACTGGAACGGCAACGTATTGTATAAATCGCGTAACCTCGAGAGTTTTAGGCAACCCGTGCGACGTAGGTATTGCCGTCCTTATCTAACACACACAGACTCAATGAACAGCAGAGCGCGAATGAGATTTTCCACCTATATTACAGGTAAAAAGCTGTCTGTTCTCTGGAGAGATATTACAAACTGAAAGTAGGATGTATATACACAATTGTAAAATAATAATTATTTGCCACTAAGTAAATAAAAAATAGGAAAGAAGCAAATCAAGAAATCTGTGCATGAGATAAATATTTAATTAGGCACATAACACAGAAAAAATTAAGCGAGATTATACAGTATATGTATCAAGGAAATATATAATGAGAAATAAATGAGTTTATGAATATAACAATGTTCTATAAATTTATCGGAACAAGAAATTAAAATATGTATAAACTATTTAAAAGTAAAAAAAAATTACACATTGTTAAAAAGAATTAACTTATTCAATTTTTGTCTTATGGTAGTTCCTTTCCCTATCAACAGTTCAGTTTCTCGTTTAGCACGACAGTGCAACCTGCAAGCCAGAAAACTATTAACAACTATTTTGATTAACTGAATTTCATGGAAGTCTTCGAAACCAAATTCTTCTACACTTGGATGCTTTGGTAAAAATAAATGTAACTGTTGAGAGAAATGTTGAACAGCATTATTCAACATAATTTGCTTAGGTTTTTTAATACATGGTACACCTGTTTCAAATAATAATCTGAATTGTTTTTCACAGTAGCAAAGTATCTTATAAATTATTTCAGAAGCACAGATCAATCCTCCTCTGTTTATAAAATTTACAAACCTTTGATAGTCATCTCTGTTGCAATAATTGTGTTCCACCGTATTCTTAAACAACAGAATGTCCATATAAAAATTACAGTTTACAAGTGGTAATATTTTTTTAACTACATAGCCAGATATATAATACATAATATTTTCTTGGTGGTCTGTCAAGATAAAATTACTGACTACATCCAAATTGTACGGGAGTTTTACATCATCAGCACCAGAGTTATCTTTTAAACTCCTCTTACTTGCACGGAATTCAAATGCTGGTGTACATTCACATCCTATTCCTAAGTCTAAACAGTTTCCATTTACACTGGACGTGACTTTATTCTTAAAAAGTAATTGACGCAATGCCCACTTAAACTGTAAACTATTTGGATTGTTGTTCCAACCTCCTTGACCTCTCACACAACTGAAAAATAATTCCAAATGATCTTGTGAACACTTGTAAGTCAGTAGGTATTGTAAAGGACCATGATTCATATTAAAGAGATCTTCAGCGAGATTTACAATGCTCTCCATTGCCATAATAAAACCAAAAGCAAAAGTTTTGCGGGCGTGGTTTAATATGGGGATATTGTCTATTTTTAAACTTTTAAAATAATTTGTCGCAGAGGTGAACACTTCACGGAAGTAGCAAATAGTTTTCGGTCTAATTGGGGCTTTGAAGCCTTTTCCAAAAGGATTTCTAGAATTTAACATATCAAAGATCCTATCAACGGTCTTTATAAATTCCACAGTAGCTTCGGATTTTTGAAAATCTGGATGACCTGTATGTCGCAGATAATCTATAGCATCTGCTACAGAGCTGCTCAACATCTGTGTTGCTAGACGTACATTCATAATTTTATTCTTATATAAAATATGGCGTGACGTTAAACTGTTGCAGAATGTCAAATCTTCAGCCTCTTGAAGCTCGTGCAATTTAACCACATACATCCATTTAATATCACCTTTCTCGGAACTCATATTCTTCTCCGCAAATGTGTTTCGGGCCAACTTCATCATGTGACAATTATCCAATATACAATGCACTTTAGTTGTAGCACAAGGATGGTCAAAACTTGGGGTAATGCTATCAGCAGTAATTGTACATCCTAATTTTTTTAAAGTTTGTATATTTGTCGTGGTTCCGTCGCAAGTAATAGAACGGATAGTAATTCCAACGTCCCATAAATTCTTTATACAGCATGACAAAAGCTGTGCTTGAACATTAGCATCATTTTTGTTAGTTAAAAAATATCCCACAGGACACTTGAAGTTCATCTTATAACTAACAATTTGGAACACCAGAGCTTCTGATGCAGCAACTTGTGTGTCTACGTCAATTATACCACCAAAATCACAATAACCTACATATCTCTCATCAGTTTCACTCCATATAATCTGTTTTCGGATTGACATTGCATCCACAATAAGTGCACAATCTTTGATGAAAGGTTTTTTTAAACACTCCTCCCTTAAAAACTTGAAAACTTCTTTCAATAAACTAGGATTGCAATCATACTTGAATAACCAGTTTCTAATCGTCCTTGGATTTGGCAAAATAAAATGCTGTCGGACGAAACTGTATGCCTTTGGGGAATAAAAATAAAGAGTCTGGGAAAACTGCTTCATTGTTTCTGTGTACTTTCGTTGTCGAGGTATCACACTTTCATTAGTTTTCTGGTTTATGACGAGTTCTAATGGGATTCCACAAAAATTATTCTCCAAGACAAAACGTAAATTGTCCGTACAGTGTCCGGCATCGTTTATTCTTTCTATTAACTGTGACATTGAAGATATCTTAATATCTCTTCTCCTTACTTTCTGTCGTAATGCTCTGATTTTCATTTTAAGTTTTATGTCTGTTTCCGAGGGCAGAAAAGTTTGTGTTTGGGCATCCACACACTTGACTGTAGTTGATTTTTCAACCATACATTCAGTTGTGGTTGGTTCTCTGAGAGAGTCTACAGTTTTAATTAATTTCTAAAAACAGAGAATGTAATATTCAATTATCTATAATACAAAGAAAAAACAAGCTACTTACGGATAGCGGTTCTCCACTATCGTTTACAGAATTTTCCAAAGAACGTTTTAATGTCTTTCGATATACTTTTTTCTTCATCAAATGCGGTGGAAAAATAAAAACACTAGGCACGGCGTCAGGTTTTAACCATCGTACACTTTGCCCAGGTCTCTGCTGGTAATCACTTTCTAAAAAGTGTGCACTGCATAATTTACTATGTTTCGTTGGTTCCCAATCTGCTCTTCTTATAGCATTTACCCAATGTTTTAAAACATCCGGTCTTTTGAAAGGAAAACTACAAAAATAACAGGAGAATTGCTATAAATATCGTAATTTTTAAGATATGAGGTTAGGGTTGAAGAAAAAAAATTAAATCTTACCCATGAAATTGAATGTTACAACGTTTATCATGGACATTATTGCAATTATACACAACACAATGCATCACCATGGTTACTATTTAGAAATTCACAACTTTTTTCAGCAAAAATAATAACAATTAACTGCACACAAAACAAACTCGCATATGAAAGAATGAAACAGATAAGAATGGTGATCCCTAAGTCTCCCTGTCTCTCTCATGCTGCGCGAGGCCACTGCCCCTGCCATGCAACTTCTACGAGTGTTGCCGTTCCAGTTATTAGTATAATATACATTTCAATGTCTTTAAGGCATTTTTAAATTTTTAAAATCTAAATCCCTAAAATTTTGAGGAAAAGCATTATATAATTTTACACCTCTCTGACAATAAACCTTTTGTGTACTACTCAATCGAGTATATTCAGCACTAAGATTATTCTTGCTTCTAGTATCGTAGTCATAAAAAGTGGCACAAGTATAAAAAAAACAAATTTTAGCTTTCACGTATAATGATTTGTATCGTGCTTTTGGCACTTCCGACTAATTTAATTTCAAAATGTCAAATAATATCTGTTTACTTAATTTAGCAATTACTAAATTACTTAAGAATTCCAAATTAATTGTAATATCATTCTTTTGGCTCCTCCTGTACACAATTATTAGTCTTAATACGCAAAATATATTCAAAGTTTAAAAAATACATATGTCATAAATACCACAGCCAAGCTTGTTAAATTTCTTGATGAGATCATTCGTTATATCTTATTTTCAAATACGAAGTTATATCTTAAAAATAACAGCATTCATAATCTAAATTGAAATTCTTTTTTAAAATAAATATTAGAGTCAAGTACACTGATTTTCTCAAACACCTCTTTGTAAGACACGATGGGAAAGGAACGCTTAGATTGTTCGCATAATTTTTTTTATGCGTCTGAGAGGCGCCGTATTGCATCGAGACCATGGAACAAGATCGAATTCTCTGGAAGGTTCTAGAACCCGGAAACAAGCGTTGACGCGTGTTTTCACCCCACTCCGAAGGTACTAATAAAAAGGCAAGAACGCTTAAAAATAATAATAATTGTTAACCGCATAGTGACAGTCGACACATCTGAGTAATTTTAAGTGTGGACCGTTGGCCCGGTCGGTGGTCATTAGATGCTTGATAAGTAGTTCGGTACCGATGTGAATGTTAAGGTTGTTACCCTAGACTACGTAATATAGCAGTGCCAAAGCTCGTCAGGTGACGATTTAACGTGCCTAGTGGTCTTAAATTATCGAAAGATCTTTAGTCCAGTCTAAGAGAAGATTGGCCGATCCCGATAATTCCCTATATGTGGAATTTGAAGCAATCTTGGTATTGAGCCATTGCCGTCGGACTACGTTCTTAGTCAAGCTACCGAAGAGGCCTATCTTTTCTTCGTGGAAACTCATCGATCCTTCGACCTCGACCCCGACATCCACGGTTATTATATTATCTGCACAATTCAAGGTAATTTAAATATTGTTTGTGTCTCAGAGCGCTTAAAAATTATTGTACCGTCGTTAAAGTAAAATCAAAGGCCATTCCATCTGGCTTTGTAACGATTAATCTGTATTAGATAGTTCCGTCGGATAACGTCAAACTAGCGTTGAGGGTTAATCCATATCTCTTTGTTCACATTGTTATTTGAATAATCACAATATTATTAAATAATGGTATTAATCTAAAATTTGGATTTCGTCATCATAATCTTTGTTACCTACTATTGCTTATAATACCGTAACCTTAAGTTAATCTTTTAAAAGTTTAACTTAAGGTTATTTTTGTTATTTTTAAGAAATAACTACGTATTTGAAAATAAGATATAACGAATGATCTCATCAAGAAATTTAACAAGCTTGGCTGTGGTATTTATGACATATGTATTTTTTAAACTTTGAATATATTTTGCGTATTAAGACTAATAATTGTGTACAGGAGGAGCCAAAAGAATGATATTACAATTAATTTGGAATTCTTAAGTAATTTAGTAATTGCTAAATTAAGTAAACAGATATTATTTGACATTTTGAAATTAAATTAGTCGGAAGTGCCAAAAGCACGCAACAAAGCAATCAAGAAGAAAGAAGCTTTTTCAGAACTGGAAAAGAAACTTAGGTGTGCCACATGATATTAGTCTTAATATTCTTTGCAAAATCATTAATATAAATTAGAAACAAAACTGGCCCCAATATGGAACCCTGTGGCACATCTAAGTTTTTTCAGCTCTGCAGAAGCTCTATCCCCCACTCTAACTATCTGTTACTTAGGTACGACCTGATATACCGCAAGATAATTTATCTGAATTAAATAGTTTAAGCTTATTCATTATTGCGATCGACACAATCGAACGCTTTACTATTATCACAAAAATTAGCTGCAAAGTATTCTCCATTCTCAAAACGAAATAAATTTATTTATCTATCTTAATTATTATTGGCAGCATAGAAAAAATGTAAATACGTTCACCAAAACAATGTAATAATAAATTGCACAATATATTCTTCTTCTCCTATGTAAATCCTGCTCTGATAACGTATATAATAATATTATCAATAGTATTACTTCTACTGCTGCTGGTGTTGATGAAATAAATATAACGATGATTAGGACCTTTTGTACATACCTAGTACCTTTTATATCTCACGTAGGTAATTCTTTCTAAAGTCGCAAACCCTTCCTGTTTCAATAAATTGAGACCTATCAATATACTGCCGACTCTTTCTAAAATCTTTGAAGAAGTTACTTCCAAGCACGCAATCATGCTTTAGAAAAGGATACAATTGCGAAACTACATTGCTGGGTGTGACGGATGATGCTATTGATGCTACGGATAGGAGTCTAATAATAATAATAATAATAATAATAAGTAATAATAATAATAGTCTTTATTCCACGCGTCTCAAAAAGAGTATGGGAAACGTCATAATAATGTAAATGTAATACATGTATATACCGGGGTCGACATATTTTAATTTCTGATACGAAAGTAGAAAGAAGAAAAGAGCGCGACCAAATAAACTAAAGATAAACATAAGCGAGGCTGCCAAGAAAGTACACTCGGCAAACGTTGTGTGAGGATCTCCCGACATCGACACTGCGTTGCTCTCCCACCACTGTTAGCAAGCAGGCATCGCTGCATATCATAAGGTCATCTTCTGCATATGATTGAAGTGCAAACCGAAATTAAACTTTGACAACTATGGTATATAAATATAAATATAACATGAAATACAAAGTACATTAATACATATACAAATAAAAGTCAAATACACATAAAATAAAATACATTATCTATTACAAAAGTGTATCTCCTAAGTATTCATTTACTGAGTAGTAGTAACCCTTTTCAATTAGTAATTCTCTAGTTCCCTTTTTAAATTGATCGTCAGACATTGATTTAAATTTTCTTGGCAATATATTGTAGGTATACTTTAATGGCCAGATATCTGGGACTTTTTTCGGTAAAACTTAATCTATATCTAGGAATTTCGAGCGTGCAACCATTTCGAGTGCAGAAAAGATTCTTATTTAATCTCGGCCACTAGTTTAAATTGTCTGCAGCATACAACAGCAGCCGCCAAATATAGACGCACGGCAGGGTCATAATCTTATGCTCCTTGAACAAATTCCTACAACTAGTCCCTGCAGATACTCTAGTCATAATTCTCAAAGCTCTCTTCTGCATTCTAAAACGCGAATGATATCTGATAATGATCCCCAGGCTATTATGCCGTATACCATCTCTGAGTGAAATGAAGCAAAATAGAATATCCTCAAGACTGCATAACTCACCACATCCCTCAGTCCACCCAGCGCAAAACATACCGTCCCAATTTTGCTGCACAACATTTTTATATGTTCTTTCCAATTGCATGAAGAGTCAACAGTTAAGCCGAAAAACCTAGTGTTGTCCACCTGAGCTATGATTGCAGTAGGCCCCGTAACGAGATGAGATTGATCTCGATCACGCGACGCTGCCTTAAATTCAATAAATACAGTTTTATCATTATTTAGCACAAGCTTGTTGCCCAGGAGATAGTTATTTAAGACACCCAAACTATTAGACGCATGTCGTCCCAAGTCTTTAGTCTTCTCAGTGGGCACTAAAAGTGAAATGTCATCCACGTACATGATGACGTTATCTGATGGAATATCAGTCACCTATATGATGTACAATAGGGGCCCTAGCACGCTCCCCTGTGACACCCAACACCTGAGTGTGCACTTCTGCGGTCTTCTAATTAACTCTGAAACTATTTCAATGGCGTACCGCTAATACCATACCTAAATAATTTCTACAGCAACAGTCTGTGATCAAATAGATCAAATGCCTTACTTAAATATACAAAAATTCTTTATGCTCGTTCTTGAGTAACTTGGGCTTGTGTCGTGAGTCTGTGAAGCTAATGGGCAGTTATCTCTCAAATAGAAAACAAAGTGTATTATTGAATTCTGAGCAATCGCTTGCACTTGGTATTACGACTTGAGTGCTGCAGAGCTGAATTTTGGGTCCGCTGCGATTCTCAATTTACACAGCTAGGCTTTTTCATCATGTGAATATGTTCCGCACACATATTTATGCGGATGACACGCAGCTTTATATTTCTTTCAGGCCTAGTGAATAGCGGTTGACCTTACATAATATTAATGCTGATTTGAGCTCTCTTCATGACATCTCTGTGAATTTTGATTACCAGCTTAATCCTGCGAAATCTAGGTTGTTGCTTTTTGAAAAGTACAAAGTATGTAGGATTCTACGGACTGTGTTCAGAATCGCAGTTGCTGGTGTAGAGTTCCTCATTGTTGATAATGCTAAAAATTGGGCGTTATCGTTGGAGAATTGCATTAGGTTTTGTTCGCAGGCCACAAGCAATATTAAATCGGAATATATGAATTTTATAATATCTTATCCGCATAGAGCGGTGGATTGGTAGATTTGGTCCCATACTATGGCCTCCAAGATCAGCTGATTTGTCTTCAAATGACTATTTTCTTTGGGGTTACCTAAAAAGTAAAATTTACAACAATGGACGAATACGCAACTTGAATGAACTAAAAGAGCGTATACGTACAGCATGTAATGGAATAAGGCCAGAATTTATTAGAAATACACTTCGTTGCTTTCAAGATCGCCTTGCTTATTGCCTTGAAAGACAAGGTGGACATTTCGAGAACTTGTTATGATATTAGACTTCACATTTAAGTTCGTTTAATTGTTATAATAAACTAATTATTTTGTTCCAAGTGATATTCTGCATTTTCTTTATTAAAAACATAACCTAATTCTTCTAAGCTTTATTTTGCTCTGTATCGCCCGGTGTTACCAGTACAAGTATTATTGCCGAATCAAATACTTTCGCGCTAAATTTTAACAGTTTCGTAATAAATGTAAAAGGTTTTATGTACGCTGCAAAGTTTAATTTTTCCGTACAAATAATTTATGGTAGAAGTAAGAGAAACGGATCTCCAGAATATTATTTTATTTGTATCAACGTTACGCGGCCAGTGGGAAATGGCGGGAAATCCTTAATGTAGCAATTATGATGTTGACGACGTGATATATTTCGAATTTTAAAATTGTAAGAAAAATTGTACAAAATTAGTTATTTACGATATAGTTGTTAAAAGTGCTATTTTATTTTGCGAGTAAGACTTGCGACACGAGGGTGATTAGGAACTCGAGCAATTTAAAATAAACAAAATAAAATAACATTTTAACACGTGTATCGTACAGTGTTTCTGCTACAAACTCAATTTTTATTTTAAAATTTTAATAAAAAGTTTAACGAAAATTGACTGATAAAAATCTTATGACAGCTCACTGTTCATGCTTGTCAAAATACGAGTGTATAACTGGTTGTCTACTATACAGTGACTATATCGCTAATGCATTGACAATTCTTTTTTTATCATTACACATAGGGAAAATTCTATGTGTAATGATAAAAAAGAGCCCGGTATATCTATATATTCCTGTCTCGGTTTTTGTATGGATGACGTTAGTTAATGAATTTAATGAAAATAAAACGATTTACTTTCATTTAGAAATGTCTTCAATCTTATTGTAACACCAATAACAATAAAAGCCAAACATATGAATAAGAAATAAATACACACATAACAAGGTAGGATACTTACGTAAATGCTAAACTAACATTATCGACGAAAACCACCACGGAATTTAATAAACTTGTTTTTATTAGTATAAAATTAGAGTGGTTCGCCGGTCGTCGGATAGAATAATTATATCGATTAGTGGTCATTTATACGTTGCACACGAAAATAACCATTCTTAAAATAGTAATAGGAATTAAGGTTGGCTATAATAAAAGTGCCCTTCCGATATTATTTTTACAAACTAGTTTTTTTTTACCTGTCAGATTCTTTTTTTGTGGTCACTTAACGGACATCCATAGAAAATCGCGTTCAGAATAACTTTGATATATGACTCGTTTCCTTGTTCAAAAATAAATTCCACACGAACTAGCGTTGCTATTAGTGTATGGTCCTATGTAACTCAATGATTTAAATTTCTCACCACTCGGAAGCTGATAACGTTTAAATTTTGATGTTTTGTTCAATCAAGTGACATTACAATTTAATCGGAGAATGTTACATGATTCAACAACGATTGGTTATCGTGAAAATCTTTCGTCTAAATAAATTATAAATGCTCGACACTTTACGAAAATAAGGTTCATTATTTCCCATAATATGTTCATAATGTAAATCCATTGGTAATTCGATAAACTAAAGAAGATTCTATGGAAGTTAATAAAATTACATTGCGGATGGTCATATCACTGTTATTCTTTAAAAAAAATTTGGTATTAATTGCTGCTATGTAAGCTGAATTTTGAAACAAGAAATGCATCTAAAACTCTACAGGAAAATAACAGGAACTTCAGCACAGACCTTACGAAAAGCGTAGAGTAGACTAATACGATATTGAAACTTCACGATCTTCTCGAAAAATTGTTAATGAAATCAATAACGATTTAAATGTCATAAGATACCGTTCACCTGCTTTTCTCTAGAAATATCAAAAGCCTTCAACAGATCATGATGCGAAGGTATTCATGACAAGATAAAGATATCTGCTACATTCCCATTTTCAACTCCTTAAATTATATTTATTCAATACATATTATTCCATTAAACAAAAAAATACCCACCCTGAAATACATCCCATTCAATCCAATAGCCTGCACTTTTAGTTCCAGTGCCCCATCACCTATGCTCTGCAGAACTGCCAAAACAAGACGCCTGCGGCAATTATCGCGCACGACTCAACAGTCTTACTAGCGCTTACATTTTTACCATCGGCTTTACTAGAGACCAATTTCAACCAGATGCAAGTTTTAGCTAGAGAAATGACAAATCAGGGACGCATGTAATCAAAACCCGGCTAAGTTGCATTTCATTTAGTTTTGCATTACTGAAGATAAATAATTGGTAACTGTCACAAGTAGATCATAAATTTTTGGTCATGAGTACTGATTGCCGACTTACACGGCAAAACATATCTTCACAATTTGCAATTGCAATCAACATTAACACTCGCTCCACATGTAATACATCAAGTAGTGAAGTAAGCTAACAATGTAGTACGAAACACGATAACAAATTTAAAAATCATTCATATTCTTCAGTGAGGTACTGATAACACCAACAGTATTTATGAAGTGCAACGTAGATATAAATACTATCGAACGAATGACCTAGGTTAAACAGATAAATCTATAGTATAGAGGAGGGCGGTGTCCAAAGTGGTAAAGTCAATGGCTGGTACGTAATAATATGGTAAACGAAAAATGTTTAATACCAGAATCATTCTGTATAATGTTTGACAACGACAAATTCTTTAACATATTGTGATAATAATATAAAATAAAAAAGGCAAAATGGTTAATTATTATTTTGCAGTAACGAGCCAAAAAGAAAAAAATGAGGTGTGGCCACCACACGACTTTCTTATACGTATGAGCATTTTAAATTATGCAATTTTAAGAATTTTTAAACACAAAAATTATTCAAAATACTATTCTAAGTACTTCTATTCTCTTAATAAATCGCTATAGAATACATACTTTGCAAGATATTCGAAAAAAAAGTGCTACTCCCTAAGAGTAAAAGTGTTACTTCCGGTCCGAATTTTAAAATTTCAAATATACAAGAAATATTGCACATCTAGAATTAAATACTTTTGTACTCTTGATAAATATATATAGAATGCATAACTTACGACATATTTGCAAAAAATCGCTATTCGATAAGAGTAAAAGTGGTACTTCCGGTCTGAATTTAGAATTTTTTTTATACAAAAGGTATTGAAAATGATATTCTAAATACTTTTATACTCGTAACGTACCTGTCTAAAAAGCATGATTTGCGAAAAATTCGCAAAAAACTGATTTTCGATAGGAGTAAAAGACCTACTTCCGGTAGGACTTTCGAAAAACTTTTTAAATAAAATTGTTCTCAATTTTAATTTTAAGTACATATGAATTCTTTATAAATTTGTTTAAACTTAGTAGTTGACGAAATATTCGCAAAATTCTATTTTTTCGCTGAAGTAAACTGCTACTTCCGGTCTACCGATTTTACTGAAAAACTAATCAGGTCTCAAGAGGGAGATTATACACGTAAATACAAAATTTGGAATTGATATCTACAGCGGTTTGACCGCTATCGTGGTCACACACACACTGAGAGAGAGAGATATTTTTTAAAAACCACTTTTTCGGTATCAGGGGAATTCAAAACGTGGACATCTGCAAAAATCTCGAGGTCGAAAATTTTCGTCATTACAATACTTCCTTATACTACGTATAAGAAAGTAAAAAATGAGGTGTGGCCACCACACGACTTTCTTATACGTATGACCGTTTCAAATTATAGAATTTTAAGAATTTTTTTACAAAAATTATTCAAAATCCTATTCTAAGTACTACTATTATCTTAATAAATCTCTATAGAATGCATACTTTGCAAGATATTATCAAAAAAGTGCTCCTCGCTAAGAGTAAAAGTGCTACTTCTGGTCCGAATTTTGAAATTTCATATGTACAAAAAATATTGCAAATCCAGTTTTAAATACTTTTGTACTCTTGATAAATTTATATAGAATGCATAACTTACGACATATTTGCAAAAAATCGCTATTCGATAAGAGTAAAAGTGGTACTTCCGGTCTGAATTTTGAAATTTTTTTTATACAAAAGATATTGAAAATTATGTTTTAATTACTTGTATACCCGTAACGTACTTGTCTAAAAAGCATGACTTGCGAAATATTCGCAAAAAACTGATTTTTGATAAGAGTAAAAGACCTACTTCCGGTAGGAATTTCGGAAAACTTTTTAAATAAAATTATTCTTAATTTAAATTTTAAGTATATATGAATTCTTTATAAATTTGTTTAAACTTAGTAGTTGACGAAATATTGGCAAAATTCGATTTTTTCGCTGAATTAAACTGTTACGTCTGGTCTACCGATTTTACTGAAAAACTAATCAGATCTCAAGAGGGAGATTATACACGTAAATACAAAATTTGGAATTGATATCTAGAGCGGTTTGACCGCTATCGTGGTCACACACCACACACACAGACACACAGACATTTTTTTAAAAAAAACACTTTTTCGGTATCAGGGGACTTCAAAACGTGAACATCTGCAAAAATCTCGAGGTCGAAAATTTTCATCATCACAATACTTCCTTATACTACGTATAAGAAAGTAAAATTCAGATATAAAATATTCAAACAAGTCACAACAAGTATTGAAATTTAAAGAAATTATACCGTAAGAGTGAACAACAAAAAAACATGAATAACATGTGATAAAGTGAT
Organism: Amphimallon solstitiale; assembly: GCA_963170755.1. Lineage (NCBI taxonomy): Eukaryota > Metazoa > Arthropoda > Insecta > Coleoptera > Scarabaeidae > Amphimallon > Amphimallon solstitiale. Next base: position 393,398 of record OY720682.1, on the reverse strand, counting down.
AACAACAAATAAGATAACGAGTATCACCAGTTGAATCACCAGGTATAACTATAGATAACAAATTAATGATGATAAATTACAAAAAAAGAAGAATTTAGGGAGTGTTTGGGCCCAGCTTGTCGACTTAACATTAATGTAGAAATTTATTTCTACATTTCTATACAGTTGTCTATAAATTACTTACACTATCGCTACCAAATGTAACATGAGATTATTTAATGACAAATTGAGCAAGATAATAATGAATTATACAAGAAAATACATTAAGAAAGAACTTCTGCCCGTGACAGATAGAATTTAATTACATAAATTAACCAAACGGAATTTAAAATGTTCATTCCACACATGATTACATAATTGAAACCAGCATTTCATAACAATAAAGGAATAAAAAAGAACTGTGTGACTCGGCGTTGTAATAGTTCCACACACCACCAAGTAGATCTTTAATAGTCCCAGTTTCCCAAGGAAAAGAAAATGCTAGAGAGCTGCCAAAAAAACCTGGATTCTTGCAGGGTACTCCTTTTACAATTTTCCTTTACTGTGCGTACCTAAAATTGGCTTAAGAATAAACCAAGAAACTTTTTGAACTCTTTGAACTGTACTTACAAACGTCTCCTTTCTCCAGCTGGTATAACAAGATCGTCTGCGTTAGCGACTACTTGAATCGACTTATTGTCTATTGTTCTCTTGAAGTTCTTTGACTACTGCATCCAGTGACAAATAAACAATGTTGTTGGTTGATAGACTATCTCCCTGTCTTACCCCTTGATTAATTTCATCTTCAGTTGTTTCTTCGCCTGCCAGCGTTTTTTTGGGTATTTCATCGTCATTTCTGTCAATCTCACTATCTTTCCTGACCGTGCTAGATAGAACCTGAGATAAGTGGTTAAACGGTCATCAGTAATGGTGAATACTCCAGTTTTGATAAAGAATTAATTCTATACATTGAAATGCTAAATTATCAAGATTAATTATCATTATTATTATTCAATTAAGTCAAAGCCGTCTTTATAATATGACAGCAGGAATTGTATCACTTTGGCAACCCAACAGTGGGGCGATTTGATAAATAACGAGAGACTGGCTAAATAATAATCATTATATCAATATTTGTGTTGAGTTTTGTTTCATTATTAATTAATTTTTGTTAGGGCAACTCATAACACAACTATTAGTAAAATATTATTTTGTTAAATAATAATTCCATCTCAACTTTACGAATTATGTAGGTCGGTACCCACACATTTAAACCTATAAATACAATTTTTGCAAGTATATCTAAAGGTTAAAGTATCTCATTTAACGAAGCGAACTAAAATCTCAATTTACTGCAGATTCTGGAATACTGTTGACTCCATCGAAGAGGACACATAAAACGAAAGCTACACGAACATCATTACTGGTATTTTGCAATTGGAAAAATGTCATTATGGAAGCACAAAATACGAAGTTATGATATTTTACAATTATCAAACTGAATCCATATCGGTAGAGCAAATAAAAGCATTTAGAATTTATATAATACACTAATATAATATCGGGTTTAAGAATAATTCAAAATGCAAAAGCGTTATGTGCTTAAAATTCATAAATGCCGGGCAGTTAAATATATTGTTATTTTATCAATGTGTAATTAAGATTATGAATTGTTCAAACAACCCAACCCACTAGATGAAGACCACTACACACAGGAAGTGTTTCTGTTATACAGTGAGGAAAGCTATTATATTTGCAAATTTAATTACTTGTCTTTTTAAAATTCTGTGTTCATAAAGTTTAATTTACTAAATTTTATAGATCCTATCTTGTAAATTTGCATCATTTATGGATATTTTTACTAGGGTTGCTACGATAAAACCTGCCGTATACCATCTTGCTTTTATGGAAAGCTTTATAAAGCTTGGCGTAATATTTTTATTTTCCATGACAAAGGGATTTGTGTTTACATATAATATTAAAAAATCTGTAATAGATGCGGCGTATATTTAAATCTGCTCTATTATTATATTGACCTGCTTCTATAAAAAGTTCCACGGATTCTATAGAAAAACATTTTGTGAGAGAATTTGCATACACAAAGAAAAGCTTGTGTTTAATAATGGCAAAGATTATTTACTTTACAAAAAATTATTACTTATTACAAATGTTCCTTTGAGTTATAGCAAATTACCCGTTTGTGTAAATTATGCATATTTACAATAAATGTCTTTGGTATTTTCTATATATTCAATTGAAATAACAAATTTAAAATTTTGGTTTCATTATCTGACGCCAATTACTATTATAGAATGCCTGTAAATTCCAGTGACAATTAAATTCCCTTGAAGAGCATGTTTTGTCATCTCTGACATTTTTAAAATTTATATGATACTTGAAATATTCTCTTTTTTGCAAGAGAGGAAAATATCAGAGATCATATATTGAACGCTATAAGATGTGAACCCCGAAAAATGAATAATAATATTTTTTATGTAACACAAATTTTAGTTTTTCTGTTTCGTGGGATATTGTTAAATGTAAAAAGTTGATTGACTTATCTTGGTCATTTTCTGTATAGATTTTATTTTTGTATGGATATTATTAATATGATTTTCAAATATTTTTAATTGTCTATCTGTACCTTTGAAACAAACTAAAATATCGTACAGGTATCTGTATCAATAAATGCATTTACTTTGTTAGCTTGTTTCAAAGGTACAGATAGGCAATTAAAACCATTTGAAAATCATGTTAACAACATCCACCCAAAAACAAAATTTAGAATATATATAGTGATGTTCTAGTACTATAAGAAATGATGTCTCAATTGTTATGTAATTAATGATAAATTGATATAAATATTTATGAATATAATTATTTTAGTATAACATGACATTTATTTCAATAGTCACAAATTTGAAAGTTCCAATATTACCCAATATTTGTCAATATGCGGACAGCAAGTCTGTAATATTTACGTTTTTCTTAAATGGGTCTGAAGTAGGTATTTTCTAAGATATTCCTTTACATAATCCATATTATTATGTACCTACTTTAAAAATAAATATAGAAATAAAGGAATTTTAAAATTATATATATATATATACCGGTAAGTTTTCGGGTGAAGCAACGACAGAGGAGTGTCCAAGTCCCCACTATCACTCGCTACAGTTATCGTATTCCCCGACGCGAACGGCTGTAGTATACTACTACCACCGCTCTGGTTAACGGAGGGGAGTACATATACGTAGTCGTTCAGTTGTGGGGACTGATACATGCGCTATACAATCGTTGCGTTACCAGAAAACCTACCGGTATATAAATTTCAATTAGTTCAATTCATTTATAGGCTCAATTTCTTTTATAATATTTTTACATTTTCGTATAACGAAAAATCAATACCTAAACCTAAACAAACGACATCCATATTCAACAGAAAATGTGCTCTACCTGTTTTTTTTTAAAAAAAATTATCATGTGTATGTTGTGTTCACATTGGAGCACCAGCTTTCCCATTTTTCCACTAAACAGGGTTTAGATATTATGCAAATGTTAAAGCAGAAAGCATAATAACTTTTCATTTTAGTTTATGCACTAACCGCATACTAGTAGTGGTGGAAAATTAAATTTACTAAAATAACTACACACTTAGATGTTTTGCAAACTTACCAGTTAGTTTATATAATCGAGTTAAGTTTATATATATATATATATATAGAGAAAGCAAGAAGTCTTTGCCGTTAGAACACAGGAATAATAGGTTCTTGGGGAATCTAGCAATCATAAACTGGTTATGCTTTAGTTCTTTATTCTTTCTGCCAATATTTCGTACATACGATCGTGTACTTCATCAGGGCATCAACTATGGAAGCAGATCACAATAATTGAGTGTGTTGATATATTAAAAGTTTACAAATGTACTTACAATGCGAACTGTTTATGTGGACAATATCACATGATACAGAAGTGCATGTTTCTTTTGGATTGATTTTCATTAACATTATTGGTCTTAACAGTGGTTATGATAATGATGTTCACAGATTAAAATTCATTAAAAAACTCTAGACGGAACACAACAAAAAAACACGTTAAAATTATTCTGGTTAACACCTCGTTACATTTTAAAAGAATATATAATTTTTCTTTTTTGAAAACACTGTAGTGTAAAGTGTATGATTGAACGGTCAAGAACAAAATGTTCAATCATACACTTTACACTACAGTGTTTTCAAAAAAGAAAAATTATATATTCTTTTAAAATGTAACGAGGTGATAACCAGAATAATTTTAACGTGTTTTTTTGTTGTGTTCCGTCTAGAGTTTTTTAATGAATTTTAATCTGTGAACATCATTATCATAACCACTGTTAAGAGCAATAATGTTAATGAAAATCAATCCAAAAGAAACATGCACTTCTGTATCATGTGATATTGTCCACATAAACAGTTCGCATTGTAAGTACATTTGTAAACTTTTAATATATCAACACACTCAATTATTGTGATCTGCTTCCATAGTTGATGCCCTGATGAAGTACACGATCGTATGTACGAAATATTGGCAGAAAGAATAAAGAACTAAAGCATAACCAGTTTATGATTGCTAGATTCCCCAAGAACCTATTATTCCTATATATATATATATATATATATATATATATATATATATATATATATATATATATATGTATTGAAAAATTCAAAAGATTCTTGGTAGTAGTGGCATACAATGAAGTAAAAGTAATAACAATATGACAACTGGTTGTCAATTAGAAAACAATGACAAAATATAAAATGCAAATCACAATGTATAATTGAAAATGTAATCAAATAAGCAATAGGTCAGTCGGGATTACTTATATGGTCACATCAAAAGGCTTGGGATTTACCACAAACTGTTCAGTCAATGCAATTATACAAATAACAACGACGCAACTATGTAATGAAAAATTAAGAGTAGAACTGTTGATATTATATTAATATAGAATGTAAAATCAGTCATGTATAAATGTAAATGAAAGCAAATAAGCATAGGACAATCGCCATTACCCATGTAATCCTATCAAATCGGATTAGGTTCACCTAAACATGTACAATCTGATTGAAATACATAGACAATCAACGATGCAACTATGTATGTGTTAAGATGTATTTGTAGCTACAGACATATATGTTTCTACCTAGTTTGGTTTCGTCAGTGCAGCATAACAAAGAAGGTGTATGTTAAAGCATTAATATGTGTTGAATAAAAATTATTATTAATTATTGTCATTGTTTTCTAATTGACAACCAGTTGTCATATTGTTATTACTTTTACTTCATTGTATGCCACTACTACCAAGAATCTTTTGAATTTTTCAATACATTTGTATATTTTGGCAAAGAATTGTAATATATTTTATATATATATATATATATATATATATATACAGGGTTTATTTTAAATAGCGTCATTAGAAGAAGGGGGTGAAAGAAAAATATGAAAATGACTGTGTTGCGATAAATGTTCACTGGACATTCTAAAACCGTACAACATAAAGACGGCATTTAAGAAGTACAACACGCTAAATAACCTGTACACAAAACTTAAGGATAAAATACCGGATGAAAAAAAGACCCATGTAATTTACAAAATACCTTGCGGAGACTATGATGGAGTATACATTGGCCAAACAACGCAACAACTGAAAGAAAGGCTAAATGGGCACAAATTTTCAAATAATAGCACAGCTCTAAAAAACACATTAATCAGACTAATCACTCCTCTTCAATTTCAAAAATACAACAATTATTACGACCGAAACACATAATAAGGCTAGGAATTTTTTGGAAAGCATTTACATTAGAAAATTGGTGTGCTTTAGACCACACGACAGAAGTGAAAACTTCATCAAGGCGAGGTTAATAATACGAAATACAACTTTTTTTTCGTTCTATATTACATTTACATTTTACATTTTCCATTTTCGTTCTATATTTCATTTAAAAAATGTATATTTATTATTATTGTGTATACATTATTCTAGTTTATTTCGCTCGGTCTGATCAAGTTTTCACTTCAAAAATTCATACGTACGCATGTATATATACAAATTGACGATATGCTAATTCTCATACGTGTACCCGCGCTGGTCTAATGGTAACGTGCCGGCCTCATACCCGGGCGGCTCGGGATCGCATCTGCACGCGGACAAGAATTTTTCAGAAAATGAAAATACAATATTTCCCGTATAAATTCTAAATTTCAATTTAATTGAAATTAAATACCGCTAGTTAGTGTTATAATACAAGGCCGAGCGTGAAACGGTTGCCGATCGAGTATAGCAGAACGCGTTAATTATATCTCTCTCGCTCCCTTAGTCGACTCGACTCGAGCCGACTTTACCCGAACAAGCGTTACATTCCGAGCGTGACGGCTCAGTCTCGTTCAGTGCCCAACAAGCAATGCATCAACGCGCCCATAGAAGTTTTCACTTCAAAAACTACAAACTCAATTAATGGTAGGACGGACATTAGTAACATTTCCAGTATTTACGTTTCAATAATTTAACAGTTTAATTAAAACCATAACATCTCATTTTATTAATGCTAAAAAATAAACACATAAAGAAAATAATAAAAATATTTAAAAGAAACAACCAAAATAAAACACAACATACACACAACTTTTTACAGATACACGAGCTAGAAGAATTTATATACACATTGCTCTTAAACACATACTTGTCACAGATATATTTTAAAAGTCGACACATAAACTTGACAATTATGACTATAAAAATAAAAATTAGACTGTAAATGTAAATGAGATTTGTTGAAAAGTGTAAAAAACTAAGGAAATAAATGACGACTTTCAAGAAGAAAATCATATTATTTTTATATATATCGTATTATTATATTCACCATTATAATTAAAAAAAACCACTGATAAGTGTAAGTTGGAGAGTTATATCCTTTTTATTGTATTTTAACTTGTTAAAAATATTATAGATAGTTTGAAAAAGGCAACATAGATGTTTTGCCGAAACGTAACAAAAAATAAAGAAGAAAATATGTGTTTTTTAATGACATTTTTAAGTACCTGTTTTTAAAACTGTGAAGTCCAAAAAAAAAGGCCGCTACACCCACGACAATTCTCATCTTATTAAATATAATGCGGCCACATATATATGTATATGTGTATGTATATATGTATATATATATTAATTGCTAAACACCGGAATTATTTCCGCTAAGATAACATCGTGAATATCATTTAGTTTACGTAAATATGTGTACATTCCAATTAAGTACCTGTAATTAATACTTGTACAATGCAGCACATATTTAAGTTTGTGCGCGTAACAAACAACAATAATACAAAGCTAAATACAAAGGGCCAGTTCAGAAGCGAGAAACATGAATTAAAGCGGGCGATAAACAGACCCGCGCCCTATTCCCTCAACAGTACAGAAAGAGACCAATGGTTTTCTTCTTTCCTCCCTGTGAATTCGATCGGCAAAAAATACAATTACTTTTAATGCCCGACGATTCGCTGCCGACCAAGCACAATATTCTGATTTAAATTGTAATGTTATTACATGACATAGTGTTTATTGGCTCGGCATTTAACAATTCTGCAAATATGAAAAAAAATACTGCTTCTCTGCATCCCTATAAAATGATGAGTGTACAGCAACTTCATGACGATGATTGTGATCGGCGACTGGAATTTTGCGATTGGTTTTTGGAGAAAAAGGGTCTACAACCACATTTTCAAAATTATTTCTTATTTAGCGATGAGGCTTCCTTTTATTTAAACGGTTTGGTAAACCGGCAAAATTACAGATATTGGTCTGATAATAATCCTTGTTGGGCTGAAGATAGGCGGCGACAGATCAAGCCTAAAGTTAATGTTTGGCGTGGCATATTTAGCAACAGAGCGACAGGTTCTGTTTTCATAGAAGGGAATTTAACGGGTGCAAAGTACTTAACATTGTTATGTAATCAATTAGAAAACTTTATTGATGAGCTTCCTTCAAACGACAGAAGAATAATGCATTTTCAGCAAGATGGTGCACCACCCCATCTTAGTTTAGAAGTTAGAGTCTACCTTTATGAGCTGCTACCTGAGCGTTGGATTGGAAGAACAAATTTTTGAAGTGAAAACTTCTATGAGCGCGTTGATGCATTGATTGGGGCACTGAACGAGACTGAACCGTCACGCTCGGAATGTAACGCTCGTTCGGGTAAAGTCGGCTCGAGTCGAGAGAAAACTTCATCGCAGTATCGACGCGTGAACCGTTTTTGACATAGTATAAATGGGGAACATTCAGTACAAAATATGCCAAGATTACTACTAAACTGATTAATTCGTTCCTGTCATTGTGCGAAGTCTGCAATAATAAAAATCTAAGAAGAAGAAGGGATTTGTTTCTAACCGAATTTTGTATAATAAGTTAAACAGCCGATGCCAAGTAGATCTGACTGATACGCAAAGTCAAGCAGATGGAGAATATAAATTCATCATGGTTTATCATGATTATCCAACCAAGTTTTTTTTATTAAGAGTTTTAACATCTAAACGAACAGAGAAATAGCTTATAAATTAAGCGAAATATTTTTGACGTTACATAGTGATAACGGCCGAGAATTTGCCGACTGCGTTATAAACGTATTTAAGCCTTCATGGCCAAAACATAAAATTCTGCATGGTAAGTCACGCCACAATCGGAGCCAAGACTTAGTTGAACCAATCAAGATGTTGAAAATATAATTGTCGCATGCATGTCCGATAATAACACCGTTAAATAGTCATAGGTATTTGTACAGTTTAAGAAAAACCGGACGTTTTATTCAGGTATGAAGTAAACTCCATGTGCTCTGTTTGGCATCGAGTCTAGGGTTGGGTCTTTGCCTATTGACGTTATTTCTTCTCTAGAACGGGCAGAAGATTTGGAAAACATTGATGGTGACATCAAAATTACCATGGTAAAAATTCATGGAGAAGATACAAACATAGAGTGTGAAAATGAAGAAAAGGAACCACTGTCTCATTAATTTGTGTAAGTGTAAAAAACACAATTGTTATGCAATTCAAAATGCCATAATGGTATAAGTCAATTTATTTCTCAACGCATTAAATAATCTTGAAACTAATGGTGTTTTATTATAAGAAGGAAAGCTAAACGAAAGATCATGTTTGGTATAACTTCTTAAGTATGACCGCTTGTTAAGAGGTATTTTTATATCATGTTGAAAAATTGTCCATTAAGTAGAGTTGTGAGCTATGGCAGCATGTCCGCTGTTAAGAGATATGTATTTCGGTTACTTACTGTTATACGTCTAGTTAGAACGGGTTCTAACCGAAAGCTGCAGTAAATAGCCGAATTAAAATTTTAATTCGTGGCTTTCCTAGAAAGAACGCAAAATTACAAATGCTCGTAGTTACTTCGCATTCTTACTAGTAAGAACGCGTAAAAACGGATTTCGGCTATTTACGGTAACATATACACAATAATAATAAATATATATTTTTTAAATGTAATATAGAACGAAAATGGAAAATGGAAAATGGAAAATGTAAATGTAAATAAATATAGAACGAAAAAAAAGTTGTATTTCGTGTTATTAACCTCGCCTTGATGAAGTTTTCACTTCTGCCGTTTGGTCTTAAGCGCACCCATTTCTTTTTTTTTTCTGGGGACATCTGAAGAATAAAGTTTATGTTAACAATCCTGATGTCAATTGATGAATTAAAACTAGCCATACAACGGGAAATTCAAAACATAACCCCTTAAATATTAGATAATGTTAATAGAAATTTTGTTGAAAGTATTTGTTGCTGCATAACCCAAGGAAATCAGTTCGAACATTTTTTTAAAAAATAAACGGTAGGTAATTGATTTTTGTTACTATTGCTATTATTTTAATGTTGGAAAATAAATTAAGTTTAGGCACTATTAGCTTCGTAAACCGCCAGTCTAAACAAAAATTTGCAATGTTTTTGTTTTGTCTTGAATCTCAAGATGAATTAGAAATTGTTAAAAAAATGCAGTGTTGCCATTTAAGACAATATGTTTCTCTGAAATAGCGCCCAATCTGTTAACAACGCGTTAGTTTTTCCACACAGTTTTGTTCTTTGTACTAAACCATATGTCTATCCTTTTAAATAAAAAAGTTAGCCTATGTCAAAATTTAAAAAAATAACATCTATATAATTAAATTATCGGATGGTATGCTGCCGGCAAATTTTGAATTGCAATTTGCTCATTACTGCACTATAATGTTTCCTTATTTGTATTAATTCTAGAATATTTCTAGTTTATGTTATACCTAGTTTTATTAATAGTTGTTAATATTTTAATGGTTGTATTAGTTACTATTTATTAACTGACGAAGCATTGTTTTATAAAATGGCTAGGAAAGAAACATACTGATCATATAATATATACACTAATATATAAAATGTGATTATTAAAAATTATAATTTTGCAAGCATTCATTAGCGAAATTAAATTCTAAAAACTTAGCTGTCTGTAATATTTGAACATTGTTCTCAAAGTTTACCGGAATAGTATCAACTGCAATTGGGAAGATTATAATCTCCCATAATTATGTTCCAATGACAAAAATGTTTATTTTATGACATAAAATGTAAATTTGTTGTTGCATAACATGTTCTTTCCATTGCTTCTTTTTTTTTTACTAAATGTTATTATTCAGCTTTTCTTGGTTAAATATGTAAACTGAACAATGTCCACTTTATGTTAAAGTTCATCAATACAAAACTTTATTATTGGAATATGACATGTTAAATTAAATGTAAAGCAATTTTAATGTAAAAGTGTTTAATGCAATTAGATAATTTATATTAAACATATAAAGTACAAATAAATATTTAAGAGTGAGTGTGTGACATAACAAGACACGAAATCAAATCTCGCTGTTTGTATTTAGTTCAATTCAACAATTCTGTGAACCGTGCGCACTCTATACCGAAAACTTCCTCAGAACTATATGAAATACACTCATTTGCTAATAAGATTTGCGCGCCACCTGTTGTAAAATGCATAAATGGTATAGAAACGCATCCGGGAGAAACTAAAAAATGTTCATTTATATATGTATATATATATATATATATAATTTACTATGGTCATCATGGGTGTAGCGGCCTCTTATTTAATTAAGGTTTGTTTATGTAAGAGAAACGATGGTTTTTACGTTTCGATATTATCTATAATATCTTTTTCAAAAAATTGTATATAACTGTAATATAATTAAGTACAACAGATTAAAAAGTAAAGTAGTAGTAGTTTCTTCAAACAGATCCAGAGATGCGCAATGGGATCACCTATCTCTAGTGTAATAGCACAGTTAGTGTTAGAGCAATTAGAACAAGAAACAATATCAAATCTTGATTTCACACCAACTTTTTTCAAGAGATACGTTGATGATTGCATTGCATGCGTACCCAATAACAAAGCAGAGTACACATTAAATAAATTCAACTCATTTCATCCCATGTTACAGTTCGAATTAGAAAAAGAGATCAATAACCAAATTAATTTTTTAGACTTAACGTTAATACGGTCCAATTCCAACATACACACAAAACTATACCATAAACCTACATATTCAGACCGATACCTCAACTACAATTCATGCCAGCCCACATCCTTTAAGAAAAACGTAATAACAAATTTTATTAGCAGAGCAATAACACTAACTTCTCCAAAATACAGACCAGAAATAATAACAGAAATAAAAACATCGTTACAAAAGAATAATTATCCACTTTCACAAATCAATAAAACTGTAAAACAACAACTTCACAAATACTACAATCAAAACAAACCTAAACAAACACAAAAAACAACAACTCACAAATATGTCCCAACGCCTTACATCCCAAACCTATCCGAAAAATTAAATAAAATACTAATACCATATAACATAAAAATAGCACACACAAACTACAATAACTTAAACTACCTGTACACCCCCCTTAAAGACAAAATCCCTGATTTGAAAAAAACGCACATAGTTTACAAAATACCTTGTAATGATTGTGACGGAATATATATAGGACAGACACAACAGTATTTAAAAGACAGAATTAATGGACACAAATTTTCGAATAACAGTACTGCACTTAAGAAACATACAAGTAGAACAAATCACACTTTCAACTATTCAGAAACTTCAATCATAACCACAGAAAAAAACACCAAAGCTCGTAACATCTTAGAAAGCATCCACATACAAAAACATAAAAATGCGATAAATGATAGAACAGACATCAATAACCTCTCTAATATATATTTCCCTATTTTATAACAAATACATGTACCACACTGTGTTTTCCTTAAGCATATAGATTTAAAAATAAAGATACAAAAACAGACAAAATAAAAACATCCTCACATAAAAATCGTTAAATACAGACACAAGTGGAACTACACATATAGACATATATTTAAAGACAGAGCAATAGAAACACACACAATATTAGTTAAATATTTCAATTATCAAAGACAAATAGAATATAAGAATGTGTACATACCTCCACTTTACCAAAATAAAAAAGAAAAGAAATACAATTAGTATGCAGATGGGAAATCTATAAGAAGCCCAATGGAAAAAAACAATGTCAAACACATTTTACTTTTACACATACTATACATACAACGTAAGTTATTTTATATTTTACTACTTTACTTTTTAATCTGTTGTACTTAATTATATTACAGTTATATACAATTTTTTGAAAAAGATATTATAGATAATATCGAAACGTAAAAACCATCGTTTCTCTTACATAAACAAACCTTAATTAAATAAGAGGCCGCTACACCCATGATGACCATAGTAAATTATTTAAATATACGGCCAAGAAATTAAGAAAAGGATAAGAAATTTTCCTTTTTAAATACTATATATATATATATATACCGGGTGTCTGTTTAAGCTCGGCCACCGGCCATATCTCGGCAACCGGTTATCGTACAACCTGGCGGAAAAAATCTTGATAGTAAAATGGACCATAGGAATTTCAACCAAAATATTTTTAAGTTTTCAAAATGACCGCAAGGTGGCGCAATATTCAAGATGAATTACTATGCATTGTCTAGAGACCCTCTTAAAATAAAATTAAATCATTACTCCCAATAAATAAATAAATTTATATTTAAAAAAAATTATTTTTCTGGATTCTCTTCGTATGACTATATATTCGTCAAGAAAAGAGGTAGCAACTTCCGGTTTTCATCATTCACTTCAGTTTTTATGTGCTTCAATATTACGATATTAAAAATATACCGTTTTATTTAAAATTTTAAAGGAAAAACAAGTAATATACATAAATTGAGAACAGCGCCCCCTGTTACTTTTTTTGACAACCACGTAATTTCGTACTACATATCCCTCAATTCACTGTAAAATTCTCTATCTAATGAGCCCAGAAACATTCAAATTCGTTGGGGCAAACCAAAATTGTACCTACTTTTGTACGCAGACATACCCCCCTCCACCCGCCCCCCTTCGTATGGGACTTAGATCAAAAATTTCAAATGAAAGTTGTATAAAAACGTCTAAAAATTTTGCTAGAAATTTTTTCAATCCATCTTAATCTAGAATTTAATAAAAAAAATATCGAATTTTTAATTTATCTTGAGAATTGCGCCCTCTTCCGATCATTTTGGAAACTTAAAAATATCTTAGTTGTAATTTCCGTCGTCCATTTTACTATCAAGATTTTTTCCGCGAGGTTGTACGATTAACGGTTGCCGAGATATGGCCGGTGGCCGAGCTTAAACAGACACCCGGTATATAAATATCGGCCAAACTTCAAACATCAGTAACGAAATGCCAGACTGATGCAGGGCAAATTTTTGTTATAATTGTCAACATGAAACCATTTCGCTGACGGTTATTCGTTCAAGTAAACTTGAAATCTATTATGAGAACGCAATGTCAAACTTATATAACGATGCTTAATCAAACTCTCATTTCAACTGTCATGGCGGTTTTGATAAATTAGCAATATAAATGGCTTTACTAATTCAGAAACCATCGTGGGCGTGTGCGCTACAACTCAGAAAACTTATTTACTTATTCTAGTAAAAAGATTAACAGCAATATGGAGATAAGGAGAATTTTACTCTAACTTTAAAGAAAAAATTTGTCATTTTTTTTTGTAACAGTAAGTACTTACCCACTTGGCAAAATCACAATTTTAGAGAAGGATGAAAATACGTATTTGCTAATGTATAACAAGTGAGCATATAGTGATTTTGCCAAGTGGGTATTCAAACCAAATTTTCTATTGATACTTATTGCATTTACATTCACGCCACTACAATGTACAATGATGATTATTACTTACAGAGTAATAATAATTTTTGAATAAAAAATACCTACAAGTAAATTGAAACATGTCAAAAAATAAATATAGCTTTTATACAACAAGTAGAAGTTCATTTTTTATTTTTTTATATGAAGAAATTTGATTGAATTAACATTACATTATTGCTATTATTTAGGGAGGCTGACTCAGTCCTAAGGCAGTTAGGCATTGTGAAAGCTTAAGCGTGCCTCAATGTGCGTAGATTCAAATCTCCGACAATCATCAAAAAGCTGTTTGTGTGGAGACCGCTACCTCTCTTGCTCCCCTTAGCTGCTGGGAATACACTTCAAGAGTTATTCCTATGTAACTGTTTAAAGGTGACGTAACAAAGCTACTGAACACCTTACACAAAATGACAGTAATACTTTCTTATCCATTTTTTTTTACACATAAGTACATTACATATTTTATACTGATCAGAATACGCTTTACAAATAACACTTACCATGGTTTCTTCTTCTTTTCTAGGACTTGTTGTGTTCGGACAAGATCCCTATGGTTAGTACGTATATTTGCATGTTAAAGGCTTTTGGCTTCGATATTTCAAAAGCGCTGCTTAAAGCCGATGCAGTCGCATAATAACCATGAATGAGACATTGCTAGGTATATGTGACTAACAAAACATAGTAAAATAGTATTTAAAACTGCATAATTAAGATAAACACTTAATTAAAAAAAATACTGTTATATTTTTTTAATAAAGAAGCATAATACAACGGGCGTTCAAATTTAAATGAGAATTTAAGAGGAGATGGAGTTATGGGAGGGGATAATTTTTATCGACGCGGCTCTGAAATGATTAGTGTGGCAATAGGTAAAATGAGCAACGCATAATCTTTGGGTTTTTTGGTGAGGTAATGGAGGGGGGTTCATCCCGCTAAAATTTTGCAAAGACTGCGAAAACAGTCTGCTGAAAACACCCTTCCTACGTACGAATGTTTTATTAGCCGAAAATATTGTTGCGTTTTCGGGTTCGCAATAAACAACTCGTGCAAATGTTTTAAACTGTCTGTATATTTATACACTTAAAACTAATCAAAATATAAAAATGTAAAATAAATGTATGGCACTTAAAACTACTACAATTTAAATTAACACACGTATTTATTTCTATCACTACTATTTATATCTGTAATATTTATGTATTTATTGCACTCTAATAAAAACTACACCGCTCACTGTATTTATGTTTATTTAACCGTACGAAAACTATTCAATGAATAAATTCTTTCTGGGCACCGGCCGCTTTTTATATCGGCATATAAGACTCTGTAAATATACGCGAAAATTCTCTCTTTCTCTCGATGTTTGTAGAACATACGAGAGACTTTCTGTCGCTTACACATTATGTATATGTGGATGATTTATGACTTATTTACGGTGCGTCGCGCCAATTTTACACATTTACGCAGTTAGTAACCTTAATGCAAATGATCGCCGCCTGACCTTCGCTGAAATCGTGTCTAAAGGAAATATCGGCATTAAGGTATCCATTTGATCTCCCACATTTAGCTTGATATCAGCAAAAGACTTCTCGTTTATTATATTCCAATAGATATTCACTCGTTGCCGGACTGAGATATATCCTTCTCTTTCTCTAATCGAATTTGCTTTTAAACAAGAGAACAATTATTACAGCGCCCTTGTGAATCAAGTAAAAGTTGTTTATCGATTCAAAAAGCGGGAACAGCCCGTCAGAGATGTCATTTACCTACACAAAAATTCCCGGAGCCATACGACAAACCAAATACCCCTAAAACTCACCTCTCATATGATGATTTCGATTTATTTGTACCACTAAAAGATGCTTTAAGAGGATAGCGTTTCAACAATAATGCCGGACTGGAGGCGTTCTTGCACAATTAGCTCCGCTGTCACAAACTCTTGTTTAAATAAGAACGCTCCATGTATTGTTGAAGTTATTGTCGTTTCCCCACTAATCTGGTATTTCTTTATATTATCTTGGACACTGTAACTAATAATAACCACATTACGCTCTAATACACGATATACCGACAAATTTTAAAATAAAAATACCAAATTTAATTGAAAATAAATTCACAAAAATAATGTTCTTCTTAATTTAACATTGAAGAATATATTAACTATTTATCTTTGTTAAAAAATCTATATTTTTTTTTTACATTTCTGGCAATTCCTATTTGTTTCTTCCCAATAAAGATTAAGCACTTTCAAGTTCTAGTATTAGATTCAAGAATGTTTACTCGAAGTCATTCATGAGTACTTTAAACAATTCATACTTATTTAAACCACCAAATACACATCCTACAAACACTTCTTTACCTACTCGAAACGTTTTATCGTAAGTTTGTCTTACAAAGGCTGTCGGCTTCGATATTTCAAAAGAGTTATCCCAAAACCTTAATTTCTTCGAAATGTACAAGATTTTTGTATCGTTAACTAAAATGCGGGCTCATTTTAAATAGTAATAAATAAATATTAATTTTATACGAATTCTGGGTTTAAACCGCCTCGGCTTTTCTGATTCTCCTGACGCCGTTTCGTCTACTAAATCAAGGGATATCTTCAGAGCTACTACAGCTGCGATAACCTGAAACAGACTGGCGTGTGTTTGCGGGGGTGTGGTTTATATTGTGTTATAATGTTGCAGTTCAGGAGATAATGTATGTTATGATTGAATTGCTTCTGTATGATGTACTTCCAATTGTTATGGCGATACTAAACTTCATCTCGGTTCAAGTTGTTAGGATGTTTCTGGATTTTGACAGCGAAATTTGTCCATTATTTTTGTTTTTGTTTTTCATGTATCCGCGATAATTATTTTTTTTATTATTTTTTTCCTGGGTTTTTCGGATATCACACGGGTTTACCATGCCTGCCATCCGGAGGATGTTGGGTGTTGTGCTCAAACCTGAGTATCTTCTGACTGGTAGCTGCAAATGGTGGTCGATCATCATAACGATCTTTCGTTTATTGCTTCTCCCTCCAAGGATATCCCACCCTATCCCTTGGCTACACCGTACTGAAGATGAGCAACGAGTTTGAAGCACGTGTCTGCGGTTGCTCTACAGGGGAATTTACCCATTATCCTTCTTTTTGTATTTTATGTATCCACCATAAATAATTATTTTATTGTGTGTATATATAAATAATCAAAAAAAGTGGGAAATTACGGGAATGCGGTCTGTATTAATATTCAAACTCAATCGTTCTACTCAATATTTCGACATATATTTGATGTTCTCATCAGGAATAACGCTACAATGACACAATTGACACAAAATTACAATGAAAACTCTACTAATATAAAATAATGACTTTAAAAGAAAAAAACAAAACTTACAACACAGAGTTAGTCACTGGAACATAATCACAACAGAAAGATTCTGAACTTTACTAAATATCAATATCATTTTGTCTTTATATCAATCTTAAAACACTTTATTATATATATATATATATATATATATATATATATATATAGTATCAGGATAGTTTCTTGGGTAAGGCAGTCAAAGGGCAATTAAAAACGTGACTCTTTTTTAAAAACCAAGCTTTCGGTCTTTAATTAAAACCTTCATCAGGGCTGTTGATAATTACATACAAAAGAAGAAAAAAAAATCCAATAAATATCTCACAATTACAGAAAGTAATCCCACAAAATACTCACAATTCAATTGAGATTGTATACAGAAAGTAGCATCTTTGTGTTTCTTAAGTGTAATGACAATGGTCACAATTTAAAATAATCACAAATTTAAATAAAGCAGTGTTAAAAACAATAAAAACCAACAACAATATTGTATAAAGGACAGCGCGACATTGAATATATGCATCGGTGATGTCAAGGTTGTGTGTCGGTCGAGTCAAGAGGTCAACGGAGTCAATTTCACGTGTCTAAAATTTATGTGTATGAAGGGAAGTATAAGGAGTAACATTAGAAATTAATTAAGTTGGTAATTAATGAGATACGTGTATATATTACTAAGGTTAGATATATCTGATTTTTTGTTCATAATTTTAGTCTGTTTTGTAATATGAAACATTTCTAAAAATAGGCGTTTCTGATTGTAAGACTCCATTTCTAAAATTTTGGTTTTTTCATATGCAATGTTATGCTTTGTGGAATGACAATGTATAGCTAGGGCCGATGACTGTTTCTTGATAATATTCTTATTGTCACTTTTATGTGATATTATTCTTGAGTGTAGGGTGCGTGCTGTTTGGCCTATATATACCAGATCACAATCCCCGCAGGGTATTTGATATACTACTCCGGATTTTAACATGTGTGGCAATGGAGTTTTAGTTTTAGTGAAGAGAGTGTTCGTGGTCACCAAGAATTTGTTCGCAATTTTAACTTTCCCATGGAAAAGCTTTGCGAGTTTAGGTGTCAGTTCTTCAACATACGGTAAAGTCCTAAAAGGCAAGTCTGGCCTTAAAGGAGGAATAGAGTTAGTACGTCTGGAACTATTTCCATTGTCTGATAGCAATCTATTCGTAAGTTTGATAGGATAGCCATTATCTGTCAGGATGTCTTTAAATATCTTTATGTTTTTGTCATATAAGGAAGGGTGACAAATGGCTTTTATGCGTCTTTTGAATTCTAAAATGAAATTTATTTTCATCTTAATAGGATGATTAGAATTATAGTGTATGTACCGCCCAGAGCTGGTTGCCTTTCTGTACCAATCTAAAATAACTTCTAGTTAATATACCCAGTAATAAAGATATTAAAATGAGTGCCCTTTTGGCCGATGTTGAGTCTTTAGTGAGTTGCGTACCAACGTACGAACAAGATAACTATAGAGCCCTAGCTACTAATATTATCACCAATTAGTGTCATAAAGTAGACAAAAGCGAGAGACTGAACGTAGGCAATTGATTGAATGTAGAATTTTTTTAAAAATTAACCCTGATTTATATATACTAAAGTCAGATAAAGGAGGTGTCACTGTGGCTATGAATAAAATTGATTACATTAACAAGTCTGTGGAAATAGTACAAGACACCACATACTACCAAAAACTTAAGCAAGATCCTACATCTACATATCAACAGAAAATAAACAAAACTGTAACTAACTTAAAAAATAATACATACATAGAGGAAGACTTAGCTAAACACCTTACTATTTATAATTCAGTAGCTCCTAGATATTATGGACTACCAAAAATCCACAAACCTACTTTGTCACTTAGGCCAATTATATCTTCAATCAACTCTCCAAATAGTAAACTTTCAAAATTTTTAGCAGGCATTCTTTCAAATGCCTACGATAAAAACAACGAGTATTACGTCAAAGATAGTTTTGGATTTGCTAACTTCATGAATAATAAAATTATTCCAAAGGATCATGTCATTGTCAGTCTGGATGTTATATCATTACTTACCAACATATCACTAGAATTAGTTAAAAGATCAGTACAGAAAAGATGGGATATAATACAACAGCACACAGACATACCGCAAGGTACGTTCATAGAATTATTGGAACTGGTTTTCAATACTACTTACTTCGTTTTTGAGGACCAGTTCTATAAACAAATCTTTGGTTGTCCAATGGGTGGAATAATATCCCCTATAATAGCACAATACGTAATGGATGACTTGTTAGAAAGTTGCATCCAAAAATTATCTTTTCCGCTCCCTTTTTTAAAGAAATATGTTGATGATATAATATGCACCGTCCCGAAAGATAAATGCCAAGAAATTTTAAATATCTTTAATTCGTATAACAACTGTATCCAATTTACTATAGAAACAGAAACGGAAAACAGCGTTCCTTTCTTAGATACGTTAGTAAAGAGGAAGGACGACAGAGTTATTTTAGATTGGTACAGAAAGGCAACCAGCTCTTGGCGGTACATACACTATAATTCTAATCATCCTCTTAAGATGAAAATAAATTTCATTTTAGAATTCAAAAGACGCATAAAAGCCATTTGTCACCCTTCCTTATATGACAAAAACATAAAGATATTTAAAGACATCCTGACAGATAATGGCTATCCTATCAAACTTACGAATAGATTGCTATCAGACAATGGAAATAGTTCCAGACGTACTAACTCTATTCCTCCTTTAAGGCCAGACTTGCCTTTTAGGACTTTACCGTATGTTGAAGAACTGATACCTAAACTCGCAAAGCTTTTTTCCATGGGAAAGTTAAAATTGCGAACAAATTCTTGGTGACCACGAACACTCTCTTCACTAAAACTAAAACTCCATTGCCACACATGTTAAAATCCGGAGTAGTATACCAAATACCCTGCGGGGATTGTGATCTGGTATATATAGGCCAAACAGCACGCACCCTACACTCAAGAATAATATCACATAAAAGTGACAATAAGAATATTAACAAGAAACAGTCATCGGCCCTAGCTATACATTGTCATTCCACAAAGCATAACATTGCATATGAAAAAACCAAAATTTTAGAAATGGAGTCTTACAATCAGAAACGCCTATTTTTAGAAATGTTTCATATTACAAAACAGACTAAAATTATGAACAAAAAATCAGATATATCTAACCTTAGTAATATATACACGTATCTCATTAATTACCAACTTAATTAATTTCTAATGTTACTCCTTATACTTCCCTTCATACACATAAATTTTAGACACGTGAAATTGACTCCGTTGACCTCTTGACTCGACCGACATACAACCTTGACATCACCGATGCATATATTCAATGTCGCGCTGTCCTTTATACAATATTGTTGTTGGTTTTTATTGTTTTTAACACTGTTTTATTTTAATTTGTGATTATTTTAAATTGTGACCATTGTCATTACACTTAAGAAACACAAAGATGCTACTTTCTGTATACAATCTCAATTGAATTGTGAGTATTTTGTGGGATTACTTTCTGTAATTGTGAGATATTTATTGGATTTTTTTTCTTCTTTTGTATGTAATTATCAACAGCCCTGATGAAGGTTTTAATTAAAGACCGAAAGCTTGGTTTTTAAAAAAGAGTCACGTTTTTAATTGCCCTTTGACTGCCTTACCCAAGAAACTATCCTGATACTACAATATACACAGTCACGAAAAAATTATTGACTATATATATATATATATATATATATATATATATATATATATAATATTTCTGATTTCTTTGTATTAGTTATCATGTACCTGATATTCACCAGTATGTAAACAGGTTTGCATATTTTAAAATTTCTGTTTTATTTTACTTTGTCTATAAAGCAAAGAATATGTTAATAACCAGAAAGTAAGTACTGCAGTGTAATAGATCAGGCCAATTCATTACATAACAATTACCTTAGTGGATAAAGAAGTAGATTATAGTAAACCACTGCAGAACCCACAACATACAGTATTTGCGACATTGTGTTTTATGTATGAGTGAAAAGGTCAATACGAAATCTATAGTAAATAGTCAGAGGCACAGCAATATGGATTTCTCCAGTGCACCATTATGGACGGTCGTGAAATTTTTCTGTACTAACTTATATGCCGCTTAATTATTGCATTTAAATGTTCGAACCTAAATAAATTATATTGTTCTGTAGTCGTAACAGTAAAAATTATCAGGAATATCTTGTCGTAAACAGAAATGTAAAGTCTTTCTTGTGTATCATACACATTCACATTTCACCTTCTACGGCTTATCAGTGTGTCGTTACTTATGATCGTGGTTTTCTTCTATACCAACTGTATAACAGTTAATTACTGAATGTAACAATTTTAAAGACATTTGCGTACAAGTACAGATTTATTATAGTTTTTCATGCACATGACGTTCTAGAAGATAAAGTGGTTTAATGCGTTAAAGAAAACATTTACTTATGTCAAAACCATCCTGGTATGTCCTAATTTAATTATTAATAAACCCAGGTCATGCTCGTATCTAAAAAATATTTATAATTCACAGAACATTATCCAGTAAATTTCCAACGGAAAGCAAAAGGTGAAACAGCTAAGATTCAGAACAGATTAATAACTTCTTGGATGTTAATAACAAGATAAACCACTCCAATGTTCTTTGACTTATGGGCTTAACAAAAGTTCGCGTGTTTTATCCCCAAGACAGCTCAAATCGTACTAAAAATACTTTCGTGATGCCAAATGAATTTCAACAGCAACTGGGGTTGAGCGACGAAAGACGTAGTAACACCACGGATAAGAACACGATTCATTTGTTTATGGTATCTCTCGCATACTGTTAGAGTAGGCACAATCCGCGCAAATACAAAGGCGTTCGTGGAATGGATTTTAAAAGCGTATAAAAATAGAAAGTGACATCAGGTCAAGCTACAATCTCGATATGTGTTATAAATTACTATCCAAATTAAATTAAAAGCATCGCTTGTTATCGCAAGCGCTGCGTGCTCGAATGCGCTTTTCAGGTGTCTTCTTGTTCAGTAGTAATTAGTTTTTGATGTCGCTTACTGGTGCTGTCGGGCGTTCATTATTTATTGTGCATTTTACTGAAAATTGTGGAAACCACTCAATGTGCTAACAACGTATATCTTATTACGCAAACACGCTTATTCAAATTGAATTCTTTAAAAAATAAAAACAAATTTTTGATAAATATAACATTAATTATAAAGTAAAAACTATACACACTGTTCAAATCTGCTACAATAATTAATAATAACAATAATGCCTTTATTGTGCAAGTTACAAAAATACAAAGTACTTAAAAAGTATGAAGTATATTATGGTTGAGAATGGTGAGAAAAAGAAGGGCAAACCAAAAAGCAGGAGAACTGCATAGTCTCAAGGCGAAGTTCAGTTGCATAAAAAATATGCCGCTACTTTTGCGTAATCGTGGCTGAACAAGCGCAGAGAAAAAAGGAAAAAAGGTGTTTTTTTGAAGTGTAAACTTCTTTAGGCGCGTTGCGCTGATTATAGGCACTGAACAAGACTGACTGCAACACTCGGATATGTAACCCTCGGATATGTGTAACGCTCGTTCGGGTAAAGTCGGCTAAGGGAACAAGATAAATAAATATATCATATATGTAGAGGTATTTAATTTCATTTAAATTGAAATTTAAATGAATAAATAAATTCATGTTCCAAAACAGATTCGATCACGTTACCATCAGACCAAGCGCGGGACCGTAAGCGAGTATTTATATAGTCTATTTATACATACACATACGTCCGAACCGACCAAACGAAATGGCCGCTCGCATAAATGTAATAATTGTGCGAATATGTTTTATTTAATACGTTACTGAATATTATACGCGTGTATTTTGTATTATTGAAAATTAACGTATGAAAGTGAAATTTTAAATACGGGAGTTTTGGGGGTCGCCGATCACGATTACAAAGTCAAAATGTCAAAAAAACAAAATGGCGGAGGATTTTTTTGAAAATTGACGTATGAATGTGAAATTTTAGATACAGGGGTTTTTAGGTCGCCGATCACAAGTCCAAAGTCAAAATGTCAAAAAAAAAAAAAATGGCGGACGAGTTTTTTGAAAATTGACGTATGGATGTGAAATTTTCGATACGGGAGTTTTGGGGGTCGCCGATCACGATTCCAAAGTCAAAATGTCAAAAAAAACAAAATGGCGGGCGAGTTTTTTGAAAATTGACGTATGGATGTGAAATTTTAGATACGGGGGTTTTGGGGGTCGCCGATCACAATTCCAAAGTCAAAATGTCAAAAAGAACAAAATGGCGGAAGATTTTTTTGAAAATTGACGTATGAATGTGAAATTTTAGATACGGAGGTGTCTTAGGTCGCCGATCACGAATCTAAAGTCAAAATGTCAAAAAAAGACAAAATAGCGGACGAGTTTTTTGAAAATTTACGTATGAATGTGAAATTTTAGATACGGGGATGGTTGAGGTTTACGTTTTATTTAATACGTTACTGAATATTATACACGTGTGTACATGTGTAAATGTAATAAATGTGCGAATACGTTTTATTTAATACGTTACTGAATATTATACGCGTGTATTTCGTATTATTAACCTCGCCTTGATGAAGTTTTCACTTCTGCCGTGTGGTTTTAAGCACACTCATTCTTCTTGTTTTCTCAGTACAAGAAACCCATACCCCACCCACTAAGTACTTAAACTAACAAATTAAACTTAATTCTGTGTGAGTACTTTGATTAAATTTATTGCTTTGACATACATAATTTAGAGCGGTATGGATGGTAACTAATGATACATAAAATTATTACAAAGCCATAACTTTCTAGAAATAATTAGCATTAGTAATCACATGGTTCACAGAAATTGATCCAGAGAGACCGCAACGCGCGGCAACGCAATCCCTAAGATACGAAAAGTTAAGATTTTATTTTTTTCTTAAAGTGGGTATTTTAATATATTCCGAATGTGAATGATCTTTCAAACAGCGCAAGTCTGTGAGGCGGCGGAGATATCAACCAGCGAAAGCGCGTAGTCAGATTGTTCACGTTCGTTCTAAATCGAATTTTATAATACAAGTACGGCGGGCATCTACTCGTTAAAATTTTATGATAAGGATTTAAAGTTAGTAATTTTCTTCTATTATGTACGTTAAACGTACCCGTATCAATCACTTTGTGCGACACATTATCAAGCTTCCTGATACCGTTGATGTATCTCAGACAAGCATTCTGAGCTTCCTGTATTCGCAGACTCGTGGCATTGTCAATGCAGGCATGATATACCTCCGAAAAGTGAATGCACACGGGACAGTACACAAGTAATTTTTTTATGCTTTTATTTAATATTGACCTGTACGGATAGAGCTTTTTCAAATGATATATGCCGACTCTATGCAATTAATTATATGATCACGAAAACAAAAAGTCATAGTCAAGCTCAAATTCCTAGCGCTATTAAAAATAGGAATCTCCACACCACCAATGTGAACATCTAATAATGATGATGGGTTCAATGTATAATATATATATACTAACAATTTTCTTATTACCAAAAACCAACGCCTACGATTTAGACGGATTAATATTCAGTGAATAGAGTTTCAATAAACTTGCCTACAACGTCATCAGAATTAGCGCATTTATTTTCATAATTAAGATCAATATATTAAATTATTATAAAATTATAAAATAAACTTGTAGCTAAATGTAAATAATGACGAGATATTGTTATTATTTAATAGTCTAGAGGACTCAGGACAAAGCCCTACGGTACACCACGCTGCAAAGCCAGTGGCCCACTAATAATAACAATATTATTGCTTAATGTAGTTACTACAAGTAAAAATATGTTTAAATAATATGAAATTTCAATAAACTAGGCTACAACGTTATCAGAAAGCACGTTTGTTTTCATAATCAAAATAAATATATTAAATTATTATAAAATTATTAAATAGGCTTATAGATAGATGAAAATAATGTCAAGATATTGTTATTTCTTTATTTTCTATGGTAGAAACAGCAATAAATTTCTATTTTTTACCATAAGTCATGGAGGTAGTCCTATTAATAATAATAACAATAATAATAATAATATTAAAACAGTAATATTTTTCAAGGGCTGTAGATTAATAAATTATATAACAACTGTTAGTAATAGTTTTACAATTATACGAATATTTAATTTAATTTGATACATAAACGTCATAATATTTATCCGAAACAAAATAAGTATGTACAAAGAGGGAAATTTATGTCCATATACAACACACTATAAAAGTATTCTTCATAAAAATTCTAATTAAGTTGTAAATTAATTACTTAAAAAGCTAAAATTTGGTATTAATTTCTGTTACTCCGGGACAATACATGTATATAACCCTTATATTTTCAGACAAAGATCACATGGACTTCTCCAAAAATTTCACAAGACTAACTAATCCAGAAGATATTTAAATATAAAGGTCTTTTAGATTAATAAATGCTGATTCAATTAAACAATCCTGCGCAGATTAAAATATATCATTGACATATCTCAAAGTCGCTCTCAATAACGAGACGTTGATATACAGGGTGTAACAAAATAAGTGTAAAACATTTCAGGGGGTGATTCCTTAGCGAAAAAGAGATAGGGTCTTTCATATAAAATAACTTCAATGGAGCATCCCTTGTTAAGATACAGCCCCATAAAGGGGGTACATAAAATTTGTTTTACAATTTTTCTCACAAACACTAAAAATGTAATTTATTTCCAATGTAACTTTTTGTCTGATTATTTGTTTACCATTTAAAAATCTATTTCCAATACCTTGTTTCATTCAAAACAAAAAATGTCTCTTGAATTTTTTGCCCAAAAGTAATCAGTTCGCAGCAAAAAATTATTTTACGAACAACTACAGAGATACATCGTCATAAATGCGAACTGGATTAGTATTGTTATTTTGTAGTTACTACCTGCATCAAAATACATATGACTAAAGATGAATAAACAAAACTAATTTATTAATAACAAAACATAAAACATGTAGAAATCATAGTAAATGTTCAATATGTCCACCTTCAGTCATTACACATGCGTCTAGACGTCGGCGCATTGAGCCACGTATTCGCTCAAATATTCCTGGATTCTCTCTAATTACCCTGCAGGCATCGATGATGCGGTTTCTTAAGTCCTCTACATCGCGAACAGTGATACCACTACTAGCGGCCTACTAAATAAATTAGTTTTACATTTTCGTTTTATGACTATGTATCTCTGTAGTTGTTCGTAAAATATTTTTTTGCTGCGAACTGATTACTTTTGGGCAAAAAATTCAAGAGACATTTTTTGTTCCGAATGAAACAAGGTATTGGAAATAGATTTTTAAATGGTAAACAAATAATCAGACAAAAAGTTACATTGGAAATAAATTACATTTTTAGTGTTTGTGAGAAAAATTGTAAAACAAATTTTATGTACCCCCTTTATGGGGCTGTATCTTAACAAGGGATGCTCCATTGAAGTTTTTTTATATGAAAGACCCTATCTCTTTTTCGCTAAGGAATCACCCCCTGAAATGTTTTACACTTATTTTGTTACACCCTGTATATGTAAATCGATAGCAGGTCAATTTAATTCATAAAATAAACTTAAAATGAAGCACAAAATCATTTATGCTATGTTATTATACGTACTTTAGATTGATATATATTTCATCGAAAAGTTACTCCAATAAATAATTCATATGTTTAAAATAAAATTATACTCAAAAACATTAAATTAATGCCCTTCCGAGTCTCTTTGGTCCGCGATGAAAATTCCCTTCCATATTTCCTACACGCGCAACCATTTTCATAAACAGCTCTCGCATTAATAAATATAACAAAATGGATGTCGTGTCCATTACATTTTATGCTTTCCTAACGTCGATATTTATATTACAATGTTATGATAACATGTAATGTACAGTGTTTTCACAAATGATATACAATAAAGTAACGCACAGTTCCAAAATTATTTTTCTACAACTTTCGTATGTAATTAATTTAGATACGGAGATAATAGCAGTTTATTATAGGATTCTAGGAGCATTTTTAAAAATACCTATCTTATCTCAAAATAAGAAAGAATGATTCAAAAATCGCCCCAAAATAAAGCACATTTTTGAGGGCTTCGATTGGTTCTTAAGTAGACAAATTTAATATAGCAATGTAAGTATGTGATATATGCCATATTATATAACATAACCAGGGGTCAAGCTATGAACATTATTTTTTCATTTTTGTTTTGGTTTATTATATTTTACTGTGTTATTAAAAACAATCTTTCATGATTAAGTACGTCACGATCATTAGAGAGCAGACAAGTTCAAGTAAATCGTTAAATTCACCACCCAAACAGCATCAACAATTGGTACACTTAAGATAAAAAAAACAGTTTTAAATATGTTCAAAATGTAAACTCTATAAACTCAAAAGTAAGAACAATAGTAATTGTAATGAATATCTACAAAACAAGTAAATTATAAGTATTATTTCAATTACAATATATTATAAACATTTATTTATTGGAGGGTTGGCAAAATTTATCTGTACTTTAAAATTTCATAAAGAAAGTGTGGGCAGGCATGTGAAACTACTAGAATTTTATGAATATATCACAAATACTGTTAATAACTTAACATATTTTATTTTATTTTTTATATTATTATTGTTTCTTGCTCTATATATGAATGTTTTTCTTTATTTTGATGTGTTATTGTATTTTTGTAATGTATGTTTCATGTTTTAACCTTTAATTATATTGTCACTTAATGTATTTTTTACTTACAAATATTGTGAGCATACTGATGCGGAGCGGCTTTCGGGCGTATACAGTCACATTGGCCGAGTTTATTGTCTGCCGGCCGGGTTACACGACTATACACCGAAGGCGATGCAAGACCTCCTATGTATACGTACGGACGGCAGTGTCTGGCATGCGCGTATATATAGGGACCAAATAGCTTCTCGAACGACTCACATGTATATATGCTGTAATCTTATGTTCGATGCAAGAGCGGCCCCGAAATCTCGACGCACACCGAAATAAATAAATGTGTACTTGAACTGAAATTGAGATTTATTTTACGGTACTTTCAAAATAGGAAGTTTCCTTAGAAAATACCATGTGATATATGCTGTGCAATTTCTTTTTTAAACACGAATTTCTTCAATGGTATAAAAACAGCTGACTACCATGACGAAATGAATTTAATTCAATTTAATTTTGTTCGACTAATAGTTTTAACAAATTCTACACAAATTACCAGATAATTCGGTAATAATCATGGACAATGCATCATATCATTCACAATAAGTGGAACGGCTACCTACTTAGAAAAAAGGATATGACATTCATTAATGGACGATATCGTAGTTATTTGTCATTTTTGTTGGAAAGAATTAGGTATGTAACTTATTATTTTCCACTGGATTATACTACTTTCTGTAGATAATTTTGTATATTTGTAACACTGAAATTGTATTTTTGATATATTTCCATAACAAATTTTAATCCAAAGAGTCACTCTTGTACAACTATTTTATTAAAATACATTTCTTTACTACATTTTGAGCTGTGTTCGCGGTTTTGACGAAATACTTGGATCCTTCTTATTCTGAGACAGGGTATAATAATAATAATATGGATAGTTTATTTAGAGAAGAACAGTTTCAGTGCTATCAATAAGTTATCTATAGTAGCTGCATTAGTATCTATAAACATAATTATGCTGCAAAAAACATTATTTTATTCAACAAAGATAAAAGAGAAAAAAAGTTCAATTGAAAATGAAAATCATAGAATTATAAAAAGCCCGTAAATTCAGAAAATAATTTAATAACTCTATCATCATAAAACCCACCTCTCCTTACGAAGAAAATGTGCTAAACTCGAGTGTTTGTCTTATGGCTTTTACAATATTTTTTGACTTAATATTTGCAAAAAATAGAAAACAAAATGTCGTAAGAAAAATATAAGATCAATTATGAGTTTTAATACACACTAGTTGCCAAAATTAAATTGTGTATATACATGCCTTTAAAATTAATACATTATTTTCACTCATGTATATTTTTATACATATTAAACTCAAAAGTTATTTCCTTACTTAATGAACACAAGATGTCGCTTGTGTTTAGTATTTTTTGCAGCTGACGACTGGGCGCTATTGGGGCGTAAATGCATCTGCCCCTACTTAGGGTATAATGGAAAAATAATATGATTTTTTTTTCTAATTTAAGCAAACTTTTCGATTCAAATAATTCTTACAAAAGTCAACTGTCAAATATAAATCAGTGCTACCAAGCGACTACGTCACGTTATCAAAATTTCCCTTAATGAATATTTTTAACAATTTTTCTATAAATAAATAAAATAAATACAATCCGAAACAGAGAAAATAGTGTAAAATACTCGTAACAGAAGGCCATTCCAGCATTCTTTCCTTCAGCCGCTGCGCGCTCGTGTCCGAATTTGGAAATCATGCTGGCATGAAAGGCCTTCTATTACTTGTATTTTAATATACTATACCTTATTAATACCGCTTTTTTTCTTCAAAATTTGGTAATTTTGCAAAAGTTTGTTAATTTAATTTTTTTTTTAATTTTTCCTATTAATGTTATTTTTTTTATATATGAATATATATAGTTTCTATTGGCGCCTCGCTTTAAGGTTGCATTGTCGACGTGGCAATATTCAAAATAACTTCCTTATTAATCTAATGAATGACTATCATTGTATTAAATGTTTTTGTATATAATTTTTATCTTATGCAGTAAATAATCACTTATTTGTATGCTCTATTTTTTATGGAGAAGTTACACACATTTGATTCGGTCAATAATAACAATAATAGCAAATAATTTTGCAGGTAATTACTATATAAACACATTTTTCTTTAGATCTAGACTTAGAATAATGTAAACAAAATTCATATCTAATAATAGAGTTACCCCAACCCCGGTAAATGTCATTAATACATTGCTACCATATTTCGACATGAGGTCAAACTTTATCTATGGGTAAATATCATACATTAATATCTAATAATTTTTTTTATATTCAGGCAATCCGACTCGTCTATTTTCGTAAGCTGATTTTTAATATATTGTAGTCACAAAATAAAAATATGCAGGGCTTATACTACTAAAATAGTTCTCTTTGGTCTTTATATTTTTATATACAGGGTGAGTCATTAGTAGCCGCTTCTTCGATTGCTCTTTTGTGTTTCAAATAAAAGAAAAAACAATTAATGAAAGATTCATGATTGCTTGGGGCGCATATTCTAAAAATAATTTAAGCTCTGACGCACTTCCGGTTTCACTGGAAATGCATGGAACTTAATTTTTTAAACGACTCACATTATATATTTTTGGAATTTCTAGTACTGCCTTAAATTGTCTATTTAACTGTTTTTTCTTTTTCAAAATTCAGCTAATAGTTTTTGAGTTTTTCTTTTTTTTAGAAATTATTGACGAAAGCACGTGTTCAGAAAAAAATTATTTTCACATTGTTTTTAAAAGTAAAAACATTCACTTTAGTGGTGCTTATAGCCAAGAAAATTCTGCATCATTCGGTACAAGTTGCACTCGATAATACCTCAAAAAACTTGTTTTTTTCAAAGAATACTTCCTGAAATTTTCACATACCAAAAACTTATTTTTTTTTAATGGAACACCCGGTATTTTATTGTGGCATTTTGTTCCTTCTTTATTCTCTTTCGTTTTTGTTAACAAGCACCGCCAAAGTTAATGTCTTTTCTTTTTAAAACAATGTGAAAATGATTTTTTTCTGAACACATGTTTTGGTAAAATATTTCCAAAAAAAATTAATAACTAAAAAACTATTGGCTCAATTTTGAAAAAGAAAAAACAGTTGAATAGACAATTTAAAGCAGCACTAGAAAATCCAGAAATAAATAAGGTGAACCATTAAAAAAAAATAAGTTCAGTGCATTTCCGGTGAAACAGGAAGTGTGTCAGAGCTTAAAGTATTTTTGCAATATGCGTCAACCATGAATCCTTCACCAATTGTTTTTCTTTTATTTAAAACAAAAAGAGCAATCGAAGAAGCGACTACTAATGACTAACCCTGTATAAACCAATAAAGAAGTTATTACTATTATTATCAATTGTTTATGCAAATACTACATAGTTTGATCAACATGATCAGCTTGACAGTTGAAAACAATACCAAAGTCACAAAAAGTCAGATGAGTAATTACAATGTTTTCAAAGGATAAACTGATCAAAAATAAACTTCAATTACACATCTCTCGTATAATAATATAATTATAGCGATAAAAAACGAAAGGTTGCAATTTTGTGTTTATATGTAATCAACACATGAAGCTACTAGTTGTATCATTATGACTTTACTTAAGTTAAGTGAACAAGCTTCACTGAATGCTGCTTAAAGCAAGAACTCTGTAATGCCGTAAATTACTGTCGAAATACGGAAGCTCAGTTTGACAAATTATTATCTTATTAGAGATTGCTTGTTCGATGTATTACACTAATTTATTTACAAATGCGTCATTTATATTTCCTGTTTCCAAGATATCTTCCTGGATAATAAACACGCATCAGGATTATGTCCTACAGTAAGATTAATTAAAATCTAGCTCCTTAATTATACATGCCGTAATCTCTTTATGCCTGAGCAAAACATGTACTTTGCCGGAGCTTTATATACGTAAATTCATTGCGTACACTAGTTTTGTAGACGCGGTTTAAATTCAAAGACTAAAAATCACTCAGGCCTAACTACCTAACTCTACACATAAATATCTTTACCTTGGCCTCTTCGTGGGTGTTAAATAATAGCCCACGGGTCTTTGCCAGTTTGTTTTGCAAACGTAGAGAATTACATTAACGAATTTCAGTGCTACAGAAGGGGCAACGAATCTGATCCCTTTTCGAATAATGCCTTCTGGACTGGCGGCTTCCTTTTAACAGGTGTATTTATAACTACGTCCTCGTAGAGGATGATGCTGTTGACTTTTCTCTGTATTTACTTTTAATTTTTAACTTAACACATCGTGCTTTTCGGTCCAGTTATGTTAATGGTCGAATTAATTCGTAATGCTCAAACATTGCTAAATTATGGCTTAAATTAATTATTTTTGAAGGAATTACTGAATCGGCTAATATACTGAATTATTATTCATACGATAAAACGAGAAGAAAAAAGATAATAATAATATTATATTTATCCAAAAATTGCTAGACTACGTACAAATATATACAAGTTCCTTACTATTGAATTGTAATTGTTTTAACAGGAAACCAAACTAAAATGAAATTAAGTACATGCCTTCGAATTGCATTACATTGATTTATAAAATTTAAATTTTTATTTGAATTTTAAAATAAATTTAAAAGACTACTAAGTAATATTTAAAGTCACATTTAAATGATTTAAATTTTCTTTTTTTGAATTGAATTTGAAATTAAGTCAAGAAAAACTTATGAATTAATTATATGTCTTTTCACTAATATTATGTATTATAATATTCATCACCTGATGAAGCCCTAGTAGGGTGAAACAATTGTAGTGAATTGAATAAAACTGTTTTGAACTCAATTTGAATTTATTTCAATTTTTACTTGTACATACATTTGACTTTGATAATACATCTATCTTACAGAAAGAGCATAACACCAGGGCAAGGGGCATACTGGAGATGATCGGGATTAAAAAATGCCATAATTTCATTAATGATAGGAGTGAAATAGAAAATCTATCTAAAATATATTTCCAATTACTACAATAGATGCTTTAAGATATTTAAAGTCTTCGAACATTCGTAATAATATACAAACAGTTTTAAAGTATAAGAAAAAATATACAAAAAATAAAAAGAAAAGAAAAAGTTGTTTCGATACCGCCTGTACCTCACACGTTTATTCCAACTTAAACAGCATTCAGTGCAGATAGTCTTTTCATTTCTAAAAATTTGTAAATCAACAATAAAAATGAGAATAAATAAAATCTTTAATATAATGAAAACTATTGTTGCTTAGTGATAAGTGAACGTTATGGGGAAAAAACATAGGGAAAAAACACCACCAACAAGGTTTTATAACCGAATAATATTCCCGCAATTATAAGGTTAGTTAGTAAAAACTACAGAAAATTTTAAACAGTAATACCTCTTTTGCTGTGCAACTTTTACTAAGATATGTTGATGTTAATGGCCGCCTCTTAAGAGAAGCAGTTTTTTGGGAATATCTATCAACTTAACATGTAAATTACTCTATGTACATTTTTAAAAACTACCAAAGCTTTGCGTTTGGTTGAAGGAACCATCCAATAAATTATCATTTCAATTTCTCTGGTCGCAAAGAGAAACATTTCAAATTATGCTGAAAAGGTAAATTATACTAAAGTTGAAACAATCTTGACATTTTTCTTATACAGACAGTACCTACATTAATATAATAAAGTTGTATGAAGCACACACAAATTTATTAATTTTATATCTAAACGGCGACTCCACCATTTTTGATACTACGATGAAGTAGCGAACTTTTTTTGATACCAGTTATTGCTGTCGCATTCTTACTTAGTTTCTTATGTGTCAAAGTCATTTTAATTTCCTATTTTAAAATAAGTGTTATTTTTTTATTTAAAAGTTGGTATCTTTTAATTGACACTAATAATATTAATTAGCGAAATTATATTATAAAAATTTGGGCGGCGATATATTTCCAACATACATCTCAAGTTTGTCGAACGTACGTTCTGCCATCCGAACTACAACGACGCGAAGAATATTAAATCTTATTAGATTACGCTAACAGATTACAAATATGATTTGCGTATAGTGATGCGCTATATCACAAAATAAAGCAAATTTCTCAGTCGGAAAGTATTATTTCAAAATTATAAATTTCCAGTTGACACTGATAACATTAATTAGGAAAGGCATTTTATGATTTGTTTCAACTTGCAGTTTGTGTGTATTTGTATGTACATTTATTCCCCTGTTAAAATTTTATAAGTTAATTTACTTTGACTATCGGCTCTTTTTTAGATTCACATACCATAACTTCTGCTTTCAAGATCACATTTATTTTTGTATTAATGTTTGACTTTTAAACTTCAAAAGATGACAACCATCCGCTCACTAAATGCAACTTTGAAACTAATTTTAAAACGAAACAAGTTACTTGCTGGATGATGTACGTATTTCCTAAAGTTATACAGTATAAAAGTTTATTTTAACTAGGTGTATTTCGTTCCATTTATACTTCAAAAAGAACCAATAATTCATTTTTTATCATCTTGACATTTTTCACGCCGCCGCTTTATTCATGTCATCTTTTAATCAAACTTTTATAGATAAAAATAACTTCGTAGAAAGTAAGTAACTCAAATGAAATAAAAGCTTTTCTTCGTTCGCTTTTGAATTACCTTATATATAGATGTTATCCACAGCCGCCTATAAGAGTATTTTCACCATTAACTCTTAATACTTTCGCAGTTATCATCAACGTTAAAACGTCATAACCGTAAACATGATGTTGTCATTGAAGTCAAAACGTCGTACTACATTTAAAATGGATATTCATATATCTTTTGGAAATTTATTCTATAGGGCAAAGTAATGTGCAAATAATATACCACCTTTTCGGAAATATTTGAAGCTATAAAAATACTGATTTGCTTATAAACTTTATGTATTAAACTTCAAATTCACACAAAACTCAACAATTCTTTTTTTTAAAATGATCTTTTGTCAAAGTCTTTTTATAAGGATAAAATGAAATGTTGAGTTGATATATACACTGTGCCTAATTGCTTTAATTTTCCTAAACCTTGTTCATAATTGTAGAATATCTTCGTGGCTGTAAAAAGTTTAGTGTTGATGGAACAGGAACTCCTGCGTTGGTAGCCAATTGAAACTAATACCCACGAGTTCCTAGTCCATCAACACTAACCTTGTTCATAATATTAGAAACGTTTTCGGCACATACTTATAAAAAGCAACAATAATGTCTGGAAGGCTAATATAAACAGAAAGCCGAAAGATTACGTAGTAGCTTATAGTACATATTGCTGTGACTCTTGGAATTTGAGATTTATATAAAAATAATTTAAATTATTCAATCAATAAGTAAGTAAGAATCAAGCATGCATCCTAGTGCTAGGCCTTATGCTAGACTAAGACTCAACAAATTTTCTGCTAAATAGTAGGTTAGGCAATTTTACATTTAACTAGCTCAGTTTAGAATGACTAAAGAAAAAGTTCTCTCTGGGGCAGAAAATATAAATAAATTCTCCAATCAATTTGAATGCTCTTTAATTATCACCAGGTCAGGTAAAGAAAATAAAATACAAAATAAATCTTATCATCTAATTTATTAAAAGAAAGTATTAAAGAAAGAGAAATTTTAAATTACACAAATATATATTTACAAAATTTTAATATTTCAAAAATATCATATAAAATCACACATATCATGATCAAATAGTCAAAATAATAAAGAAATTATAATTAATGAAAGCATAACATCGAGAAAAAAAATTATATTTTAAAAACAAACGTGATTATCATGATTTATATTCGTCAAAGATACATGTAAACAATCAACATCTTTAATAAAATAAAATTTATTGCATATTGTGAATTGTACTGGAATATGAATAACCAAAAATCACGCGATTTATTATTTACAAAAAGTATAAACATTAAGGGAATGGCTTTGCCCTAATTAATCCTGCCTGGCGCCTTTGCTCGCTCCCAAGACAGTACCATCAGAAAGCAAATTCACACTGGTAGGTACCCCAAAGTTCCACCCTACGAGTATGCTTTTCAACTCGTTGAACACAACCCGAACATACACTACTTGTGCTCACCCCTTAAAGCATATATATAAATTTTAAATTTAATAAAATAATAAAAAAAAATGTTTTTGTGCATTTAATTAATTAACTCAGCCCTGATTAGTTCTGCCTGGCGCCTTTTCTCGCTCCCAACACAGTACCACCAAGACCAATTCGTGTTTTAAGGATTCACCAGGACTCCATGCTATGAATTAAACAGCTACTTAATTCATGGCATACATCCCTGATCTATTACACGTTAATATCAAACACACAAGCACTATAAAATATACTTGATATACATATAAAAAAATATATATAATAAAATAAAACTTTACCTCACTCTGATATTCCAATACAAAACACCACTCAAGAAAAATGTGTACAACACTATACACACATTTATAACAAACATTATTAAATCACCTTAATTCTACGTACATAGCTTCAAATTCATCCATCATATATAAATATATCAAAGAAAATCTTGATCACCGTACAATTATTCTATATATACAAAAAATAAAATTATTAAGCACAAATCTTCTAATCTGGTAAATAAAATAGTAATGAAAAATCTTTATAAAAAAAAAATTATTATGCTATTCAACTTGATCATTACAGTCACTAAAATGCTTTATCATAATGCATGGTGTAATAACCCTACATATAAAACAAAACATCCTAGAAAATAAAAAAAAAATTCAAAGTTTCAATTCAATAAAACTGTTCCTAACATAAATAATTATTTCCAAAATAATTAAAAGTTTCAATGTAAATTAAACTCCAAATAAAAAAAAAACGATATCTAATTCATAAAATTATTCCAAGTTCCACTTCGGTTAGAAAATTCTATCAGTACAGTAAAATTATTACGGAAAATATTACAAGTTCAAATTCTTTGTTGAAAATTTTATAAGTATCGACAAATCTCTTTGAAAATTATTCTATGTTCAAATTCATGAATAAACTTCTAAAGAAGAAGAGGTTTCCACCTACTTCAGACTCTTCCGATTAGCGGTTTACACCTGCTGGGAAGTGCCGTGCTTTCCTATCCGTCTACCCTTATATGCATATTTTTCTTTACAAAAACGTACGGTTATCTTCGGCAGATACGATTCCACCTCCAGAAATACATAGCTGCAGTGCTGCACCACTCAGGAAAGCAGCGTATTAACAATCTTTCAAAAAGGTAAACAAACATGTAAATATCAACTTGTTTACATATTCATGACTCATCCAATGCATCTAGCGAAAAATATTGTTTTCGCCGAGCCACACTATCGATCTCTCCCGGTAAGAGTATTCTTCGTGCGGGAAACACTTTCTTGTTATACTTCACGTAACATTTTATGCTTATTCTAATATTATAGTTTTTATAAAAATTATACTATATATACTATATACATTCTCATATTATTTAACGTAAATAAAAATTAAATTTTGGCAAAATATTGACATAATGGATATTTATATACACATCATGATAAAAATAAATAAAATAACAATTAATTAAATTAAATCTTGAAGTGATCTTGATTATGCTTATTTATAATCTACCACCAAACTCAAGGTCACTGCAATATGTTTTAAGATGGTATCGCTTCCGTGGCAATTTACTAACTAACGGAGATGTAATAATGTTATTTTAGAAGTTGGTGTGTTTATAATTTCTATGATGTACTTATTTCCACTTAAATTTAAACATATCTATCTAGATTCCACACTCTGATAATATGAAAACCGTTTATATTACAGGTGTTTCGTTTCATCAGTGTGACACAACTAAAATAAATATATATATTAGAACAATATTATAGTAATTATTGGCTTCACCGTACTGATGTTGATCAGCGAGTCTAAAAAACGTGTCTGCGGTTGCTCTACCGCGGAATTTGCCCAAAAATCCTTTTTACTCTCCGTATATATTAGTAAACAACACGTTTGAACTCTACTCTAATATGAATGGATGCGTAATCATACAACTAACAATGCAATTTATAATCAAATATAATCGGATCATATAGACCATTTCAAATTAATACGATTTTCAATTAGAATAGACTTACTGATATACATATTGACGAATATTGAGCCGTGATGCAAAACTCGAGTTATAATCCAATTATTTTCATATCATTCGAGTAACGAGTTTGAATTTTTACGTCACTCATACATATTTACTACATACGTATTTGCCCAATTCTTTCTAAATAAAAAAAAAGCTATTCCTGTGCCGTGTTACAAACTTTACCAACAAAATACATTAATTCTGCTGTCTTATTATTATTACAATTTATTTAGTGGTCAACTCCTGGAATCAATTGCCATCTTTCCCCCATATAAACGATTAAAAAAATCGATATCATATTTCAGGAATATTAATTTACGTCGACAAAAGAATTAGAAAGTGAAGAGGAATTATTATCAAAACATTTTTTTATTTTCTGGTGTTAAAACGTAATCAACAATGAATGCGAAAGTGGAACACAGGGGGAGAATCTTACTGATAAATGATTACACTCCAAAAGAACAAAGTTTTAATTCTTGTAAGAAAAATATATCCGGAGTTTTAAAAATGGGGAAACAAGGAGCGGATAATTTAATTATTTTTTAACTTGATTAAAAGGGAATGAGCAGATCCTGTTATTTCAATTAAAAATTAATGAATGAGAAATTAATTTGAATGAAAGTTAAACATAATCGATACAGGAACATTTTAAATAGTAAATAATTGATTAAATCTAAGTTTAGAATATATTGATTTAATTTTATCTAATTTTAAGTTCAATGACATTTTGAATTGAATATTCAAGTTTGAGTGAAATCGAAATATTTATAATATATGGTTTATTACATAGGCTAAAATTGTATTTTTACTCTTCCTGTATTCTGTATTTTATTATATTTATATTAAACATCTTCAAAATATATCTTTCTACTGCATTCAGACACATTATGTGTCTCAATTTATGACATATTATTTTCCTAACCATTAATAGGTAGTGATACAGATTAAGGTTATTATGCAGCAATATAAAAAGGCTTTGTTTGTTGCAATCTCTGAAAAGCGGTGCAATATACCAACTTCAGAAACTTTCTTCCTTTGACGAAATAATAACATTGTCAAAATATATTTAAATTATAACAAGAAAAATATTAGACACTTCTTTTAGACTCGTTGGTCATTATCAGTACGGTGTAGGGACAGAACCGGGTGGAATATTCATAGATAGAAGCACAGAACTCCTTGTAGTTTTCATCAGATCATTGAATTTGAGATGCACAATATGAAGCATGTAATATCAACGTGCATACTATTCGACTTGAATATAAGACCAGATAAGAAAATGTTCTGACATAAATTATACATACGAGGGATAAGCTACGATTATTGAGAATTGAAAAATCTAGTGACCCGTGCAAAAAAAAATTGTTTATTAAATAGTGCATTATTTTATCTGTCAATTGCAGTTTAGTTTTTGACATTTGGTTGAATAGTGTCTGAGAAATAGTCCATAGAATAAGCTTCTGTTATCGGAAAAATGGAATTATCACGAGAGAACTTTCGGATAATGATTTAGTATGATTTCAAGGAAGTCTTGAGCGCATATGAGTGTGACGAAAGTTTAATAAAATCGGCATTTGGGGATGTCGCACCATCATTGGCTACTGTTTATAGATGGTATAAAGAATTTGAGCGAGATTGCAAGTCGATGGTACACAAAAAAGGAGCTGGCCCTCCTTTAACTGCTATTAACCCCGAAAATATTGCTGCGGTGAAGAAGATGGTGGAAGAGGACAACCGCATTACCTATGCAATGATAGAGTCCAATCTGAAGATTGGATCCTTAGAACATTTACATTTGAAAAAGGTTGTATCTCGGTTTGTACCTCATCATCTGATAGATTTACAAAAAAACAGAACGTGTTAGAATTTGCTAACAAACTTTAGATATGTTGAATGCTGGACGCCATCAAATTATTTCTAAAATTGTAACTGGCGATGAAATGTATATACCGGATTTGGCGATGTGTGACTTCTGGCTATTTTTTGAGCTCAAAAACATTTGAGAGGGAAAATGTTCCAATCAGGAGAAGAGATTGACATCACCGTTAAGTATTTTTTTGATAGTATCCCTAAAGACAGCTGGTTGAACGCTTTTAAACTTGGAAGGAGGGAATGGTTAAGTGCATTATTGTAAATGGCAATCACTTTGAATATATTTAAAATAGAAATTCTAAAAACTTGTATCAATCTTTCTATTCTCAATAATTGTAATAATTGTCTCTCGTATATTCAAAATAAAGTAAAGACAAAATTATCAGTGACCGCGATTTATGACCATAAACATGTGTTTTAGACCTGTTTATTATATATACATATAGTTTAATCAAGAAATAAGTTGAAATGTTCCTAGAAATAGACACAAAAAACACAAGAGTATCAGGAAGGCAGACCTTGGATTTGAGAAAATTATACGGAAAGCTTGACATTCATATGACTCTAAACGTAATTATTTAGATAGACATATTAAAAACGTAAAACTTGTTTGAATATATTCAATATTATAGTCATTATAATTTAACATTCATAAAGGAAATGTACAACCTTAATAAATACCTTTTCTATTTCAGTTCTATAAAGTTATCTTCCTCAAGCTTGTTTCGGTTATAAAATATCTTACTATAGTCAAGATTTTTTATCGGACAATACGTAGTATTTTAATATTCAAAGAGTGAGAACGTATTTTTATCGACTCTGCATATAGTGCAGTGCCGAAAAGAAAAATATTGTTATTTATTATTCAAACAAACATGAAATTGTGCAGAACAAAGCGTATTGATTCACAAAATTTTAAACTTTATTTGAAACACCGAAAATAGGGCAGAAAGGACGACATTATATAGCGATCTATTAAAAAAGGAAAATGGTGTGTTAATTTTTAAACCTTAAAAAGATGATCAAAAATCACACAAAACAAAAAAGATATTAAAAATAAACTGGTTCCAACTAAATTAGCCCTAGGAATTGAAACAATAAAAACTGTTGGAAAAGATGTAAACGCTATTAACTGTAGTGATGGTAATTCTCAGAAAAAATTAAGAGAAAGAGGCAAAAATAACATTGGAAATACGTATGTAGTTTCTGATTGGAAATTAATAAATCCAAAAGTAATAATTACTGGTGTTGAAGAAGTTGTTATTGATGAAAACAATAAAAAAGTCGTAGACGCGATTGTTAAGGAAGATGACTTAATATATGTAGACAAGGACGTCTCGGCTAGAATAAAATTAGAAAAAGAATACTTAGACAAGCAAAAAAGAAACTATGGAAATATTGTATTGCCTGTTCAACCGGAGGTGTATTCTAACATCATAGACGGGACACAAAGAAATGTAGGATGGAAAAATTTAATGTTTTTGTTAAAGAAAATAAAAATGCCGAAACATGTGATAATTGTGCTGGTAGTCATTTGATAAAAAATGTGATAGCTTAATTGTATATAGGTGCATAAATTGTGTAAGA
This sequence comes from Amphimallon solstitiale, assembly GCA_963170755.1. Classification (NCBI taxonomy): domain Eukaryota; kingdom Metazoa; phylum Arthropoda; class Insecta; order Coleoptera; family Scarabaeidae; genus Amphimallon; species Amphimallon solstitiale. Next base: position 351,278 of record OY720682.1, on the reverse strand, counting down.
AGAAATGATAAATTTAAAGTGAATATTGATACTAATCATACAGCGTTTGATAGAAATTGTATAAACTACAAACGAATAGTAAATAAACAAAAATCCAAATCTAAGTATATGTAGCAATTAGATAGCATGTAGTGTTGATTCACTTAGTGATGATTAAAATGTAGTTTTACTTTCTTATACGTAGTATAAGGAAGTATTGTGATGATGAAAATTTTCGACCTCGAGATTTTTGCAGATGTCCACGCTTTGAAGTCCCCTGATACCGAAAAAGTAGTTTTTAAAAAATGTCTGTGTGTCTGTCTGTCTGTCTGAGCGGTCAAACCGCTATAGCTATCAATTCCAAATTTTGTATTTACGTGTATAATCTCCTTCTTGAGATCTGATTAGTTTTTCAGTTAAATCGGTAGACCAGAAGTAGCAGTTTACTTCAGTGAAAAAATGGAATTTTACCAATATTTCGTCAACTACTAAGTTTAAACAAATTTATAAAGAATTCATATGTACTTAAAATTAAGTTTGAGACAAATTGTCTTAAAAAAGTTTTTCGAAATTCCTACCGGAAGTAGGTCTTTTACTCTTATCAAAAATCAGTCTTTTGCGAATATCTCGCAAGTCATGCTTTTTAGACAAGTACGTTACGAGTATAAAAGTATTTAAAACATAACTTTCAATATCTTTTGTATAAAAAAAATTTCAAAATTCAGACCGGAAGTACCACTTTTATTCTTATCGAATAGCGATTTTTTTACAAATATGTCGTAAGATGCATTCTATATATATTTATCAAGAGTACAAAAGTATTTAGAACTGGATTTGCAATATTTTTGTATATATTAAATTTCAAAATTCGGACCGGAAGTAGCACTTTGACTCTTAGCGAGTAGAACTTTTTTCGAATATCCTGCAAAGTATGCATTCTATAGCGATTTATTAAGAGAATGAAAGTACTTAGAATAGGATTTCGAATAAGTTTTGTATAAAAACATTCTCAAAATTGTATAGTTTGAAACGCTCATACGTATAAGAAAGTCGTGTGGTGGCCACACCTTATTTTTTTAAGTGTTATGAACTTTGGAATATATGAATAATTAATCCGTAAATATATTACAGAAATAGTGTTAGTTTCTAATTAATATGTTTGTATATTTTAATAACAATTGCTAAATAAAATTATTATTATTAAAAATAAAAAACCATCGTTAGTTTATATTTTAGCCGTTACCAAGTTTCCACTTTTTATTAAAAATCACCCGTGTAAATGGTTTTCTATTTTCATCTTTAAAATGCAATTTGATATATATTTTCGTGGGGCCAAGTGACATTTTAAGTGCACCGTGATAATCTGTGACCTCATGCTTTTTAGTCACATGGTGAACATAGCAACGGGCTCTTTAGTCACTGGCTGAAATTAGCTCTAGGTTTTTAATTGAAAAAATCATTTGACCCTCAACAAGTTAATAGACAAGTATTTTTTTTTTATTTGTGTCGCAGAAAAATTATAGTATGGCACTTGTTTTATAAATTTGCTAATCTAGTCTCTCGTTTTACTAAACACTCGCTCCTCTGCGCTTCGTTCGTGATTAATAAAACTAATACTATTATAGGTTATGTCATTATATGTGTGTAAAATATGACATTCTATGCGTGCTTCGGAACGATTGCGATTGCAAAGCAATAAATATAGTAACTATTGGGGGGGGGGGGGGGGGGAATGAGTTCGAAAAATTACGTTTGACTACATTTTATAAAAAGAGCAGCAAAGAGTGAACGATGTCAATATTGTCAGGCAGATGTGAAATGCCACGATAATACTAAAATCACTTGCTAATAAAACACAGTAATATCAACAAATTAGACCAGTTTAAAGCGATGGTGATGGGCATATTGTTGCAACGCAAAGGAAAGGTTTTAAAAAGTTAATGAAAATAATTTCTCCCGATTGTACACTACCATCCAGATTCACGGTAGCCTGTCACCTTAATGACAAATAAGAATGTTTTACTACAAAATTTGAGTGTAACTACAGGCAGATGGATAAACACTATTCATATGAGAAGTTTGATGCGGTTAACAATAGATTTTATTGAGACTTCTTGATTGCTGTCATCCCATTAGATTTCCGCCATAATGCAGAATATTTCAACCAATCAATCATTTATTTCAGGATAGTGAACAGACACAGATTGGTAGATACAGTATCATAAATTGTCAATGTATAGATTAATAAATAACTAATTTAACATTACATAAAAATAAAATCGACAAATAAATATATGAAAAGACATTACAAAACAGCACAGATTAAAATTGTATGTATACTTAAAATATGAATATATATTTAATTAAATAATTATAAGTTCATTACGTGGGTACTTTCGGCAGTTAAATGAAAATGCTCCTGTAGAATAGGATGTAAATTTTTATTTTACGTTTCGACCTTTAATCATTGGTCTTCCTCAGAAATTCTATTACATTCTGTAACAAGTTAATTTTCTTATAAAAGACAGTACAGTTACATTAAATTGTTTTTTACATTCAGTATATTAACAGTAAATCAGTCAAATTCTTTTTTAAGTTGAATTTAACATCTAACATTAATCACAATACAAATAAATTAAAATATTAAAACATTAAAAAAAAACACTAAAAATGTATATATTACGTTATACGTCATGTTCAAAGTAATAAAAAAAAATTATAATTTTTAAAATAAATCATTTTTACCAAACTTTCTTTTTTAATAAAAGGGATGGTCTTTTGTTATAGTGACTTAAAATAATTCTAAAATCCTCACTATGAGAATTTTATTTTAAGTCAAGTGTAATATGGAAACCACATCCCTTCCAGCTATCTTCTTTATTCTGCGTACTGCATATATGGATTTTGAAAGCTGGTTCTGCAAGTTGGTGACTTGGTCGGCCCATGTTAACCTTGAATCGAAGAAAATGCCCAAGAATTTCGTTGATCCTTTTTGGTTGTTGTCTGTGGAAAAGACCAAAGTTTGGCTCTTTTGCGCATTGATACTGAGCTTATTTGCGCCAAACCACTCTCCAGCTTCCGCCAGAACATTTTTTGTATCCTGCGTCAAACTAGTATCTATGTTTCGTAGAAGGAAGGATGTATCATCTGCGTACATTAAGGTCTCATGGCAGTGGACATTTGCAGGAATATCGTTTATATTCAGCAAGAATAACTAAGGCCCCAATATGGATCCCTGCGGTATTTCCTTATTCACTATCTCCGATTCTGTTAGTTGTTCATTTCAGCACACCTGTTGTTCTCTGTTGGTCAAATAGCTTTTTAATAGCTGGAGAGGAATGCTACGTACCCCATGGTGTTCCATTTTCCCCAAAAGAAGGTCGTGATCAACACAATCAAATGCCTTTGACAGATCACAGCTGATCAGTTTAACGTTTTCTTTTTGATCAAAGGCCTCTGCAACTGCATCTACAAGTTCAGTCATTGCTGTGACTGTAGATCTTTGTATTCTAAAACCATGCTGTGCCTCACTAAATAAATATCTGTCCTCAAGGTATTTAACCAAGCGAGTTGGAATTGTTTGCTCAAATATTTTTGAAATTGTTGTCAGTATGGAAATTGGCCTATAGTTGTTGAGACCGTCCTGTTGACAAGTTTTACGAATTGGATGAATCTTAGCTCTTTTCAGTTCCATGGGAAAAGTACCATGAAGAAACATGGAATTTATTATATACGCGAGAGAACCAAAACTACTTCAGATTTGTAGGACATAGATAAATCCTTTCCCGAGATTGATTTTAAAGACTACGATTCGAATCTATTGCAAAATCAATTTTTTAGTCAAAGATCTGAAACCCTACTTCTTATTAGGCAACTTTTATACTAACTACTGCCCAGTGAAGCCTCCCTATAATTAATATTGGGAAATGTAAAGTTCCAGTTGACATGAAATGTTGATGACACTATAAGTAAACAAATAATTATTTACAACGGTTATATTTTTTACGCAGGAAGTCTACATATTGCCGTGAACCTTGGGTATTTAAAAATAAGAATAGCATTAAGAATTAGCTTAAGTATTAAAAATAAAGGAAACAGTAAAAGTCAGACTTTATTATATTTGAAAAACTTCAACATCAAGTTTATTTATGTTTGCAATGAAAATAACAGAAGTGTATGATAGGTTGCATATATTTAAGTATAGAGAATTCTTATATCAAATGAATTTATTGTTATAATTATAGGATATATATATATAAGTATTTAAGAAAAATTAAGTATTATATATAGGTACAAAATAAAGACAAAATAAGTCTAAGTAATATATTTCTTTTGTAGAAAAGATAAACAGGATGTATGGTTTGTGTACAATAAAACACAACCTAACTTTTATCAAGGCGTAAAAATAATGCATTTAAAGCATACATAATGCAATAAAATTTTATAAAAGACATGTTAAAATAAATCATACTTAAAGGATAAAATTTACCTTAACTAATGACTATAAATAAATAAAAAAAATGGATATAAATTAAAATATTCTGACATGATACAATCAGCAGTAATGTTTTTATAAACGACAGCTGAGCAAATAAAATACACATTCATGAATTTGTGTGTGTAGCACAAAGCTTCATAGACTGTAAAGACTTGTATGGTTTGAAGACCTACAAAAAGAAAATATGATATAAAATTTGTTTGTAGTTTTTTACAGATAAATATATCACCATTGGAAAAGTCTTGGGTGGAAACTAGAGATAAAATAGCAGGCCTAACGGATCGTTGTAGTACGAATAACGTTGGACGAAGAATACCTGTTATTTATAATACATTTCCAATTTTACCGAATCCTAATATACCTAAAAAAAAAAGAAAAGTAAGGATTGTATTAGCGAATAGAAGAAGGAAGTATCTAACAAATGATGAAAAAGGCAACGAGTTTATAAACAAATATAAGGAGGAATTATATTAAGAAGAATATACCTACCGTTGAAGATACCAAGTGGTTTAGTGAAAAGACTTTTAAATAAGCAAACAATTTTCAATGCGTTTACATTCAGTGAAGGGAACTGTCAAAGACAATAAGTGCGCGTGTGTTAGTGTCACGATGGCAACTTGAGGGCAGAGATCTCACAGAAGATGCAGGGAGACAACCTAAATTTTAGTTTGGTGGATGGCGTAACAAGCGTTACACATTTTTTCCCGGGTATAAATTGAAGAACAGGAATGAACAAGATTAGATTATAATTTCGACTTCGAAAGATAAAGACTTTTAAAAAGCCAATAAAGAATTAATCGTAGGGTCAAATACACCACGATTAGATGTATATTCATTCATTTTTGTATTAGCATATTAAGTTCATTTTATTTCAATTTCATTCATAATAATAAATTTTTCTTTTGATAATATTTTTGTATTTCAAAAAATGGAGATGCCTAAGGCACAATTTGAAGAAATGTTTAATGAAACAAAGTGAGTTTTTCAATTATAAAGAATTATCAATGCTGCTATGCGTATATGGGAATAAAACGTGAAAATGTTTATTCAGTATAACGTTGAGCAGTAGGGATAAAATAGATATTGTCCTGTACAAATACTAATTCGTTAGTTTTTTATATACAACACAAATAGGATTGTTAATGGTGTTGGGTGTTAAGAGGATATAACGTGCGAATGTATATTTTCTAATACTTTATCAGGCATCATTAATTCTCGCAATTCATTTTTGATTTCAAATTTAAAATAAAATATCCATATTAGAAAGGGAGATGTTTCTATGTGGCGGGTTTTGAGACGCTGGTTGCAATACGTGCGAATGGTTGTTGCCAGTGATCAATTCATGCTTATTTATCAACACTGACCATTGCTACGTTCTAAAATTATCAGGGCATTACGTGCAAATATAATGTTTCTGATAAAATAGAATTAGCACAATATTAACAAATTATCGACTTTTAATTGAATTTTCTTTGTATTAAAACAGGATAATATTATATCTGTTTTTTGATTAGCATTATCAATATATTTATTCTATAAAACAATACAACCGAGAATACGTTATAAATGTTTTGTTTCAATTATGTTTTTTTTTATAATTCTGTTGTGGTGAATATAGTATAGCGATGCTATCTATCATTAATATATATTTGAATTAAATATACAAGTATCATTTTATACAGACTTAGATTTTTTTTAATACAAATAATAACCTTATCCCTAAACAAAAATAAGCAAGAGATTTACCAGGAGGAAAGAAGGCTGAATACACTGCCAGAACTCACGCGTACTTACAAAATACGTGCTGTAAAGAAATAAGTGAATATATTGTAACGAACCTTGGTTCGTTAGTATATAAAAATGCCATTAATTTTAAATATTAATTGCAAATCTAAAATATTTGATTTAATATGTACACCATTTTTATATGTATCTCGTTTGATGAATTATATATTTTATTTCTAGAGTGGGGACTGCAGTAATTATCAAATATTAGGCATAATGTAAAATCAAAGTAATTATAAAGTCAAAGTTTGTCCGTTGTTAAAAGATTATCCGTATATTCTTGACGTGGAAAATTACCGGATCGCCGACGTCAGCAGGTATACGTGACCATCGTAGCTTTCTAAAATACTCGAGGACACAGGTTGTTTGCCGTTTTTCATGCGTACGTCACTAGACATTTTGTTATAAAAGCCACAGATTTTGGTGCAAAAGTAAGCACTTGCTCGTCGTTCCTGACCCGAAAAGGTCTTCCTTACCTGGTGGTAGACTTCCTCCCGACCGTAATTAATTGTGTCGGCTTTGATGCCTGATCAATTGATTAAAATCCCGCTAATAACCGTTAATTAATTGTGTCGGCTTTGATGCCTGATCAATTGATTAAAATCCCGCTAATAACCGTTAATTAATTGTGTGGGCTTTGATGCCTGATCAATTGATTAAAATCCCGCTAATAACCGTTAATTAATTGTGTCGGCTTTGATGCCTGATCAATTGATTAAAATTCCGTTAATAACCTGCAATTAATTGTGTCGGCTTTGATGCCTGATCAATTGATTAAAATTCCGCTAACAACCTGTAGTTAATTGTGTCGGCTTTAATGCCTGATCAATTAATTAAAATCCTGATAATAACCAGTCACGAAGAGCGACGAACAAGTTACTATAGATATTTAATTCCTCGTATCAATTTTGTTTTCTTTCAAATCATATTCGTTAGAATTAGTTTCATTGTTCCAATCCGCATCACGTAAAATTAGCCGGCTAGTATACGTATATTTATGTATTTAATTGTTCGCACCTTATCGGAATCGTGAGAGTTAATTTTCTTATTTTATTCTAACATATACCGTTACATACCGTTCACCGCGGAGAACATGTGTCTTTAGTCCCGTGCATCCCGTCAAAAATATCGTCCAGAGGTGTTACGTTAAGTCCCCAATGAATGCATTTGATGTTTATTTATATTTTGTACATATTAATTTAATCGATGTCCTAAAATTCTGACTGTTCCGTAGTTAAAGTGTAGAATACTTTGTAATTTGATACTTTAACTAGTTAATATATAGAATAACGGCTGCACTTTATTTTAAGTGCTGTTACAATAATAATAATAAAATTATTAACCATATTTAGTGATATTACCATGGAAGGAAGTGAAATAAAAAGGAAAATGAATGAAAAGTTTACGGACTCTATAAATAAAAAAGAAACGAAGACGAATAGTGCGTTACTACCACATGATAAATATGTGAGGTTAATGGAAGATGTGAAACGTGCAAAAGAAACTGAGATGAAAGTTCCCCGAGATTATTGGTTGCTGGAACATTATGATGTACTTGTAGTAAAAGGCATTGAAAAATTAATTGTACCGATGAAAGAAAGAGACTCTGAAGTAGTCTTTTATATTACAAGAAATGATTTGTTTGATGTCCTTTACGACACCCACCTTGCAATAGGACATGGAGGAAGAGATCGTATGGTTAATGAACTAAAAAAGAAGTACAAAAATATAACGCAGGCACAAATAAAAAGTTTTTTGGATAACTGCGAATTATGCCAGCAGAAGAGGAAGAGTGAAAAGAAAGGGGTTGTTGTAAAACCCATACTTTCTGAGCATTTAAATAGTCGCTGTCAGGTAGATTTAATTGATTTTCAATCTCACCCTGATGGCAGTTATAAATTCATCATGGTCTATCAGGACCATCTCACAAAATTTGTTGTGTTAAAGCCTCTAGAAACCAAACGCGCTGAGGAAGTTGCTTGTCGTATTCTTGAAATATTTTTGCTTTTTGGAGCTCCTAGCATTCTGCAATCGGACAATGGTCGTGAGTTTTGCAATAAAATGATAGAAAGTCTTCGAGATATGTGGCCGGAGTTAAAAATTGTGCACGGAAAGCCTAAGCACAGTCAAAGCCAAGGTAGCGTGGAAAGGGCAAATCAAGATGTAGAAAACATACTTACCACTTGGATGCAACAAAATGGCACAAACAAATGGAGTAAAGGTTGCAGTTTGTCCAGTTTATGAAAAATCGTGCCTATCATTCTGGCATCAAAAGAACCCCTTATAAGGCAATGTTTGGTGTAGATCCAAAAGTTGGTTTAACAACGTCTTTTTTGCCTAAAGAAGTAATAAATTCATTGCAAGATGAAGAAGATTTAAACAAAGTTTTGGTAAACACTGGGAAAAGAAACTGAAGAACCGAACCTTGCAGATAGTGAGAATAGTGATAATACAGAAGATTGTGAACAAATTGAAGCAAAATGTGTAATTTGTTTAGAAACCTTCTCATCAGACTGTTATTCGCTGTGCATTGACTGTTTAAAACCAGTTCATTTTACATGCGCAACAGAAATATTTATTAAAAACCCCAATGGGTTGAATCAAGATCGGCGATGTCTGTTATGTCACAGAAAAACGTCAATAATAAATGAACGTAATGACGCTAGAGAAGGTTTAAGTCAACAAGCGAAAAAGATGAAGATTACTTCAGATAAAAAAACTCCTTGGCAGCTATTGGTTCAACAGTTCGTGTACAAGTTCCTGATGTAGACCGTGGAAGAGGAGATCCTAGGTCCGTACTTGCCATTGTACTAGATATTTCTGATGACAATTATTACAAATTGGGCACAAGGAATGGTGTAATAAAACAACTATATGCAAGATCTCAGTTTAGTATTTGCGATGAGAAACTTATATCCGCTGAAGAAGTTGCTTCCGAAGAGATATCCTTGCGGGCAGTGGCAACTGCCCAGTCAACCGGCACAGGACAAGGCTTTAAAAAATGTTCTTGCACAAAAAAATGTGAAACAAAACAATGTTTTTGCAAAAAGAATAATATACTATGCAATTCCAAGTGTCATGGCAGCGGTCCGTGCACAAATAAATAGTAGTACCTAATATGTAATACAGGGTTTTCTTATTGCTTTTCACTATTTGTCAATTGTGTTCACGATTTAGCAAATGTAATTCCCACTTGGCAGCTTTGACAAGCGCTGCCAAAAGTGGGAATTACATTTGCTAAATAGTGAAACACAATAATTGACAAATAGTGAAAAGCAATAGGAAAACCCTGTAAGGCCTTATCGACAGAAAACTGTACATTTAAATGTATTTCTCTTTGTGCTAATAATATTGTTTAATTTTTTTACAATTATTTTTTTACTACTTTTGTAAAAATATTGTTCCAAAAATGTAGGAGTATCTATTATCTTTTGTGTAATGTGTTTTTTACAATTTGTTGTTTTTTTTGTAATATTAACAACTACTGAAGCTATCTAATAAATTCCTTAAGTTGTAATCTTGGTCCCGTCTATTTATTTCATACTTTCTTTTGCACGATTACGTTATTTTACAGAATAACTAGGTTATATATAGAATAACTAGTTAAAGTATTGAAAAACAAAACTATTTTATGATTTACCTACCGTGGATCGGTATTTTATGAAATAACTAGTTATTTCATAGAATACCGGAATTATTCGCTTTAACGGTAACATATATATATGATTAAAATGAAATAATGTAAATAAAGAAGTGTATATATGAAATTTCTTGCATTTGTTATGTCTCCCCGCTTGAGCAATAAATAAAGATATAAATTAACCTACGTACCTTATAAGTAATTTACTTAGCTTCTCCATGAGTCTTGCCGGTTGAGCTTTATAATAGCAGATGAGCTTTCACAGCACAAAGAATGAGATTCTTTCATCACTATTAATTAATAAAATGTAATGAGTGTAAGATGTGGTGTTGACATATCACAAGGTTAACGTTCTGTCACCGATGTCAGCGTTATCGCCGAAGCTTGTCAGTGTCCAAGACGCCTAAGTGTCGACAACTCTTTCCACACATAAGAGTGTTGGAAACATATCCTGTATAGATTGTTAAATGTATAGAGCTTCCCGTTATTTCAAGTAGTATTGTTGATTAATTAAAGATAATTAGGCAAATCCGTCGATACGCTACACACCAATAAAAAACTATCATTACAATATCAAATATAATAAAAATTATCATTATTTTAATAATTATGTTGCTGGTACAGCACACAGCATAAGTATATGGCGATGCCCAACGTGTGGCAATACTACATTTATTTTATAGATATAGTTATGCTGCCACAGCAATATGCTACCGAAGTTTGAACACAATACGACGGCACACTTTTACATAATATAAAGAGTATATTATCGTGAGTATATAAATAAGGCAAGTCTTGACTTGTAGATAATAAAGATAATGAAGAAACGCTTCGAAACTAATTTTCTGAAGTCTCGTTCCGGGCGATCGTAAATTTAAGGTTTCGTTAATCGCACCCACCGAAAGACCATTGAAATAAATATAGTAGCTTACTAATTATGTATAAGAAGTGTGTCGACTAGTGGCTGCCAACTTTAAAAAGAAATATGAAACAGTCACGAACTTTTGACGTCACCGGCGAGATATCTTCCGTATAGAGCCTATATTAATTGATCATTGTTGGGAAAACTTTGTGAGGCATTTAACTTAATATAATTAGTTCCAACAAGGGTTCCGAGAGAGTGTATTTTTAGGATGGAAAAACTTCCGGTAATTTGTGTAATTATCGTTTATTTCTGGTCGTCGTTCTGTTTTTGATTTTACATTTTAAGACTTTCAGTGGCGGTCGTGCTCGAGCAGCCAACCCGACCGCCTCTTTTACAATTAATCACTTTCTCATTAGAATATTTCTCAAAAACCCCTCAATTTGCTCGCAGTGTTTGTGCTAATTCGTAATTCAAGTTTTTCTAGTTTTAGAAAGATATTATACAATAGTTTAAGTTATCTGTCTCGTTTACTAACAGTAATTCTGTGATCTATAATCATGTTTTAAGACTGACGTTTTCTCAAACTTCCTTTATGATGAAACAAATTATTTCGTAAAACTACTCCTTTATACCGGGTGTCTGTTTAAGCTCAGCCACCGGCCATATCTCGGCAACCGTTTATCGTACAACTTGGCGGAAAAAATCTTGATAGTAAAATGGATCACGGGAATTTCAACGAAACGCAAGGGGGTGCAATTCTCAATAACAATTAAAAATTCTAGATTAAGATAGATTAAAAATATAACTAGCACATTTTCAGACGTTTTTATACAATTTTCATTTGAAACTTTTTGATGTAAGTCCCATACGAAGGGGAGGATGGAGGGGGGGGGGGTATGTCTCCGTACAAAAGTAGGTATAATTTCGATGTGCCTCAACGGATTTTAATGTTTCTGGGGTCATTACATAGATGATTTTTAAAATAATTTAATGATATGTAGTACGAAATTATGCGGTTGTCAAAAAAATAACAGGGGGCGCTGTTCTCAATTGATGTATATTGCTTGTTTTTTCTCTAAAATTTTAAATGGAACGGCATATTTTTAATATTGTAATATTGAAGCACATAAAAAACTGAAGAGAATGATGAAAACCGGTAGCTGCTACCTTTTTTCTCGAAGAAGATATATTGATACGAAGACAATCCAGAAAAGAAAAAAAAATTTTGGCTTAATCTCGCCACTCGGGCAGTAATAGTCTTCTCAACCGTAGTATATATACTATTTTTTGTACCAGTAATCTAATTGGATCTTGAAACCTTAATAATTATGAATAAATTTACTCATATATGTAAGAATACCCTTGTAATCAAACGTAATATAAACAAATAAGTAGGCTATATTTTGATGTTGACAAATTAGTTTTGACATAAATGCTGAAACTAAAAGCCAAGCATTTATTAGATTATTTTTCATTCCATTTATAATGCCTCAAAAGTTTAGAGGTAGGGGAAGGTCGGGTAGTATCGGACAGCGGGCGGTATCGGACAGAAGCAGTTTTCGTAATATGCGGCATTTGGCAGCACCTGTCACGCAGTCAGGGTAACGACTGAAGCGAACTAGCCGGGCTCTCGCCATCTTGGTTTGCTCGTGCACACGCTTTGATTTGTGCTCCGTGTTTTTTGATTTATTGGTGGTGTTTCTGTGCACGAAAATAGTTTTGCAAAACTGCAACTTCTCTCATAGTAAGTGTATTTAGTTGTAATTGCTTTCAGATCAGTTATTATACTTTATATTATGTAAATTGAGCATTTAGGTTTATTCGTATTGTTGATAGCTGAAGGAGAGCTGTTCGAACTTTTCATGTTTGTCGGCTGGTATCGGACAAGATACAATCGGGTGGTATCGGACAACACGTTGGTCGCTAAACTGCAAGATTTATCAAAGCTTTCTGGTTTTTTCAGGAAATCATGGGGAAAATACGAGGAAAATGGGATGAAGCAAGTATGAAATCGGCCATAGAAAAAGTGATGTTGAAGCAAATGACCATACGAACTGCAAGCACTAAGTTTGGTGTGCCGAGGAGCACGTTAGGTGATCGTGTTAAAATACTTTTAAAGGGTGGAGAGATAACGCCTAAGCCTTGTTGCTCAAATAACAAAGGAGCGTTTCAGAAAACGTTTACTGATGAACAAGAGGAAATATTGTATGAACATGTGAAGGCTTTGGACGCTCAGCTGATGCCACTAAGCAGAAAAGAGTTCCTAAAACTAGCCTACAACCTTGCCGAGAGGCTAAATGTGTGTCACCGCTTTAATAAAGAGAAATGTATGGCGGGAAAAGATTTTTATTACGAGTTTATGAACCGTCACAAGGACTTAAGCCTGAGGACAGCCGAGTCAACAAGCTTACAGCGTGCTGTTGGTTTCACCAAGGACAAAGTCGACCGATTCTTTGACCAGCTAACTAAGCTTATGGACAAACACAAATTCAATCCAACCCGTATCTTTAATGCGGACGAAACTGGAGTATCATGTGTACACAACAATAACTTGAAGGTCATGTCTGTAAAAGGCAAAAAACAATAGGGAAAATTGACATCTGCAGAGAGGGGCAGAAACGTGACTGCACTTTTAGCCACCAATGCAACAGGGGACCAGTTTATTCCGCTTTTGTTTGTTTTCCCACGTGTAAGGATTGATAATGACTTGAAAAAAGATGCTCCTCACGGAAGCATCTTTGATGGGCAAGTGAGCGGGTGGATCACTAAGGAGGGTTTCTTGAAATGGTTAAAAGCATTTGTTGAGCGGGTTAACCATACTGAAAAGAGTCCTGTCTTGCTAATCATAGACGGACACTCTAGCCACAAGGATCTCGATGTGATCCTTTACGCTAAAGAAAATCACATTCACATGCTGAGCCTCCTACCACACACTTCCCACAAGATCCAATCATTAGATCGGTCAATTATGAAACCATTTAAAAATGCCTACTATGAAGCCTGTAGAGTTTGGATGAGGAAGTACCCGAACATGAAGATAACTCTGAAAGACATAGCTGGGCTGGTAAATACTGCTTTTTCCCGAATCTGCAGGATAGATTTGGCGCAATCTGGATTCCAATGTACAGGAATTTACCCTCTGAATCGGAATGTATTTTCAGATCTTGACTTTGCAGCATCACTCAGTAATAAATCACAGGAGGGCGAAGAAATGGCAACAGCTCTCGGTCAGATTGCAACTACTGCTGACCTTGATGATCTTCATCTGTCAGCTGATGCTTCAAGCTTGCCGAATGACCCTCTAGCCGATCAAACCCCACCGCTCGATCAGTGTACAGAACCTTGGCCCTCTAGTTCTTCCGACATGCCTGTGACCTCAAACCAAACATATGGTGAGAGCAAAGAAAAAACTAATTTAGACTCGTCAAGAACTCAATGCATCTTGGAAAATATATCTCCGTTACCAAGCACCTCAAATGGGAAGTATAAAATAAGAGACCATCGCAGTGAGAAAAGTGAAATACTGACATCTACGCCCTACAAAGACCAACTTGTTGCGAAAAAGACCCTTCATGAAGAAAAGAAAGCCAAAGCTGAAGCGAAAAGAGCTAAAATAGAGGAAAAAAAGACAAAAAAGGCAGAGGAACAGAAGCTAAAGGGGATGAAAAGACAAATGAAGAAAGAGAAAGTAGACGGATCCGCAAATACTGCACAGAAAAATAAAAACATTCAGCCCCAAAAAAGGAATCTGCCTTCCAATTCAGCAAAATTGAACGTGAAAAAATTCCTCAAGTTCGACGACGGCGCGGCTTTTTCGTCATCTTCAGACACAAATTGCATCATCTGTGGAGAGTGTTTCGACGAAGATTGGATCCAATGCAATACTTGCAAAGGGTGGGCCCATGAGAAATGTGCCAATCTTGAGGACCATCTATTTTATTATTGTGACATGTGTAAGACAAAAAGTGATAATGAATTTTGAAATAGGTACCTATAGTTTTAAGGATTTTATATACCTGTACATTACATATTTTTACACCTAATATAATATAAGTTCTGTCAGTAAACAGTTGTGTAATCAATTGTTTGATTCCTTGCCGGCAAAACCTATTTTCAGTAGTTTTACATTTGTCCGATACCACCCTCCAATTTTTGAAAAGGTTTTAACTTTTGTAAAAAATGTACTATTATTATCATTTTTTTTTATTGTGTTTTAACCCTTTGCGCATAACATATTAAGGTATTATTTTATACATTAGGTTATAAGATACCACAATCCTTACATAAGATAGGTCGAAGAAAGCTAAGGTGGCCAATACCACCCGACCTTCCCCTATACCACCTGAAATGCGCGAGATTGCGAACAGGGAGTTGAGAACTCACTTCCGCATAAATCTAAACACTTATACATGAAAACATATACAGAATTTAAAAAAATGATGTGTGGCCAGCACACGACTTTCTTATACGTATGAGCGTTTCAAATTATAGAATTTTAAGAATTTTTTATACAAAAATTATTCAAAATCTTATTCTAAGTACTTCTATTCTCTTAATAAATCTCTATAGAATGCATACTTTGCAAGATATTATGAAAAAAGTGTTACTCGCTAAGAGTAAAAGTGCTACTTCCGGTCCAAATTATTAAATTTCACATACACAAAAATATTTCAAATCCAGTTCTAAATACTTTTGTACTCTTGATAAATATATATAGAATGCATAACTTACGATATATTTGCAAAAAATCGCTATTCGATAAGAGTAAAAGTGGTACTTCAAGTCTGAATTTTGAATTTTTTGTATACAAAAGATATTGAAAATTATGTTTTAAATACTTTTATACTCGTAGCGTACATGTCTAAAAAGCATGACTTGCGAAATATTCGCAAAAAACTGATTTTTGATAAGAGTAAAAGACCTACTTCCGGTAGGAATTTCAAAAAGTTTTATAAATAAAATTATTCTCAATTTTAATTTTAAGTACATATGAATTCCCTATAAATTTGTTTAAACTTAGTAGTTGACGAAATATTGGCAAAATTCGATTTTTTCGCTGAAGTAAACTGCTACTTCCGGTCTACCGATTTTACTGAAAAACTAATCAGATCTCAAGAGGGAGATTATACACATAAATACAAAATTTGGAATTGATATCTCCAGCAGTTTGACCACTATCGTGGTCAGAGACAGACTGACACAGACATTTTTTAAAAACCGCTTTTTCGGTATCAGGGGACCTCAAAACGTGAACGTCTGCAAAAACCTCGAGGTATACTACGTATAAGAAAGTAAAATGGTGTAATCTTATTTTCAAGGATATTCAAAAAATAAAAAATCCTCGACTTCATGGGCCCATTATTCAATGTTGAAAGCTACACTTGGTCTAAAAGAGGATATTAACATATCAAAATATTTTAAATTAGTTGCGTTTTTAAAAAGGAAAATAAAAATTATAAGCCCAAAGAATCATTAGTATTTACTCGAAGAAATTATAAAATTCTTTACTGAGGCACCCGACACATGTTGCATTGCAACTAAGGTAGTATGTTTATATATTAATACTTTAAAATTTATTGACAATTTACAACCCTGTAAACTGCTCTTATAATTGGTGTTGCTGGTGCATGCCGAAGTGATGAGCTGTGTAATTTATTAATTTCTGATGTCATCATGAAAGATGATTTAATTATTATTCACAATAGCAAAATGGTTCGCCTCGAAAGTTTGTAATAATGGAGCCGCTTTGGATCAAAATAATTAAAAACTATTTAGAAATTAGACCAATTCCAAATATATAGCAAAATTCTTTATTAGTGTATGTAATGGTAAATGTATTAGACAAAACATTGGACATAACACAATACGACTAATGCCAAAAGAATTTCACTTCCGTGGAACATCGGTTACACTTTTAGCTGTCAATGGTGGTAATATCCTTCAGTTAAAACAACATGGTGGTTGGAAATCTTCTAGTATAACTGAAGGTTATATCGAAAATTCCTTAGTACATAAAAAAATATAGCATGTTTGTTACAAGGTCTACCTAGATCTACTTACGCAACCACACCTGCAATAAATACAGGAATTTTCGATATAAATCAAATTCCATCAAAATCAACAGTACAATCAGGATCTATTTCGAGTGAAGATATCGTAAAAACGTATGGAATTAACTCAATTAATAATACTGTTATTAACGTGCCTACAGATCTACATAATCCTGGTGTTTCAAATGGAATCGACCCATCAATAAATTAGATATGCTATAATCGCACTATCAATTTTTATAAATAAATTAAATAATTCTTTACATCTGTAATAGTTATGTGTTATATTGTTTCCATATTATGCTGTTATACATATTTTGCTATTTTTAACCTAAAATACAGTTATTTTTTAGCTTTGAGGTCGAGCATTTATAAGTTTTAGATTTTAGGTATGATTTATGGTATAAATCGGCGATGATATGCCGATATACGAATGTGAACCTGGCCAAAAACTGCAATGAATTTTGATGGTTGACAACTTGACTACTACTGCGATTGCATGGTTGCGGCATTCGCCTTATTTGTTGTCATTATTCACCTAGGTCAATAATATGCTCATTATGTACCTGTTATTACTTCAGGTGAAGAAATGACATTTCATGGCGTTTTATTATGTGTAAAAATGCTATGATTTTTTACTACTGGTACGAAAGAGATATTAGTTTCATGATTCTATCTCATTGGAATCATAACAATATATAATAATAATAATAATAGTTGTTTATTAATTGAAATTAACTTTACATGAAAGTCAATAAATTGATGAAATTAATTAAAAATTCACATTTACCTGTGTAGGACAGTAAAACAACAACAACAACAAAACAGTAATGTGTATATAATATACATTTCTAAGCATTTAAAAGTTATTAATGTTTAAAGTCACACCTTAAGAAATCGTCTATTGAATAAAAACTGTGACGACTTAAAATATCCTCCACATTTTTTATGAAAAATTGTCACTCTCTTCAAAATGTCTCTTGATTTCATTATACAGCTGGGGCCCGCAGTGGTCTACACATCGTTGCCTTGTTTGCACGCGGTGACATGGAATCTGGAACTCTTCTCTGTGGCGGGTTTCGTAATTATGATGCCCTTCATTCGATATATAATTTTCTTGGTTTTTCCTAACATATTTTATACATGTGAGTATAAATAAGTAAGGCAACATCAGTATTATTTCTTGTTTAAAATGTTACCTTCAACCATCGGTATATTTCAAATTAGATAGAGCTCTAATCACTTTTTTTTGTTAGTACAAGATTTTTGTTGCTGCGGGTGATGTGCCCCAAAACAAAATTCCGTAGCTTATTCTAATGTGAAAGTTCGCAAAACAGGCAGATTTTGAGGGGCATGGGTAGCAATAGTTTTCAGTCTCCTTATGGTATATACATTGCTATCATTAACGAGTTAGCTAATTCTGATATGTGCATGTCCCAGGTGAGTTTATTGTCAATCGTAAGCCCAGATATCGTATGGCATGGGATGTTCATTTCGTGCATTAGCATAACGACAACTTTGTTTAGGTATTTTATTTTATGGGAGATCATTAACATACATCACAAATAATCAAACATATTGCTATGGTATTTTTCTGTATATTAAAAAATATAAAAACATAAAAAAATAATGAGAAAACTGGATATAGCCAGATTTAAATATTAAAAATTTTATATATGTAAAAACATTGATAAAACTAGATATAAGTGGTTATTACTGAATAAATGTGAATATAACCAGATATCAGTGAATGTGGTTAACACACTTTTATATATAAAAATAAAAAATTAAACAAATAAAATGCCAACAAAAATTAATTTCAGCACAATTAATTTTAAATAAACATAAATATAGATATTTGATACATTAGTCATAATTCAACATTTCATCAGATATAAATATATAGAATAATCCATTAACTTATATATATATAGATATATTTGTTTAAATTATTAGATAACAATAAATATACGAACTGATGGACATACAATACAATACACATCAATGTAATGTGGGTTGCACACCCGTCAAAAGAAAACAAAAATGGGAGCATTGGAAATTAAAAGTGTTGACCTCAATTTTGAATAAATTAGAGCACAAGAATTGTACTGAATATCATACAAAACATGATGTTCAAATACTGACCTCAGTCTAAAAAAGGATATGCAATGATTTAAACAGTATTATTAGTAATTAATAGGAAAGTAGGTCATTCAGTAATACATTCTTTAGCAGCAATAATAATCAATGAATAGAAGCCTGCATTCAGCATATTGCCATAATAATAAACACTACTGCAAAAACAAAGGTCTTTACACGTAAATAAATGTATTCCACTCAAATTTTCTAATCACTATATAGAGATTCAATTGTAATTTTTCTTTGCATAAGACATCAATAGATACACATTTAAATGTACGATTGGCATAATTTCCTTCATATAAAAATGCTCCAAGAGATTCCAAGCTAAAAACAAATAAAACATTAGTCAGTATTTAATATAAAACAGCTTAAAATACCTACCAGTCGATAAAAATCAATCGATATTAATTGGATATGCAAATGCATAATATGTAAACAACAACAATAACATGGCGGACGCAAAATCATGTGATCACATGACATAGATAATTACCAAAACAAACACGGAGGGCGCAGTAGAAGAAAATTCAAATAGAATCCAAACATTTTAAAACAAAATAAGGCGTTTGTCAATTGTTAAAGGGTATATAAACACGTGCATTTGCAATTATAGAGGAGTTCATCTGAAGATCTTGAATACCTAAGAAGAAAAAGTTGATCAGCAGTCCCTTAAACTTCCAATCAGTGCTCCAAGTGTCCTTCATTTAAATAAAATCTAAAAAGGCATAAACGCTTTTAAGATTGAAACACGTAGTGAAACAAAACGTGTAATTCGTTTTTCAAACAATAAGTGCGCGCTAAATACAGTAAAGCGCGGGATATTATTATTCGATTTTATAAAACCCGCCATAATAAATTTCAAAGGAATGGAAGACAAGAATTATCAAGAAGAATTCGAAATGATATACAGTCAAGAAAAGTAAGTACAAGCACTATTTAATAAAGCTTCATCTTGCAATCTTATAGTCAATAAATAAAAGAATCTTCATGTGTGTTATATAAAATTACTGGATAACAATAGTTTTTGAAACATTATTTGAACATTTAATAAATCCTTCTTTGGGTAAGTCTTGACTTGACGTGAAAATCGCAAGTTAGGGCGATTCAACGGAGTATTAACAATTTTACCTGGATAACAACAATTTTAAAAATATTATTTAAACATTTAATAAATTCTTCTTTGGATAAGTCTTGACTTGACGTGAAAATCTCGAGTTAGGGCGATTCAACGAAGTGTTGACAATTTTACCTGGATAACAACAATTTTAAAAATATTATTTAAACATTTAATAAATTCTTCTTTGTATAAGTCTTGACTTGACGTGAAAATCTCGAGTTAGGGCGATTCAACGAAGTGTTGACAATTTTACCTGAACAACAATAATTATAAAAATATTATTTAAACATTTAATAAATTCTTCTTTGGATAAGTCTTGACTTGACGTGAAAATCTCAAGTTAGGGCGATTCAACGAAGTATTAACGTTTTCACTTGAATAACAATAGTTTCAAAATATTATTTGAAATATCTAATAGTTTCTTCATTGTATAAATCTCGATTTTGACGTGAAAATCTCAGGTCGAGATGATCGAATGGGGATACGTCGGTAAAGAGTAAAGAAAATAAATTTAGTAATTTCTTTTGAAACGTAAGCATACATGAAGAGGGAATTTAGTAGACTTATACAATTTTTTTTTAAACAATAAAATATTTGCAAGGTGCTTGTACCATAACTGAGAAGATAATATACCTAAATGAAATAAACTATTGTATTGTATAATAATCAATATATTTTTATGTTTTTGTAAATCCTCATACTGTAAATAAATATAAGTTGTGCTGACATTCATTATTTACTTATTTATACCCATCCCAAAGGAGAACATTAGGAAAGTAAACATCACAATCACAGCTAGAACTCACAATAAGGAAAAGCTGTGACATATTTCTTTTTATAAAAAAACAAAGAAATTTGCCTTTAAGACCCTGAGATTATTAAAGAATATTAATTTATTAAATTGACTATTGGTTTATCAACCATAGTACAGCATATCACAGCAATATGTCTTCTGTAATGTCGAAAAAAGTAAGATTTTGGATTAATATTTACAAATTTTAATAGTGATTGGATTTGGTGGTAGGACAAGAACTCTTCAAGAAGTTTGTTACCTTTTCAATATTCTAACTCCCAATAAACAGCCAATTTTTCCTACCTTTATTACAAAAACATTACAGGGCTACGCATATGTGGCAAAATTCTATGCTGCTCGTTTTCTTTGACTCTTGTGAGATCACAGTTTGCAAATTTTAAAATGTTCATAATTACTTTCAATATTTTTTGTGACCAATTTCTTTCGGGTTTCTTGCCAATTAATAAATAAAAAATAATTAGATCCCAATTGTTATAGTTATATAATCCCAAAATATCAAAAAATACGGAATGTTCCATTTGAAAAAGTATAATTTTATTATGTCACAACTTTTTGCAATACCCTGTATATTAAAAGTTACTTCAAGTGTGCCGACACCTTACCGCTAATCTTTATTTATGAAATTTTATTTGATCATCTTTATAAACTTGACAGATATTTGCCTGGTTCCACACGTTTGCCCACTACTGTAGATTGTATGCCCGGATTGTCATATCCACTGAAATATGTGTACAATTATATAATATGGTTCACGCATAATTTGTGTTTATTAAAGCGATAATTTTAATTTCTAGGCTCTGTACTAATAAGTAATAATTAATTTAAAAAATTACATTTACTTTATCGCAGTCAGTAATTCCACAATGTAGAATATAACTAACATAAATCTAAATTTGCTGCATATTCTCTTCCATATTTAGTTTATGAGTTTATTAACTACCCTTAAACTGCTGGTTTTCCAACGAAACTGTATTATATTTTCTTCTCTTTATATGTTTCATTATTCACAAACACCTGCTAGAATTAAAATGATAAATTTCACTTAAAGAATAAGGATTGCTTAATTTTGAAAATATATTTTAATTGCATACAGATATATACGCATGAATTCAAAGGTCTAAAGTAAGAAGACGATGGAGCATGACCTATTTTTAATTTTATCTTTACTCTTTAGGGAGAAGAAGGAATAGCAAGTTCAAGCAAGACTGAAAGATAAAATAGCACTTGTAATCAATAATATTTCAAATGACTCCGAGACATGAAACGCATGAAACAAGTATAATCATAAAAGTATGGAAATAAATGTGTTCCTACATGTTTCGGGCATTTATTATTTAATTACCGAGAGGGAAAATGAACGGTTCCGGCAAAGATAAATATTAAATTTATGTAATGTCTTGTTGCTTTAAATCAGATAGCGTAATTACAACAATAAAACGTTTTCATAAATCAACTTCATTATTCAGTTAAAACCGCCCACACATTTAAGTCGCTGTTTAGAATAAAAAGAATCTACGTTTTTCTTGAAGTAATTATTAGTGTGAAGTGTAAAAAAGAAATATATATTGTAATATTTCGTTTAAAAGATTGACTATTCTCAATCGCTTTAAAACATTCTTCAAGCAAGTTAGTGAATCTCCTAAATAGATATGTGATTAATCAGTTATACTACTTATTTCGGAAGCATTAGGTATCTTTTTACTCTCTATTGCAGTGGTTCTTAACCGGGGGTGCGGGAAAGTATTTTTGGGGGTGCAGGAGAAGCCCCTAATCATTAAATATCATTTATTTAATTTTTGATAATAAAATATTAGAATACTTGTTCTTACACTAACTGCTAACTGAATCCAATGTCGTTGAAGTCGAGTTACACACAAACTTCCTATGTTCTAACGATTCAGTGGATCGGCATGTCCAGTGTAGCATAAATCAATCAGCATGAAGCCTCGTATAATAGACATTCATGGCCTCGATCCTTCCAGCAACAATAGTATACAATGCTTTCACTGCCCCATCCTCAAGTATAATTACATATCTGCTGCAATACCACTTAACTTCATATAATGTACACAAAAACTAACACAACATTGTCCGAACATCGACATAGATTATCATATTTTCACTATGATAGTTTTAACTCACGCTTAAAATTTCCAACTGCTGCTTAACTGTACTGTTGCTTAAGGCACAACTGCTGCTTTAATTCATAACTTCGTTTTAAATAAACTACAAGAGCTGCCTAAATCTCAGAGGCAGCTTAAATTCAAGCTGCTTCTTAAATGCCTAAAATAGAAATACAATAATTAACATGTGCCCTTTCTACATTATCATACTTGATCTTATTCGTTAGCAATTTGCACGCCAAACAAACAGAAATAAATATTTAATATGTCTAAATGACCATTATTAAAAGATGATTTGATTAACATTTTAGAAGTAGTTATTAATTAGATTCATTTAGCATCTTATTGGGCATTTTGCTTTTAAAAGAACGCCATCATATGCGTTTATACTAATTATTAGGGAGCGGAATCGATCGAGCTAAACTACCACGGAGCCACAACAGTGAAAAGAAATAATGTAAACAACTGCGTGTTGTTTACATTATATCTGAATAGCACTAATTCATAGGGCGAACTGCAACATCTGTTTACGACCGAGAATCAGAGAAAAAACTGCCATAAAATAAGGAATTTTATGAATAAAATCCTTTCTTCATCGGCGTAGGTACAAGGGTGACGAGTTTTTAAAATTTATTATATTTACCTTATATTTCGCAATATAATATGTATGTTTCAATAACATACGCGTACATTTTTAGTTATCATTTATTTAAATCTAGAACGTTGTTTATGTTACTTTTTCTGAGATAAAAATTAATTGTCAGTGATTCCGAAATTTATTGCAAAGTCTGTAAAATATCGTCACTTAGCTTTGCTAAAACATACACAGAAATAGTTTTCATGCAGAGAATTTCGATAGTTTACAAAATTTCGTTACATGTTTAAATGACGATGCTCGAAGTATTTCTGAGTGCAAGGAACTAACACAAATCCCAAATTTAAACTAATGGCATATTTTGAAAATCGAATCTCAAATTAAAAAATGAGGTGTGGCCACCACACGACTTTCTTATACGTATGAGCGTTTCAAACTATACTATATTTTTTTACACAAAAATTATTCAAAATCCTATTCTAAGTACTTCTGTTCTCTTAATAAATCGCTATAGAATGCATACTTAGCAAGATATTCGAAAAAAGTACTACTCCCTAAGAGTAAAAGTATTACTTCCGGTCCGAATTTTGAAATTTCATATATTCAAAAAATATTGCAAATCTAGCACTAAATACTTTTGTATTCTTGATAAATACATATAGAATGCATAATTTACGACATATTCGCAAAGAATCGCTATTCGATAAGAGTAAAAGTGGTAATTCCGGTCTGAATTTTGAAATTGTTTTTATGCAAAAGATATTGAAAATTACGTTTTAAATACTTTTATACCCGTAACGTACCTGTCTAAAAAGCATGACATGCGAAATATTCGCAAAAAACTGATATTCGATAGAAGCAAAAGACCTACTTCCGGTAGCAGCTTCGAAAAACTTTTTAAATAAAATTGTTCTGAATTTTAATTTCAAGTACATATGAATTCTTTATAAATTTGTTTAAATTTAGTAGTTGACGAAATATTGGCAAAATTCGATTTTTTTACAGAAGTAAACTGCTACTTCCGGTCTACCGATTTTACTGAAAAATTACTCAGATCTCAAGAGGGAGATTAGACACGTAAATACAAAATTTGGAATTGATATCTACAGCGGTTATCGTGGTCACATAGAGACACACAGACATTTTTTAAAAACATCTTTTTCGGTATCAGGGGACTTCAAAACGTGGACATCTGCAAAAATCTCGAAGTCGAAAATTTCACATTACTTCCTTATACTACGTATAAGAAAGTAAAAATGGATTAACCACATTAGATGTGGCTATTAATAATTCCAAGTGACTTAGACGCAGTTTTTAATAGAAATCCAGGTTTAATAACATTGCGGCAATTGTGTATGCTAAATACGCTGAAATAAAAGAATATTTCCATTACGTAAATATAACCAGTTGCGATGTAGAAAAGACGTTTTCTATCTACAAGGATGTACTTAATTCAAAGAGAACAAGTCTTACAGAAGAGAAAATGAACAAATAGTAGGGTATTTTGTATTTTATAATCACCAGCCACTTGTTATTCAATTATATAAATAAAATTAAAACCTCTTTAAAAATACAACATTTCAATAGCGCGCCCATGGGCGATGAATCATGACTTATGCATCTGACTTCCTGATGCGTAATCCGTCGAGAATAAAAACTAGAAACTGCATATTTTAAAATTAACAAACATCTGTGCTTAATATTACCAATCATATTGTTGCAGTTGTTCGTTTAAGTAAAACAACAATTTTATTTTTATGGCGTTTTTCTAAACCCTTTAACAAAATTGTGGTTGACTCTATAATTAGAAATTCTCCATTATATTTTGTTCGATGTAGTTTTCTGTTTTCGAGACTATTTGAATGATATGACACAAATTATGTTAACGTCAATGTACAATAGACATTCTCAAACTAAAAAGTCTAATAGGGGATGTCCTTTCGATAATCCATGTTGGGACCTTTACAATCTCTATTCAGCCACAGCATTTATATATCTTTCACATATTTTCATATTCGTTCTATCATTACTTGTACGATCTCCAACATTATAAATATTTCTATATTGCGAATACTGTTACGGAGGTATATAATCCGGAATTGGTTTAGATAACTTCATTCCACTCTCTAAAACACATGGTTTAAATATTAACTGTAGTAAATCTACACTTATTATTGTCTATTGTATATTTACAATCGCAGGTCTAGGTCGTGATACGTGATAGTTGTAGATCAATATTGTCTAATTGCTCTTCATGTTTAAATTGTTTAACTGTGATGTCATAATCAAGTTAAATATTTGTATTTGATAATGGGCAGTTATGTTAAGTTCCTAGTCCAAATTCTTTAGTTTCTTATTTTTCTATTACTGTACTAAATATTCTGCAGGTAATGCTGTGTTAAAATCGAATCATACCAGTGCTTAGTTCGAAACTGTGAGATCTAAGTAAATTACTCGAAAAATAGGATTAATTGTTGTTCATCTTTGTACAGCACCTTTACGCACGTGACATAAACACACACCGTAGCCGTCAAATTTTAATTTCGGTTTACACTTCTATCGCATGCAGAATATGACCTTATAATATGCAGCGATGCCTGCTTGCTAACAGTGGTAGGGGAGCAACGCAGTGTCGATGTCGGGGGACCCTCACGCGAGTGTACTGTCTTGGCATGAAATAGGTATATGATTTGGTTATGTAATAATAACTGATATGCGTTAATATACGTAACTTTCAAATTCTCAATTTCATATATCTTACTTTATTGCGTCGTTTAGAACCTAGCTTTGCATATAATTTAGATTATTTTTCTTTAATCATAATTTTAGGGGTAAGCATATAATGAATATGTAAACTACCAACTTTTCTAACTTTAGGAAGGTGTTTGGAATATATCTATTTTTGTACTGAATATGAAATATTAAATACTGAACGTATTTATTTCAATTTTAATTTTTTTAAATGGTATGTGTACATTTTTTAATTATATAATAAACATTTTTGAGTTAAATATATATTTTTTATTCAGTAACTCAATTATTGCAATATATAAAAAAGGTGTAAAATTTCATTACATATATACATTATCTTAGAGGCAAAATTGTTATAAAAAATTTAAATTTAAATTTATCTACGCTAATGATCAACTAATTATGAAACAATATCAAGGTTCAAATATAATATTCGTCATTCACGGCACAGACCCCTAATATTGTAAAAATATGATTTCTTTTTCTTTAATTGAATTAGCAAGAACAACACAAGCTGGGGTAGTTATGTATTGGAATGCAAACATTAGCAATGTTTTAAAAATAGAAAACAATTTTTATTTGTAATTTAAAATTACACCTGTTAAAATTCTAATTTTAACTGATCAAATATCAATGAAAACAGTAAACAAATTGTAATTACCCATAGTATTTGATTTGATTTTAATAGATAAATTGACATTAAGCACGGAACATTTCCATAGGAACAACAAAATACAAAATTCTACTTAATCCTTATACTGTACACAGTCATGTTATACCTACCAATCAAATACAATTTAAACACAAATAAAATCGTAATTAATTGCTCGGATAGTTCTCGGCGTTTGTTTAATGATGAGCATTAGTAACTTTGGGATAGATTCAATCAGTTTTCCAATCGAGCCTTTGGGTCCTTTTACATGTTGGATGATATCGTATTTTCTCTTGCTGTGTATTCCGAGTGATGTTCATTAGGACTAGACTTTGGGGAGTTAGGGAGAAATTTACACATTTTAGGGCGATTATTCTCTAAGTATGGCGCGTTCAAATAAAATTAGCGCCAAAGTGGTCCTTCGAAATACATAAACGTGTCTCGGAGATACTTTCATAAGTTTATTGTCTTAATTTTATAGGTTATAGCTTTCTTAGAAGATCATTCAGGATTTAAAGCAATTCAAAGCATGTCAAATTTTATTAAATCCCGAGTGAATTTTATCCTATTCGCTTCACATCTTATAAAACCAGCATTAAGTTGCTTTGTCGACTTTTCTATTAATAATGGAATTATATATACCTGTTAAGTTGTGACCTGCGTTATGTTAATGAGGCGACCTAACTTCTGTCTCTACCGATTATGTGAGGCTCACAAAATTGATTTATATATAGTAAGGGGGATCCAAATATCAAGTTTGTCAAAAGAGGGGTAACATTTTTTACATTTAAATTTTTGGATATAAATAAAACACGAGATGACCTCCGTATATATGCGTATACAATATTAATAAATGCTACTCAGTGACTTCAAGCAATGTTGCCACTTCGTGGACGCCAGATCGTGCAGCGAGTATCCAGTGTTTACTTTTAATAAATAACGTTCATTATTCCTGATATCGTACTGAGTGCTCGCATGCTCGACTGAAAATTCGAAGTATAAAGACTAATAAATGTGTTTCAATTTACATGTAATTGAAGAAAATCTGTATTTGAAACACTGTGATTTAAAAGTCAGCTACTCTAATAGGGCGTCTCTTAGCGCTGCCTTCCACTATATCTATAAACACTAGTCAAATAAATAAGTATTTATTTAATAAAACAAAATATATTCAAATATACATATTTAAAACTTTATTTTAGGCAGATTTTACAATATAAACAACAATATACAGATACATGGTAATTATAAAAACCTTAATGTCAGTAATTCTTTTTTTATGAAATTTAATAAGTTGTCGTTGTATCTTTGATTTAACAATTATCATAAACCTATTTGTTTTAGTTTTTTGAAGGAACGTTTTAATTTCTTCACCTGGTGGCTAGGTACCTTTTTCAATATACGACATAAATTCCTTTTCTAACAACTCGACTTCATCTTTTTTCCAATCTAAAACAGAACTAAAAATGAGGTGTGAGCACCACACAACTTTCTTATACGATATACGTTCCGAAATGTTGATCCAAATCAAGTTATAAATTCTGAATTTTCTTATCAAAATAAAGCTCTGAGTATAAATGTTACATCCAAATTTGGATTTTTTTTATACAGAAATATCCCAAATCCAATTGAAAGTAATTTTATTCTTTTAATAAATATACTTCCGGTCCGAATTTTGAAATGTTTTATATACAAAAATTGTTGCAATTTGAACTATAAATACTATTGTATTATTAATAAATCTGTATAGAATGCAAGAGTTGGGAGATATTTGCAAAAAACTACTATATCATAAGAGAAGAAGATATACTTTAGGTCAAAATTTTTAAAATTTCGTTTATACAAAAATTGTTCAAAATCTAGCTCTAAATACTTTCACACAAAAAAAATACTTCCGGTAGGAATTTTGAAAAACTGTTTTGATAAAATCTTTTTTTTTTAGTATTTTTGTATTCTTTATAAATTTGTTTAAACTTAGTACTTGAGGAGATATAAATAATTTTGATTTTTTGACTGAAGTAAACAACTACTTCCGGTCTACCGATTTTACTGAAAATCTAATCAGACCTCAAAAAGATGATTATACTCGTAAATCTATAGTTTGGTATTCGTAATTGTAGCCGTTTAGCCACTATCGTGGTCACACACAGACAGAGAGGGGGGGAGGAGAGAGAGAAAAGGGGGGGAGAAGGGGGAGAGAGAGAAGAAAGAGAGAGACATCTAAAAACACACTTTTTCTGTATTAGGGGACTACAGAACGTGAACATCTGCAAAAATGCTAATTTACTTCACTGAGGAGATCAAATTTTACCAATATCTCGTCAACTACTAACTTCAGACAAATTTCGAAAGCAACAAAAGTATTGTCTACACACCATAGGGTAACAGAACAACACTGAGTGACAACGCGATTTTTAATCAGTGCTACTGAAGATGACAACTTAGTTGTCGAAATACGTATTTAGCCTTTTTGTGCTTTAGTGTGGTGAAGGTGTTTTAGTGTTTTTGTTTGACTTTTTATGAGATATATTGTTTTTGTTCTTTGTTTAAACTGATTTCTTGAACAATATATTATTTATTTATTCTCATGAGTCGGATTGTATAATACTGACCTGTAGTACAGGAATTAATTATAATTACACTAATAACTAATAATAGTCCTAAGATGGGTTCTTTCCCTTATAGTTGAATATCTTGCAGGTAAAATATTGAAACATTTACGTTTGATGGCATGACTATCTATTGATCCAGGTCGGTTGCTACGAGGGTTGTTGAATAAGTCTAGTCCATAAAATGAAAGAATTTTTTAACGTAAAATAGTTTTTATTTTTCAATAAATTTTCCTAAAACTTCAACATATCCTCCGTTGCAATAGCTTTGTAATTCCATGAAAACGATTTCCAGTAATTTTTTATTCAAATAGTAGAGTGAAGAGAGCAAAATTTGATTAACCTACTGGATGTTCAGGCAATTTGTGCAGTTCTTTGCATTTTGCTATCGTCAAAACATTTGTGTGAATATGTGCAGTATCTTAATATAAAAAAATGATTTCTGTTCTTTAAAGCAGGCCTTTCCTTACGAATTTTCACATTCAATTCATCCAAAAGGTTACAATAATATTCAGAGTTTATTGTTCTACGTTTCTGAAGATAATTGATCTGCAAAACACCTTTGTTTGTATTCCTATAAAACTGTTGTCATAAACGTCCCTGCAAATGGAACAGTATTCGTCTTCCTTGATGCAGTTCCAGCGATGTCTATTCATTGTTTAGCCTGTTCTTTTTACGCTGCTGTATAGTAATGAATCCGCGTTTCAGCAACATTTATGAAAGAGCGAATGAAATCCATATAATTTTGTTAAAAACGTTCCATGCCTTTTTCGTTAATTATTAGCAAATGCTGCAAGCATCTTGAACAACACCGTTTAGTGCGTAATTATATATCATGGCCTTATTGTAGTAGTTTTTGGACGACCTTCATATGGATTATCTTCGAGACATGTACGAGCAGACTTTAAAAAAGCAACCCATTTCTTCATAGTGGAAAGTAAATATGATGCATCTTATTACACTTTAAACAACAATTTTTCGTGAATGCAAACAGTGTTAAATTATCCAAAACAAAGAATTTAATGATTTCACCATATTCTTTTTTCTTTAATTTTACTAATAAAAAATGACCTCAGATGAATTAACAGACGGTAATCAAATTTTGCATATGTGTTTATATAAAACCTAGAGTTCACCAATATAATTCTGATTTCACAATTTCGACGCCACCAATGAGTCAGGTCGAGAGCTTTTCAGGATCCTCTACTAAAACGTTTTTACACCAGTAATTTATTTGGTGATTCATTATCGAAACTTATGGTATGTATCACCCAGTATAGACATTCATTCTTATATAATTTTGTATGTAAACTTCACGGCATTTCATGTATGTAACAACTTTTATGAACATAAAATCTTAGTTTTGCAAGCGCGTACTTCTGAGCATGATATACTCACACTGTCGTTATTGAACTTTATAACTTACACATTACGTTACTACATACAATTTGACAAACCTGATTTAAAATAAAAATATCCAAGTTTGCTGATTTTACTGCCGATCGCTGTATTAGGGAAGGTTGCATATAGATACAAATACTAAAATTTTCCAATATTTATTTCAAAGAGAATTTTAACATTCCAGAAACTGGTGATGCATCGTAAACGTAGAAAGACGTCAATACACTTTATCGGTCTATAAATGCAGTTTCATTTGATATATGCGGTGCGATAAATTTAGAAAGGTATATATGGAAGATATTTACATTGCCATGAATTGCATAATACAGTAGTTCCACAAATTTAATAAAATTTTCCGACAATTGTTTAATACCTAATAGATGTAATAAATAATGTACATTCTGTAAACTCTACATATTAAGCAATGTACAGTAAAATGTTAATAAAAATAATTTTAAGTAGCTGTATTTTAATCCTATACTCCATAAAATTATGCAATATCATGAAAAGCTTATAAAAGATGCTGTTGCTTGTAAGAAATTACATGACTATTAGAATAAAATATCTAAATATAAATATGTATATATTCGTCATGAACACTGTCTATAGTCGCTTTTAATAGTAATATTAATTTTCGCCATTTTTAAAAGTTGGTTTAACTCTTTTCGGCATGACAGGTTTAAAAGACGACAAACTAAGTTATCGATTTTAACAAAATTGTGTGTGTGTGTGTGTGTGTGTGTGTGTTACTTATGTTGTGTGTATGGTTGTGATAATATTTTTTCCAAATGTTATCGGAAAATATATTATTAATCAATTAACAATATGTGAAATATAGGAAACGAAAGACACACAGTCAGAGCGTCATACACACGCATACTGTCGGCATCGCTATACTGCATTGAAGTGATAGATTGAATATAATAAAACATCATTGATTCGTTATTTAGCTACAGAATTACACTACATTTTATACTGGTCAATAGCAGTAAACACAAAGCAAGCTTTAAATTTGCTATAGAATATGACCGAGCAACGCCGGGCTACGGGCAGCTAGTAAAATTGAGGGCTAACGAACTATAATCTTATAAATAATAGATAATAATTAATATACTCGTGGAAACACAAATTATATCCCTACAAAATGAAGATCAACTGTGTTTTAAATTTAAAAAACCGCATCATACGCATTTGCCATCACTCTTTTCGTGAGCGCAACATCAGGAGACTCTATGACACAATGTTAGAGAATTCTTATCCAGCCACCCTTTTAAACTGGCTTTTATATAATGTCAACTATCCCCAAACTCAATACGCCCCTCAAGAATAAGCCCCTCAGTCATTAATTACATACAGATCACCACCTTTCATCCCCAATCTTACTGATAAACTTATAAAGACGTTGCCGAACTATGATACTTTAAGGATTGCTAAATATAACTTAAAAACGGGTAAAACATTTTTGACTAAGGTCAAGGATAGTACTGAGATTGCTAATAAAATGAATGTCATATATCGTTTGCGTTGTTTGGGTTGCGAGCAGGTCTACGTAGGCCAGACAAGGCAACGTCTTAAAAAGAGAATGTGGAGGTCCTCGCAACCGAAAGCAATAACCGCAAGCGTGATTTTTTGAAAATGTGTTATATTAGAGAACAAGAACAACATGAACAATAGACAAGACATAGACAACATAAGCTTTACATATTCTAATTTACTTAACATTACCCGTATACGGAAAAGTATTAATGGTCGACCCCCGTAGATGTGGAGTGTATTTTGGGTTGCGCGTACCCATCGGCTGTTTTCCGATGGGACAGTCGCATTGCTCTTGATGTTCTGCTCTACTTCCGCAGTTCGAAATACTTGACAGGTTTTAATGTGTTTAACGTTTGTAATTTTATTTTTGATGTCTAGCTTTGATATGTTAACAATATCACCGAATTATGTTTTTTAATGGTACCTACATTTCAATTTTGTTGTGTGAGTATTATGCTCCTTTTTGCATTTAGTAATTTCAACGTATTTGAGGTTACATATGAGCACGTGCCACAGAGGTTAGAAAAATATAAGTGTTTTAGATTCATGTAAGTAATTTATTAATTAACTTCAGTTTATTACACTAAATAATTGTCAACATTGTAGAGGTCCTGAAGATGGAAAAAAATGTTTGCGAAATATTGACCAATGAATAAATAGATTACTCTATTATTGTCATTTCATTGACCGAACAATCCCAGTGAATAGTTGTTCATATATACAGGGTGTCCAGAAACTCTCCTGACAAACGAAGACCGGAGATTCCTCAGATAATTTTAAGACAATTTAACCCAATTCACCCTAGTCCGAAAATGCTTCCTAAGGTCATAGGCGTCCGTTTTGGGTAGGTAAACGGTTATTTTAACGCATAACTTTTTTATCTTTAACTTTTAAGCATTTGTGACACTAGATTATTAAATTTTCAGGTATTCTAGTACTAAAAGCTACTCTTACTTTAAGTCGGTACGATACACCGTTTTGAAAATTTTTCGTGTTTTCGTCATTAAAATTCAATTTATTATTTTTTGCACTAGTTCGCTCAGAACTGCCAACAGAAATAAAACCTACGTTTTTAATTGTCAAATTGTTGTCAGTTCGCGAAGTTGAAATGACGAAAGATGAAATGACGAAAAAACGAAAAATTTTCAAATCGATTTTTCTAGAAAACGGTGTATCCTACCGACTTAAAGTAAGAGTACCTTTTAGTACTAAAATACCTGAAAATTTAATAATCTAGTGTCGCAAATGCTCAAAAGTTAAAGACAAAAAAGTTATGCGTTAAAATAACCGTTTACCTACCCAAAACGGACACCTATGACCGGTACTAGAAATTCGCAATTGATGGAATCGATTCATCTCTGGAGGATAAATAAGCATACCAGTTTTTGTTTTTCTAAATAGAAGCGTTCGGGAGATATTAAAAAAAACTAATTACAAGGCGCCATCTTCAAAGAGCTCTAGCTCCCTTAGGAAGCATTTTCGGACTAGGGTGAATTGGGTTAAATTGTCTTAAAATTATCTGAGGAATCTCCGGTCTTCGTTTGTCAGGAGAGTTTCTGGACACCCTATATATAAATAACAACTATGATTCAGAAACATTGTTTATTTACACATCATATTAATTACTGATTGTTAACTGCTGTAATATGTATTAAATTAATTTGTTACGCAATGTGTTCTTATTTTAAAAATTCAACGTTTAATGCATATAATCTAAGTATTTATAAATTGTTTGACATAATCTTAAATACTGCCAATGGCATACCGATGAAATACCGCTAAAGTTGACGGTAACTGACGCAATTACTCCCTAATATAAATCAATTGAATATCATAAAACTCAGTGTAAAGCGTCCACAAATTTAACATGACATAAACGAGTCTTCATAGAATCAAATTCTTCAATCACCTGTACTTCTTAATTAATATTTCAAGTAATTATGGTATTATTAATCGTTTTTAATAGGGATATTTCCTGAGATGACTTCCAAAATTAATTTAAAGTCTCTCACACTGAATCACAAGAAATTAATTTATTTTTAAAAAAGAAAGTCAAGAGCACTCCCTTACTAATTTCCTTAAAGCAGGCACAAGCGCTAAACGAAATTAATTAAATGACAAATAAATAGGTAAGTTCGCCTTTATAAATTTGAGGAATTGAAGCATATGAATTCGTGTATTTCATTATTATTTTGGTTCTGTCGCATACACCAGCGCAAATTGCGAACTAACGAGATCAACCCGCGTGATACTTTTGAAGACCGAGTTTTCCAGTGAATTCAATTCTCTCTAATG
Source organism: Amphimallon solstitiale (assembly GCA_963170755.1). Taxonomy (NCBI): domain Eukaryota; kingdom Metazoa; phylum Arthropoda; class Insecta; order Coleoptera; family Scarabaeidae; genus Amphimallon; species Amphimallon solstitiale. The sequence continues at coordinate 316,426 of OY720682.1, read as the reverse complement.
GGACTTACATATGGTTGTTGCCTTGTGTAAATTGAATTTTTCTCATAACGATGTTCACTTCCGCAAGTGAATTTGCGCCATGTCTTTCAAATTTAAATGTTGGTTTAGATATAAAATATCTATATTTTCAATTCGTCTTAAAAATTTTCGTAAAATTTTAAATATATAAAAAATCGAGTTACAAAATAATTATTACTCAGCTTTCAAGATTGGTGGTTTTCAATGCTGACGTTAGGGTAACTTGTGACAAGATCAAGCAGTTGCAGTGACCTTCCAATATTTCTCACTACAGTACGTAAGACTCGTCAATCCTACAGATTTCGTAAAAATCTATTTCTTTGAGAATCGTTTCATCATGTGTGTTAATTAATTCGTGAGTACTTAAATTAACTTTTCTTCTATCTACTGACATCAAATAAACTATCAATGCTGTACAGCACTTTAAACACCCATACTTGATGACTGCAGTTGTTCTATAGGAACGCAATATTTATAAAGGTATGATCCACCTATATTCTTTAGCTTATAAGGTTCAATTATCACTTTAAAAGACCAATTTGATGAATTTGATCAATAATTGAAACAAGCATATTATAATGAGAAAAAAATATACAGGGTTATGATAAAGTGACGCACAAAATTCATAAAACGTACAATGTTCATTTTTGAAAAAAATGCAAAAACACGTCAAACAGTTTATTTTATTCCGCGTCTTTTAACATAAGTCAAAAAATAAAACCTCAAATTTGTCAAAGTTATGACGTCATTAATATTTTTTTTTAATATGAAGCTTGGTTTTTTTATACTTTATTTGATAAAGCTTGTTTTTCTGCATTATAAAGAAATAATTGAAGTAGGGGTCACATAAGAAAAAACTGAGTGACCCCTTTGTTATAAAAAAACAGATAAGGTTACACTTGTTTTTTGCACCTACGTGATAGTATTTTTTACTTTCTTATACGTAGTATAAGGAAGTATTGTGATGATGAAAATTTTCGACCTCGAGATTTTTGCAGATGTCCACGTTTTGAGGTCCCCTGATACCAAAAAAGTGGTTTTTAAAAAATGTCTGTCTGTGTGTGTGTGTGTGTGTCTGTCTGTCTGTGTGTGACCACGATAGCGGTCAAACCGCTGGAGATATCAATTCCAAACTTTGTATTTACGTGTATAATCTCCCTCTTGAGATCTGATTAGTTTTTCAGTAAAATCGGTAGACCGGAAGTAGCAGTTTACTTCAGTGAAAAAATTGAATTTAGCCAATATTTCGTCAAATACTAAGTTTATACAAATTTATAAAGAATTCATATGTACTTAAAATTAAAATTGAGAACAATTTTATTTAAAAAGTTTTTCGAAATTCCAACCGGAAGTAGGTCTTTTACTCTTATCGAAAATCGGTTTTTTGCGAATATTTCGCAAGTCAAGCTTTTTAGACAGGTACGTTACGTGTATAAAAGAATTTAAAACATAGTTTTAAATATCTTTTGTATAAAAAAGATTTCAAAATTCGGACCGGAAGTAACACTTTTACTCTTACCCAATAGCGATTTTTGGCAAATATGTCGTAAATTATGCATTCTATATATATTTATTAAGAGTACAAAAGTATTTAGAGTTATATTTGCAATATTTTTTGTATACATGAAATTTCAAAATTCGGACCGGAAGTAGCACTTTTACTCTTAGCGAGTAGCACTTTTTTTCGAATATCTTGCAAAGTATGCATTGTATAGCGATTTATTAAGAGAATAAAAGTACTTAGAATAGGATTTTGAATAAGTTTTGTATAAAAAAATTCTTAAAATTGTATTGTTTGAAACGCTCATACGTATAAGAAAGTCGTGTGGTGGCCACACCTCATTTTTTTAGTTTGTGTAAATCACGATAAATAATAAAGTAACGTTATGGGCTAGAAATGAAATTTAGGGAAAGTTATGAGTCTTGTTACAAGATAACAGTTTTTTCATCGGCATCATTTTCATTTTGCTTCAAGCACATATAAAATAGTCTATTGTTTGGATGTACAGGGTTGTTATAAAGTAAGGGATATACTTTAACTTATTATAACTTTTTAACAAATTAAGTTAATATCAAAAACTAAACGAAATTTAATTGTTTAAATAATGGGATTTTGTATGCCCAAACCCAGTTACCGCAAATGTTCAATATGTTCTCCATTTTGATCTTGTAAAATCAGCAACCGTTCCTCTAAATTATACACTGCATTTCTTAACGTTTCTGGTTGAATTGCACCAATTTGCTCCGTAATATTGTCTTTTAATTCTTGTAGCGTTGTTGGTCTTCTTCTAAACACTAAATTTTTTAAATGACCCCACAGCCAGTAGTCCGCTGGGTTAAGATCAGGTGATCTTGGTGGCCATGAATTTGCAAAATGTCTGCTTAAAACGCGATCTTGAAAAACGTTAGTTAAAAATTCTTTAGCTGTTCGGAAAATGTGCGGAGGTGCTCCATCCTGCAAAAAATCATGTTTTCAATTCTGTGGTGCTCGTCTTGCAGCTGTTGAATAACATAATCTCTTAACATTTGCAAGTATCGTTCACCGTTAACAGTTACAGATACGGCTTCTCCATTCTGTAGATCTTCGAAGAAATACGGACCAATGATAAAATCAGCTGTAAAACCGCACCAAACGGTGACTTTCTTGTCATGAAGACCTTCTTGAACAATTACTTGTGGATCTTCTGCAGACCAGATTCTACAGTTTTGAGTATTGACTCCACCATTCAGAGAAAAATGTGCCTCATCTGTCCATAAAATACGGGATAACCATTCGGGTTCAATTTCCATCTGAGCCAATAATCGCAAAGAAAAATCGTACCTACTAGCCAAATCTGCCTCCTTTAATTCAAACAGCATTTTGAGTTTATATGGATACATTTTTAGAATTTTGCGTAAAATTTTCCAGACCGTGGTGTACGGCATTTGCAATCGCTTGGATATCGCATTTGCACTGCTGATTGCTAGTGGATTACCTCTGGCTATGTCCTGATTTTCGTGAAGAACCTCTGCAGCTTGGACATCACTAATGCTTGGTCTTCCTGATCTCGGAAGGTCAATTACCGAACCTGTTCTTTCAAATTTTTGTATCAAATTGCGATACGCTTTCATACGACAGGACCCCGCTCTCAAACCCATTCTCGTGCGAAACCTTCGTAATCCAGCTGTGTAATTTCTGCCGTATTCATAATAACACTGAACTAAACCAATTCTTGTTCGTAGGTCCATGCTATTACAGTTTGAGTCGTTAAAACTTTATGTTTACTTGAGTTTTAATTTGAAAATAAACTCCAAATTGAATGATTTACTTTTAACAGTTGTGTCAACAACTGTCATGACAACGCTTTTGTTTTCCATAGATACAACAAATCCCATTCCTTAGGCAACTAGATTTCGTTTACTTTTTGTTGTTAGCTTGATTTGTTAAAAAGTTATAATAAGTTAAAGTATATCCCTTACTTTATGATAACCCCATATATAAGGCAACAGACTTATAATATCATCGAACTTTCTTTTGAGAGAGGCTAGTAGGTAAGAATTGTGAAACCTTTTTTAGATAAAGATGTTTCTCGTTGGTGTGTTTCTTCTTTTGGGTAATGATTTAAATTCTTCCTCTTCAAAAAAAAGTATATTTGTACAATATTTTTCTAGGATTTTCCCTGGTATATATAAGCCACTAAATTTTATTAACACTACAACAGATCGCACTTGAACGCTTCCTACGTAAAATCATAATCAAATAATACGAAACGGGGCATATAACTACATAGACGGCTTTTGTGTCACTTTTGCCGTTTAAAGTTTATGAATTTATTTAAAGGAAATACCTAAGTGAAGTATTGAGGACAATTTACGCCTTACACATTTTGCATTGTAAGATAGTACCAATTACAGAATTTCGATAAAATTGCACTCAGGCCCCTTTTTGAAAAAGCCTAACAAATAAAATTAATACTATAAAAATAAAGGTGACGTTTTGTGTAATACTGAACGCTCTTCATATGAGAAACTCAGTAGCCAAACATAAAACTTACCGTCAGTAGTGCATATTGTAGGCAAGCATACATCCAAAGTGGATAGTTTAACATCAATGCAATTAAATGTAGATCACTGGGGGCCAAATTTATACAATCATCTTCCATCAAACTGGAATAGGTTAGACGCAGATCGTTCATAAAATTTGTTTTAATAGCTACATAGTGGTACATCATGGACGAATGCTTGCATTTGTCTAAAACAAAGCCTTTTATAATTCTTATTATCAACGAAGATGAGTAACATTAATAAACTAATTAATACGTTTCAGAAAAATTGATATTTTTTGTGGAGAATAAAGCTATCTGACAATAGTTCACAATCATTAATTTAAATGATTTTTATTAAATACTGGCTGCAAAGGTAGAATAAGAAGTGATAATGAAATATCGGCCAGTATCTGATGATACTTATTTCCTTGATTTTTTATCTGCTTGAAGTTTTCTCTAAGATAGGCAAATAATACAAAACAAGTTTGCTTGCTATTGTTTAAATCATATACCTTGATTTATAAGTAATATAATCACATATAGTCAACGTTTATGCATATTTTATAATTACACAACATAATTAATTAAAATTGCTTTTTGGTAAGAGTGAAAGTCATAATTTTGAAAATATTGATATACAATATTCGCTCTAAATTTAATTTCTTTAATAAATTATATAGAATGAATAATTTGCAAGATTTTTTGCAAATGCTTTTCAGTCTAAACTTTGGACATTTCGTGGTGTAAAAGTTATTCCAGATTAAGTTCAAACAACACATGCTTCGGCATGTGAAAAACTACAGCGAACAATTAATTTATGTAGAATTATAAATTTCCTAGTTAATTAACGGCCAGCTTTACTTTAGCTAGCCTTTGTATATTACACTTATTTAAAATTAAAATGTATAAATATAAATATTGCCGTGATCCCTATATTGGTTAGGCATTATAAAATAACTAGATAATTAAGTAATAGAATAAGCAAATAATTTTTAGTATTAAGTATAATTATTGGAAAATGAATTATGAGTTGCATAATCGCAACGGCGGCGGCGTAACATTATGATGATAGGTATATGGAAATTGAAATTGTAATAAAATTTATATGAAAGGTATAAAAATAAACACGAAAATAAAATTCATGTATTCTATATTTATAGAAACGAGGAGCACAAGATGCATTTTCAGTACACAAAGGCCGAACCAGACTTCTTGCATTGTGTAAGGGTGGCACTAAATATATTAAGAAGTGAACCCACTATTCAAGCTTAATAATGTCTTAAAAATAAATAACAGAGAGAGAGTGATGATGAAAGATGGAACTGTAAAAAGAGTTAGTCATTTGAATGCTGTAAAACTGTATGAGAAAGGTGAAATTAGACATTCACGACATGAAAACATCTTTCATCATGAATAGACGTAAGAAATAAAATAAGTTTATAAAAGATTGTTATCTGTTAGACATTTTATAGTCACACTTAACAATACTATAAATACCTGACACTTATATCTAAGAATAATTTTAAAAAGGTGTTTTTTTATGCGACACGATATAATAAAGCAAAAACTTCAGAAATAGCAGGTTAAATCCGGTTTAATCCAGGAAAATTCCAGAAATAACGGGATAAAATTGGTTTAATCGGAATAAATCTACAAAGAAAAAACAATGTTTAATGTTGTTAACAGCTGCATACAAATTAACCTACACGAAGACGAGAGAAGGTGGTTTGAAGACAGGAATAGAGCTGTCAAGGTCCAGGTTCCTGACAAAGTAATTATAAAAGGAAGGATTCCATCCGTATGCAATGTCTTTCCTGTTATTTCTAAAGGAGATGTCTGCAAAAGAAAAATACGGATAGTGTTAAACAATGGAAGAAGGAAGTATTTAAACAATGATGAAAAAGAGAACAAATTCATTTACAAATACAATGAGGGATGACGTTAATGGAAGAAGAATATACCTACCCAAGACAAGGAATCGCGAATGTGCATAGACATTAATAATAATAAACAATTTGAGTGCGTGTATTTTTGTGCGATTTCGAACTGTCAAAAACAATATAGGTATATTTCGACCAGGAGAAAAACTTGAAGAAATCAAATATGAGCAGGACAATGCCAGCACAAACATAAGTGCGTGAATTGTGGCGCTGCAGACGGAGAATGGTTTTTTCGATGACCGAGAACTGATAAAAAGCCGCGAACGACGGTGAAAGAGGAGAAGCTGCCGATCTTTTAAATTGTTCGAATGCAAAAATTTTGTTTCATGATCGTAGGCGTATAGATACACTGCATAAGATCATTTTTAGTTAAATGTATTAAGTAATTTTAATTTCAATAAGTAGTTTATTAGATTATAATTAATTCATTGTAATATTGTTTAATTTCATTATTTTATTTTTACTATCAAAATGGTAGATAGAAATCAAGGCGAATTTGATGAAATGTATGAATATTATAAGTAAGTTTTCTTGAAATAAATTATGCTAAAGATGCTATGTGAAAATATTCATTTTTAGCAAAGCGTTTAACATTGTTAATATTTTGAATAAGAATATTATTTTCTTTGCTATAAGTAGATTAATTTAACAAATCATGAGAGTATTGTTAATGATGTAAAAAGGGCATTAAAGTTATTAAATAAAATTTTAATAAGGATTTCAAACATATTTAAATACGTAAAGGTATGGGCATTTTTGATGGACAAATAGCCAATTTGTGGTATGTACAACGTGTAAATATTTGTATATGACGATTGGTGACAGTCTTATCAAGGTGTTTTCTGCTTTGCGAGATTTTCTATCTCCAGAGGCTTTTCGTGAAAATGAATGTCTTTGTTGAAGCGAAATTCAGCGTCGTAAAAGAAAATTTTTATTTCTTTGAAACTATACGATGTTAAAATTTGATTATAGCAAGGAGTAATATTTATTTTGAATCTATACGATATACAGGGTTTTCAAACTTAAGTCGGCACTATCGCTATCTTCGTTATTATTGAAGCTACGAAGTCGCTTAAATAGGCAAACTAGTAGTATTTTTTTCGCCCATTACGATGGTGAAAACGGAATAAAAATTGAACATCGCTTTCGCGAGTTATGTCAAAAAGTTAAATTTTTTCAAGTGGAACGAACACCCAGTATACAATATTCTCAATCGATAGGAAATTGAATTCTGAACAAATGGTGTTCTATGACCTTTTATCCTAATGTCAAAAATGACAAAGCTATTGATGACTTTTCAAATTCGTCAAGGTGGCTGATATTTCATAAACAAAATTCGTTTGTTTCATAAATGTCATCAGAATTATGATGTCAAATTGAAGTTTTGCTAGTGAACACTTTACGTTTGTGTTTTTTGAGGAAACAGTGCCTTTCACGCATTTAGAAAAATGTGATATGGTGGAATGTTATATCTTTTGTCAAAAAAATAGCCACCGAGCGCATGAACGTTATAGTGCGTTATTTCCTATGCGTAATTTGCCAGATAGAAGGTACTTTTTGCTTTTGTATCGTAAATTTAGATCTAATGAAAATGTGTTCAAGAAAACTAGAACCAAGAAACAATTTATAATAAGTGAAGCAACGGAAATTAATGTGTTAGCTTACTTTGAAGCTCGTCCTAATAATTCAATTAACGATTTCATGCAAGAAAGTGAACTGTTTGGGAACTATTCATAATATTCTTAAAAAGTATAATTTTATGCCGTACAAGTATCGACCTACACAGACGTTGGTACCAGGAGATCAAGAAAGGCGCATCCAGTTTTGTCAGTGATTCATTAATAAAATGAGAACCAATGATAATTTTTGGCGCTTAGTTCTTTGGAGTGACGAATCAACTTTCTCCAATAGGAGCATGTTCAACAGAAAGAACAGTCATTACTGGAGTCGCGAAAATCCGATGCTATTCCGTCCTTGTAACCCGCAGAGACGTTTTAGTATTAATGTTTGGTGCGGTCTAATGGGCTCAACAATTATAGGCCCTATATTTTATCAGGGCGCATTAACTGGTGAGCGGTATGCCGAAATGTTAACCGCCACACTTCGCGACTTCTTGGATGATCTGACTTTAATTGATAGACAGCAGATTTACTTCCAACAAGACGGAGCTCCTCCCCATAACGTTCGCCAGGTAGATATCCTATTACACGAATTTTTTAATGACAGATATTTATCAACCAACGGCCCTATCCGTATGCCTCCTCGATCACCAGACATTACGCCGATGGATTTTTTCTTTTGGGTATATGTGAAGAGTGTCGTGTACAACAGGCAGTATGATAATCTTGACGATCTTCAGCAGAGTATCGTTCATGCTATCAATAATATTGATGGTAGAATCATTGCCAGAGCCACTAGGAGCGTTTACAAGCGGGCTTAAAAATGCTTGGAGTACGAGGGAGGTGTTTTTGAGCATCTAGTTTAAGTTTTGTTGTATTTTTTAAATATTTATAGGATTTATTATTATTACTATTATGATTACCTAAAATAAACAATACTTCATTGATATTCCCCTTGCTTTTTATTTCATTGCTAATACAAATTTACAGCTAAGACAGCCACGAATTTGAAAAGTCATCAATAGCTTTGTCATTTTTGACATTAGCATAAAAGGTCATAGAGCAAGCATTTTGTTCAGAATTCAATTTCCTATCGATTGAGGATATTTTATATTGGGTGTTCCATTGGAAAAAAATTAACTTTTTGAAATAAGTCGCGAACGCGATGTTCAATTTTTATTCTGTTTTCACCGTCGTAATGAGGGAAAAAAATCCTACTAGTTTGCCTATTTAACCGACTTCGTAGCTCCAATAATAACGAAGATAGCAATAGTGCCGACTTAAGTTTGAAAACCCTGTATATGTAAAGCAATGTGTTTTGCGTATTTATAAAGCAACGTGTTTTTCGTATTTATAAAATACACATTTTTTTTTTGTAATTGAAAAGTATAAAGGACAATTTCTTTTTACAGCCACATGTGGCAAGAGAATTACTTTACCGATATTGTTATAAGGTATTAAGTTGAATATAATTATTTTATGAGATTTAGTTTTTTATTAGTAACCTTATCCTATTTAATTTTAAATAAGAAATGTCAGAAAATAAAGGAAAGATCACTGCTAGAAGCTACAAGAATAATACGAATGTCAATAGGGATTGAATTTATAAATTTAATGAAGAAGTTTTTTTTTACATGTCAACGCAATCTCTGCATTTGTTGTATATTATGCTGCTTTGTATTATCGTTATTTTGGTTAATTTCTGCTGGTACAAGATTACCATATTTTAATTTGAAAGCAAAGCTATGGCAATATGTATACTGTTTTTGGGACATGATGACCTAATACGCTTTTTCTCATAAAGATATCTGCAACGAAGCTACCCTTAGACAATATGTTATTTCACTAATATAACTGGTGGTACTTTAACATTCAAGTATTATTAACTATAATCATGGTTTTTGAACAAACTTTGCCGTCCATTGTTTGACGCGTTTAATTTTATATCACAGATGTACTAAGATATCGCAAATTTTCTATACAGAAGTCAGAAGTAATGTCAAAAATAGTCACGATGACTATTAACAAGATATTGTTTTTCATATTCCATAAATAATTGTATTGGATTATACAAATTAAGTTAATGAAAATATTAATCGTTTCTAATTTGCCCTTTGTTCTATTTACTCTATGTATTAATTAAATCAGGCAACTTCTACCAAAATGCCTCTAGTTGTTTTATTTATAAAAGAAAGAAGTTTCTGTGCTTGTTATTTACTTTAAATTTCTTTTTATTGACTAAACACAAAACGAGATATATTTTTGGATATAAGTAAATGTAAACATAATCTAAAAGCAAGATAAAACAAATATGAATATCGATCTTATATTATTTCATAGGATTTTGTTACCATGTAACTCTCCTTTTTGCTTTATTCAACAAACCATTTCGTATCTTCCTTCCGATATTTGAATTTAAAGGTATACATATTATTCATTTGCATTTACTTCCTTTGGTTCTTATACTTTCTCTTGTTAAAGAATCGAAGAGCTTTACATCCATATATCAAGTAGATGTAAATATTTATCAAGTGCCTGAAGCATGAAAGAAACAAATGTTGTAAACAGGATTCGGTTTTTATAAAAACTCCACAGAGGTATTTTACGTTACGGTAAATAATTCTATGTATTATTCTTACGAAAACAATACGTCACTTTTTAAAAGAGTACCATTATAAATAACAGTACAAAACGAACCGAATCTAGGTTCTGGAATTGCTACACAGCATCAAAAATCAGATAAGTTGAATGAGCTGGTGTATTTCCCTTTTCTCTCTCTGGGAAAACGTGTAATCAATTTTCCCTCCCGGTTAGTCGAAACAGAACAAAATATGCGAATTGGTAGGAAACCTTTGGCTTTGTAGAAAAACATATCATAGTTGCGTAAGGCTATATTTAGAATAAGCTGAAACAGGATGGCTTTAACAATGATTTAATCGCTGCAATCATTTGTACATTTATACATAGTCAAAATTTGTTGCCGAAAAAGTTTTGTTGGTATGAAATTGGATATAATTAAGACATATTTCATGTAAACTATTAAGTCAACAATATCTACAAATATTACTATTAACTTAGTTTTTATCATTCTAACTAAGAAACATAATACATAAATATACCTTATGTATTGAATGAAGCGGAATTTGACGTGCGATAACTGGTATTCAAGGTACCCGCTAGCGAAAGAATTATTGGCAGATAAAATTACAATGGATGGGACAATGAAAAAAAAAAAATAAACGCGAAATATCGCAGAACTTTTTGCCTCATAAAAGTAGACCTGTGAAATCTTCGTTGTTTGGATTCCAGAAAAATGTAACATTGGTTTCCTACATACCAAAAATAAATAAAGCAGTCGTATTGAGCTCAATAATGCACAAGGATGGAAATATAGATCCAGTTTTGAGTAAGCCTAATATCATCTTACAATATAACACCACCAAAGGAGGAGCTGATACTCTTGATAAAATGTGTGGCACATACTCAGCATCAAGAAGAACAAGAAGATGGCCTTTGGTTATATTCTTCCAACTGATGAACATCGCGGGAATCAATGGACAACTGCTCTATAATGCAACTCATGTCGATGTAGCTTAAAAGCACAGAAGAGAATTTTTGAAGGTGTTATCCTTAGGTTTGATAAAGTTATATATCTCTCTGAACGTGCCAGCATGCAGTCATTGTCAAGTGACATAAAATGTTTCCTGACAAAATACAAAAAAAACTTGCGGAAGACACCAATGAGAAGGCACCTGTAAAGATACGAGTTAACAACATACATATGACAACAGTTGTTACATGCGATTTCTACAAAAATGGTGAAGCAAGCAGCAGATGAAACAAACTAACCATACATATTGCCGTGACCTTTATAGTTTAAGTATTTTTAAAATAGTTAAATAATTAAGCATTAGAATAAGAAAATAAATTTTTAGTTGTAAATATAGTCGTTAAGATAATAATGAGTTGCATAACCTTTAAGGCGCAACATCATGATGAAAAGTACATAGTAATTTAAGTTAAAATGTATATACATTAAGAGGAGTAGAAAAAACACAAAAATAAATTCATGTATTCTATATTTATAGAAAAGATGAGCGTAAGATGTGGTTTGAGTATACAAAGGCCGAACCAAACTTTTTGCATTGTGTAAGAGTAGCATTAAATATATTGAAAAAGGTGGCATGCTCGATATGAAAACGTCTTTCAAAATGAATAGACGTAGTATATAAATTTGTAAAAAGATTCTTATCTCTCAGACAATTTATGGTTACATGATAAAATACAATAAATACCTGATACTTATATTTAATAGCATTTTTAAAAGGATATACAAAAAAGTGTTCTTTATTCGAAACGATATACTAAAAGTATAGATAAAAACACATCCTTGAAATGTTTTAATAAAGTAAAGGTTTCAGGATAACAGGATAAATCTTGTTAAATTTGAATAATCTACAATGAAGAAATAATGTTATCATTGTTGACAGTTGTGTGCAGATTAACCTACTGAAGACGAAAGGAAATGGTTGGAAAGTAAAGGTGATGATGTCAAGGTCTGTGTTCCTGATGGTGCGGTCATAAAAAGAAGAATCCCATCTGTGTTCAATGTATTTCCGATTATTTCCAACAAAGATACCTACAACAAGAAAATGCGGATAGTTTTAAACAATGGGAAACGAAAGTACATAAACAATAATGAAAATAATGAGGGATGGCGTTAATAAAAGGCAGATATACCTACTGAAGACAAAGAATCGCAGATGTGCATGGACTTTATAAATAAACAATTTGTGTGTGTAAACATTTAGTGTATTCTTGAACTGTCAAAAAGCAATATAGGTATATTTTTGACCTGAGAAAAACTTGAAGAAAACAAAAATGGACATGGCAACACCAACATAAAATTTATAGTGTTGAAGTTAAGGCGCTGTACGCAGGTAGTTGTGTTTTGTTTGAAAACCGAGGTTATAAAAAGGCGCGAAGAGCGAAAGAAAAGAGAAGCTGCCGATCTTTTGAATTTACCGGACGCAAAAATTTCATTCGCGTATGCAAATGATCGTAGGAGTTTTAATACACTACATTTGATCAAATTAGCTAAATGTATTAAGTTTATTTTGAATTTCAGTATTTATTTTCGTTTTCATATTATTATTAATTCATTGTTATATTGTTTATTTCATATTTAAAATTTACGAAAAGGTAGACATGAACAAACAAGAATTTTATGATTTATATCAAGAACATAAGTAAGTTTCCTTTGAAATAAATTTATGATTCAAATAATTGATGGTGTACGACGTGCGCTAGAGATGCTATGTGTGAATATTCATTTCTAGTAAAGCGTTAGACATCATTAATACTTAAATAAAATATTATTTTTGCTAAATTAGATTAACTTTTGTAAATCATGGGAGAATTGTTAATGGTGTAGAAGGGCATTGGGAGTACTATGTGAAAATATTTGCTTGCAGTGTTTGCTGTGCACTATTAACAATTTATATTGGAAAAATTAATAAAATTTCAAGCATTTTGAATACGTAAAGATACAAATATTCTTGATAGCCAATCTGTAGTATGTACAATGTGTGAATATTTGCATATGGGGATTGGTAAAGGTTATATTCAAGGTATTTTGTTCTTTGCGAAATTTTAGGTCTTCGGAGGCATTACGTGCGAATGTATGTCTCTGTGGAAATAAAATTTAGCGTCGTAAAAAAAATTATTTCTTTAAATCTATGAATACAATATTATAATATTAAGGATAGCATAAATAATATTTTTCTTGAATCCACATAAAGGATAAAAGCAATGTGTATTTCTTGTATATATTTTTTTATGGTTGGAATAATAAAAAGACATTCCTAACAGCCAAATGTTGTGATAAGAATTTTTTTACTGTGTTGTTGTTTAATGAATAATTATATGAATATAAATGTTTATGAAATTTAAATACTTATTTATTATTAACCTTATCCTAATTGAATTTAAATAAGAAATGTTGCTGATGAATAAAGGAAACGTGTGGTAATAATACATTTATACAATTTATTTATAAACCATTTAGCTATGCAAACCACTGCAATATGTGAGTTTTTTATTTTAAGATTTTCTTTATTTTCTTTGAATGCTTTGTTTGTTGAAGAGTTTGTCTTTTTTTATCCAGCATTGTATTAATTTACGTTATATTTCAATAAAACAGCATGAAAAATCAATGCAACATGTTTTCTTATCCCTATCTATAGATTTAAGCACTCAATCCCACATTCATAGATGTGGTGTATGTACATAATGCACCGCGCGGGTAGCAACTCGAGATTCTAAAGCGCGGGTAATTAAAGGTTAATTTGGCCATATCGCCAGATTTCTCAAAGGAATTGCCTAATAAAGGAAAGACATATATAAAAAAATAGAAATTGTAACGTCAGATATCTTAACAGTCATGAAGAATATTTCGCAAAAAGCTTTATCATTCATCGCCATTAGAACCGTTCACTTAAACATCTATAACTGATATTAAGAATAAAACATAAGTTTCGACTTCACTTCTCTCTTCATTATAGTCTGAATTACGATATTTTTAAATCGGGGACTTTATCATGGCTGTCCCTGTAGATAACTCAAATTCCCACTCGCGCACAGTACCTACATACTAAAATAAATTCCACGTATTGGATTTATCTCTTTGACTTGAAAAAAAATATTTATATTCCTGTAAGGGAGCGGCTACGCTATGTCTTATGTCTAACAAAATATTTGTTTGGCCCTATTGGAAATGCGCTTTTCGTTTATCTCGAACGTGTTCTTTGAATTAAATATATTCTCTTATCAGCGTAGGTGGAATTTATATCACCTACTGAATCCTTATGGAGGGAACACAAAATTATCTTGTCGGAAGAGAAAAAGTCATTTCGATATAATATGTACGGACACGTACACACGCGATTTTCGTAATGAAAGAACGTTTCAAAAAGAATATAATATAAAGAGTGTATAATATATTACGTATATCGATTTTACGTATTCTATACATTTGTTAATGTCAGAAAACATATTATAACAATAAGAAGGATTGAATGATATAAGTATGCGATCATCCAAACATTCTGTTTATTAAATATTCTAACTTAAATATAAACAAATGCATGTATAAGGTACTTTTGTTATTGATTGTATATATTTCTTTTCTCAGTAGAATTTTTAATACAAATCGAAATTGATATATTGTTACCAGGGAGTAAAGAATTCAAGTAACTTAGTAACCTTTCATTTTCATACATCACTATGTATTTGTTATATACCCTTATTACCAATCAGTAAATTTTGGTAACGTGAATTTTAGAGCCATCTACTAACCGATTGTTGTTTTCTGACTTAAATGCGATAAGTTGACAATTTCACCAAGAAGTTGAAGGAATATGATAAATGCTTCAAATATATTGACGTGGTTTAAATAACCATGCTATTATATATTGATTTGTAATTGTGTTAAAACATATGATTTTTCAATTCTTAAAATAATATTTTTATTAATGGATAAAGAATTAATTATTTAAATGATACTTAAATATTCATTATTTGATTAGATTTTCTTGGTGTTCTGGTTGCTGTAGAGGAAAAATAAGGTTTTCTTTCTTCTATGTTTGTATTTTTAGAATCTGTTGAGGAGAAATTAAAAAATATTATTATTTACAAGTAAAAATTGAAATAAATTCAAATTGAGTTCAAAACAGTTTTATTCAATTTACTACAATTGTTTCACCCTACTAGGGCTTCATCAGGTGATGAATATTATAATACAGAATATTTGTAGACGTTCTTATTTATGTCTTTTCCTAAATGAAGAGGGGGAAGTTTGCGACATTAGGTTAAGAGCGGGAGTAACTTATATATTTAATGTAATATTTAATATATATATACATAACAATATGATTAAGACTATTAAAAAATTTTTGAAAACTGATTGTTTACTGTTATTATAAAATTAAACAATTTATAAATATATATATAACTATAAGAATTATTAAGTTGATTTTAAATATTTAAATTTAACAACGGTGAATTATTCACTTCTAGTTGGTCATTTAAAATAAGGTTTAATTTGTTTAATTTATTTATTTCTAGGTTTTCTAATAAATTTAATTTTTTACTCTTGTCTTGTATATGTAGTATGTCAAACTTATTATTGAATTTATGTTTTTGTTCAATACAGTGGTTTGCATATGTGGAATCTGGTTTTTATAATTTATAACTTCTTTCATGTTCTTTTATGCGTGTGGAAAAGGATCTACCAGTCTGTCCGATATAAGCTTTTCCACACTCGCAATTTAACTTATAGACCCCAGATTTTAAATTTTTGTCAGTTTTATCTTTATTATTTTTAATGTGATTCTGTAGTTTGTTGTTTGTACGAAATGAAATTAATGTGTTTGTTGTTTTTTGTAAATATGTTTTTATTTTTATGGAAGGTGTACCTATATAAGCCACAGAGGCAAATTTTGATAAGTAAGTTTGGGGAACTATAGGATAAATTTTGGATATGATTGTTGTTTTTTATGAAGGAGATTATTTATTAATTCTTTTGAATAACCATTATTCTGAGCTATGGTGTACATTCTATCTAATTCTTTATCGAAATTAATCTTATTCATAGGAACATGGATTAATTTATATAACATTGAGTGAAAAGCAGCAAGTTTATGACTAATCGGGTGGAAAGAGTTAGAATGTATCGTAATATCTGTGTGGGTGGGTTTATGGTAAATAGCGAATTCGTGTGTATCAGTAATATGTGATATTTAAAGGTCTAGAAAATTAATGGTTCTATTTTCTTCTAATTCTATGGTGAATTTAATATTATCATGCAAAGTGTTAATATGATTATGAAGTGAAATTGCGAGTGTGGAAAAGCTTATATCGGACAAACTGGTAGATCCTTTTCCACACGCATAAAAGAACATGAAAGAAGTTATAAATTACAAAAAACAGATTCCACATATTGCCGTGATATCTCGCAAGTTTATAAGATAAGAATAGCTTTAAGAATTAGTTTAAGTTTTGAAATAAAATAAAAATGACAAAAATCGTATTTAAATATGAAAGAGTTTAAATATGCAACAAAATTACATGGATGTATATAAAGTTGCATACACATGGTCAATATACAAGCAAGTAATTCAAAAGTCATTATTATTCAAGTGAATAGTGAGAAAATACAAAATAAAATTTATTAAATAAATATGAAACAAAAGACAAAATAAAAATTTATTAAATAAATATGAAATAAAAGACAAAATAAATATAAGCAATATATTTCTTTTGTAGAAAGGATACACAAAATGTATGGTTTACATATCATCAAAAAGAACCTAATTTTATACAATGCGTAAAGATTGCTTTAAATATTCTAAATAATGGACCGCTGTTTAAGTCAAAAAGGGTAATGAAGGCAAATAATCGAGAAAGGGTGATGTTAATGGACGGATCAGTCAAGAGAATTAGTCATGTAAAAGCAATAGAATTGTATGAAAAAGATCAAATACGATATGCAAAAAACATAAATATGACTGAATAAATCATTATGATTTACATGCATGAAGCAATAAAACTTTATGAAAGAGTTTAAGAACTAAATTATATTAAAAGATAAAAATTACCTTAGCTTATAACTAGAGACTAAGAAAAGGATATAAAAATATGTAAAACGTAAACCCGATCAGCAATAACATTTGGTATAAAAAGGTAGCTGATAGCATAAATAAAAAGTGTATGTGTTTATGATTTGTTTGTAACACAATGCTTCAGAGACTGGAAACAGACGTGTACAGTTTCATGACCTACAAAAGACAACAAAATATAAAACTTGTGTAAAGTTTATTGCAGATAGACATATTACCGATGGAAAGATCATGGGTAGAAAACAGAAATGCAGTAGACAAACAAGCGTGTCTTCCAGGTGCAGGCAGTGCGGGAAGAAAAATAATCGTTATCTCCAACGTGTTTCCCATCTTACCAAATCGCAATCTAGCTGCAAGAAAAGTGAAATTGACATTAATAAATGGAAAGAAGAAATATGTATTGAACAATGAACAAGGCAATAGGTTCACTGATGAATACAAAGAAGGATGGTATTAACAACAAGAATAAACCTACCGTCGGAAATGCTGTGCGAGGCAGTGAAAAGACTTTTGGATGGAAAAACAATTTGTATTGACGTTTGGTAAATAAAGAACTGCCAGAACAATATGTGCGTGTGTGTGTATCAAGACGGCAACATGTGGGCAGCGATTTTACTGGAACGTATATTCCAATGCCAACCTAAAATATGGACTAGAGGGCGCAATAGTCAACGTAGAGTTTTTTTTGCCGCTATAAATAAGAAACAAGATTCGACAAGAGGGGACTTCTGATTTCGACTCCGAAAGAATAAGACGCTCTAATAAAAAAAATAATTGTTACATTGTAGAATAGTAGTTTTCATTATTTCTTTATCACGTTCATTCATAATAATTTTTCTTTTATTAATATATATTTAAATTCACTTGAAACGTTCAATATGGACATTCAAAATGAACATTTTGATGAAATATTTAAAGATAGCAAGTAAGTTTTTTTTTTAAAAGAAGTTATCCAAATTGTTAGACAGACATTGGTTTTTACGTGCAAATGATTAATCAATGTAATGTTGGACAATATAGATAAGCAAATATTATCCTGTAAGGTTTTCTTTTAATTCATAAAGTTGGAATTACAACAAAATAGGACTAATGGTGTTGGGCAGTTGGAGAGATGCTACGTGCGAATGAGCATTTTCTTCATGGTATTGTCTAGGCATCATAAATCTTTTTCAAGTTAGGCTAATAATTAATTAAAAGTTTCATAAGGCAAAGATTAAAAGCTAGATACAACACGTGCAAATGGTTGTCTAAGGCAATTAATTGAAGCAAATAAAAAATAATTACATCGATAAATATCACTATCAATGTACAATAAAAGTTTACATTTATTTATTTACAGGATAAATATTTATTTTATATATTTGTTTAGCATAATAAATAAATAAATAAAAGATTTACATACATTACAACCGACATTAGGTATAAATGATATGAGCATTTTCAATTATGTATTTGTTTAGAGCATAAAGGTGTATATAAAAATTATTTGAATCTACAAATTACAAAAATAAAAGGTGTATGATCATGTTAAATAGACATTCTGTTTTCTTCTTTAAACAAAAATATTACCTCGTCCCTATTATAAGTAAGTGAAAGGCCACCAGTGAAGGAGAAGAAACCAGATACATTGCCAGAATCCACAATAGTTATTGGGTACATGCTTCAACAATATGAATTAAATACAAAACCAATTATAAGTTTTGGTGTAAAAAGAAAATTTAGAGCACAGCATATACAAATGACTATACCTACAAATATATGCTGTCACAGCAATGTGCAAACCACTGTATTGAACAAAAACATAAATTCAATAATAAGTTTGACATAATACATATACAAGACAAGAGTAAAAAATTAAATTTATTAGAAAACCTAGAAATAAATAAATTAAACAAATTAAACCTTATATAAGCATTAAATGACCAACTAGAAGTGAATAATTCACCGTTGTTAAATTTAAATATTTAAAATCAACTTAATAATTCTTATAGTTATATATATATTTATAAATTGTTTAATTTTATAATAACAGTAAACAATTAGTTTTCAAAAAATTTTTAATAGTCTTAATCATATTGTTATGTATATATATATTAAATATTACATTAAATATATAAGTTACTCCCGCTCTTAACCTAATGTCGCAAACTCCCCCCTCTTCATTTTGGAAAAGACATAAATAAGAACGTCTACAAATATTCTGTATTATAATATTCATCACCTGATGAAGCCCTAGTAGGGTGAAACAATTGTAGTAAATTGAATAAAACTGTTTTGAACTCAATTTGAATTTATTTCAATTTTTACTTGTAAATTATGGAGTTTCAACACGTATCTCTGTCTTCAATCAAATATTATTATTGTTGTCAAATATGATGTATTATATTTTATGTACAAAATTGTTTAATTAACGATGATATGAGAAATATTGTAGACGTAAATAATTGATTTAGAGTATAAACTAATTTGAATTAAATATCCCGCCATTATTTGAACAGGTGTAAATGAAAGGATAATTTTGACAGTTCCTGTAGTAGAAATTTTTAAATTGAATGACAATTGTGGAAAATGCTTTGCGATTAGGTTTTTTATAATGTAAGAAGAATAATTAATATACATAATATTAAATTAAAGGGATATAAATATTCAAAAGTAAATAGTAAAGAGATATATTGAATTATAAAGGTAGGTGTAGATTTCTGATTGGAGAATTTGAATAAGCTAAAAAGGTTGTCAAGGGAATTGGTTTTGAAAATAATAAATAAAAAAATTTTTCAGAAAGTAATTTTGTGCGGACGTATATTTTTTATGTGAGAAAAAAACGCATAAAAAAATTATACGCATTAGTATTTTTGTGAATAATAAATTCAAAGAAGCAGTAAGTGATTGCTATTATACGATTTAAGAGAATAAGAAGGTTTAAGTATAAAAATTAAAAAATCACTTACCATTAATTTACAAAATCCGGATCCAAACCAATTAAAGTGTCTGAAGATATCACAAGAGGAACCATTACATGTGCTTGAAGATATAGTCCAGGTTCAAGAATCCGTATTATTTCAAGATTAACTATTAGATGTGCTTGAAGATATAGTCCAGGTTCAAGAATCCGTATTATTTCAAGATTAACTATTAGATGTGCTGAAGAATATAATCCAGGTTAGGAAATTCGTATTAATTCAAGATTATCCATTAGACGTACTGAGGAATATAATCCAGATTAACCATTAGATGTGCTGAGGGATATAATCCAGTTTCGAGGAAGTGTTTTTATTTTAAGGTACAGCTAAATTTCAATATTCAAGATCCACAAGTATTAGTAGCAGGCCATTTTGGTGATACCCATCATCTGTACGCACGAAGAAAAGTGTAATACTCCAGGACGGGACATTAAACCGTAGATATTGGTTCTATCGAGGCACGAACAAACTACAAAACATCAAAGGATTGTCAGATGGGAAGATCGTGTGAAACATCTGTTTATAACTAGTTCAAGGTTGTATAAGACACTTATTTATTAATACAATAACCGATTTATTTGTAAATTCAGTTTTGTTTACATAAAATTTATATTGGAATCCATAAGCAGAATAAGTTAAAGCTATTTGAATTTAAATACAAATTATATAATAATGTATGGAGAGTAATACCTTATTTGAAGAAATACTACGAATTTTATCCATTAGAAATCTCATCAAAAATCGAATATTCACATCTAGAGTTGAAAAGCATTATTTGTTAGTTGTAGAAAATATACAAGTTGTCGTTCAACAAACATACTCGCTATAATCGTATCATTGTCCATAATGGTTCATTTTTACATTTTCTAACATACGAAAGTATATCGTTATTAAACAATTTCAATAACCTTTGTTTATATTTGTGATTCTGATAAACACATTATTATACCATTATTAGCCTGAGATTGTTGTTTTCTTTCATTTGTAGCATTATCTATGTACTTTCTTAAATAGAACAACTGGTTCACAAGAGTTGTGTAACACTAAAACATAACCAATATTAAATTAATTTACTTTAAAAAAGACCGAATAAAATAAGGAATACTTACATGTATAGTCGTAATTCTACAATTTACAAACGAATAATCAGTCACAGCGAACTTCAAAAACACCCCTGACGATAAATAAAAGTATTATATAAAGAACATTTTAAAAATTAATCGATGATAAACGATTCATAAGTTAGGTTATAGATTCTTGACATTAAATGTGAATTATCCCTCCCATTTATATAATATATAGATATAGGTCTCAAATAATATAGTCCTACCAGTTCAATAAAATAAACAAGGAGAAACAAAAATTAATATTTATTTAATTTGAGTATTAGCCAGGGGATTTAAAATAAATAATAATAGTAGTATGAAATTGGTATTGAGCAGAATATAAAATCATTAAATATTGGTATACAGGTGTAATTAATCATATACAAATATTATAGCTTAATATTACATTTTGCTTGTCCAGAATGTGTGGATGTTTATATAATTGATAATAAATGTTATAAAGATTTATCTCAGCTCTAAATATAAGTACAATATATTATTTCAAAAAATAAACCAGAAATATAACTAAAGTAGAATTTATTTAAATAGTAATAAGAAATAAATATTTAAAATATATATACATAATAAAATCAAGTAAATAAAAATAATACATTTAAATATATTAGAAATAAAATGCTTGAAATAAAAATTATAATGTTGGAGTACCTAATTTTAAAGTAACTATTATTGGTAACCCATCACAAGTCAAAATATATTTATATTTATATAAAATTAAAATCTGATAAACACAGTTACCTCACCAACAAAGCAATCAAGATAGTTTAAATTTTAAACTGGCATTAAGTACTTATTTCCTTATACTTCTGGAACATGACAGCTTTATTTGCATGTATCTTTTAATGGCTGTTGTTTTGTGTTTTTTCTTGAACAGATAATATGTACATAAGTTTTGCTATTTAATAATTTTACATTGCTTACAGAGAACGCATTTCTTGAAAAAATTTGATATTAATAAGGATACTGTTTCTAAGGTAATCTTTAGAACGCAATGATATACCGGTTGTGTCAACAAGCATTAGCCATAGGGACTCTCATGCATACGTATATATGATATATACGTCGCCGGCAGTAGGTACCGGGTTGGCATACATATACATACGTATATATCGTACATACATATTGCTGTGGTTACAATAATGCAACCACAATTGTAACGTTGTAGCTTTAACGATACAAAATTGCATATCTATTCAATGAATGCTGATATTGCATTAATATTATTAAAAAATTCACCTAGAAATTTATAAATCTAATCCCTATTAACATACAATTTATTCTTGTGAGTTCTAGCAGTGATTTTTCCTCCTTTCCTCTGGTGTGTTTCTTACTTAAGTTTTTATTTGGATAAGGTTAATAATAAAATAAATTCTTATGAAATATTTATATTCATCTTTTAATTCAATAAACAACATAAAAAAAATTTTAATAACAACATGTGGCTGTGTTAAGTATGTCTCTTCACAATTATAAAATATAGAAAAACATAATTCCTTTTATTTTATTACGATTCAAGAAAAATATTATTTTGCTATTTTTATCCTTAAATATAATATTTATAGATTCAAAAAAAAATAACTATTTTCCCATACGAAGCTAATTTTAATTCAACAAAGACATACATTCGCACATAGTGCCTTTGATGCTCTAAAACTTTGCAAAGAAGGAAATATCTTGAAAATGTCCGATACCAATCGTCGAATGTAAATATTCGCATATAGTACACCCAACAGATTGGCGCTTGTCCCTCAAGAATATTCCTATCTATTCGTATTCATCTACTTGAAATTTTAATTAACTTTTACCACAACTATCGTTAATAATGCCTAGTGATACAGAGGAAGCAAATATTTGCACATAGTACCTCCAGTGCCCTCAACACTATTAACAATCTTCCCACAATTTACATAAAATTAATGTAATTCAGCAAAACGATGTTTTATCTAAATATTGATGATGTTTAACGCCTTGCTAAAAGTAAACATTTTTACGTAGTACGTCTTACACCATCAATTATTCCAAAATGTATATTTATTTTCAAAAAGAAAAACTTACTTATATTCCTCATACAAATCATCAAATTCTTTTTTATTGATGTCTACCATTTTGATATATTTGAAAATGAAATTATCAAATGTAGCAAATAATTAATAATAACAAAACTAAAAACTATACTGGAATTCAGAAATAAACTTAATACATTTAAACTAATATAATATAACGTAGTGTAGCAAAACCCCTACTATTATTTGCAAACGATATCAAAAATTTTTACGTCTAGTAAATTCGAAAGTTCGGCTTCATCTCTCCTTATATCGTTCTTTGCGCTCTTTTATAATTTTTCCTTTTAAAATAAAAGACGACTAACCACTTCCAGCGCCACGACTGCTACACTAACATTTATGTTGGCATTGTCCAGTTCATATTTGTTTTCTATAAGTTTTTCTCAGTCACATATACCTATTCCACTTTTGACAGTCAATGAATACACAAAATGTCACCACTTACAAATTGTTTATTAAAAGTTTATGCACACTTGAAATTCTTCATTTTCGGTAGGTATATTCTTCTTTCTTAATGCCATCCCTCATTATGTAAATGAACCTATTGCCTCTCTCATTATTAATTATATACTTCCTTTTTCCCGTTAATTAAAGTTATTCGTACTTTTTTCTTGTAGATATCATCGGAAATATATTGTACGCCACTGGAATCCTCTTCATTAGGACTCCATCACAAGGAATACCGACTTCTACAGCATCTCCTCTACTTTCTACCCAGTTTCTTTCGGCTTCTTGTAAATTGATTTGCATACAACTGTCAACAATATTGATGTTATTTCTTCTTGCAGATTATTAGAACCACACAAGATTTATCCTGCTATCTTTGATGCCCTTACA
The DNA here is from genome assembly GCA_963170755.1 of Amphimallon solstitiale. NCBI lineage: Eukaryota > Metazoa > Arthropoda > Insecta > Coleoptera > Scarabaeidae > Amphimallon > Amphimallon solstitiale. The sequence goes on along the minus strand of OY720682.1, from coordinate 292,163 downwards.
TTTATGCAAATAACATTCAAAGATGTGTTCCTACCCATGCATCTAGTATATACATAAACTTATTAATGTATTGTCTCGGATAAAGAACACTTTTTGTATATATTCTTTAAAATATTTTTAGATATAAGTATCAGGTATTTATTATACTCTTAAATATGATCATAAAATTTTTTTAGAAAATAAAATCATTGTACAAATTTAAAATCAATTTTTTTATTCATTTGAATAGACGCAGACGTTTTCATAACAAGCATGCCGAATATGACCTTGCTCGTACAATTTTACGGCATTTAAATGATTCATCCTCTTCACAGTTCCGTTCTCTGTTACTTATCTTTAGTAGATTTTTATTTTTTAACAGTGGTCCATTTTGTTAGAATATTTAATGATATTCTTACACATTGCGAGAAGTTTAGTTCTGTTTTTGTATATGCAAACCACACCTTGTGCTCGTCTTTTCTACAAAACACAGAATGCATAGATTTATTTTGTGTTTATTTTTATTCCTTTCTTAATATTTTTTAAACTTACATTACTATATACATTTTTCATAATGACATTGCCCCTTAAAGGTATTTCAGAATATTCATCGTACACTGTTGTACATTGTATGAACTACTAAAAATACAAACACGAAAAGTACAACTCGTCCAGTTCATAAAGGGGTAAAGTAGAACATTTGCAGTTTGACGATATTCGGTTTATTATGTATGTAACTATTCTAACAAACCTTTAAATTCCGTCTTCCCACGTATAAGTAACAAATAACAAATAATTTTCTGATTTATTATTAAAAACTTCTACGCATTTATCATTAAATTTCAAGTAACCTTCAGAAAGTAAACATAAATATCTAAATTATTTCTTACTCTTTGTGTGTCTTGTTTATTTTATGTAATAACCCCTCTATTTCTTTTTCAGAATGTCCCCCAGCGACTGACAGTATGGAGAGGTTCGCTTGCCCTACACCTGACAGACAGGGCAGGTATCACTGTATAGACGACCATGTTCTGTGTGACGGTTTCATCGATTGCCCTTCCGGCGAAGATGAAGATCGTCAGGCGTGCATGTTTTATAAAACGGTGAGTTACTTGCCATAATATACAACGATCAATCATCCACTTCAACATTTTGACCAATATACTTATCATATACAAACACTTTTTAGTTATAGAAATAAAAAGTAAATATAATTTAGAATATGTGAATCTAATACCCGTGCCCTCTGACATTAAACACGAAATCAAATATATGTTATAATTGGCATTTATTCTTTTAACATTTCAAAATACAATATTATTTTACATGTCCGAGTAGTGATACACGTGTGGCACGCTCCGCAAATAAAGTGTTTTTTGAAGGGTTTGAGATTATACATAATTGTGATTTTCTCATATCTACTGGCTACAAGTGCGATATAGGATATAGAACAAATAACCGATATTAACTCGGTATTTAAGACATGTATTGATTAACTCGTGGAGAACGATAATTTTATCGAACGTCTAGAGGAGCGTATGTCTGAAAACCTCTACAAGAAAATCGAGGAGTTGCTAAAAACGTATGCAAATAAATGCAGCACACTCGAAGAAGAAAACAGAAAACTACAACAAGAAATAGATGAACTTCAACAGTATTCCAGAAGGAATAATGTTATTATAAATGGTATCCCTGAAAATGAGAATAGCGTAGAACAAACTTTACAAATATTCCTAAAATAAAAACTGGATGTTGATGTGGAAGTTAGAGATTTCGACTGCTATCATCGACTAGAAAATAATGACGCAAAACGTTTACCCCCTATTATGGTTAAATTCACAAATTATACTGTCAAGAACACAATACTAAAAAATTGTTCTACGCTAAGAGGAAGTAGGATTTTCATCACCGACGATCTAACGAAATTACGATATGGAATATACAAGGTGTGTATAAATTGGCGGACCCACTACACGCGGCGATGTTCTTCGTTAAATTCGGAGTCCAAAATCCTAATACGAAAATGTTGTACCATGTCTTGAAATAAGCATTATTACTTGATATTTGTTGACAGAAAGAGCTACAATTTAGAAGAAAGATGAATTGTTGTTATTATCCTTTCGTTAAAGTTTTTTTTTTTGATTTTAAAGTTTGTTTTTAAAACTTGTTTATTAACTTATTTTGACGAAAAACACATCTGACAACGTTGTAAAACAATAAGTAGGCAGCCTAATGTTGTTCTAGTCAAATACATTACTACTGTCAAATTTTGACACTTTGTAATCTACCTATTTCATTCGACTTGCTTATTTTTCGTGTTTATTTGTACAGTTTTAATCAGTTTTCGGGTTTTCGTGTTTACTAGTTGTTCTGTTTGTTTATTATGAATTTTACGTTCAACGAATATGCCGATATGTACATGATATACGGTTTCTGTCGTGGAAATGCTAGCATGGCAGGGCAGGAATATCGAGTGCGTTTTCCAAATCGGAGGCATCCAAGTAAAAATGTATTTCCAAGGCTGGACCAACGACTTCGTGAAACAGGTTCGTTTATTCCAAGGAATGCGAACGCAGGTCGACCAAGGCAAAGGCGTACCGTGCAACTAGAAGAGCAAGTTCTAGCCACAATACAGAAAGATCCCTCTGCGAGTACCCGTCAGTTAGCTTCTACACTAAATATTCCCAGTAATAAGACTGTTCATTTGGTTCTACGAGAAAACTTGCTTCATCCATACCATGTTTCTATAGTTCAGCCTCTTTACGGAAATGATAACTTATTTCGAATCAATTATTGCAATACAATCTTAAATAGAATTCAGGAAGAAGGTGACTTTTTAAGACGTATTCTTTGGAGTGACGAGTGCATGTTTACCAGAGATGGTGTTTTTAATACTCATAATTTTCATCATTGGGCAGATGAAAATCCACATGAATTTCGCGAATACGGTCACCAAAGAAGGTTTTCTGTTAACGTTTGGCTGGGTATAATAAACCACAGGGTAGTTGGACCAATTTACTTACCAAATCGCCTAGATGCCGGTGAATATTTAAATGTTTTAGAACAAGTTATTGATGAGATACCGTTGAACGTACGCCGTAATATGATTTACATGCATGATGGAGCTCGTGCGCACTTTGCTCGTAATATAAGAGACTGGTTGACTGAACACTTCCCAGACAGATGGATTGGTCGTGGCGGTCCCCTTTTGTGGCCTGCGAGATCCCCCGATCTCAATCCATTAGATTTTTTTGCTTGGGGTTTCATTAAAGGTAAAGTTTGCGCTACACTTCCACAGAACGCTGACGAAGTTAGAGCCCGAATTGAAGGCGCAGTATTAGAAATCACACCAGAAAGACTTGAGCGAATAGTACAAACGATACCACAAAGATAGCAGCTATGTCTACAAACTGATGGATTTCAATTCGAACAATTATATAGGTAATAATTACATTGATTCCTATCAAGAAGATGTACAAAAATTAGTCAATATTATCAAAAAAATTTTAAACTTTGTATAATCTAAGAAACAAATTTTATTTCGTTTATTTCTTTTTTAAATTTAAAATGTAAGGTTCACATGACGACGTGTAAAAATGTTCCGAAGATTATAACTAGCACATGCGTGTTCAATGTTGCCAAATGTATGTTTCTTTCAAATTCATTCTGAAGACAAAGGAAGCCTGATACATCATTTTAGGATTAGGACTTTTAACTCAAAATTTGACCAAGAATGTCGCCACGTGTAGTAGATCCGCCAATATATACACACCTTGTATAGAGCCGCTCAAAAGAAATATGGAAAGGGGTCTGGATAATCAACGGATGTATTGGTGTTAAGGTTAACTCCAAGGTACAAAAGTTAAAAACATGGAATGATTTTTCTAATTTATAAACATGATTACGGACAATTTTTAAAACAATTTTGATTGGAGTTTTTATATTGACATTCTTTTATCTATGTATTTTCTCCTCTCGGTAATAATGCATTTATTAATCTCATTTGCGGGGTGTCTTAAGCACGGTATAGCTTTCTGTCTGCGCTGTTTTAAATCATTTTTTATTATATTGAATTATTATATTACAATTAGATTAAATCCTTTCTATTTTCATTTTTCAGTTTTTTATTTTTTTAAATACAGGGTGAGTCATCTAAGCCGGTAAGGCCGATTATGCCTTTATGAGTAAAGATATTTCGAAGCGGTTTTTTCCTTGTGATAGCTGTTCATTAGGAGCACATTTTAAAAATATTTTGTATTATACATAGTGTTCCATAACTTGGTGGCTAATCAAAGTTATAGTTTTTTAAATGGAACACCCTATATATTATTGCATTTTTGTATTTCCCATATAATTTTTAGTCAAAAAGTAATAAGATAGTATAGGCCTAAAGTGTAAAGTTTTTGACTTATTCTCATTTTTCTGAAAAATTCAATGTTTGTATAAAATTATATTTCTCGAAAACGACGTATTAGATGGACCAAATTTTTTGCAGTATTGTAATATAAGAGGTCCTAATAGAAGCATGTTTTATTTTTTTTACAGTTACCAACTGTATGTGCAGGAAACTGGATTAAAATTACATGACACGTTTTAGAATAAAAGTCAATTTTTTTAAATGGAACACCCTGTATATCAGTTCATTTTTGAATTTTTTATTAAATTTCATGTCAGAAATATGTCGGACGTTAATACTAAGTGACTATTACTGAGCTACTGTCGTTTTTTGATATGCTTTTGTTAGTTTTTGCAAAAAAGTCAATTTTTTCAAATGGAACACCCTGTATATTATTTCATTTTTGAATTTCTTATTAAATTTCACATCAAAAACACGTAAAACGTTAATAGTTTAAAAGTGACTGTTACTGAGCTATTGTTTCCTTTTGATATAATTTTGTCAGTTTTGTGGTTTTAATTAATATAGTATAGTACGATAAAATTATTATGGTGTTCGCACTTTCAAAAAAAAAAATTTAAATATTTCTAGAAAATCGCTTAGATTCTCGAACGTATATTGATTATCTTACAAAATTAAATAATGAGTTTAATGAGAGATTTTATCAATTTGATGACTTGGAATCGATTTTATTTTTCTTTAAAAATCCCATGATTAATGTTGACATTACTACTTTTAGTGAAGAAATAAACGGATTTCATGCAACAAGTTTAGAAAATTTAATACTAAAAATTTTAGAATTACAAAATCGTTTTAAAAGTTACTAACATGGACAAGGAATTTTGAAAATTGGTTGAGGCAGATGAATAGCCATAATAAAAAAATTGTGCACTGAAGCTAAAATCTATTTTTGGATCGAGTTGCTTAAGTAAAACCACATGTTCTTCAATGTAATTTATCGAAAAAAATTTATATCACGTCTTTCGGATGAAAATTTCAGTAACAGTTTTAGAGTAGCAGTATCAAATTCTGTCCTGATTTTGAAAAATTATGTCACGAAATACAGTCTTAACTTTCTCATAATTTCGTATAATAATTTTTCATGTATTATGTAATAAATGTCGTTCAATAAAATTGTTATTACAAATTTTTATTATTATTTTAAACTATAAAGTGATATCAAAAAAAATCAAAAATAAAATTGTCAAAAATTAAATGAAAAAAAAATCTTTCGAAAGAGCAATGAAAAATTAAAAAAAAATTAAATATAACTAACAATAAACATATATTATATGATGTCATTACATATTGTTGCCCCCGCAACATTCATGAAAAATTTTAATTGCGCCCTTATGCTTCCAAAATGGTTGGCCACCGCTGATATGCAATATACTTAATAATGTGTACCGCTTTCATAATATGTTTAATGAAATGGCATTTCTTTACTTAAAGTCAAAAATATATTATGATTTATGAGTCATGTCTGATATGCGTATTTGAGATGGTGAAATAGGAAATTTATGTTACAACTAGAAATCTAGTATCTTTTTCCATTTACGCGTGGAAGATTTAATAATATTACATTTTCTAAATTGCTTTCGCATAAGTTAACTAAAAATATGCAAATTTCATTCTATTGACGTATATGTTCTTGAACATTCTGCACCCTTTCGTAATGGATAACAACCGATTAGATAAAACCGGTAGCGGTTTATTAAGCAACAACCCGTAACACTGGCTAAATTAGATATAACAGCAATCTAGTGCTTTTATTTGCTCGTGTCACGTACATATGTGATGTGTTATCTTCTGATATTTGCTCAGTTTCGATTTTCTCGTTTTTCTGTTTGGTGGAATAAAAGGCATTGGTGTAATTTTGGCGTCATTCTGTGCGGAAAATACACACGGATTTTTTGTTGATTTAGTGTCGACATTAGATTTATTTCGTGTGATGTAAGGAAATTGTATTTGTACTTAATTCTCTAAACACACGAGGCATGTGTTATACACCCAATTTTTTTCTAGTGTAAATTTTAAAACCCAAGCTTTAGTATAACGTAGTCTTTTAATTCTTTCAAATATAACAAAAGCCATTCGGATTAATTATCCATTTACGATACAGTTTTGACAAAACAAAAAAAGTAACGCAATTTGATTAAAATAGTCTTTCAATATATATTATAAATTTCTTAAGAATATATTTTGCTTAGAGCCGTTTTAACAAGGGCAGTTTACACCATTTCCACGTGAAATATTACAGCTAAAGTCCATTGACAATTGACTGAGGATTAACTATACACATTGAAAGAAAGTGATTATAATGATAAATATCTAGACGTCACACTCGATGACAAACTATCATTTTCACTACACCTCAAAAATACGGCAAAGAAAGCCAAAATTGCTAGAACACGCCTATGGCCACTACTAGGAAGATTTAGTACTCTGTCAGCCTCTATAAAACTCAAAATTTACAAGCAAATAATAACACCAATAATCACCTACGCAGCACCAATATGGATCAACGCCTGCCCCACACATATAAAATCTCTCCAAGTAATTCAGAATGTGACTTTAAGGATGGTACTTAAAGCCCCGTGGTACATGAGGAACGACCAAATCCACGCAGAGACCAACACATTAACCATGGACAGATATATTAAGGAACTTGTAACAAATTTTTACAATCAGATGTCAACTCACCCCAACCTAGACATAGAACAAACACTCAACTACGATCCTCATGTACCAAGCCATCCATTAACCAAGATATATAAACTGATATAGTTCCCAACACGCAAAGTCAAGATGAATCACATTTAGAATAGCAGTAAAAGGCATCAGGCCTGACTCGAGACCAACAATGAAGAGGAAGAAGAAGAAGAAGAAGAAGAAGAAGAAGAAGAAGAAGAAGAAAAAGAAGAAGAAGATTATAGACGATTTGAATTTTGCTCTCTCGTCCAAGGAGAGTTAGAAAAGGATTCTTTTTTTACAAGAGGCATCATTTTTTCCCATGAGGCAGCATAATCTTCAAATGGAACTGCCTGGTCACAAAATTGTCGCTGGTGGCCTGACACTAATCCCATGTCTACAATAAAGACTCGTAACCAATATTCATTTAAAACGAACGTGTGATGTGGTATTTTCAAAAACAAATTAGTTGGACCATATTTTTTTTTTTACAAAGTTTGAATGCGGAAAGTTACTTACAATTTCTACAAAATCAGATCAGTGACTTTATGGACGAACTACCCTTGCAAGAATGCCAACATATTTGGTTTCAATGCCATAGTACACTCATTTTGGTCTCATGCCATAGTACACTTGCTGTTAGAGATTATCTATAAAATATCTTCAATAAAAAACTCATTCACAGATATTCAGATTGTTTTTGGGCTGCTAGATCTCCAGACTTAACCCCTCTTGACTTTTTTATCATATCAGAAGCATGTCAGGAAATTGCTGTGGATATTATGAGAAATGTATTACGGGAATTTGGCAACAGAACGATTAAATGTTCAAGAAAAGAGGGTAGTCGTATCTACCCTCTTTTCTACCCTCTTTTCTAGGTAGGCGCCATAAATTCTCGGCCTGACAGGCTTATAAGGTTAAAACGTGTTCAAACTCCGCCACGTCATACATGCACATACGCGATGTGTACACTATAAATATTACGGTTCGAAGCCTAGTAGTTTTTAGTAACCAGCCAACCAACATGACTAGCGCACGAAAATGTCTGAACTAACGAAAGTGAAGGAATTAGCAGTGATAACAAACATTTCCCAAACTAGTGTTCGCCGAATTCTCCATGACCATTTGGGTATAAATAAAATTAGTGTTAGATGGGTACTGCGACTTCTTCCTGCTCTCCAATGTGTACGTCGAGTCGAATGTGCGCATTAGTTTTTAAACATGTGTGGAGACGAACCAAAACCGATTTTGAAGTCCATTGTCACAGGAGATGAAACAGTGGTTCTGCTTTACGATTCCCTATCGAAATGGGAGTCCATGGAATGACGTCGACCAGATGAACCTCGTCCCAGAAAGGCGAAAGTCGTTCAATCAAGGAAAAATGTGATGGCCACAATATTCTGGGATTGTGAGGGCATTTTGCTAATTGACTTTAAAGAGCACAATACAAGTGTGAACGGCACATATTATGCGTCTTTATTGAATAAACTAAAGGACAATATTCGTGTAAAACGTCGTGGAAAATTGACAAAAAGTGTGCGATTGTTGCACGACAATGCCCTTATCCATACTGCCGCCATTTCACAAGCTGCCATCCATACAGTCCGGATATGGCTCCTGGTGATTTTTCTTTGTTTTCTAATTTAAAAAAAGATCTTACGGGACGTAGTTTTAAGGACGACAGTGAGTTGCAAGCAGCTGTTATAGAACATCTTGCCGGAAACACTTCAGATTATTTTTACAAGGGTATCGAATTATTAATTAATCGTTGTAATAAATATATAGAAATTTTGGGGAGATTACATTGAAAAATAAAAATTCTTATATTGTTCCAAGTTTCTTTTTTGCGGAGAATTTATGGCGTCTACCTCGTATGTCGAGGCAGGAGCGAAATGACTTAAAAATTGATTAATCTTAAGTCATATATTAGTGTATTATTGGTATGGTTTCCCTATTTGCAAACTAAATTGCTGTTATGCATTTATTACGAATTTAATTTGCGAAATTATTGCAAATATTAAGAAACGTAAAGATTTTCATCAACACAAACGTAATTTATGATGTTTTAAATATAGAATCATTGTGTAGAAAAATTTGTAAAAATTAACAAAACCTGATTTATCTTGGTAGATAAATGTAATTACATACGTACTTGAATGTAGTTTTCAAATCTAATCTATTACTTTCTACAACAATATTCGATAATGTCAAAAATAAAGGTACTTTACTCTTCAGCAAAATTCATATTTTTTGATACACTTTGTAACAACTGCAAAAAATTGATATTTGATTAATTTATTTTGGGTTCTAGACCATGCAGAACTTTTTACGAAAAATAACTTTCTTTTTAAAATTAATAATAAAAAAGTTTTCCATATGATTCCAACTTAAGTAGACAGACTGTATATATAGTAAAATAAAAGATGTTAAAACTGTTGTGTATAGGTAAATTGCAATAAACCAGTTTAATTACTGTTTCGTAACTCCGAAAACAGAATGTATGGGTAGGTTTTAAGAAAACACTATATTGTGGCTTATAATGTTTCGGAAAAATTTATTTACTTCATCAGATACTATAAGAAACAGAGAAGAGAGAAATTTTCAGTTGTTCATATAATTAGGGGCAATGTAAGTTTTTGTTTGAATAATTACACTATAGACTATTATGCAAGACAAAGGTATATTTAATTACTATACTTACATTGCCACACAATGGACTAAGGATCTCAGTATCTATACGCATAACTTTTAATCAGTGAGCATTTTGACAATCACTAATTGCTGAAACGTCTGTCAAACATCAGATTTGTAATGGCTAGATAGCTGACAAACATCGAAATCAGCACTCTGAATTCAGTAAATCAAACATCTTACAAATTTTGGATAACACATCTAAAAGTGTCACGAAGTTGCAAAAACAAAATGAGCGCGTTACCGACAGCAATGGAATATACAGGGTGTCCAGAAACTCTCCTGACAAACGAAGACCGGAGATTCCTCAGATAATTTTAAGACAATTTAACCCAATTCACCCTAGTCTGAAAATGCTTCCTAAGGGAGCTATAGCTGTTTGAAGATGGCGACTTGTAATTATTTTTTTTTAATATCTCCCGAACGCTTCTATTTAGAAAAACAAAAACTGGTATGCTTATTTATCCTCCAGAGATGAATCGATTCCATCAATTGCGAATTTCTAGTACCGGTCATAGGCGTCCGTTTTGGGTAGGTTAACGGTTATTTTAACGCATAACTTTTTTGTCTTTAACTTTTAAGCATTTGTGACACTAGATTATTAAATTTTCAGGTATTCTAGTACTAAAAGGTACTCTTACTTTAAGTCGGTAGGATACACCGTTTTCTAGAAAAATCGATTTGAAGATTTTTCGTTTTTTCGTCATTAAAATTCAATTTATTAAGTACCTACTTATTTTTAGCGACGAAGTTGGCTAGGACTATCAAGGCATGGATGAAAATTAATTTAATAAATTATCTTTTGTTTCAATAAATGCAGCACACAATTCGTAAAAATAGTTTGGAAAAAGAAGCAAAAATCAATTTCAAACAAAATTTTAGCTGAAGGTTTTTAAAAACAAAGTATTTATTACAATGGAACGAAACTAACAAAAAAAGAACTAGTATCAAAGGTAGATAGTTACAAAAGATGCTCGATGTAATGACCATTAGTCTCTATGCATAAATTTACCCTTTTGCTTAGAGAACGCCGAATTCTTGCAAAAATTCCAAAGTTATTTCTAAATTCGTTGCAAGCATCTTGTATCCTTAGCCAGAGTTGTGCACGATTTTGTATCGGAACGGAATAAACAAATGCTTTTATGTATCCCCAAACACAATAATCGCAAGGATTCAAATCCGGCGACCTTGCTGGCCAAGCAACTGGACCGCCTCTTCCAATCCAATGGTCTTCGGCCCACTTTAGCAGGAATGTACGAGACTTTCTAGATAAGTCTCGTACATTCCTGCTAAAGTGGGCCGGACAGCCGTCCTGTAGAAACCATAAGTTTTGCGCAATATTTAAACGCACCTCATCTAACAAATCAGGTAAAATATTTTGCAGGAAATGTAAGTAATCAACACCATTTAAACGAGCAGGTAATTCCACAGGTCCAAGTAGATAATCGTCAATTACTCCAATCCTGACGTTTATGCTAAACCTATGCTGATGCTTAAATTCTTGAACAACGTGGGGATTGTCTCCAACGTACGAATAATAGTATGCATTATGTACATTAAAAATTCCATTTTTTGAGAATGAAGCTTCGTCACCAAACAAAATGTACCTGAAAAAATCTTCATCTTGATTTATCTGATTTCGTAACCATCTAGCGAATTCTACACGAGCAGGAAAATCTCCTTCTAGCAGTGCTTGCACCTTTATAAAATGAAAAGGATATAAATTTTCTTTGTGTAAGATATTTCCTACGGAAGATTTGGAAATTGTGGGGTACATGGCAGATAGTCTTCGAACGCTAATTTCTGAATTTTCCTCAACTTCCATTAAAATAACATCTTCATGTTCTGCTGTTACATCATTATGTCTCCCTGTTTAATTTTTTTTTTAGGGACCACTGAACCTGTTTCTCTTAATCGTTGATGAAGAGCTTTTCGAAGTAAATGTTGAGTGAGTGGGATGCTGACGATTGGGAAATTTTTCAGCGTATCTACGTTGCGCTGCTCGAGCGTTACACTTCATTTCGCCATAAACTAAATGCATATCGGCGTATTCTTCATTAGTACAAACCATTTTTTTTTAAATTGAAATCGTTGTGTTTGAATGCTACAAAGTAAAAAATTAAAAGATAAACTTCGCGAACTGACAACAATTTGACAATTAAAAACGTAGGTTTTATTTCTGTTTGGCAGTTCAGAGCGAACTAGTGCAAAGAATAATAAATTGAATTTTAATGACGAAAAAACGAAAAATTTTCAAATCGATTTTTCTAGAAAACGGTGTATCCTACCGACTTAAAGTAAGAGTACGTTTTAGTACTAGAATACCTGAAAATTTAATAATCTAGTGTCACAAATGCTTAAAAGTTAAAGACAAAAAAGTTATGCGTTAAAATAACCGTTAACCTACCCAAAACGGATGCCTATGACCACTAGACTACTAGAAATTCGCAATTGATGGAATCGATTCATCTCTGGAGGATAAATAAGCATACCAGTTTTTGTTTTTCTAAATAGAAGCGTTCGGGAGATATTTAAAAGAAAACTAATTACAAGGCGCCATCTTCAAAGAGCTCTAGCTCCCTTAGGAAGCATTTTCGGACTAGGGTGAATTGGGTTAAATTGTCTTAAAATTATCTGAGGAATCTCCGGTCTTCGTTTGTCAGGAGAGTTTCTGGACACCCTGTATATAATCTTATGAATGACTATGATTTAATAATAATGGACCGTTAATATAGATTACCACAACAGTAACTGTTAACAGCATCACCAACTTAGTGTATTTAAAATAGAAAAACATGTTTAAGAGTCTATGCGTTTTGATTGCGTATTTATATATGAACGAAAGTTTTAGTACTTTTCATTAAAAAAAAAGCGGAAACAAAGCTCTCTGTAATTTAAACTAAATGAAATTTCTTAAAAAGAAATAACAAACAAGACAGTTCAGTGACAAGTAACGCCAATGTTTTTACCATACTTCTTACCAGTGGACAATCATTATTTTCCCTTTACAAATCTCTTTTTCTTAATTCGGAGGTTGTTAAATAAAAACCGTGGATAATTAGAGAATTGCGCCCAATCCATTCATTTTCATCACCCTATATAATAACCTTCACTTCATAAACTTCGAATTTTTGAATAATTAGATTTTTTTCTAAACACGAATTAAGTACTTTATGCAAGCATTAGTGTTTATTGTAATTTTCTCAAAATTTTGTTGTGATTTTAAAACTAAATATTTGTAAAATCATTATAGTAGATCAGATACAATATATCTACAAAATGTGTGTAGAACGTCTTTGTTGATGAGTAAGTATAATCTATTCATTAATATTCAATTTCGTGATATAATCTGCCTTAGACACACACACACACCGAGAAAGAGAAAGATAGAGAGAGAGAGAAATAATAGCGATACAGAGCTGTTATTATTATAATTAATTCGATTAGTTGGGACAGCAGGCCACACAATAATAATCAACGAACACCTAACACGTAAATCATTTATCCGACAAGCATCATAGTTTGGCTCAGTAATCCGACAAATGCTTTCATCGGCGTCCACCCATTAATATTACATTGTTGCAATATTAATTCGAATAGCAGGTGAATTCTGTGTATTTGTAATCGATTTCTATTGCATAACAACTCAATAACAAGACGAACGTGAAATATATGTCTAATAGTTCCAATAATACCAATGTTTCCATAAAGGAACAAAAGTGGAAAAATTTATAATTTGAAGAAACCCATTTCACAAAAAGTTTTCGTTAAATATCAAAAATTTAACAACTTAAATTTCGCAATAAATTTAATGCTTGATAGAGGAAGTGGCATTCTATAATTATGTGAGGAAAGATGAAAATATATACAGAATGTATTGTCGTAAAGTATAAATAATAAATTTGAAAGTTTCGTGTCTTAAAGTGCCCGCACACTGAGGCGAAGCGAAGAGAAGCGTATTTATTACGCCTGATAAAAATGTACGTTATCAAATGGGTGTCCGCACACTTCTCATCGGACATTTCCGCTGTCCGATGAGAAATTAGTAGGCTTAGTTCGTACTTTTCTTGAACACTTCTAGAAGTTCGTAAAATTTTTCATCTGACATTCGAAAATATTTGAAAAATTTCTTTTTGTCTTTTCGTAAAACCGGGAATAAGTGATGAAATTCAACAAAACTGTCTCTCTTTTGATTAATTTCATGTACCCAAACTCTTTTGTTTAGTTTCTCCTCTTTTTCCATAGTAGCAATTAAACCAAGAACAAATAAATTTTCGTGAGATTAGGGACTACTAATGTTGATCGGATCACTTCTACACACACAATGATAAATACCTGTTGTAAGTAATGAAATATTGTATCACGCACATGCGCACCAAACCCGCCGACTATTTCGCCTCGCTTCGCATCGCCCTAATGTGCGGTCTCCGGTCTGGCAACGCTGCGCTTTGCCACGCTTCGCTTCGCCTCAGTGTGCGGGTAACTTTACTGTGCAACAGCGCCTGCTCAACTAAAATATTTATGTATACGTGCGAAGTCGCCTCCAAGTACACGGCCAACTTTTGTCATTCTAGACGTAAGTATTTACTTTTTTAACGAAAAAGTTTCATGGAAAATGTTAGCTTCTTATTTTTGGTTTTGCTTTGCCTCAATTACGCTTGGAGTTTTATAGAATGAATTGTATTTAATACAAAAATTATCTTAAAATTAATATTTAAATATACACCGTGTCCAAACTTATCGGTTCACTATTGCTTTCTCCGTTATTTTTGGAGCTACGGTTTTGGGCAAATTATCAAATTATTAGTATTTTTAACGCTGATTGGTATGCAGTTCATGAAAAAGCAATCGAATTACATATTTCTGAGAAATTTGAAAATATATAATTTTTTTAAATGGAACATCCCTATACATTTCTACGTATTTTGAAAGAACGTAATATTTTAAACAAAAAATAACAAATACATAACTATCTTTAACTACAAAATAAACAAATGGGAAGCATTTAAAGCTTAAGGAATTTGTTAACATTTCAATGCATTTTTCGGCTTTCACGATAACGCTTTCTCTATCTTTTCTAATAGTTCGGCCAGAAATATTATTTAGCGTTTGACTAATACTAGTTTCGAGTTCCATCACATTTCGATATCGCTACTTGTATACTTCATTCTTCACAAAACCCCAAAGATAAAAATCTAGAGATACCATGCCAGAATAGCGTGCAACCCAACGAATGGGCACGTTGGTTCCTATCCAATTTTGATTAAACGTTTCGTTTAACAGATTGGAAGTGTTGACGTAATTATGAAGAGGTGCCCCATGCTCTTTAAAATAAAGACGGAAGCTATCAAGGACTGGTATACCATCTAAGAGACCATCCAGAATTTATGTTAATAACTATACCAACCTGCTTCTATTGTCGAGAAAAGTGGAAAAATACTACCTCTAATTTTGTATTTGTTTTTATTTGATGGGCAAGGTTCGCAACCTACTCACTGTAAAGAAAGATATAATGCTCAAAGTACTACTAAGACATTCTTCGGAAAAGCCGGACAGATCTACGGAACAACGATACGGCGAGACAACGGAAGGAATGGTTTACAGACGAAGTGAAAACTTTAACAAAGCAAAAAAAAGAAGCTTACATCAGATATAGAAGCAGAAGAACAACAGAAGAATACCAAGAGTATAAAACGATTAGAAACAAAGTGGATGATGCCATAAGAGAAATAAAGAAGACATACTTTGAAAAATTCTCTATAGATATGAAACATGATATATACGGGAGATAGAGAAGGATTTGGAACACGCTAAGGAAATCGCAAATACTACGAATTGGAAGCTGGAATATAACATCATGGCATAGCAGAGACCAGGAAGTTATAATGGAACTGAATAAGCACAATATTGAAATATGCGCATTATCGGAGCTAAAAATCAAAGGAAAAGGGAATAGAAAATACCAAAATTATATACTATTCTACAGTGGAAGAGAAAAGAACCAGAGAGCACAAGCCGGAGTGGAAATCCTTATACACGAAAAATTTGAAAACTCTATCGACGAGGTAAAATACATAAATAGTAATATCATGTACGTTTCCTTTAAAACCGAAACAAGAAAAACGTACTTTATAAGCATATATGCACCAAATATAAACAAGCCTAAAGAGGAGCGGACTGCTTTCTGCGAAGGACTACAGCAAGTTCTAAACGAACTACCCGGAAAATCTAAAATCTTCATAATGGGAGACTTCAACTCAAGGAATCGGCAATACAGCTCCACCAGGTATAATGTAAAGGTTTAACGAACACGCCATGAACAACAATGGAGAAATGCCAATAACACTATGCGCGCAAAACGAACTGCGAATTAATAATATATTTTATATACACAAAAACCAACAAAAATATACCTTTGGTAACACAATAGGACAATACACCCCAGTCAAATACTAGACGTAAGAAAACTCACGTCAGCAAATGTTGGCACAGAGCACGGACTAATTCTATGTAAGTACCGCTTCAAAGCAAACCTCCAAAAGAAGAAAGCACCATTGTATATTGAAAAATTCAACGTGGAATCCTTAGATGACAGTTCAACAAAAACATTATATCAGAGTAGATTAAATGAAAAAATTGCATCCAACCATATAGTAGAGAGAGAGAGAGAGAACGTCGAAGAAATGTGGGATAACATCAAAACCAACGTAATAGGAGGTGCCGCGGAGGCGCTCGGAATAAGGAAAGTGAACATAAATGGTAAGAAAAACAGGAAGCAATGGTTTACAGACGACGTGAAAACGTTAGCAAAGCAAAAAAAAGAAGCTTACATCAGATATAGAAAGAGAAGAACACCAGAGGAATACCAAGAGTACAATTAGAAACAAAGTGAATGATGCCATAAGAGAAATAAAGAAGACATACTTTGAAAAATTCTCTGTAGATATGAAACATGATCTACACGGGGGGACAGAGAAGGATTTGGAACACCCTAAGGAACAGAAAGAGAGCAGTAACCGAAGAAATACAAATAAACATCATTACTCCAGGAGAATGGGAAACGCATGTAAGAGACTTAGGAGACAGGAGCAGGTGACAATGAAAGTAATGAAGACAACATCTACACAGAACAACAACAGGTACATGAAACACTATTAAGATTGAAAAATAGAAAGGCACCTGGCTCAGATCAAATCGTTAACGAAATGCTTAAGTACGAAGGACTTCAAATGGAAACATCAATCACGCTCTTATTCCAAAAAATTATCTCGACCCAAAATGTGCCTACTGATTGAAAAAACAGCATTACAATGCCAATCTATAAAAAAGGAAACAAGGACGACCCGGAAAATTATAGGATGATATCTTTATTAACCAGCATAAGGAAGCTCTTCACAAAAATTATAACAACAAAAATAACGAAAAGAATAGAAATAAGCGAAGAACAACAATGCTTCAGACAGAATAGATCGACAGTGGACGCAATCTTCATCCTCAGACAAATGATTGAAAAATCACTCGAATATAATAAACCTTTGTTTCGCTGCCTAATAGATCTCAGGAGAGCGTTCGACATAGTACAAATAGCCGACATCATAGATATATTCCAGGAAAACAAGATACCCGCATCTTACATTAACGTAATAAAAGAGCTCAATAAAAATAACACAACAAAGATCAAAACATCACAGGAATTTACAGAACAAGTACCAATACTAACTGGAATCCGCCAGGGCGATAGTTTGAGCCCAATCTTGTTCAACCTCATTATGGATAAAATAATCCATAGTCTAAAAGAAATTGATGGAATGGATACAGAATGGAACAAGTATCGATAAAGATACTATGCTACGCTGACGACGCAATTTTGATGGCGGATAACGTGGATGGTCTACAACGACTACTATATAGGTTTCAAAAAAGAGCGGATAACCTTAATATGAAGATATCTATAGAAAAAAAACGCAATTAATGGTCATAGCAAAGGAGCCCATTAGATGTAAACTGACTGTGAACGACAAATCCATCAACCAATGTATGCAATGTACGTAGTTAGGAGCTGAGATAACGAGCTCCAAAAACGTGCAACTGGAAGTCAGAACCCAAGTGTAGAAAGCCTCAAGAATCTTTGGCTATCTCAGGGACCTCATATGGAGGAACAAATATGTGTCCATTTAAAGTAAAGTCCGCATATATAAAACCGCCGTGAGACCTGTACTCACATATGGTCGACCTCCCAAAAGATGGTGCCAGAGCTGTACATCTGCTTCCCAAGAGGCTGAACGAGATCAAGAGTAGAATAAACAAGTCTTAAGAAAAGAGAAGGATGAAGAAGAAGAAGAGAAGTTTTTATTTGAGTGATTTTGAAAAGTTGAAGTAGTTTTAACATAGGACAAAACTTTCCTGTTGCTCTACGTACCTATACCTGGAAATAATGAAAACAGTAAAAAATATCTCCCGCATTTTATTTGAAAAGAATAGATGAGCTGAGTTAAAATACATTCTCTTACCCACACGTATTACTTCTGAAAAGGCTTCTTTTGTTCGTAATTGCCACGAGGATTACAGAGATTAAGAGATCCTTCTCGCATTTACTTTGAAAATCGTTTAGCAGAACGAATCAAATTACTGAAAGTCAACACTAAGTAAAATCGCGAATAAAAACGCTTTTCCAAGCTAAAACTGATATCATAAAGGTACTGTCAGCCACAGGTGTTTGGACTGCGTTCTTAACTAGTTCAATGACCTAACCTTTCTCTATATATAGCCAGAACCATTGATTCAAGGAGAGCGCATTTAGAACCTTGATGTTTTGCTTGCGCCATGGGGCACGTTTAATACATGATACTCTGAGATCAATATCGGGACAGTTTATTGTTTTGATTATGTTATATTTTAGTTATTCGAATAGTATATACAAATATAGAAAACGGACATTTTCTTTACATTTTATTATTTTACGGTAGTGCTATTTTATACTTATTCTGAAATTATTTTCAAAATTATGCCATCGCATAGAACGTTTGATAAATTTCGAATAATAATTATTTCTTAAAAATACCGTTTCTTCATTAGATTTTATTTAGAGCATGTTCAAATGCATAATATTAAAAAATAAATAAAATAGGACATACATAGTTTAAAACATGTGGTGGTTATTTCGCTTTACAAAAGCTTCATCAGCAAATGGCTATTTTCCATCAATTACTTATTCTGTATTAGATATTTAAAGAAAGTAACATTATAAATAGTATCGAACATGACTTATTGTTTAAATTCGATATCTCTAAGAGTGAATTACAGTTTCTCTTAGCTCTAACAAGTATTTTTAATGCATATAATTAAATGAAGTGATGGAAATCTCTTGGTGAAACATGTCGACATATAAGCAAGTAAAAACAAATAACACACTTGGTATTGTTTCACAAATAAATATAATTAAATACTCGATGTACATTTCGCCTTGCGGCATCGTCAGGAGTTCTCGAGAAACTAAAGTAAAATTTAATACACCTACTTCTAACAAAAATGTAAATAAAAAATATACAAAAATAGAAAATTATGAAAAGGTCATGGCTTATCTGGAAAGACCGTTTTTACAAGGCTAGGGTTTATTAGCGGTGAATTTATGAGTTCGGTTTGTTCATTAAGAACATTGCCTGGATGTAAAAGTAAACTTTCTTTTATAAAATAACCTTCTAGAACATTCATTTGTTTTTACTTTTATTTAAACTATACAGTACTTCTAAATTGTCTATTAAAAATTGATGTCCCGTGTCTAAAACATGGTTAGCTACACTTGAATTTTCATAATTTAATTTAACGGCTCGCATATGTTCTGAGATATTGTATATTCTAGAATTAAGAAACATTGCCCGGATAAAACTTTAGAAATAGAGGAAATGCTGAATTTATGTTTGGAACAAAATTATTTCCAGTTTGGTGACAACTTTTATAAACAGAACAATGGCCTTCCGATGGGCTCCCCCTTGTCACCATTACTAGCAGACATTTTCATGGACCATTTCGAAGTTAACTTGTTTGATAAATACAGGACAAATACGTCACCGGTATCAGCATGGTTTAGATATGTGGATGATATTCTCTGTTTGTGGTTAGGTTCATATAGACAGCTAGATAACTTTTTAGAACAACTTAATAAAATTAATAATAACATTCAATTCACTATAGAGAAAGAAGCACCTGATCGATCTTTAAATTTCCTTGATTTAAAAATCCAGATTAGTAACAACAAGTTAGATTACAGTATTTTTAGAAAACCCACCTTTTGCGATACGTTGATACCAAATACCTCCAATCATACCACTAACGTCAAACATGCAGCGTTTAATTCAATGATTTATAGACTATTGAAAGTGCCGATGAACACATTTAACTTTGCTAAAGAATTAAAAACTATTAAAATAATTGCACAAAATAATGGTTATAACTCATCTCTAATAGATAAATTAGTCAATAGAATAAACAAATCAATTATATTAAAATCAGCATTTCCCCCGTCCCAGGACTAGAAATTAAAACAATGGGTTAAAATTCCATATTTAGGTAGTATAAGTATGAAAATTAGTAATGTTTTAAAGAAACTGGATTTTAAAATAGCCTTCTATAATAATAACACTTTAGAAAGTCAATTAACGAATAATAAAACAGCGAATCCTAAACTAAACAAATCAGGAATTTATAGAATTAATTCTAGTGATTGTAGTAAATTTTATATAGGTCAAACAGGGTGAAATTTCAAATTAAGATTCTCAGAACATATGCGAGCCGTTAAATTAAATTATGAAAATTCAAGTGTAGCTAACCATGTTTTAGACACGGGACATCAATTTTTAATAGACAATTTAGAAGTACTGTATAGTTTAAATAAAAGTAAAAAAATGTATGTTCTAGAAGGTTATTTTATAAAAGAAAGTTTACTTTTACAACCAGGCGATGTTCTTAATGAACAAACCGAACTCATAAATTCACCGCTAATAAACCCTAGCCTTGTAAAAACGGTCTTTCCAGATAAGCCATGACCTTTTCATAATTTTCTATTTTTGAATATTTTTTATTTACATTTTTGTTAGAAGTAGGTAGTTACAGTATATTAAATTTTACTTTAGTTTCTCGAGAACTCCTGACGATGCCGCAAGGCGAAATGTACATCCAGTATTTAATTATATTTATTTGTGAAACAATACCAAGTGTGTTATTTGTTTTTACTTGCTTATATTTTTAATGCGTTACTAAAATTAAATACTTTTCAGTAAATGTGGAAAATGGGGAGAAGTTAATGCGCGTTCAAGAAAGGTGATTGCTAATTATCGGCCTATATGTATTTTGCAAAATTTTGCTAAAATCGATGATCATTTCTAGTACGTAAAGAAAACAGAAATGCAAATTATTTTATTTCAAAATATCAGCAGAGAACAACGATCGACAACGTTAAAAGCGTGTTCTTGTTTCTTCGGTCATTGTCACTAATGCCACGCTCTCCCCTGGTCTGCTGTGATATCTCCTGCCCCATAGTGTATTTGACATTTCTTTGATTTTTAAATTTTTTTTATTAGTATTAATATATATTCCAACCTAATACGCCAGAGTTGCTTGTTTGAAATAACAAACTATTGGAGGCTTTTTTTGAGCTTTCTTTTTCTAGTTGTCAACACTTTTCCAACTCTAATTGAGAATACGCATCGGCAAAGACGTGGTACAGGGGGTATCAATGAAGCTGGAAGCCTAATATTGTGCAGGACCTAAAGTAGTCGTTTCACCATCGTGTACCATTCACTTTATAGAAGATTAGCGGAAAAAATTCTGATTTACGAGCTTACAAGATCCAACTAGTACAAAAATTAAAACTGGCCGACCATCATGTGCGTCGTAGGTTCAGCGAATGGGCCCAAAACGAGATTGCTACAATCCTCATTTTCATAACAAAAATTTTTTCAGCAATGAAGCTTTCTGGATGACTACGTCAACAAGCAAAATTGCCGCATTTGGAGTGACATATGGGCTAAAATCATTAGCCCATATGTCTTCAACGAGGATTATAGTCAATCGAGAGCCCTGAAGATCGAGGATTGCATTTACACTGTTGTAAGAAAATGTAAATGCGTTAAGATTTAAACAAGTCTACACAAAAAGATAAAATGCATTTGATTGTATATACGAAAAGAGTGTTTAAGTTTGCGGAATGGAGAGACTGCATGGTAGTGGGAGAGGTCTTTCGTATCGTCACGTGTTCGGTAACTCATTATTAGAATGGATATAAAGTTTTGTCATTGGTCTTTAAAAGAAAGTGTGAAATATGGAAAAAAATCGAGCCGCTATCAAGTACCTTACAAAACAAGAAAACTCTGTCACTACCATATTAAAAGGGACACGGAGGGTTAACGGAGATTTTTACCCGAAAAAAACTATGGTTATTAAGCGAAACTGTCGATTTAGGCAAAGTAGAGAAATCACTTGAAGACGACCCTAAGCGACCTACTGAAGTGACCATTCGAGAACTTGTTATAGAAGTCCAAAAATTAATGATGGAAGATGTAAGACCCCATGCAGTGGCATATCATCAGTCTAGAGAATACAATCTCGGGATCCCGTGGTTTCTAATTGGGCGCAAATGAAAAAAAATACTTAAGTGATTTCTTAAAAAGAAAAATTATTTATTAATATTGCTGCACAAAACAACACACAATATACTAAAATAAGGAACAAAAAAGGCAATACAAGAAACTATTTAGAATTTTGAAAATACAATCGCAGAATTATCAAAGCATCCAATGTTTGACTTCCAAGCCTGCTTCGTAGTTTATTGCCAACATAAGCAGCAGCTGAAAACGGTCGCTCAGGTCTACACTGGTTGGAGGAATGGACAATAGATATTTATATGCTAATTCTAAGTGATATCCACGAACTCCCATTCATTTTGTACTTCAGGATCTGGGGATACCAAGCTCTTATTAATTTCCAGCTGTAACTTTTCCTTTAGTGTCAATTGGGGTTGGGTGGGAGGCTTGTTGCCTTAGCTCATATCTGTTTATGATCCTGACCTTTGTTCCTCTTACGTGTCGTCTCGACTATTTAGTCTTTTAACAATACTCTTTATCTGCTTCCTCACTAAAGCCTGTGTATAACTGATTTTCATCATCTTTTCGTGGATTTTGTAAATAATTCAACACACCAGTTAAATCATCACTTCGTCGTTGCTTTACACGTTCCACTAAGGATGTTTTTATTTTATTGGCGAGTGCTGAGTTTTTGCTAGACAATCGTTTTATAAGAAATTTCAGAGCGGAATCAGCTGTACATAAATTAGCATCTCGCCGACAGATTACTTCTACTGTTAGAAGTAAAACACACAGTTTCGGCCTATTTTTCTGACAAAAATAAAACTTTTTTTATGGAGTTAAAGATCTAAAAACTGTATTAGGGTTACTAGTAAATATATTGAAAAACAATAATAATTTTGTATTTTTATTTTCCCTCCTTCTCCACCATTCCGCGAACATAAAAGCGCTTCCTCTTATGTATACATATTGAAGATGCATTAATGCTAGAATAGACAACATTTCGATCATCTCCTTTGTAGCATACCACCTATATAAATAAAAATTAAATGCTGTTCGTTGATAAGCGCATCACTTGAGAAAGGTTGGACCGATTTGGCTAATTTATTTTTTAAAATGTTCGTAATAGTACGAAAACGGTTCTTCCTGGGGAAAATAGAAAATGTTGCCCGAAAAATTTGTAAAATTTGGGAAAACTGAACTATAGGATTTTTGTATAAATTCAAGACCATAAGTCACGATTCAAACGATGGATATGCGTAATTCTTTTTTTTTGTTTTGTTCGTTTTGGTCCTGGAATAGTTTTCGGGGGGGGGGGGGATTGGACAATTACAAAGGAATATTGGAAAATTAGGAAAATTTATGTATATAATCATTGGTGCGTCTGTTAATGATTCTATAACATCTGAACGACTTGACCGATTGAGCTCATATTCACAATATACACTTGTTTAGCCAAAACGATGGTCCATAGCCAGCCTAGGATCTCATTGGTCACGTTGTAGTCACGTTATTAACAAATTCTATATTTATGGACCAAATTGACTAATATTCAGATTATATGTTAGTTTAGTGCTGAAAAAGAAAGTTACAACATCTAGACCCGATAGGTAGCGGTGCGGTCGACTTATTAATAATTTTTATATTTTTAAGCAAAATTGATTTACATGTAGGCAATATATTCGCGTACTCAACAAAATTTTATTTGGAATATCCTGCTGTCCGATAGATGGCGCTATTCTTTTTTGAATTTTGACATACGAACATCATTTCTTTTTAGATTTCAATATACAAGCATCATGAGGCTGTGTTATTGCGTTCATCAAATAAGCATCATATCAAATTCTTTCCGCCACCTACCGGAAAGGGCAGAACAATGACTGTCGGGCCAATTGGTATAAAATAAAAACGCCGAATTCAATAATCCAGCGTTTTCTCGTATTAAAGTTGTAAGAGACTTGATACTAATGTGCAGCGATATAGAGGACAACTGTCAAAATTTTAATCTAAAGATTTCATATCATTCAATGCCGCCAATTTTATATCAAAATCAAGCAGCAAAGACTACACCAAAAAGGATTTATATGAAGAAACTATTTAAGGCTAGACTCCCGGCCTCGAAATCGTTTTTCCCATTTCTTAATCGTATTTTTCATAAAAACCTTACCGAATTTACACGCTAATTTAAGAAAAAAATTCCTTTCAATGGACAAATCGTAATTTCTTCGAAATTGTCCAAAGGGCCCTAAATAAAAATAAAAATGTAAGAAATTTCAAGAAACAAGCCTTTATTAAAAATTATGTAACACTCAACAGCAATACATAAATTTTATTTTTTCTTAATTTTTAAAAATAAGGTCACGAAACGGAAAACAAAATTTTGAAATTTGGGCGAAATTCACTGAAATCAAATAGACTATGTGGTACGTTCCCACATTGTGTCGAGAGGTAGCTCCGCCTACCATTTCGGGCAGTTTCTACGCAGTTTGTAAAATACTTCTCAGATCGGTGTATGTTAAGAAAGTAATCGTTACTCGGACATTATTTTATCGAAACCGTTGATATTTTCTTTACAATATAGTGTACATATACACAGTGTCAGCGTCACAATACTTCCTTATTCTACCTATCAGAAAGTAAAAGCAATATCTCTTCCCGTGCCTAACGGTATACCTGTTAGAAGCGCATGCTAGGACTCACACGGCTTGCGCGCAGGGAGTATAAGTATTATATTTGACTCGCAATAATTTGCTTCTGAAACGATCTAGAAATTTATTTCTTGCACAAAAAATAATTTTGGAATGTTGGCTTTATTTTGTTTCACATATATATGGGTAAATTCTGAAAAATAAGATTAGTTACTCGATAGCTGAAAAATACCTTACACAAATTGGTGGTCTACCAAAACTTTTTTTTTTTATAAAATTTACACACCATAAAGAAAAATCGAAAACACTAGTATCATCCAAATACTTTAGGGTATAACCTTAAAAAAAACAGACCCCTAGCTCTCTGCATTGCTGAGATATTACGAGATAAGTATTAAAAATTGAAGAAAATGAAAATTTTAAAATTTACACAAAAAAACGATTTTTCGACCTTTTTGCGATTTCGATTTTATTTTCCAACTCAAAATTTGAATCCGGCAGGTGATTTTACATATTCAGCTTCACTTTTTTTGTGTGTTTGAGAAAATATAGATTGTCTAATTTAGGGGGGGTTGCTTCCCGACTGGCAAACATGTGGGCCAACCGGCGATTATCTGAGACCATAACGCAGAGACCATAAATTACAGGCAGATTAGATTGGGTGACAAGTTCTTTTCTCTATCTTTTTCCTCAGCATAAGACAGAGCACGCGGACCATTAAACATTTGTCTTTTATTACATTTGCACGAAAAGCAGTGGTACGCCTATTTCAAATCGAACTCAGCTTGAAGCGGGCGTTCAGCCTTAAGTATTATAATACACTTGAGAGAAAATACATTTCATATTAAGCATTTTACACACTAATTGCTACAACTGATTTATTTTTTATCGACCTCTATATTGCATTTAAAAAAGTCAAACAAAAAAAATATATTCATTCCTATTAGATTTCAGATTTATTAGTTTCATTTATCCCACTAATCCAACTAGAAGATAACGTAAAGCTAGCTGAACATACAGTTATTAAAATTTTTTGTTTTTTCTCACGAAACTGGATGACGTTAGCTGATGGAGATGTATCTCTATACATGTACGTCTGTCTGTCGGTCTGTCTGTTTCAATACGCAACACTAATAGAAATTACTAGTAATAATTCGAAATAATTAATCGGTATCAATTGATTATGGTGGGAATGAGATTTATTTTCTGTAGATTTTCCATCGTTTATTTTTTCAGGTAGTGCAACTGAATGCTTAGATATCATAAAAGCTAACCATCTCGTAAAAACTGCTACAGAGGATGCATTTTAATTCCGTTTTTAGTCCATTTCCAATAACGACTTTTCCAAAACAACAGAGAAACTACGTATATTACTTAAAACAGTTGAAACACTCACAATTCGAAGTATTCTTACCCTAATATTTAAGAAACAATAATAATAAAATCGCTAACAATTCTATCGGTCTTCCGGTAATGTTTTGTGAGACAATTGAAATCGTGAGTCACATTGCTTTATTGTAATGGGGTAACTGTGCGCCCACGTTGCAGACATACAGACGCCCCTAGTTTTCACATAAAACCAATGTTGATCGAGTACGTGGGTGAAGAACTGCCTCTCAGGATGGATGTTCTGCAGAATACGGGCGTCTTCAATTATGATATCTTATTCTAGCTTAACATACTTACATTTGCTTTCTATGTCCCTTAGAAATATATATAATTATATATAATATAATTAGTAATAGACATTGTATTTGAAAGGTAAAATATTTTTACGAACTCCAGTAACAAAATGTCAAGGTAGATTCTAGACAGCTTGGTTTTGAAAATATATTTTATAAAGGTCACAATTATTACATTAACAGAGATGTAGGGTAATTCGAGGAGAGTTGGACCACTTTTTTTGAAAAATCTGCAAAAATTTTATTTTCAATGGTGAGGTAATAATTACTCGTGGGATCCTAACATAGGCTTTATTCTTCTAATTGACATTCTTAAGAAGAAAATTAAACGTTACATTTGAACAAAAAAAAATAAAATAAAATGTGACTAATCAGTCCGTCTCTCCTACAGGGCAAGGAGAGATGGTCCACACAATAAAAAAAGAAGTAAAATAGTATTTTAAACAAAAAGAACAAAAAATATATATTGTAGTGGCATTTAAATACAAGAAAATTTTTATTTCTTGGCATATTTGCCACAAATATCGCAAAAATTCAAATATTTGGTGCAGTTTTCGTGCATCCATCGTCCACATCGAATACACTTGATCCAGTCTTCAACTTTTTTTGTTTTTATGTAGTTCTCCCCACAACCAGCGCAGGTGGTTTCATAATCTTCATCTCCACTATCTTCAGAGTCATTCAATTCTGGACTCTCGTAATCCATCGACGAATCTGAGTTTTCAGGCGATTGAATTTTTTTCTTGGTTTTCCTTTTCATTTGATTTTGTTTTGCACCCATCTTTGCTGTGTTCTTTACATTTTTCTTTTTCTTCTGTTTTGAATCACTTTTTTCTTTCATGGCTTTAATATTCTTACTTGAATTAAGAACTGTTGCCACATTTCTTCCACGTTTTCTTACTTCACTTAAGGGTTTAATTTCTGGGATCGGGGAAACTTTATCCAGCAATTTTCCTGGAGTTTTCTTTGGTGTTTCTACCAATACTTGATTGTTAGTCCGAGAATGTTGAATCGGCGGAGTGCAAGATCGCCGAGTTTCATATTCGTGTGATGGGCCCGGTTGTGGTGAGTTTGAACGATTCGGTGATGGTTGGAATGAATTTGGTGGCTGAACGTTATCATCATCGAGCATTAAAAAGGCATACTCAGGAATTGCATCTTGGTTAAGTGGCACAACACCAGTAGCCCTAAAGGCAGAAATGGCATTTTGCGCGGTGGCTGCTTTGTTCCACGAATCTCCAAATAGTTTTCCAAACACTGTTCTATTCAATTTTCTTGTTGGTTTGATTCTTATAAATTTATTGCATTCCGCATAGTAATGCGACTTCAACGATTTAAAAAAAGCTCGATCCAGTGGTTGCAAATAATGAGTGGTATGACCCGGAAAGCACAATAGAATTATCTCATTTTCTTCAGCAAATTCTAACACATCAATCGAATTAGTATGCGAAGTGTGTCCGTCCAGTAGTAAAAGTACTTTACCAGGTCTTTTTCTAGGGACAAAATGATTTTTTAACCAATCAAGAAAAATTTCACTGTTAACGTATGCCGACTTGGAGGACATCCTAATAGAAGAACCAGGTGGCATACCGTCAGCCCAGTTGTCCTTCTTATTTTTCCCTTTAAAAATGCAATACGGGGGCAAAAATGACCCTTCAGCATTACAACAAGCTACAACACTGATTGTTTCTCCTTTTTCGCCAGAAGTTACAGCAGAGATGGTTTTAGAGCCTTTTGCAGCGACCACATGTCCGGCCTTATTATTGAGTTGAAGGCCGGTTTCATCCATGTTGTAAATATTTCCGGGTTTTTCCAATAAGTCGTTTTCTATAAGAGTGTTTTCTAGAAGATTAAAATAATCTGATACAGCTTTTCTTGACATTCCCTGTGAGCGAAGAAGGGATACTTCCTCCGACTTTCGCACCGATAGATCCGGATGGCGCCTTAAAAACAACTGAAGCCAAACGAACCCTGCTTTACCAGTGGCTCTGTTAAACTTGTGTTTAATATTCATCTTTTCAGCCAAGTCATACGCCATTCTACGGAGTACATCCCTGGTAGGAGCAAAACCAAATTTTTGAAGCTTTTTGATATGTCGCACTAATTTGATTTCTGCATCCTCGCCCAAAGACGATGGTGGACCGAGACGATTTTGTTTCGTAGGATTACCATTTCGTTTTCTACGTTTCAATGTGGTTGCTGGTATTCCAAAATTTCTAGCAGCTTCGTTCAACCCCATTGCTCCATTTGCTACTGCAGTTAAGGCATCTTGAAGTGCTCTGGACGTCCAGTTTCCTCGGTGTACATTACCTTTCCTTGTGTAAATATTTGGCATATTCGGTCCTACAAAACATTGGAGCTTTACGCTTGTACTTTGTACCTACCTATACTGTTATAGACTATTTAATGGAAGTATTTTTTTTCAATAAGAACTGAATGTAATGACGCCGTGTTTAAGAAATGTAGGTAAATTTTATTGCAAATTAATGCAGGTCCAACTATCCCATAAAAAAATGGTCCATCTATCCTAAACGCATAGGAGAGATGGACCACTTCGTCTTTTCATTGGTAAAGACGAATTCGAAGTTTTGTGAGGTTAGGTACGTCTACGAAGCCTATACTAATTAGATAATTACAGCAAAGTTCTAAAAACTTACTATAAGTAACGCAGTTGATGAAAACGTCCGAGCGCTAAAAATTTTCAGCAGTCGTCAAATAATGACTCAGTAATAACACAGCTAATTCTTAATATATCTCAATGCTCTCTTCCACACACAAGTCGTTTGAGACTATGCAGTTCGCTTATGGTAGCATAGCGCCATCTGACAAGAAATAGTTCAGATTTTCGAACTGGACCATCTCTCCGCGTGGTCCAACTATCCTCGAATTACCCTATATAAATGAAAATATATTTACTCATTAGTAAAATATCTTGTCACTCCTTATGTTATACTATTCGTACGAAATCTTATCCTTAGCAACGTGGAACGCCAATGGATTGATAAACAGAAAACAAGAATTTGAAGTATGTTTAAATATACAGAACATAGACATCTGCCTAGTTTCGGAAGGCCATTTTACAGATCAATCTTATTTAAAAATCAGAGGGTACAAAATATACCACACAATTCATCCAGAAAATCAGGCAAAAGGAGGTAGTGCAGTGATAATCAAGGAAAATATTAGCCACTATGAGGAACAACACCTGCAACTTGAAGAAATTCAACTGACTCTGGTAAGCATAAAAACTATTAAACAAAACCTAACCGTGGGGGCACTTTATTGTCCTCCTAAGCACAACCTTAAGAAAAAAGACTACAAGAACTATTTACAACACACTGGAAATCGATTCATAATAGGAGGAGATTTTAACGCCAAGCATACTGATTGGGGCTCAAGACTATCAACTACAAAGGGAAAAGAACTCAGAGAAGCTTTAAGAGAATTAAACTGCAACTTTTATTCTTCTGCTAAACCAACTTATTGGCCTACGGATACACAAAAAATACCGGATCTTCTAGACTTCTTCATCTCTAGAAAAATTTCATCAAATTACGTTGATATCGAAGAAAATTTTCATTTGAGCTCTGATCATTCGGCAGTAATACTGACATTGAGCGAGCATATAATTAAAAAACAAATTCGTTCTGATCTTGCAAACAAAACTACGGATTGGGAAGGCTTTAAAGCAGATATATCGAGGAAAATCAACTTGAACATACTCCTAAAAACTAAGGAGGATTTGGAAAAAGGAGTTGAAAATTTCACCAGCATCATACAGGCTTCTGTGTTGGACAATACCAGAGAAATTACACACAAAACTATTAGTAATGATTATCCTAAAGAAATAAGAACATTGGTGTGAGAGAAGAGAAAAGCTAGAAGAAGATGGCAACAAACAAGAGATCCATCACATAAAACGATTCTAAAACGAAGGCACAGCAACTGAAACGAGAAATACAGAAACTTAAACAAGATTCTATTACCAATCGCTTGAGAAATCTGACAGCAGACGATAAGACTGACTTCTCGCTATGGAAGTCCACCAGAAATCTAAAAAGACCCATTTCTCACGTAGCACCCATAAGGAATCCGGATGGTAGTTGGGCCAGAGACAACAAACAAAAGGTTGAAGCATTTGCGAAACATCTGGAAAAAACATTCCAACCCAACGAAATAAAAAGTAATTTGATATTACGTAATATACAGAATAATGGTTACGAAGAAATAAGACCAGTTACACCAAAAGAAGTCTTTTGGGAAATTAAGAACAATATAAATCCTAAGAAGGCTTCTGGATATGACTTAATAACAGGAGAAATCATGAATCAACTACCCAAGAAAGCTATTGTTATGCTTACTTATTTAGTTAATGCAGCTCTCAGACTAAAACATGTGCCATGCAGTTGGAAGGTCGCAGAGGTAATAATGCTACAAAAGCCCGGCAAACCTCCAAATGACGTTAAATCGTACAGACCTATATCACTATTACCGATTATCTCAAAACTATTTGAGAAACTGTTATTGAAAAGACTGAACCCAATCGTAGCAAGTAAAGGACTGATTCCAAATCACCAGTTCGGATTTAAACAAAGACATTCTACCATTGATCAAGTACACCGGATCCCTGATGTCATAGAAAAAGCCCTAAAAGAAAAACTTATATGCTCAACCATCTTTTTAGATGTGGCTCAAGCCTTTGATAGGGTCTGGCATGAAAGCCTTAACTGGAAATTGAACAAACTCTTACCCAAGGCATATGTGCAACTTCTGCTTTCATACATATTTCCGACAGATTTTTCAGAATAAAAGCAGAGGAAGAGTACTCCGGTTTGAAGAGGATTGAGGCTGGTGTTCCACAGGGAAGTGTCCTGGGACCGGTCCTCTATTTGCTTTATACGTCTGACTTGCCGGAACTGGGGAACGCAACTGTGGCGACATTTGCTGATGATACGGGAATCTTAGCAGTAGATAATAAATAATATGCAAACGGCAAGAAATAAGTTGCAACGAGCATGTGATAGGATTTCGAAGTGGACCAACGACTGGAAAAGAAAATTAAATGAGCTGAAGTCAACTCATATAAACTTTACCAACAGAAACATAACAGATATAAGGCCTATTATTATAAATGGTAACACTGTCCCTTACCAAAACTCAGCCAAATATCTAGGTATGACGCTCGACGTTAAACTGAGATGGAAGGAGCATGTCAAGAAGAAAAGAACTGAGCTGGATCTTAAGTACAGAGGACTTTACTGGCTGTTGGGACGTAACTCGCAACTCCCACTACACAGTAAAATTTTGATCTATAACCAAATTCTGAAGCCAGTCTGTCTCGTTCGTATGCCTGTGACGACAATAACGCGCGAACGGCTAATGATATCTGTGACGTTTAATTAAACAATAATTAACGTTGCTAAATATTTATTTAACATTGAACACAAGATGGATACAATAACGTCATCTAGGAGATGTATAGCATGACGTTCGTCATTACGCATCTGTGAGTGCGTTCCGTAATACACATCTTTACTTTACAATATCAATACACATCCTTGTAATTTAAAGTATAATGATCCCCCTTGAGAGCTGATTAGATTTTCAGTGAAATCGGTAGACTAGAAGTTAAGTTTGCTGCAGTGAAAATTCTTTTAACAATATTTCGTCTACTGCGAGAGGAAAATTTTGATGTAAGCAGTTGAAATGGTGCAGATAATCCATTCATGATGACCCAAATTGTGGAAGACCTCTAGAAGCACGAACTGAAGAAATTATCAACAAAGCTGAAGCTTTGCTGTTGACTGACAGCCAAGTAAAAAACGACTGTCTTTAAAATTCTACACGAAGCTTGGAAAATGAAGAAGGTGTCGGTACGATGGAGTCCTAGGCTGCTCAGTTCTGAACAAAAATTGTGTAAACGACAAATTTGTTAAGAGAATTTCACTCTTTTATCTCAACATGAAGACTTCTTTAATAGAATTGTAACTGGAGATGAAACTTGGGTACACCACTGGGACCCGCCCATGAAACGAGAGTCCATGCAATGAGTCTATATGGGGTCACCACCGCCCAAGTAGGCTAAAACGCAATTTTCTGCGGGAAAAGTGATGGCCACAGTTTTGTGGGACGCGGAGATTCTCTTAATTGAGTATATGTCAAAAGGGACTATAATAACGGGAAATGTCCACTAAGACACAATTAAGGAATTGATTACGGCTATACGTGAAAAAGACCCTACAATTTTTCCCAGAAAATTCTGCTTCTACACGACAACTATAGGGTACATAAGGCACAAATTGTTCAAGCAGTAATCAAGGAATGCGACTTTAAGGAATTATAACATCCACCCTACACTACAATACCGGGTACCGTTAACTGTCATTCCAGGCTATTGAAGAATTATGCTAATGTGATGACCAATTCAATGTTCATGACGCCAGCATCGACAGAAGTTGTTGGGGCGGTTCAAGCGTATGTCATTCATATAACAGCAGAACCGATTATGAATGTTTTCAATAATTGTCTTTTCCACGGTGTCTTGTCTTCCCAAAAGAAGTGAAACATGCTAAGGTAGTGCCGATACACAAGGCTGAAAGTATCGATGACGCTCAGAACTATAGGCCGGTATCAATATTACCAGCGACATCAAAGATATTCGAGGAAATAAATAGAGAGAGATAGGCTTATAGAATATCTGGAACAGGTCGGCATGTTTGCCAACGAGCCACGTGGGTATAGATGTTGGAAATCCAGAACTACAGCCTTATCAGACCTGGTAGATCCTTTTGACACGGTCGACCATTCGATTCTGATGCAAAAGTTGGAGTACTGGGAAATAAGATGCACAGTCTTAAAGTTCATAAAGAGCTAGTTAGAAGATAGACAACAGCGAGTTTATTGGGGGAACGAGGTGTCAAGCACAGCTGAGGTGAAGCTTGGTGTCCCACAGGGGTTGATGCTGGGTCCACTTTTATTTATCATATACATTAACCACCTTCCTGTTAATGTGAATTGTGATAGCGTTTTCCTATATGCGGATGATGCCCCCTGTTTAATCAATCTGGATGGTATTGATGGCGAGGATGAGACTGACAGAGTGGCGAAGGAGGGTCAAGAATGGTTCTAGACTAATAGTCTGAAAATGAACCAAGATAAGCAACACTCTTTTGTGTTCTCCATTGGTGCTCTTGGTGTGTCTAAAATTTTTGGGTGTGTATTTATCGGGTAATCTTTCATGGAATAAACATCTGGATTTCTTGCAACACCAACTAGCAACATCCATTTTTGCCGTGAGACTGATTAAACAAATAGCAAGTGCAGAGGCTGCAAAAGTAGCATATTATGGCTGCTTTCACAGTAGAGCAACATATGGCATAATCCTGAGAAGTGGTTGTGGTTACCTTAACCGCGATTTACATCCTCGCCTGCCTCACACTAATTCACAAATCAAACAAATACAAAACCCACAGTGATGTCCATAAATACAACACAAGGGGACGAAATAATATAGCATATCCTTATCATCGACTGACGAGATCATAGCTGGCGACAAATATCAGGCTTGCATTTTGTTTAACAAAATCACCGATACTATAAGACGCCTTGATTCAACACAATTTAAAGATACAATAAGTAGAATACTTCTTGAAAATGTAGTATATAACATACAAGAATTCATGAACTTGAATTTGGAAAGATATTACTAGTTTTAATATGTTTTTAGTACTTGTGTTTTTTGACTTTGTATATATCTCATGACTATTTTAAACCTGTACATACCCTGTATTTTTTTGGTAAGTAAATAAATCAATCAATCAATCAATATAATGGATGATTCAGCGTTAGAAATATTAAATGCTTTTGCAGGGGAATGAGATAGTAATTGTATTCGTCCAGTCATTTTAAATCTGTAATAGTTTTTAATTGTTGTGCATTTTTTTATCTTTTGGCTGCCGCTATATATATATATTCTGTAATGTATCTCTAGGATAAGAACTTTGGTTTGTTTGTGTTTTGTGTCTTTTTGTTACACATAAATAATAAATTTTGAAAAATATAAGGTACACAGATGTGTCTAACATATAAGAAACATCACAGTTTGATGCACACATGTAATGTGAATAATACAATCGAAGTGTTTAAGGACAACAAATAGCATATACCTATAGACGTTGATGTAAATAATGAGGTTTGGCCTCCACACGACTTTCTTAAACGGATGAGTGTTTGAAATTATACAATTTTAAGATTTTTTTTATACAAAAATCATTAAGTACTTCTACTACTCTCTTAATAAATCACTATAGAATGCATGTTTTGCAAGATATTCGAAAAAAAAGTGCTACTCGCAAAGAGTGAAAATGTTACTTCCGGTCCGAATTTTGACATTCCATTTGTACAAAAAATATTGCAAATCCAGCTCTAAATACCTTTGTACTCTTGATAAATATATATAGAATGCATAATTTACGACATATTTGCAAAAAATCGCTATTCGATAAGAGTAAAAGTGTTACTTGCGGCCCGGATTTTGCATTTTTTTATACAAAAGGTATTGAAACATATGTTTTAAATATTTTTATACTGGTAATGCACCTGCCTAGAAAACACGACTTGCGAGATATTCGCAAAAAAACTGATTTTTGATAAGAGAAAAAGATCTACTTCCGGTAAGAATTTCGATTAAAATTTTTTAATAAAATTATACTCAAAGTTAATTTTGAGTAAACTATAATTCTTCATAAATTTGTTTAAACTTAGTAGTTGACGAAAAATTGACAAAATTCAATTTTTTCACTGAAGTAAACTACTACTTCCGGTCTACCGATTTTACTGAAAACCTAGTCAGATCACAAAAAAGAGATTATACACCTAAATATAAAATTTTGAGTTGATAGCTATAGTCGCTATCGTGGTCACACACAAACTGACAGACAGACACACACAGAGAGAGAGAAATTTTTTTTAAAAACCACTTTTTCGGTATCAGGGGACTTCAAAACGTGAACATCTGCAAAAATTTCGAAGTCGAAAATTTTTTATGATCACAATACTTATAGGTACTACATATGAGAAAGTAAAAGAGAACAGCCAGCATCATTTACCATTATGTACTTGGAGATACAAAAAATTACAGAAGTAGATAATAGTAACATAAATTTAGTTATAGACTGTGTTATAGTACTTTTTTTTAAGCTATGTTTTAGGTATGAAGAGGTTTGTTAATTAAAGGAACGAAACTTGTACACATGTAATGACAATCTTTTACTTTCTTATACGTAGTACCTAAAAGGAAATGATGAAAATTTTCGACCTCGAGATTGTTGCAGATGTTATTTGTTAAACCCTTGATACCGAGAAAGAAAAAAATCTTTCCCTTTCCCTGTCTCTCTCCGGGTGCCCCCCCCCACCCCCACTCTCTCTCTCTCTCGCTCTCTCTCTCTCTCTCTCTCTCTCTCTCTCTCTCTCTCTCTCTCTCTCTCTCTCTCTCTCTCTCTCTCTCTGTGTGTGTGTGTGTGTGTGTATGTGTGTGTGTGTGTGTGTGTATGATGCGCGCATGACCACGATAACGGTTAAACGGCTATATCTACCAATCCCAAATTTTGTATTTGCAAGTATAATCTTCCTCTTGAGACCTGATTAGATTTTCAGTAAAATCGGTAGAACGTAAGTAGTAATTCAATTCAATGCAAAAACCGAATTCTGCCAATATTTCATCAAATAACTACTAAAGTTTAAAAGAATTTTTTAAAGAATTCAAATGTACTCAAAACTAAATTTGAAAAAACTTTATTAAAAGTTTTTCGAAATTCATACGGGAAGTAGGTCTTACTTTTATCGAAAATCAGTTTTTTGGAAATATTTCGCAAGTCATATTTTTTAGGCAAGTACATTACGAGTATAATAGTATATTACATATTAAGGTTGAGAAGATGACTATTATTGCCCGAGTGGCGAAATTAAATTCCGAGGCGCGCAGCGACGAGGAATTTAAGCCACAAGGGCAATAAAAGTCTTCTCCGTAGTATGTATACTATTTTTTGTACCAGTAGTCTAATTGTATCTTGAAACCTTAATAATTATGAATAAATTTACTCATATATGTAAGAATCTCCTTGTAATAAAACTTCATATAAATAAGTAAGTAGGCTATATTTTGATACTGAAGAATAAGTTTCGACATAAATGCTGAACCTAAAAGCCAAGTATTTATTAGATTATTTTTCATTCCATTTATAATACCTGGAGAGTTTAGATGTACTCCACCTGAAATGCGCGAGATTGCAGAACAGGCAGTTGAGTACCACATAAATCTAAACACTTATACATGAAAATATATACAGAATTTAAAAAATGGTGTAATTTCAAAAATGCGGTAGTACATTTGGCCTAAAAGAGGATATTAACATATCAAAATATTTTAAATAAGTTGCCTTTCTAAAAAGAAAAAATGAAAATTATAAGCCCAAAAAATCATTAGTATTTACTCAAAAGGAAATTATAAAATTCTATTGAGGCGCCCGTACATTGCAACTAAGATAGTATGTTTATATATTAATACTTTGAAATTATTGACAATTTATAACCCTGTAGACTGCTCTTGTAATTGGTGTTGCTGGTGCATGCCGAAGTGATGAGCTGTGTAATTTATTAATTTCTGATGTCACCATGAAAGATGATTTAATTCCGCCATAGCAAAAATAGTTTGTCTAGAAAGTTTGTAATAATGGAGCACTTTGGATCAAAATAATTAAAAACTATTTAAAAATTAGACCAATTCCAGATATAGCAATTTTTTTTTATTAGTGTACGTAATGGTAAATGTACTAGACAAAACATTGGATATAACACAATAGGACAGATGACAAAAAAAATTGCCGTTTACATAAATTTAAAAAGTCTACAGTTATATACTGGTCATAGTTTCCGTAGAACCTTGGCTACACTTTTAGCTGTCAATGGTGGTAATATCCTCCAGTTAAAACAACGTGGTGGTTGGAAATCTTCTAGTGTAGCTGAAATTTATATAGAAGATATCCTAGTAAATAAAAAAATATAGCATGTATGTTACAAGGTCTACCTACATCTAGTTAGGCAACCACACCTGCAATAAATACAGGAGTTTTCGATATGAATCAACATCAGCAGTACAATCAGGATCTATTTCGACTGAAAATATCGTAATACTTATGCCATACTTCGCAAGTCATGCTTTTTAGACAGGTACGTTACGAATGCAAAAGTATTTAGAACATAATTTTCAATACCTCTTGTGTTAAAAAATTTTCAAAACTCGAACCGAAAATAACAGTTTTACTCTTAGGGAGTAGCACTTTCTTTGGAATACTTCGCAAAGTATGTATTCTATAGAGATTTATTAATAGAAGTACTTATAATAGGATTTTAAATAGTTCTGATATAAAAAATTCTAAAATTTGGTTTATTTTTCTACGAAGATAAATCTATTTAAAATACCTTAGAACAATTTTGTATAATGTGAAACACTCATACG
This sequence comes from Amphimallon solstitiale, assembly GCA_963170755.1. Taxonomy (NCBI): domain Eukaryota; kingdom Metazoa; phylum Arthropoda; class Insecta; order Coleoptera; family Scarabaeidae; genus Amphimallon; species Amphimallon solstitiale. The sequence goes on along the minus strand of OY720682.1, from coordinate 253,983 downwards.
TATAAGAAAGTCGTGTGGCGATCACACCTCATTTTTTACTCTTTTATACGTACTATAAGAAAGTAAAGTGATGATGTAAATGTTCAACCTCGAGATTTTTGCTTTTTTTTTAGTAAAAATGCAAGATTGGCATTTAAATAGACTTTTGATAACATCATGACTTTCTTATGAACGAAGCTTTTGGAAAATACTAAGTTACGTTTTTATTAGAGTGTTTCTGGACTTTTGGATACAACGTATATATACTTATACACTGCGCTCGATGAAAAATCCGTATTTAACTTTATTTCATTAATATATTTTATTATTGTAGATACATATCTAAATTGTTAAAGTAAATTAATTAAACAAAGTTAAGTACCTACAGCTTGTTTATGGGGGATTTCACGAACCTTTCTTCCGATACATTAAAGAAAGTTTCCTAACGTTACGTCACTCAAATTTTAAGTGTGTTTTCTGTTTCAAAGTTTATTAATATTAATCTATGTATATTTTGCTTTTATTTAAAAGTAGATCACACTGAAACTAGCGCTGTCATAAAGCATAAAAATATCGTTGCTAGTTTGTTTTTTGATTTATCGAACACTGTTAATTAAATTAGGATACACACCAGCTCACAAGAGCTGTTTTTCGGTAGATGCTTTTCGCAACTCTGGTTTTAAAACTTTTGTGTTTCCAGCGATTATTGTTTGTTCTCTGTAGAAACATTTACTAATTTTTCTGACGACAAAAATTAAATCGGTGCAGTAACTACCAGCGAAATGACGGACATCTTTCGTGGGACATTATATTGCATATTAAAATTGTTTAATACATTCTAGTTGTTTTCTTGTGTGTTAGTCACTATAAATTGTAAATTCCCTTCATTATACAATATATTAAATTTCAAATATGATTGTATTTCATTTCATGTATACACATTCATTTAACTAAATCTGTTTATATTGCTTACGGTTTAGGGACTTGCCGAGTTCGTCAATTATTATTTTTTTTTGTAACTGCGAGAAAACATCCTCCATGAGAAAATATCGGCCATGTTCTAAAAGTCCTAACATTTAATTTACAGTAATGGCTGTCAGATGGAGAGCGGATATTTATATTTGAAATTGTATACAAAGACCAGCGGAGGCGTCGAGTAATGGAAATGAACCGATGGAAGTTTACTTCGTTAATTGAGCCGAGATGAACAACAATCGAAAATTCGAATTAATTTACATTTCCCAACTTTCTTGTTTTAATTAAATTAAAATATCAAATTGGCGGTATTAGCGAACCATAATAGCAGTTTCACCTTCTCAAATTAATGTTATTTACCAATTATGTAATAATCGTAAATGTGACAATTGTAACAAGATCAAAAGTTAATATTATTTCATTGAAATAAGATATTGTGCTTGTAAGGATACTTATAGGTTGTTGAAGAAAAAATTACAGAAAACGGTTATTTACATAAAAGTCAGGTAAGTGACATTTTACCTGACGCGGCGAACTTTATATACTTTTATTTACAACCATACGCGTAGTGTTGGCATTTCTGACTTTTTAAAAGTTTGGAAGTGTGATTTTGTTCACGTTTACTTCCTGCCCTCTATTACTGCCCTCATTTACTTCCCACCCTCTATTACTGCCCTTACTTCTCAACCTCAATGTCAATCACAAAACCGTCAACTCGATATCTCAAAACCTTATCGGAATTTTTATCACAAATAATTGTATGGTTGTAAATAAAATTAATTGTTACAGTCCAAATCAATTGATTTTCCATTGTATTCATAAGTAATTCCGATATCGTCAATAGAAAGTTCGGTTGTCAACATGACATTTCTAATCTCCAAATGAAAGCTCTATTATTCAAAAGAAAGTCCGCTATGATCAAAAGAAAGGACGGTTGCTGTCAGCTACAAAAAAAAAAACCTTAAGGCGCGAAGTAATAGAAGATTAATCTTGTTATTTGGTAGAACATTTATATTTATTATTTATGTATCTGTTATCTAAAACATATGGAAAATAAAGTGTTACTCAACAAATCCATTTTCTTATGTATTTAGGTAAACCGAACTTTCTTTTGACCATAGCGGACTTACTTTTGAATAATAGAACTTTCATTTGGAGATTAGAAATGTCCTGTTGACAACCGAACTTTCTATTGACGATATCGGAATTACTTATGAATACAGCGGAAAATTAATTGATTTGGACTGTACACTAGAATTATTGGAAGCTTGAATCCATGTAGATAGGCCGCCCTGCTATTGCTGATATTATGAAATAGTGATTTCTTGTCCTTCTCCATTCGAGCCAAGATATCTGAATTGCTACGGTAGGACAGTTTCCCTCAGTTCAAGTGCAGTCCTTGAAGGCTTTACTACTCAACATTTTTTTATAATCTATTCACTGAAAAAAACTGACGTATATTTATTTGACGTTTACGCTAGAAAATCACAAATCTGACAATTCAATATGTAAAACTTTTTATGACAAATAAATGTTATAGATATGGTTGTAAATAAAATACTATACAAACCTCGCTGAAAAGGTTCATTCCTGTCCTGAGATAAAGTTAGCCTCGACGCTTCGCGTATAAGAAAGTAAAAATCGGAACTCGTTCTGGTCTGGGGATTTTGCTGGCCACCGTTTAACTTACCATCAAACAAGAACTAGCGTTCCAATTATTCCATCCCACACATTGACAGCGATGATGTTTTAACTAAAATGTACTCTCACTGTCAAATAATATATCTGTTTGAATTAATAATAACACCGTCGAAGCCCACTTTTGAAAAATAATTTGCAAGAGATTATTGTCTGAAATTGAAAATCCTAAATAACTATAATAATAATAATAATAATATTCTTTATTTGTCCAACAGCACATGCCAATTACAGGACAACAATCAATTCTTGATAGCATTTCCTAAACTAAAACTAAAAAAAAAAAAAAGAAACAAAAACACAAGTAACATTACAATAGATGACAAGTTATGGAACACTTCAAGCTTATATAAATGAAAACACACGCATAACCTGAATTGAAAAACTAATATTAAAATCTGATTCAGTGGTTCATATTGTATTAATAACAATAATAACAATAACAACAATGAGTAGAAACCCTAGCACATTAGACTAAGAAGCAAATATTTAATAATTAGTACATCATGGCAATGCGTTCAGATTAAATTCAAATAAACAGTGTTACAGACATATGCATTGAGTCAAATCGAAAGACATATTCATTTATCGATAGAGTGAGGCTTTTGAATAAAAGGAAAGTGAAAAGGATCAGGGCATAGTTCGTTAGCGTTCCTTGCCATATGCGTAAGAGGTGCCTTAGCAAAAACATTTGACCTAGCTCGAGCCACCACAAAAGTATCGCTTGAACGCGTACCGTATCTGGGAACCAAAAAATCCACAGCGGAGAGTATATTAGGGGCATCAATTCTGTTACTAACCAGCCCAACCATAAAATTGGCACTTGCGATCTGTCTACGCTCCAAGAGGGAATGAACGTCATGTTCTAATAGCAGACTCTCATAGTCAACGCCTCTAGGAGGATACGTGCCTCGAGCCCTGTACGAAAAGTACTTCAAAAATCTCTTCTGTACTCTCTCAATCAAAAGGTTTTGGTAAACGTAACAAGGATACCATATTATAGAGGCATACTCCAGTCTGGGTCGCACCAGTGAGAAAAACAGTATCTTCAATGTATCAGGATTCATGAACTCCCGGCACGACCTGACAACAAAGCTGAGTGCACGTGAGGCGGAGTTGCATATCGAATATATGTGATTAGAAAAATTCAAACGTTGGTCAAATAACACTCCAAGATCCTTCATTTGTGTTTGCCTGGGAATAGGAGTTTGATCCAATACGTAGGGGAAAACTAGTGGCTCGATTCGTGTGGTATATGTAACTACCGCACATTTATTAATGCTGATTTTTATTTTGTTCCGCTGGCACCAGTTGTTAATAACACGTAGATCATTCTGTAGGGCTTCACAATCGCAGACTGACGAGATCCTTGAATAAATCTTCAAGTCATCAGCATAAGCTAGGACGCGACAGCTGAGAATAGACAGTAGATCGTTAATAATGTAAACGTTGAAGAAGAGTGGGCCCAGGTTTGATCCTTGGGGTACACCTGAAGAAGCTGTAAAAGTGTTAGAATGAAATCCATTGTAGTAAACATAATTAGAACGATTGTCCAGGTAAGAGGCAATCAGATTAATGACAGGTGACGTAAGACCCAGGGAACTCAGCTTTGAAAGAAGTATTGAGTGATCAATAGTATCGAATGCCTTGGCGAAGTCTGTGTACAATACATCCACCTGCTTTCGAGAGTTAATTCCAGAACTGATAAATTGTGTTATTTCAACCAAGTTGGAGACTGTTGATCTGCCCGAAGTAAACCCATGCTGCTGCGGGGAGATGTGTGACCTTATGTATGCATAGAGCTTAGTATAGAGTAAATGTTCAAATACCTTGGAACTCCCCGACAATATACTGATTGGTGTGTAGTTCAAGATATCATCTTTGTTACCCTTCTTAAAGACAGGATTAATTTTACTTATTTTCCAGATTTCAGGAAAAGTTGATGTTCGGAGAGAAAGGTTAAAGATCACAGACAACGGAGCGCATAGAACAGATGCGCAATCCCTAAGCAAAAAGTTGGGCAACTCATCATGACCTGAAGTAAAGTCAGCTTTAAGGTGTTTCAAAGCAGTCAGAGTTTCACCTGTCGAAAAGGGCTCCAAAACAAAGCTGCTAGAGCAAACATGGGAATCTGATGAGACAAAAATAGAACGTGGTTGAAACACTTCAGAAAATATTTTAGCAAACGCTTCTACAATTTGGTCCGGAGCAGTAAGCTCCTCCTCCCCTTGTCTTAACGTACCGGGAATTCTTGACTTTCCCGTTCTTTGACCAACAAAGTGCCAAAACGCCCTGGGATTTTCAGATATGTTGCTCTCCAAATTCAACAAGTACGTACCATAAGCTCTACGTGCCTCCAACTTCACCAATCTACGTACTCTGACAAATTCGCCCTGGAATATTAGTGATCCGATAATTTCCATTTCTTGTGGTAAAAATTCTTGAGTTTTAATAACTTGATTAATGAGGAGTCCTACCAGCTAGGAAATCGCTGAGATGTTGATGAGTATTTTGGAACGTGCAGGTCTATAGCAGAATATAGGATCTCATAATACTTTGAGACAGCGACGTTGACATCAGAGCATTCTTCCAGTTGCGTCCAGTCGACGCCACAGAGATCATTGTATAGGGCAGGGAGATTGGCTTTTCGAAAGTTATACCTGGAATTGATATTGGACGGAAATGCTGTTGAGGATTCGATATAAAAGTTCATCTCGATATTAAGAGCAGGGTGATGAGGATCCTCAGGAACCAAGGAACTGGGATCATGGTGTATGTTATTAGAAAGGCCGATACTAGCGAAGACTAAATCCAGCAGTCTATTGTTTCTATTCACAATTGTGTTAAGTTGAACTAAGTTAAGGGTAACCATAAAATTGTTCAAGGTTCTATATCTGAAATCATGCATTCTATTGTCGGCACTAAATCTGGGACAATTAAAGTCCCCACACATAAATACATTTTTATCAACAAGACTAAGAGCTAAATTTTCAAAACATAATTCAAAATCGTCATTGCTAATATTCGGTGGAACATACAGTACCACTACATAAACACTTGATGACATGAAATTACACTTAGATACAACTATGTCTACCAAGGGTACCAAGGCAGATATGTAGGAGACGTCACACGGTACAACCGGAACGGACGGAAACGCAGCCACCAGCACATCACCACCAGCAGAACGCCCAACAGCGGCGAAGTCCCTATCCTTTCTGAGCACGGAGTAGTATGAATCAAACAATTCTTCGCTAGATATATCCGGCGAAAGCCAAGTTTCGGAAAGCAGAATGACATCGAAGCCCGAAGACCGACTAGAACAGTAAATCTCATTAACTTTAGACCGTAAACCACGTACATTTTGGTAGTAAATTCGTAAAGGAGCACTCCGTCCATCTAGGCATGTCTTAGTAGTACTGTTGGACAAATCTAGTTTAAATCAGTCGAAGATTTCACGATCCTCGGAACATCATTCACATACTTAATTCTTAAGTCACGCTCGCCTGCCGTTCTGCGATCAAGTAGCTCTTGACGTAAAGTCTTGTATTGTCTCATTTGAAAAGGGGTTTTATCTTTTGAAAGCCTGATTGATTTAAGCCTGTCGACGATTCCCAGGTTTTTGGAGTTCCTGAGAGCGTCCTTCACCTGGCCCACACAAGATAGAGAAATTTTTATAGGTCTCTTACGATCGGATTTGGAAGCGTCGAACTTTCCCAACCTAATCGGTTTAGTATCTGGAAGGGAGACATCCAAGGCCTGAAAAATCTCGCCCACTATCGCTACATCCGCTGCAAGCTGATCAGCCTTAGTACCAGAATTCTCCTCCGGAACATTAAAAACTATAATATTATTTTTCCTTCTCTCTCTCTCCGCAACCTCAAGTATCACCTTCTCAGTCTCAAACACTTCAGAACCTTCCCTAGTGGGTCTTTGCAAAGCACTCATCCTAATCTGTTGTATTTCCCTTTGTAACGTATCTACTGTTGCGGTTAACTCATGAAGATTCTTCAGTTGCAGCTTGAAGTCGGAGCAGTTGGGACAGTAGAATGTTATTTTGCGGTCTTTATTTCGCAAACATTGAGCTTCAGATCTGGAAACGCCAACGCAGGTAGCATGAAAACGCAGCCTACATAAATCGCATACAATCTCCCTATCCGGGGTAAGGTCCTCTCCACATGTAGAGCAAGTTGAACTCATAGTTTCAGTTATTGATAATGGGGAAGTTGTAATACAGAAGTTGTGTATCAATTAGGAGGAAGAAGTGTACAGGGATACAATTCTTCACAATACGCGGCCCACCGTATTGACTAAAAAAATAGACACAGACAAGAAGGCCACGGTAAGGTGTATAAATGATAAAACAGAGGAAAGGAAAAGATATACACACTGTATATTGAGAGAGGAGATACCATACATAAACATAAAACTACAGAACTTTTTCCCCGGCGCAAAAAGACAGAAAAGAAATAACACTTCTTACCTCCGTGCGAAGATATTTCACAAATAAACCATCGATTATTTACTGAACGGAACAAAAGCGATATTAGATAAAATCGACACTGAATTTCCGGGATACAATCACACTATTTGCAAGAAACTAAATATTTAATTCGAAGTAAATCCCGCACAATAAGCAAAACAATCTGCAGCACACAGATCGCGTGTGTTTCCACTGTGAGTTCGCAACGCGAAGAGATAGGTATAGAAAACTTTAAAGTTCCATTTAATATAAGAACGTTATTTGTTCTTAATGTTAGTCAAAACAAAAATTTTGTTTTTGAACACTCTGTATACTTTTGAGATATCAACTTTAACTTATCTTGAAATCTGATGCTTTGAGTAAACAATAAATACAATTTAAAATAATCCGCTCAAATATGTAATACACAGAAATGTTTCCTAAATTTTTATCTTCATTTTCAAAAATAGTAAATATCTGGAAAATAAGTTGAGTTAGGTATAGGGAATATAACAGTAAGTGACCTGCATTTAGCCTATAATATCAAAATATGGCACAATAAGGTGTTCTATATAAATTTTCATAACTTTGGTGTGCGACATTTTGTTGAATCATTCTGTATATTACAAAATAGCTTTAAAGCGTGCCCCTAAGGAATCCAAATAAGTTAAGTGTTAAAAATATTGTCAAAATACTTTGCCACTTTTCGTATATAAACCGAAGAGAAGGTGGTGCCTGCGCCATCCTGTATAACCAAACAAATTACGAACATATTAAGCAACTTATAATTTTATTTGTATTAAGGCGTTTGTATGTATCGTATCTGCTTATGTATTTTAATAATTAATGTTAATTTAATTATTTTCTTCTATTTCAGACAAAAGCACATCTGGACGTCCTTGCAGACGCGCTGTTAAGGTGGGCCAGGGGGCGCTAGTCCAACTAATCCAAAGAAAATTATTAATCACGCCCCTGGAGCGCCCGCAGGTCAGGTCCGTACGCGCCAGCGGCAACTTGTGCCCCCGCCCCGCCCCGCCCCGCGCCCATCACCTGAACTCCTCGCCCCTGAGAAACTATTCTAGTATACCTTCGAGAGTTAAAAGACTTCAAAATGTAAATGCGCACAGTCCGTTCGGTTCACTGCAGATCGTCGTTTTACAAATTAATCGTTAAAATAAAGAGAAAACAATTATTAATATAACACTTGAGAGATAAACTTTCATATGTATATCATCATTATTTGTTACATACATTCTAGATTCAATTTTTTTGCATTAAGAGAAAGATAGAGCTATGAGCCCACGTTAACTTATTATAATAGCAATTATACATAATACAAAAAGGAGAAAAAGACTTCGAATAAAAGTGGATCGATATTAGTCGACTGTACAGTGAGCTACGGATTGTTACGCTTATATACATGCATAGGTAATCATTCCGAATATGTAAATGCTACTCAAAAAAAATAAAGTATTTAATAAAAACATGAAAAAAAAACAAAAAAGTATAAATGTAAACTAAAACAATTGGAGGCATGGGACTGAAGCAGTGTTTGAAGACGGTTTTTAGGAAAAAGATCTGCCAATGTGTAGAATTGCAAGGATAATAAAAGATCTCTTAAGTTTAATATTATCCAACCGACAAAATGAGAAATTATATTTAATTTTAAAATCGGAGTTGGTGCATCATTTAAATGATGTTAATTTTTTAAAGATTTAACACACAAACTCTAATTGTTTAGAATATATTTGTTACTGTTACGTTATAGCCTATTTGTTACATGTTTATAAATCTGTTAGAATTGTTAAAATGCCGTTGCTTGTAAAACTTTTTCGATAAATGTCCTCATTTTATGTCGAAATGTCAAAAAAGAAATCGCCACGAGAATCTTATGAAACGGATTTGTGTCTCTCTTTTTCTCAAAAAAAGGAATAGCAAATCCACTATATTTATTCGCTTTGTATAAATAAAAGGGAGGAAATGCATCATCTAGTCTTATATTAATATATTTAATATTGTAAAATCAACAACAAAAAATCAATTTAAAAAAAAAATTCAAAAAAAAAATTAGATTTAGGGAAATTTTATGTCGCAATGTCATCATGATGTTTCGTGCTTTCGATGTGACGTACTACTACTTATTATATGGATGGAGAAAATTTAATATTAGCACTTATATTTATCTAATAACAATATTATATAGATTATTACATTTATAAAGATTAAAATGTCGTTTCACTAGTTTGAGTATTTCCTCGAAAATCATTTTTAATAATATTTAATGTTTAATATTAAAAATTAAAATGAAGTGGTGATTGCTTTTTTCTGGAACGCAGCAACTTGAGGAAAATATTTTGGAGGCTGGACCCTTGTCTGAAAATGAAGCACAAGTATGTTAACTGTTATTAGGTACATTGTTATATATAGTTTGTAGATGTTTCGCATCATCTAATATGTCTTGTTAATGGTGTCGGAAGATGATCACCGAATCATCCTGAGCCACCGATTGCCATGAAACAGAGACATTGTCAGTGTGCGACAACTTGAAAACCAGATTTTTTCAAACAAGGGTTTTTTGATATTTTTCTACGGTTGCCGCCCATGAATATGATGAATTATCGAAAGTTTACGAAATGTTATTGAACGTATGTCTTTTAAGCAAACTCCGAATTATTACGCTTTACGTTTCGATCTCAATTCGATAATATTTAGATTTATCCATATGTTATTTTGATAGAATTACGAATGTGTAAATGAAAATATTTTGTATAATAAGCGAAGACGTATGATCACGTTCCTTAAAAAGTATCTTCAGAACTGAAAGAGAGCTCAGTCAACAGGCTTGGAGAATAATTATAATTATTATATTATTGTATTTTGCCGGCCTACAATAGCCTATCGTGCTACGAAAAATAGGAGAAACGGTTGTTTTAAATTTTAACTCTGAAACTTAAAAAAGTGTTTAATATCCAACAAAACGGTGCAAGCGTGATGTAAAATTATTATAAACTGACACAAAACATCTTTGTCGCTTTGGGATGTTACATTAGGGACGCTCAATGTCGTGAAATTAAAAAAAAAATAATAAATTAAGAAAACAGTTTAATATGCAAGGCACCCCATGAAAATATATGTATAAATATTGCATTGTTAAACGAGAGAAACAGAGGCTCGGAAGCCGAAACTCCTCCATACTTGTTTTTCATTGGAAAAACTGATATTTAATTCTTGAGTTCTCTTTCCAATCCGGACCTAACCTCCCCTTTATTACAGGCAAATTGGCAGCACATATTTTCAATTACACACGTCATCTTATCCTCTCTTCCTATCCCTATGTGTCCCGAATATCCAAGCACACGTTCTTTCTTCAAAAGTCCTCTGATACATTCTAACAATTTGCACAAATGCACCAAGCACAAATATGCACTGACTAAATTATTATTAATAACTTGAAAAGTTATATATTTAGATTTAAAAAAAAATAAAAAATTAATAAATTAGTTTTATTTAAAAAAATGCGTGAATGATGATGTGATCTGGGTAAGACATCGATTTAAAAAAAAACGATGGCGCGAACCCGTTAAATGTGATAAATTATTGACTTTCTGCACACGCCCCCTCCTCCTAAAGTAAACTAACATTTAAATATATATATATATATATTATATCTATATATGTATAAAACGGTGGGCTCCTTAAATTCAAGCAAAAAAATCGAAAATTTTCGAGTTCTTGAATATTGAAAAATATTAAAAGAAACAAAAGCAAATTCTAAGAAAGAAAAGAAGAATATTTTTTTACGTGTATGTTGAGATGTTCGAAGTCTTCTAGTCAATTTTTCTAGTCAACTGTTAAATAAATAATTTATTAATAATAAATACTAAGCGAAACTTGAAGTAATAATTAATTATAATTTTTAAAAATATGTACTATTAAAATAATAATAATAATAATAAAAATAATAATGAAACGACTATGCAATAATTTTTTGTACAAAGCACGCAAAAGAAATCAGAAATTCATGTTTTTTGCAAGAGACACAATCACTTTAAAAATAAATCATTAAAATTAGATTTAAAAAATGACAAACAAACGCAAAGAGAATACATAGGCAGAATATTGTGCTGTAATGTTGTATATCTTTTATTTTATGTTAATTTATTAATATGCCTTTACAAACTTTTGTACTATTTTTAAGTTGTAAATATTATATATACCTAATATAAAGTTTAAGGAGGTCCCCCCCAAAAAAAAAGATCAAAAAAATGTACATGCACCAGCACACACTTAGTGGTAATAAGAAAAAGAATGAACAAAAATATGTTATATAAATATACAGTACCTACCATCTTCGTAATACAAGAGATGTTTATTTTTTATGTATTTTCAGTTGTCTATAGTCACTGTTCATATATATAAATTACATACATAAATGTTTATATCTAATATAAAAATGAATAATTGAACTAACAAAAAACAAAAATAGGCGTTAATGATATTCTGAGAAAAAACTCCGTCAATACAATTATATGGTATATATGTGTTAAATAATATATGAATATAAATGTAGATGTCACTATTTTGCACGCGGCACCTAAAACAAGTAATCTTAAAAATGCTGATGACATTGGTTTTAGTTTCTCATTTATAAATAATATATCATCAACATTTTTAACATTTCACTTAGCTGCAGCACTGTAGATTAGAAAAAATGTCGCAACCACTTAACCCGAACTCCCATCCTTAAAAACTCTGCAATTTTTTCATTTTCTTTTTGTAATTAAATCATTCCAATACTTCCCTCCCAAATCACCAATAATTCGAAGAGTCCTCAAAGTGCTACAACAGCTGACCTGTGTATATGTATATACATGCATATATAAGTACCTAGACATGCGCATACATGGGGTGATAAATACATGCCGGACAACAGCCTAGCATATAATAAAGAGAAATATATATAGTTATAAAATGACGGCCTAAACTATTTTTATATGTATAATTGAAAAAAAAAAACTTGTTGACTGATGAATCTGCCTGTTATAGTTTCCCAAGACATGGCCAAATATTATAACGCTGGTGTTAATTAGAAAATCCAACACCAGATGGCGCTTTTCCACGGCATGTACCGATTACCCCCTAGTGATTACAACCGTATTTACCCACTCCACTTCCACCTTAACTGTTACTGTATTACTAATACTACCGTTGCATTCCATTTACATTCCTTCCTCCTTTCTCAAAACCAAACAAATACATGTAAATGAATATATTTTACTAATAGCTGTTATTATTATGGTGTAATTATGGTGTGCGATAAACGCGAAGGTGTCTTGCGACATCTCTAAGAGTATGGGGTAAAAAAAACTATTCTATTCAAAAAAGGAACCTATATTACTATAAACAGTCAAAATAATTATGAATGTACAATAAATGCCTCAGCCAATATAATGGTTATAAAATGAAGTCTGTTGTTTTATTTTCCTTCCGTACCCGTTATATAGCTTAGATTTTCTTCTATGTTTATAAATCTCATAACTGAAGTCGTCATGTTTGTAAAATACCTATATAAAATAACCTTGTTACTGTACTTTTCTTCTGTTACGAGAACAACTATTTACTTGAGAGATCGTAAAAGGTTGACCGTGCCGCTTCATAGTCATGGTGTATTTTCCGCATATATCATATTCTAAATTGTATTTCGTCTGTGCGTCATCTATTATTTTACGTATGAACTACTTTCAAGAATTTTTGTAAAATTTACTTGTTTTAATAACTTAAAAAATAAATTCAATAATTGACAATATCTTTATTAAAAATAATGTAGCACAAAGATCGATATTGCATATAAAATTACATATTTAAAAATATTATAACATATTCCTGTGATCTTCACATCATTGATATAATAATATTAAGAATTAGTTTAGTTATTGAAAAGATCACTAATGGTATTCTAAAAATCGTTTATTAAAAATTTAGGAAATAAGTTCAAGACAAGTAAATGCAAGTATAGTGGGTTGCCTATATTTAAAGACAAACTTCTTTATGAAAATAAACATGAATTGTTAGTATATTTGAATTAAAATAGGTATAAACATTAGGCATAAGACAAACACAAAATAAATCAATAGGCTTTATTCTGTGTAAAGGACACATAAATGACATATGAATGTAAACAAAACAGAACGTGCTCGAGAAAAATGATGCGATCTTGAAATAAATAAATTGAACAAATAAAATATGGATTTGAACATGAATAATGCTGCCAATTGATAAGAAAAAATAGTAATAATAAAACTAAATATATTAGATACGTACACGTTATATAAAAAAAAGGATATAAATCACAAACATTTCCAATGGGAAATGTCAGATCGTAAATAAGAACATTTTGTGTAAATAATAGTAGTATGAATTAAAAATACACTTGCTAGTTCTTGAATGTAAGGACTTCAAAGACAATGGAAATTGTCATGTGTGGTTTAAAAACCTGCAAAAGAAAAAAATACAATATTAATGTTATTATAGCACATTACAAATTGATGTCTTACCAGAAGAGAGAGCAAGGTTTGAAAATGGGGAAATGGTGAAAAAGGCCGACATACTTTGCAATCCAAATTCAACCAGAAGAATTCCTGTGGTGTGTAACGTGTAACAAATGATGAAATTGGTAATGCATACATTTACAAATACAATGAAGGATTATACTGAACAAGGAGATAATAAAATATACTTACACAAGAAGGTATGCAACAAAATTGTAAAAATTTAATAACAAACAGTTTGGGGCGTAGCCATTTGTGTGTGTAGCTGTCAAGATAATAGACGTATCGTTCGAGCGTTACAACTTAAAGAAAACAAACGAGAAAATTTCATTACTGGCGTTTTTGAAATAAATGCCAACCTAAAATTTAATTGGATGAGAGAAGCGCTAAGAATTGTCGATAGGCATTTGTTTTCTTTTATATAAGGCAAGAAACAAGAATGAACAGGAAGATTTTAGGTTTGTAATTCGAGGAGTAAAGACGCTAATTTTTGTGAAAGATTAACATATTTAAGATAGCTAAAGTGAGTGTAGACACTACATATCGACTCACGATTCAATCATTTGTATAAAAGAGTTAGAGTTTAATTTTTAATTTAGTTTACCTTCAAACAATTTCATTAAATTAATTTTTCCTTTCTTTGCACTAATTTTTAAGATGGAGGATTTCAATAAGATAGAATTTGACAAAATATACGATGAAATGAAGTAAGAGTTATGAGATAAATAATTCAATTTAGGGATAGTTAATGGTGCATGCTGAAGGTACTATGTGACAATATTTGCCTTCAGTAAATCGTTGGGCATCATTAATTAGATGAATATTATCTTGTTTTATAATAATAATTCGTTTTTCAAAAAAATAAAACGATAGTTAATGGTGTTAGACATGCTCAAGGTACTATGTGAAAATATTTGCCTTTAGTAGTTCGTTGGGCATCAGTAATTATTGTATAGTCATTTAATTTAGAAATTCAAATAAAATGAATACGAATAAGCGGGAATGTATTTGATGGGCAGGTGCTAATCTGGTTGAGGTACAATGTAAGAATGTTTACAGCTAGCGATTAGTATAGGCATTCACGTTGCAAGGTTCGAGATTGCCAAAGCACTATGTGAAAATGTATGTTTTGGTGAAATAGAGTTGACTTCGTATTAACAAAAAAATTATCATATAAGCATTCACGTTGCAAGGTTCGAGATTGCCAAAGCACTATGTGAAAATGTATGTTTTGGTGAAATAGAGTTGACTTCGTATTAACAAAAAAATTATCATAAATCAATATTTTTCTTTATTTAATGGAACAAGATAATTATTCTTTCACCTATCATTATAGATGTATAAGTAGTTCACAAGCATTTAACTCTAAAGTGAGTACAAATGCTTTCTTTTTCTTTTTCTTTGTAAAACAAATATATATATAGATATAGTGTGGCAATGTTATTAACTATCGTCATTTTACGAAATGTAAATATATTTTTATATGAGATTTAGATACTTTGTTTTATTTTTGACCTTATCCCAAATAAAACTAAATATGTAAGAGGTGTATCAGAATATAAGAAGCAAATCACTGCAAGAACTCATAAGAACATAAATAAAAATTTTATGCTGTTAGGAATAAATTTATAAATAGACTATTCTAATTTTCATTATTCATCAGCATTGTTGCATCCACAACAATATGTTCAAAATGAGATCCTTCATTTTGCAGACAACCAATTATGTCATTTTAGAGAATTGAAAACATCTATTATTATTCTTCGTGATATTGCACACCAAACACCTATTTCAATAATAACATGTGGGTTTACGGATGTCCAGTGTCGATGATTTTGGGAATTGACATATTCACTTAGATGAAACCAGATATGATAAAAATGTGATGTCCAACAAATTATCATCCGCAAGATTATTATTAAACCACTTACAAAATTGTAAGCGTTTCTCAAAGTTTGTTGGCAACAATTTCTGTACAACAGATACTTTAAATGGATGTAAATGTATTTTTTAGTGCCTTTATGGCATGTTCCATAAAACAATCCTATATGAACATAAAAACAGAATTAGTCAGGTTTCTGTATATTAAACAAAGTAATACTTTACGTCTTTGCTGATAGTTGCCTTAATGATTTCTTAGGGCTCACACGTCCACCCGTTGTTGTATATATTCTAGCACTTCGTCTGTTAGTAAAGTAGGTCTACCAGAAAGGCGTTTCTTAGATATACCACCAGTTTGTCGAAAACAACTAATTAGAGGTTAACATATCTTGCAAAAATATCATATGCGAATTTCATTTCTGGGAATCGAGTGTGTAATTGATGCCTGCATTCAGTAACAGTTCTCGGCTACGAAAATAAACCTCCACAATAAACTTATCTTGTTCTTCCATAAATGGCATTATAGATTTCAACATAACTTTAAAATTAAGCAAAAATGATAATGATACTCGTATAAACACAAAAAAAAAATAACTTACAGTAACAAAAAATTGTACCATTTATTGCCTTGAGAAAATCAGTTTTCAATATTCAATTAAACGCAGTAAACCAAGGGAAAGAAACGACAAAATCCTATATAACTGACAAGTATGTATAAATAAAAGAATATTGGATTGACAGCCACTTTAACGAAGTTATGTACAAACTAAATATTCATACTACAACAATGAACGTGTGACAAACTCGTTGATATATCGATGAATCAGCACGGTCAACCTTTTACTATCTCTGTGTATAATCTGTGTAAATAACGAAACATCAAAAACCGTATGCTACAACGATGGACTAACATTATAGTTATTAACACCGTGTTGCACAACCTACATGTACAGAAATCTGTAAATATTGACTAATATTTCTTTATAATCAGGTTGTGTATTCTAGCAGTTTAAAATCATTAATTGTTAAATACAGAATGAGAAATTATAAGCTATAAAATTATATACCCAGAAGTTTATAAGCAAATCGAATAGAGTAAGACTAAAACTTTACTTTTTATCATGGACTTGTTATTCTTTTCATTTAATTCACCTTTAAATTGTAATGGGTGTATTTAATTAATAACCTGGAGGTATGTTTGTGTTTGTATTTATAAGATAAAGTGATTTTTTCGAATTAGGACTGCCGCCGTTAAATTAATTTGAAAAATTAATTGCCATTGCTAATTAACGAGACCTTTTTAATAACCTACATTTTCAAATTTATATACTCTGTTAAAGTTTATTAGCTAAGGTCAATAATATATGAAATGATTGCTATAATAATTATTGATCTATAGGGTCATAAAAGGATGTTGTAGCCGCCAAGCATACACGCTGAGAAAAATTAAAATGTAAACTCAAGAAAGTATGTGGTGTCCACTTTCTTTTGTTGAATAAAATTAAATATATATATTTAAGCAACATCATCTTATTTTCCAAAGAAGCTTTTATTTGAATTTTATTAGTTGAATAAAATAATAAATTAATTGATTCAAATAAGAATTATTCTTCTCAACATATTCTATTTTCAATATATTTGACATATTAAAAGTATTTCAGATAAATAAATAATATATAAATTTAAATATCTCCGTACGTTTGAATAAGGCAATCCAACGACCTGTCAAATAAAATTCAATATGGCCGTTGTGGGCAAACAAACAGATTTGTATAATTAAAATTTGACTATAAGTGCTCTTATTAAACAATTATCTTATTAAATTAACTTACTAGGGTCATTATTTAGTTATCTAAGCATGATTTTCTGTATCAAAGGTAAAACTTATAATTATGTGACCAGAACGTTCTGTATTGCAGTATGTTTGAAAGAAGTGTTTCAAGAAAAAAACAGCTGAACTATTGTCTGCTTTGAAGTTTTCATTGGAAAACCAGATAATAATTTAGCTCGGCAGTAGTACTGTTCTATTTATAAGCATGATAGAAATTTTAATAGCAATAACTCCTCAGCGAAGTATATACTACATTAGTGAAGCTCGGGATGACATACATCTGAAAAATGAATGGAAGAAGTAATTTTTGCAACAATCTTAACCCAGGATATGTTGTTCTAGGAGAAAGAGCATTTTTAATAAAGGAAGCACTAGGGATTCTGCAAGTGAATTTTAGTTATTCCAGCTTTTACTAAAGAAAGAACTCGTTAGCACCTTAAAATATCTCATTCCAGTATCTGTGTTAAAAAAGTGTAATAATATGCAAAAATTAAACAGTGTAGATAAAATTTTGATTGTATTTAATGCTCTATTTCACATATATAAGTTGTTAATGATTTTGTATTTATAATTATTTATGGTACTACATAATCTTAATTTATTTCTGTACAACATAGCCATTAATTTAGAATTCAAATAGGCATTTCGCTACAGACAAAACACAAACCTTTAATAATAAGTTAAATTTATTTATTAATATATTTTAAATCTATTTACAATTTTTTATGTCGTAAACTGTTATACATTGTACGCTAAATATTTAAAATAAATTTTTATAATCTTACACACAATATTTCTATATGATTAAACTTATTTTCTTATTACTATTTATTAATTTCTATAATAACTAAGTGAAACTATTTTAATATATAAATCTTATTAAACAATCCTCTGATTATTTTGTTAGGTGTTGTAAATTTAAAGACAACTTTAAATAATTAATCCTTATTCAGTGCATGAGTGGCCCTCTTTTTCTTCGTATATTAGAAATAATAATGCACTAACATAACTACAATCTTCGGCTGCTACCAGCCATGCATGTAGAGTGAGCCGAAAGTATTGATTCACATATAATAATGCACTACACATCCATTGGTTTTAAATTAACTTCTTATAAATGTTTCACCTAATCAAAAACACATATATTTCCACATAAATAAGTTGTTAATAAATGTAAGCGGTGAGACTCTTGAACAGTCATTTGGTCCTTAGTGCAATAAATATGTATTAAAACCAAATATACAATATCCATACTTGGCACAGCTGGAATACCATCTATTAAATTGTGTACTTTCAAGAGTGAATGGATCCAAATTATCAAGTAATTTAATGTTCATCTGATAGCTGCCAAAAAATACATTCTCACACGAATAATTATTTTCCATGATGATTTCAACAAAATCTTACTCCAACTTCTGGATTTCCAGATAAGAACATCTTCAGGTAATCACTCTACATTATCATGTTTATAAACTCAACACATACGAAAAGTAAAACCATATTAGACCAAAAAATGATGGCATACCAAACTAAGGTACATTCATTGTTTGCCCACAGACGCTACGTTAGGTCACGTGATTTGGATTCCCTAATAAACATGTTTTTATTTTAACCTTACAAACTTAGAATATTGTACTAAGGCGGCGCCGGCGTGCACAAAATATCCAGATTGAACCAGATGTACTAAAAAGTATTGAGGAAAAGAACACATTCCAGTTTCCAGTTGTTTCCTTTCTTTTTGCTGGTCTAATAAATCATAATGCGAAAAAGGGATACCTACAATGTACGGTATCTTACGAGGTTTATTAGACTGTAAAAAGTAATTGTGTCGTTTAATATGTACGGGACATACCTATTGATGGTATAAGTTAAACAAAGATAATAATAACATAACGTTTCCGAAATTAACAATACCGTTTCCCTGGATTTTTTGTAGCGAGGGGGAATTGTGTGATTTGTGAAAATAAGTTATGCGCACTTCGGCAATTATTTGCTATGATTAGGTATTTGCATCTTGTACGCACAGCTATAACGTGAAATGGACGACGTAGAATAAAAGTTCGTAAGTTGGGGATTTTTCGAATATCTAATGTATAGTTCTAGCATTGGATTTTTCAAGAGTCTAAATATATTAGATATTTAAATTTGTCTTAAATTAGAACACTTACGTTAAAATTCAGGTCTGTTATTATACACCTAACAACAAGTAACTACCTATACTATACAACATTTTATTTGTCTATCTTCGGAAACTCTATACAGATTTGATGTTATCATAGTTCAAGAGTTTATGCAAAAACGAATTAAATATAGTTACTGCATAAAACAGTCCTAGCTTTTACTTAAAAGTAACGGTTCAATATAAATTTAAATTATACATAGATTTTTAACTCATATAATGACCAAATACAGGAATTTGTAAATTGAAAATTAACACATTCCTAAGTGAAACATCATATTTCCTGCATTAAGAGATTAGAATGTTTCATTCAAGTGAGAAAGAATTTCAAAGAATGACAAAATTTTATTCGTTTAATAAATACGAATTGTTGACACAAAATTATTCTAACTTATAAAATAAGTTGCCAACAAATACGTGTAGTTGTTCCAATATACATATTTCATTTGTCTATTCAAATAATAATATTTGTTTATACAACACACGAAACTGCTGCGCAAATGTGCAAGTGTCAACAACTTCACTTGCATTGCATCAAAACTGATGAGGTATTGATTATAGGTGAATAAACACGAATATTGACTGACACTGCCTCGCATTGAAAACATTTATTTGGTTCCCGAAAGCTAGGTTGAATAGTGTTGTTGAGATCGAATCTGCTTGATTTACTTCTTTATGAATTTCGAATTTTTTAGCTTCCCCTTTCTGAATTTTAACGCTTACATCGCTATCAATCTTAGCGGCCCTAAGACGATCAATAATACTGCCAGTACGTACTGAAGAAAATATTGAATCTTTTCTTCAATTCTTTATTGATACTTTAAACGATCATTATTTACTGTTACTATACACAGCAGTATGTGAGTAAATGTCTAAATGTTATCATCGATTCTATCATCATGGAATGGCTTTTATGTTTATTAGAGAAAAAGTATTCTATATAAATCTACAGGCTGTCCAGAAACTCTCCTGACAAACGAAGACCGGAGATTCCTCATATAATTTTAAGACAATTTAACCCAATTCACCCTAGTCCGAAAATGCTTCCTAAGGGAGCTAGAGCTCTTTGAAGATGGCGCCTTGTAATTAGCTTTTTTTTAATATCTCCCGAACGCTTCTATTTAGAAAAACAAAAACTGGTATGCTTATTTATCCTCCAGAGATGAATCGATTCCATCAATTGCAAATTTCTAGTACCGGTCATAGGCGTCCGTTTTGGGTAGGTAAACGGTTATTTTAACGCATAACTTTTTTGTCTTTAACTTTTAAGCATTTGTGACACTAGATTATTAAATTTTCAGGTATTCTAGTACTAAAAGGTACTCTTACTTTAAGTCGGTAGGCTACGTTTTCTAGAAAAATCGATTTGAAAATTTTTCGTTTTTTCGTCATTTCATCTTTCGTCATTTCAACTTCGCGTAGGTTTTATTTCTGTTGGCAGTTCAGAGCGAACTAGTGCAAAAAATAATAAATTGAATTTTAATGACGAAAAAACGAAAAATTTTCAAATCGATTTTTCTAGAAAACGGTGTATCCTACCGACTTAAAGTAAGAGTACCATTTAGTACTAGAATACCTGAAAATTTAATAATCTAGTGTCACAAATGCTTAAAAGTTAAAGACAAAAAAGTTATGCGTTAAAATAACCGTTTACCTACCCAAAACGGACGCCTATGACCTTAGGAAGCATTTTCGGACTAGGGTGAATTGGGTTAAATTGTCTTAAAATTATCTGAGGAATCTCCGGTTTTCGTTTGTCAGGAGAGTTTCTGG
Organism: Amphimallon solstitiale; assembly: GCA_963170755.1. NCBI lineage: Eukaryota > Metazoa > Arthropoda > Insecta > Coleoptera > Scarabaeidae > Amphimallon > Amphimallon solstitiale. Next base: position 232,657 of record OY720682.1, on the reverse strand, counting down.
ACATCCTGTATATATTAATACGTGAAGAAAAAACTGAAAAATGAAATTTATGTATTATAATATGTGTTACAAATACATTAAATTAATTAAATAAAATGGTCGACCCCTGGGCAGTCACTAGTTGTTATTAATTTCATTTATTTGCTATATATGTAATAGTAATACTGGTAACATTTACTAGAATAAATCAAAATTCTTAATAGTCGGCATATGTACTATAGTTAGAATAAAAAGTGGAAATATTTTCTTGATTTTCTTCGATGCTATACGTCGGAGATATACTTGACTATCGGGAACACCTGGAGAGCATTTGAATTTCCACAGGCGCAATTTTGCTTCCACATGCTAGTGAACTGGCATATGAATACGAATTGGGCTGAGTTATGGATCGGGAAGAAAAAGGGGACAATGATTGTGCATCTTCATTTATTCGTACCGAATATCTATTTAGTTTTCCCAATTGCGCTTTAAACAGCTTTTGATCTGGTGGTAATGATTTAATCTTTCCTGCCCAAACTTTAGCAATGTTTAATTCATTATCGCTCCTGGATAACCCGACAACTCAACATCTTCCTACTTCAATTATAAAGGATATTATAGTATTGTGTTAATACCTTTGGTTAAAGCAAATAGAGAAATCAGAATGGTTGACGTAGGAGCAAATGGATGGCGGAGATTTATTCTGTACGGAATTTTAGATTTTTTCAACAAAATAAGCAACATATCCATACTTCTATTTGTTTAACAAATTCTGATCAATTATTTCCATTTGTAGGTGACGAAGCATTTGTATTAAATACTAATTTGATGAAACCTTACTCTCAAAAGAACTGCAACAACGAGCAGCAAGTATTCAATAATCGTTTATTATATTTTTATATGAAAACTAATTACAAGTTTTAGGACTCAATTGCGTCAGAATACAAAACGTAATTGTCAATTGGATGTTAAGGCAGTTAGAGATTTGTACTGTAGATAGTAGATATTTCAATAGAGATTGTGAAACAGAAATTTTCAAAGTAAGAATGGTATTATATTAAGAAATATTTTTTAGTGGGAATGCAATTAAAAATGTTTAATTTTGTACATATAATATAAATGTTTTAGAAACCTCTACTTTTCTTTTTTCATCCTGAATAGATTATTGATTTTTAACCCAGCATTAAACATACCCACGATGTAGGTGAGTAAACAAACGGATGACGTTTCACTACCAGATCTTTTTTTAGACTCTTCAATTTTTTTAAGTTCCTTTCTATAATATTGAACAACGTGTATTTATCTTTTTTCCTACATCATCCATTGTGGCATTCTGTTTAATTTTTTGGTGAATACTTAATAATTTGTTTAATGCATTCAGTCTTTCGTCTTTTTTCATGTAAAAAGGATGTGTGGAGTTCCAAGGTTCAGGCAAAACCTCGAACTTATCGATACATTCTTTTAAGACGTCATTATTGGACGTGCTACTTTCTTCTTCATTTATATCATCTAAGTCAGGGATGGCAAACCTATGGCACGCGTGCCACAAGTGGCACGTTTGAAAATTTTGATGGCACGCACAAAAACAAAATTATTTTAGTAAGATTTGCGAGCGTCGACTCGGTCTGCTCTCTCGCGCAGCGCAAAGAAAGACAGAAAGGGACAGAAATGTCTCCTGCGCGCTATCTCTCTCGGCTCACGATTTTTCTATGGCAGAGATAGCCAGTGCGCACTCCAGTCAATCACACCCCAGTGCTCGAATCAGACGACAGACTGCATTAGTCATTTTTAGTAAACCGTCGTCTTTGAAACTTCAATGACTTGTTAAAAAATATAGCCGTTATTGTAAATAGATATAGTGTTATTTTTAGGTAAATATTTTTACATATTTCATATTCTGCATTCGTTTGCAAGAACATATTGCGTCACGGTTGAAGTTTTAACCTGTACCAACCTTAAGGTATTAAAAGTTACTAAACTTATAATTTATTTTGCTTATTTTTGAACAATAATATATTTTAATATTATGAGAAATTATTTAACATTAAATCAGTGTAAAATATATAAATAATTATTAAAATTACCTTGAATTAATATACTATTTATTATTTTCTTGTGTTGGTGATATTTTTAGTACTTTAATATGTGCCGAAATATGTTCTTGCAAACGAATGCAGAATAAATTATTTATTTTATAACAATATTATTAAAATATATATTTTTTAGATTTTCTTATTATGGCTAGTTCAATGAAAAAATCGAAATTATCCGAAACATGTAGTAGCAGAGAATTTCAAGCTTGGTGGACCGATAGATACGGTATGATTGAAAAGGACAGCAAAGCAATTTGTATTTTATGTACAAAAACTGTAGTCTGTAGAACATCTTCAGTAAAGCGGCATTATGAAACCAACCATAAATTTCTTCTCGATCGAAGTGTAGAAGAGCAAAAGGAGTATATATCACGTGCCTTAAAGAATAAAAATGCTCAAACTACTATGGCGGAAAATGTAAATTTTCAACAAAAAGATCATATAAAGTCTTGCAATTTTATATCCATTTGCCTTGACGAGTCTACCGACGTAACAGGCTCTGCTCGCTTAGCAATTTTTGTACGTTATTTTGTTCAAAACAATATTAAAGAAGAGTTAATAAGTTTATCAACATTAACAACAACAACAAAAGGATTCGACATTTGTAATGCACTTATAGATGCATTGGAAAAAAGAGAAATATGTCCTTCTAAAATTGTGTCAGTTACAACTGACGGTGCCCGCAGCTTAACTGGACGGGAAAATGGATTTATAAATTTATTTACAAAACGTATTGGACACACAATTCTTCATTTTCATTACATTATTCACCAACAAGCGTTATGTGCCAAAATAGGTTTAAAAATGTTTGACGATATTTTGAGTTTTGTAACAAAATTAGTCAATTTTATAACAGCACGAGCACTAAATAAAAGAAAATTTCAAGAATTGTTAAACGAAGTAAACTTATCGTACAATAGCTTACTTTTATACAATAATGTACGCTGGTTAAGCCGCGGAAATGTTTTGCAAAGATTTGTAGATTGTTTGGTGGAAATAAGATTATTTCTAAGTAATGAAAACATTATTGGCCAATACAATCAATTATTGGATGTAGAATGGCTAGCAAAGTTATATTTTTTCACTGATTTATGCTCTCACTTAAATGAATTAAATATAAAACTACAAGGTGTTAATAAAACAGTCATTATAATGTTTGACTTAATCAAAGCGTTCGAAGTCAAATTACAGATTTTTAATCGTGATATTCTTTCAAATTCATATAAATATTTTCCGAATACAAAAAATTGAATGTCACGAAAAGCCAAATAAAGAGTCATCAACGAAAGAGTTTTCAATGGTAATTCAATCCCTGATTCAAGAATTTTCTGCAAGATTTACGCAGTTTAAAGAATTTGAAGAAACTTTAAAATTTATTTTATATCCTGATACAATACCATTTGAAAAATTAAATTTAAAAGTCCTTGAGTGGTTAAATTTTAATGAATTAGAAATGGAATTAGTTGAATTTCAGTCAAGTACCATATGGAACCAAAAATTTGTTGATTTAAGAAATGATTTAGAAATTATTGAACATAATCGATTATTGGGTAAAATAAATAAAATTGCAGAAGATGAAATTCTAACTACATGGAATTCAATTCCTGACACGTTTAATTGTTTAAAAATATTAGCAAAGGCAATTTTATCAATATTTTCATCGACGTGGGCATGTGAATCTCTATTTTCAGAATTAAATTTTATAAAAAATAAATATAGGAATAGAATGACGGATGAGTCGAGCTCTGCATGCGTACTGTTGAAATTAACTAAATATGTACCAGATATTAAATCTTTATCATCTTGTGTACAGAAACAAAAATCACATTAAAAACAATTGTTTTTAACGTGAATTTTGTTTCTAGCATATTGCTTTTTGTTAAACATTCTTTAATAAAAAATTGTTTGAAGAAGAATTGCTTTTATTTGTTTATTTAATTATACTTACGTATAGTTTCACCACGCCAGTGGCGGTTTCAAGCGGGTAATGGTGTAATTACCCCCCCCCTCCCTAAGAATTTTTCGCTTATCAATTTTTATTGTTAAAAATTACCGATATTCCATATTTCAAACAAATAACATAACAATATCGCTTTATTTTCAGTCATTCGTCAATCAGTAGTCTCTTGTCGCATCTATTAATTAATTTTAACATTAATTTTGATCAAACGTTTAACATTAATTTTGATAAAACGGTTTTTGCTCCATTAAAAACGGTAAATTTTCATTGCAAATTAGGTAAATAGGGAAGCTAACTTTCAATTTGGACACGTTTGACCTTGAACATTTTCAAAAATCGGTTGCGGCACTATTGGGGCACGTTGCCTATTTAAGAAAGAATTTTTATGACTTTGTGGCACGGACATCAAAAAAGGTTCGCCATCCCTGATCTAAGTTATGCATTTTTAAAACAGTTACAAGTATGTACCTACACGTTTAACGCCGGGTTAATACTGACGTAAAACCCAAAACAAGTCATTACACGTTCAATAATACTGACATTATCCCCACTTCTACCAATACTGTAGTTAAGAATGATGGAATTGCCAGTCACTCTTCAATAGTCGCCATCAATACGTCATTATCACCATTAAACAGTCAATAATAATGACGGTATTTTCCAATAGTGACAGTATTATTGATCATCTAAGGGCCGCTGATCACTTCTTTTGATACTGTCGAAAACTCGTTGGATATCTATAAAAAGTAATTCTGTTTCAACAAACTTTTTGGTTGAAGTGTGCCTTTTGTCGGTATGGCTAATATTCCTTGAATAATCGTGCTCATTATTTTGTGTACCTTATTTAATAAAATGATTCATTTCTAACTACCACATATTTTTATTTGTTTCTGGTTCATGGTACCAATTCCGTGGCATTATGTATTCCTTATAGACCACAGTCCAGCGACCTTTTTTTTTTGATTAGTAACAGGCTGAATTTTCATGAGTTGCTTCATTTTGACGAGACGCCCAACTTTTCCCTCTGCGAAAATTCGCGGTAGTGGTAGCTAATAAACTGCGCATGGGTCATATATGTCGATTGGGTGATTGTTCAAATTTTGTTACTAACCGTTAGTGTTTTAGTTAAATCTGGAGATAATTTGATATGAAACACAAAAAAACAGTTGTCCTACAAAGTCGTTGGTTAGAACGAAGCGTCCCCCACCCGCAACATGTACAAATAACTAGGTCATAAAAAATGATTACTAACTAGCTGATTTTTTTACTATTGCTTAATAATTGTTTCTAAAATGAAATGTCCACATTGTCCTACAAATTGAATGGTATGTTTTTCCAGTCCTACGCTCCGAAATTGTCAAATCCACACTTTTCTCATTACTAACAACCTAATTCTGTTTTTTTTCTCTTAGGAATAAACTGTAGAACACGACTTTACTAATGTCCTACAAAAAAAGTGGTAAATATTGATAAAAAAAAATAAAAACTGTGGCTTAAATTTGAAACTGGCTCCAGCTAGTCTAGGCCATAAACGTACATAGACGTAATGCTATGATTTTGTATCATCTATTCATATGAAATATTACGAAGCTCAAATTTCAAAGAAAAATTTGTAGAATTTTTAATTGAAGATTGGACAAGTGATGAGTTTGTTACGTTAATTATAGGAAAGACTGTTAAACTGAATTACGACCAGTGTTATGTTTATGAGGTGTCTGGTGAAAATATAATAAAAAGAGCGATTGACTATAATCTTTCTTGTTATCACGAAGAAGCTGACACCAAAATTGTTTTCCATATTTGCCAGTTTAACGCCAATTATCGTGTGCAGGTGCATTGTACGGATTCTGATATACCTGTGATAATGTTAGCGAATTTTAAATACCTGAAAAACAAAATTGAAGTAATTATTAATTTAAGTACAGGTAATTTATGCCAAGCTTGGAGAAAAATTATCTTGTTCTCTCGCTATATGCCATATTTTTACGGGGAACGATTATAACCCTGCTTTCTATGGGAAAGGAAAAAAGAGGCCATTTAATATCTTAAAAAAAGACACAACATTTCAAGAAGCTTTTATGCAACTCCTACAAAGTGGACGTACTGAATTAACAAAATCGAGCGAGGTATTCCAATCATTGAAGAGTATGTGTGTAGGATATATGCATTAAACACGAAAAATGACATTAATAAAGGACGGTACGAATTGTTTTAAAAAGGCTATAAATGCCGTAACGAAAATGAAGAAATTTTAAAAAAGAATATCGTAGGATATGATGCCTCTAGTTTACCACCAACGAAACAAGAATTGTTGCAGCAAATCAAGAGAACGCAATACATCTGCAGTGTATGGTGTAATGCATACATGCGCAACCCCACCGAAAAAACACCAGAAAATTATGGATGGACAATAATTGATGGCAAATACGAATATTATTGGTTTGATGGTCCTCAAAGTCCATCTTTTGATGAATTATCTTCGGACTGCCAAGGTACCCTTTCAATCCCTTTTTCACTTATTGATTATTCTAAAAATTTTTTTAATTTTAATACAGAGTCAGATAACATAAAAGGATGAAAATGATAGTTGCCACGATGATATAGAGCAGGAGAATGATGTTTCAAGTGACGAAGATGAAGGGACGACGGATGATTCTGATCAAGATTGAATTTTTTTATACGCAAAAATAACAATTTTGTTTTTATTTTTTATACAATAAAAAAGATTTGGTCAACTATGAAAAGTATGCGTATTTTTTTCTATTAAAAGAAGATATTTTCATGATCATTTTTTTTATAGTTTTCCCACTTTTTTCAGAAACTTTTCAAATAAATTATGTTACTTTTTAAATTAAACAAACAATTAAACATTAAAATTAATATTACATTAGAACTATAAAGAACATTTTTCGGTTTTATAGTCGAAGTTTTAAGAAAACAAAAGTGCGTGAAAAATTCAAAAATTCGCAATGAATGTAAATTTATATATTAGGGTTTAAAATCACGGGAAAAACTTCTTGATAATCTGAATCTATGTGCAAAATTTAGTAGATATCAGAATTCTGCTTAAGTAATAAAAGTATATTAATTTCTCAAAACCACAATTATAAAATAATATTTTGTATTATAATATTCATCACCTGATGAAGCCCTAGTAGGGTGAAACAATTGTTGTGAATTGAATAAAACTGTTTTGAACTCAATTTGAATTCATTTCAATTTTTACTTATAAAATAATTCGTTATTTAAAATAATTTTTGTCGGACTAGTGTTACATACCATTTTTTTTGTAGGACACTATTTTATTTGGCCAGAGAATAGAACAACCTATCATGTGTTATCTTTGTCCTCCTGTTAGTAATGAGAAAAGGGTTACCGTGGGACTGACAATTTCGAAGCGTAGGACTGGAAAAACATACCATTCAATTTGTAGGACAATGTGGACATTTCATTTTAGAAACATTTATTAAGCAATAGTAAAAAAATCAGCTGGTTAGTAATAATTTTTTATGACCTCGTTATTTGCACATGTTGCGGGTGGGGGACATTTCGTTCTTACCAACGATTTTGTAGGACAAATGTTTTTTTGTGTTTCTTATCAAATTATCTCCAGATTTAACTAAAATACTAACGGTTAGTAATAAAATTTGAAAAATCACCCATCGACATATATGCACCCATGCGCAGTTTATTAGCTACCACTACCGAGAATTTTCGCAGAGGGAAAAGTTGGGCGTCTCGTCAAAACGTAGGAACTCACGAAAATTCAGCTTGTAAGTAATCAAAAAAAAAAAGGTTGCTGGACTGTGGTCTATTATACAGATCTTCAGTTACATTAATTGGATTAGCTTAATGTAAAAAATTCAGTATACACCACAATAGCACTCCAATTGTGTTAATATCAATTTTAGATGTATGTTTATTGATCGAGATAAAGCAACTGCAGTGACAATAGAGACATAGAAAGTACAAATCCAGGACAAGTGTATGAAGCAAAGAGAAAAATAAAAGAAAAAGGCATGCAAACTATCGATGAACAGAATTAAGGTGTTAAATATTATTGGGAAGAAACGCAGCATTGATTTTCTATAGATAAAAGATGAATTATAAAAAGCACGATTAAATTCTCATATCCAACACTTCATAGTAAACAGATAAAAAGAAGAAACAGACGTTTTGTTAATAATAAATGAATGTGTATTTGACCCGAAATATTTTTAGAACCTATCTGACTTCATATACATTGCCTACGTCACAGTTTAGTTTGGCTAAGTTTATATATACGTTTAAAAGTTTTAATGTGATGAAAAGGGGGTTTGACACCTCAGACAAGGACTAAATTAATGTGCATAAGGTTCTGAGGATTCTCCCCTCTCATAAAAGTTGAATCCTTGCTTGTATAGCAAACACTCTTTCGCTTGTCAGGGAACTAATTTACTGCTTACTTAATAAATATATATTCGAATTTAGCCGAGAAATTCAGTTATTTCACATACGATGTATTTATTAATATTTGTATAGTGTCGATATTTCTATGCATGCAAATACTGAAAATAAAAATATGAAAACAAGCATCAAATGATCTACTTATTTTAAATAATGAACTCCTACGTCAGAACTGTTATTTTAACAATTAATCCGTGGTATGAGACTTTTTGAAAATCGACTTTTTTAAATAAAGAGAGGAAACGAATAAATCAAATTACGCCATTTTAAACGTAACTAATTTCATGTAATTCGCTGGTCTGTTATTATTATCACGTACGCAATATCACAATTTACGCTGCACCGGACAATATTCACCTTGAAAACATGCTCACATTTTTTTGATAAGAAATGGAAACTATTAATTTAATTGTTATAAAAAGTACACAGTTATGTTAAGGAAACTTGATTCCAGGTCGTAGGGGGGTTTTAAATGTCTAATTGGTCTGTTTTTACACTATATACTGTGAATAAAATACCCGTTTTAGAGGTAAAAATAAATATTTTTTATCTGTAATTTTCAAATAAAGTATAGCATTCTTGCACCCCCCTGGACCTCAAAAAATTAGTTTGCATTGTAACAAAAAATACTGCAACGATAATAATATCTTCGTTTGTAAATGATATCAAAAATAAAAATGCGTGGACATTATATGAAATTAGGCTTACAATTCAACTATCGTGTGGAGAAAAACCGTCAAGAAGCAGAATTATCACGCCAGGAACTTGAATATTAGTGTAGCTTCTGGGCATTAGGGGGCACTGGAAATTAGGCGTATATAACAATACTTCGTCTAATAATAATAACAGTTATATATTATTATTATTATATAATCAACAGTTTAACACTTTGCGGAATGTAATATAAAATATATACCTATAAAAAACAAAAACGATAATAAATTTGCTATAGGTATAATAATCTTACACAATGTTTGCTTTCGAGCGATGTATATTTATAGCAATTTTTGAATGTTTGACATTATTTGAAATATGTATGTTGTGATAACTGGACGAAAAGGGAAAACCTTTCTTGATTTAATATATGATATAATTAACTTCTTATAATGTTATCTAATTACGATTACATGTGTATTTATAATTGTACTGAAATAAGTAAAATCTGCAGTGGTACACCTTATATCTTGATAATGTCGAAGACTTAAACAATGCTTCTGCTCGTACTATTATCAGAATATAATATCCAAACAAACACATAAACATGGATAAACTAGAAGATGGTATACCAACTCTAGGTATATTTTATTTAGTCTACTTCAGAAAATTAAATAATTCTTGATGCACAAATTTATTGAATTCTGCGACGGGACTACATAGGCATTTTGATACCTATAAATATATATAGGTACATTTTTTAATTATTCAATAAATTTTGAAATTTACCGGTGCTTAACGCAAATTATCATTGTATACATTACTCTAAATAAATACTAATTCATTTATTCATAGTGTATGATTAAATAATTAAAAAATATGTACCTATGTATTTATTAATAAGAGTCTATTTGAAATATGTAAATGTACAAATGCTTGAATTACATCAATAACTTACGAAAGTAATTTTTATATTATACACGTACACACAAACAAAGAAGCAAGATTTACTATTGCATAGCATAACAAAATCTATATTATTCCTACTAATAATATTTATACGTCTAATTTGCTATAATTCCGATTGATAATTGGTAGAAAGGATTAAATATAATACCTATACACGATAAATATAACAAGCTTCTTTGAAAACTTTTTGGCTTATGAGCCGCCATCTGAAAAAACCGCTAAATTTTTGCACTATACCAGTTTTTACAAAATATCTTCCAAAGTATTCCAATACTTCCCGAGATAGACCTCTTTGAATTTAGAGATTTTTTCTTAAAAATGTAAAAATCACAGATTTTTAGTTGGTTTTTGCTCGATAGTAAGTATATAGTGAATCCTAAGCTAAAGTTTGACACTGCATTTATAGTAGAGGTAAATAGCTAAAGTTCTGAAGCTCCAAATGTGGCTTGTCGTCCAGACACATTTTGTCTTATATAACAAAATATCACTATTTGGTTCTTATAATGTAAAGTTGTGGTATATCTGACACTTTTGTTGATGAAACTTATGTAGTATATAATTTATTTATAATTATTTATCAATTATTTATTTACTTACAAATTTATTGATATATAATTCACAGACCTATTGAATATATGAGATATACAAACTTAGCAATAAATGAACCTTTTTTGTTTTTAATAAATAGATACATTGATTTTGTCAGTATTAAGTTATTGTGTAACGTGTCTTCCTAAAAAACTACAAAAATATTCAAAAGATTGTTCATAGTCTAAACGAGCTAGAAGAATCAGTTTGGTCTTAAACTTTAGCTACCTACCTCTACTATAAATGCTATGTCAGACTTTAGCGGAGAATACACCATTTACTTACTATCGAGCAAAAACCGATTATAAATCTTTATTTTGACATTTTTAAAAAAAAATTCTCTAATTTCAAAGAGGTCTATCTCGGGAAGTATTGAAGCTAAATATTCCGTTTTTGTATTAAATTGTAGAAAATTTTCTCTAGTTTAATAAGAACGTAAACGGCTTTTTTGCTCAAACTAATACCTTAGGAGATATTTTGTAAAAAGACGCTAAAAAATTTAGCGGTTTCTTCAAGATGCAGACGCCGGTAGTGGGGGAAATATGAAAACTTGGGACTTTGCAACAGTGTACCAATCCATACACCATATCAAAAACTCAAAAGTACCCTAATTAATGTAACCATGCGAGATTTTTTGGTATAGTTTGACTGGGCTATATGTATATTCTCCAAGGATATTACATCGGTGGTGTTTCTATCACAGAAAGTTAATATTCTACGTTTTAGATATCTCTTGAAGGTACTAGATTTGCTAGACCATATAAAAATATGGCACAATAGGCTTAAATTATGTGTTCTGCATGTTTAACCATTTCGTCAGGTAGGTCCTTTTTCGGTGGTTTATACCAAAAATTCTTTATGTTGTCATTAATAGTGAAATATTAGTTAAGTCTATTAAAAGAATATAATAGTAGATATGTCATCTTTGGATAATATGAAAAATCTAAACCTTATTTTGGCAAACTTACTTCAGTTCGGTAAAATATATTTAGGTACGTTTAACAACTAAAATAATTACTTTCACTTCTGAATGTTGCGCATCTCCAATATTATTTAAGAAGATAATAAAATATGACTAATGTTTAGTACAGAAGCGCAGTTGATTTTTGCCAAAAACACTAGTGTCACCTATAGACAACCTATAATTAAACAGATTTACTATGAAAATTAATTGTGGACTAAAGTACAAACGTAAGTAATTAATACCTATTGATCTTTTCTGGTTACATTCTGAATCATATCTCCTAAACACACAGTTAAAGTTACGAAAATCACAATATAAGCTGTATGTTTTAGTTCATATGTTCAGACACCAGACACGAGCGGCCGATGACTCATCACCCACGCGCACTATTGAAATTTTGTATTTTTAAAAAGTTTTTAATTTTATTTATATAATTGGATAAAAAGTGGGTGGTGATCTATAAAATACAAAATACGTTATTATTTGTTTATATTATAGTTCAAATCGAGTAAATTCTCCGTACTTTATTAATCTCACGAAATATAAGGTAGGTAAATAGAAGAAAGGAATTTAACATTGAAATGGACTTTTTTGCTGTCCGTTTTCTCGACGAAACCAAATGTTGCATCACCATACGAATAGTGCTATTCAATAACTGCGTGATGTTATACATTATTTCTTTTGTCCGTCGTAATTTCGGCCTCATACGTCCGGTCTACATTCATTACACAATGTTTAGAATAAAACTGCAGTCTATGGTCGACTGTTCTACTTTTTCTACCCTTTGTAACACATCACACAAAATGTCACTTATAAATATTTTATTTTCATTAGTTTTTAACAGTTTTTGTGCGGCAATAGAAGGTTGATGGCATTGTCCATCATTCTTTTACAATGACCCATGTTTAAAATCCAAAATTCATTAAACACACTACAAATTAATGTTTGTATTATTTAATTTTTATTTTTATACATATATCACTGACTTGTTCTTTACTATGTTTATAGTCACATGAATTACTAAATATTGTTATTATTATTACTTCAAAAAATGTTTTTTTCCAAACATGAATCGTTTTATTCCTATTTATTTTATAAGGTGTAAGTACCTACTTGAAATTTTATAAAATTGCTATAAACGTATGCTTGTATTTATTGATGCTTAACTGTTGAGATTATTTCTATATAGTCAGGTTCGTAATAAATACTAGGGTAAATTTAAAATACTATGTAAACAAAAACGTGTTGAAAGCGTTTCTTTAATAATTTTTTGTGCGTGTTAGTTTTTTGTCTCTGTCTATGTTCGAGTTCATTTAAAAGCCCCAGATATAAATTTGTTGCTGTAATAGCAATCTACATTTCTAGCCAAATAAACGATTATATGTGGAATTCATAGGACCTTATTTTCGAAAACGCTAACGCCCGTGAATGATGTGCTACAGATTGCCATGATTAGGCGATATCACCTAATATCACTTATAACTTAGCGATATCTCGCTAAATTATAACTGGTCAGTCGCTAAAATTTTTCGGAAAGTTAACGAATAAAAACTGAATATTACAAAAAGGTTCATTCTCTGTCAGGTAACAAACGAAATGAATATACATTATATGAACATTTTATTTGATAAATGTGAAATTGTTAAAGGACACCCAAGAAATAAAATTAAAATCAAAATTGAAAACAAATGTTTGTTTTAGAGAAAGCTCTAGAAGTAAAAAAAAAAACTTAAAAAAATAAATATGTTAGGCATGAGATAAAGGTGTCCTAGGATTTTAAAAGTGGAAGATATTGTTCGTTTAAAATTTAAATAAACTACACTCACATTTGGAAGAAATATGAAAAATATGTTAGGCATGACATACTATCGAAATAGAGGTTTCTATATGTTTATGATGAAGTATGAATTGGTAGTAGTTCAGAGCTTTTTGAATAGATGGTCTAGTACATTGTTAAGAAGTAATTAAAAAGAATTTTCGTTTATAATTTAATATCTTACATTACAAACAGGGATACCAAATAAAGAAAATTTATGTATATATATTTGTATAGTTAATATATTACATGTAATAACGTAACGACTTTCGAAGCCGAAAATATATTTGATTGAATGAAAGCTGTTTACTGACAAGAATATTATGCTTTGAATTTTATTCTTTATAGGTGATGTATCTGAAAGCTGTTGCCACAGTTTAAAAAATTATTTTGAGGATTAATTTTACCCATTTTCAATTTCGGGACTACAGTTCTCTTCTACAAGAGTTCTTCCACAAAGCATAATTTTAATAGAAGACAGATGGGTTTATTTATGTTTTAATGGGAGGTATAAAATTTGCTGTCAAACTTATATTTCACAATAGTTTGGTAAACATGTTCCATCTACATTACGAACGTTCAACTAATTTATGTATTTAGTTCATGTTATGGTCATAGCGCTTTACAAACACACCCTTAAATTATTATTAGTACCTATTTTTTTATAGTTTAAAACAACTATTACTGTAATAACGGAAAAATATATGTTTATTAAATTGAAAAATAAAAAATAGGAAAAGTCTATGCACTATTTGCTTTGAGGTGTCTGTTAAAACCCTCCAAAAATATTCGTTTTAACTGAGAAGAAATGAGAAACGTAAAATAGCAGATTGGTGGTAATACTCGAATAACAAACAAAAGAAATTAATAAGAAGCCATTTGCAACTTCGCAGACTCTGTTTATAAATATATAATAGGACAATAATAATTATTGACTCTTTATTATAAACTTAACTAAACCCAGTGCTCAAAATTGATATTATTCCAATATCTTAACATTTTCAAATTGAATGCAATAGATTAAAATGAATGCAAAAGATAAGATAGCATAAAATGTGGTCTTTGATTATATGCTGCCATCTAGTACTGAAAAATAGACTTGCCTTGTTAAGTTACCATGTATTTCTACTAGATGGCAAATTTACTTAAACAACAGGCTAAATAATAGATGTCTCCAACCAAAAAATCCTTATTAATTCTATAATTATCCCATTGTCAATTAATTAATGATAAAGTGTAAAATACCTAGTTATTTCACTCAGGATCTTTGCTTAAGGTCAAAAATCTTAAATGAAATACAGATTTCTTAAATTTGCTTTATTTCATTCTAATAACAATTTCGCTCTCTTTAGACTTTTAAGCTTTTAGATGTTATTGGTAAAGAAATATTTTCACATAATAATAATTTTTTTTTTTTATAAATACATATTTTGTTGAGAATGTAAAATTCAGTACCTACTTATTGAAACCTAACGCCCGCGCCAGTCATATGGCGTGCATTTATTGTAGCTACTGGTAACTCAATGCTTTCATTCAGCAGACACAACAGTTGCGCAACTGTTCAGTGATCAGGGCCAGTAGACGAGCGCTCACTCTGAACATGTTCAGGAGCGGTCGCCATTTTTGTGAGCGGAAAAATTCTATGCTCACTTGGTGAGCGTATTCTGTACGCATGCGCCATTGATTCATTCCAAGACCAACCTAATACATACTTCTGAAGAAAGTTACTAGAAAAGTAAGATACAGCAAATTAAAGGTATTGTGCAGTAATAAATGTATTATAATATTGGTGTTCACTCAGTATTTTATTCGGGGTTGGAAAAATCAGCCCTTCCACTATAAACTACGTCAAACCTTAATGCAGAAAAACAATTTATTATTATTGTTTATTCGGTTTAATCTCTATAATTTTAACATATGGCAGCAATGAAAAGTATCAGATGACAGACGATGACATAAAGGTGAGCGGTCCTGTCCGGCGAACACTCAACTGTTGTGAAGTGAACGGTTGGAGCGGGATCAGTTCCCGATCCGCCTGCTGAATGAAAGCAATGAGTCAGTTATTGGCATCTTAAATTTGTTGAAGGGACCTAATTTTTCGTACACTTCCTGAATAAATAAGGTGGTATAGACGTATCTCTTAGCGATCCGGATACGACATAAACAGGCCCACACCATGCATCTCCTAGAACTGTACGGGTATGATACTGCTGGAGTACCTACCTACAGCTACCTATAGTTTTGAACAAGGATGAAAAAATAAAACAAAAAATATGACTACCCTATTGGTACCTAATATTTTAATTATTTATGTTTCAATTGACATAATATGCATGGGAAACGTTCCACATGAATATTACGTTTTTCTTTGAAACAGCCTTAATGGTATATTAGTACACACTTTTCACACTTCATGGCAAAATTGTCAGTTGTACGCATTAGCAGCACATAAATAACATTACCCTTTGAATATATTTACGGAGTATATGCCTGTACCTTTTACACGATGCAGGTATACGCCCAGCAACATGAAGCGATGCCTGGTCAACTGGAAAGCAAATAAATTTGGGATATTTGTCTCCTGCATTTATTGCATGAAAATATTGGTGGATCTCTTTTGTTCGAAATTTGTTTTTGCTATTTCTGAATATTCTTTTGGCTTGTATTTATTTTGTTTTATTAAGTCTCCCGTGTTAAGTAATTTGTTATCATTTTAATGATATTTGCCGGAATTAATTAGATATTAAATCTTATTCTGCAATAAATATATAGTTTTATTACTATTATTTATGATTATTAATTATTTAAGTTGTACTTCTTATTATTTCTCACCATGATTTGTATTTACTTTACATGTTGAGGCTTTGTAATAATATGAGTAATGTTTTAGAGAAAACTAAAATCTGAAAAAAAAAAAATCTATTGTAACAACAGTGTCGGTGTTTCTTATAAAATGTAAAAAATATTTATATTCTTCACAATCGACACTGATATTGTTAGTTTGCCAAATTAAATTATAAAAATTTCACCGTGGGTAAGATACGAACTGTGCGGACTCCGAACTAATCATTGATTAGAAGCCAATGTTAATACCACAACTTGAAATCGAATGTTATTGATATTATCAATTTTTTTTATTTATATCTTGCACTGTGTAACTGTTTTTCAGTAAAGCTTCGGTAAACTTTTTATAATTAATAATAATAATAATGTATATTTATTGCCGAAGAAAACTGCATTTCTGAAATTCCATAAAGTCGGAACCTTGTCCTTGAAAAATAAAATGCATTATGAAAGTGACAAGAATATTAACGAACAGAAAAAAAATGTCTAACAAAGTAGACGCATCAATGTTATTACGTAATCAATCATAAATGAACACCGAAAAATATCTGAAATACATATATTACAATTTGCTTGTATATACCAACCCCATGTAGTTTCTTTTACAAATATGTTTAATGTATACTTATTATTATAATAATAATAACAACATATATTTATTCCAGACGAAAAATTAATATCTAATACATTCTCACAAATATCCTTAAAATAATTACAAAATAAAGCCGATATTTCTCATTGGTTTCAAAGTAATTTTTTGGAGACCAGGGTTATTTTGAAAGTAAAGTAAATACATTGTCGTGTTCAGAATAAAAATATCTAGGTACTCACGATTCAAAAAAGTACTTTTTAAGCACAGTAAGCTTTATATCACTATAAAACGAAAAAAATTCAAAGTGCTGTGTTTTAACTATTTTTTAATATAATTGCAAATTTTAATCGTGAGTCACTAGAACAAATATTGGTTATTTCGTGCATGTAGCGGCAACTTTTTCAAGTGCCTTAATTTTTGCGATTTTTTACGTTGAAATTGACCATTTTTTGGCATACGCCGACCAAGTAAAACCCCCCATTAAGTGAAAGCCATTTCCCTACTCTCCCCTATATGTTCTATGTTGAATTTTGAACAGTCAGAGTTATATAAAAAAACTTTCTCGGTTAAATACTAATTGAACTCTAGCATTTATTATCATTTAAAACAAGATTTTAATGTAATTCTGCAGTTCTTCATAGTGTTTCACGACGTGTCTATTTTAATTTTGAGGTTTCTTAATTGAATTGATTGGGATTGGACAATTTAATTGTTAATTGGTGTGAATTTATTCGTATGTTAGTTAATTCTGTGTAATCAGTAGGTGTATTGTGTATGTAAACTTTGTGTTTAATTCAGATTTAATTGATTAGCAAGTGGTCTGTTGTTTATTTTATATTTCTTGTGTAAATTTTAATTTTGACTGGTTTACAACCTAGTGAGTAATTGTGTAATTGTTCTGCCAAATTACTCAACAACTATTGATCCAGTTGTTCGTTAGAGTCACTCTGTCGAAGAGATAAATATAGTGTATTTGTTCTTTCGTAAGTGGATCTACCACACGTGCGGTTTATTTTCATTTATATACAGGGAGAATATAATTTATACCTGAGCAAGTTGTTACATTTTAGTTAAGTTTATAGATTAACTTAAATTTGCGACATTTACTGGCAGTTTACAATAAACCTTGTTATTGGTTTGAGACAGTGGCGGCTCGTGAGTTCAATAACAGGAAGCAATTTCGGCAAAATCCATCTCCCCGTTCTCTTCTAAGAAAAAATAATGTGTATGTAGTCAAGATTAAGCAGAAATAAATAGTGATTACGGTTAAAACTTACCATTGGTGAAATTTAAGAAACATGGCATGAGATATTCACTAATTGAAAGGAAATTTAAGGTCAGGAAAAACGCCAATGGTTTGAAACCGTGTGTATTGCTGGTTTGAATGCCCTTACTTAACTTATGACTTCCTCTATATTAAAAAGTGCTATCAGAGAGCTCGGCAATTAAGTTTTGAGAGAGGCGGGGTCCGTTCTGACCATTCTGTAGTGAGAGAGTTTTTGAACCACACCTTTCTTCACGCACAAGCAAAGCGACATCATGCATCTTTGTCATGTAAGACCTAAACACCATATATGAAGTGGTATTATCTTATGTGGAAACTCGTGACACATTTTGAATTTAATTTGTGAATTCTTAAACCATATGCTTTATCAATGCAGCAAGTAACATTGATAAAGCATATGGTTTAAATATTTTGTCGTCAAATTTGTAAATTAAAATACGAGTATATAACTTTATGGTTCATGTGGTGGATAGATAGAATATAAAATTCAATCGGCAAATCTTGCTTATTTATAATAGGCCTTTGCAAAATCTGATTTAAACATTAAACTGCATCTATCACTATTCTAATAAGGACTTGTTTACAAAACCTGCATTATAGATAAAATCAAAATTCTATTTTAATATAAGAAACAGACATTGGAATTCGAAATACGATCTTCTATAGTAACAGGAAGTTTATAACAGTTATATGTGAGGTAACAACAGGTATCTTAAAACATTTTAATATTATAATAAATAAAATACTAAAAGGACTTTCACATTTATTGTGCGATATTACATTAGAAATAAAATATAAAACAGTTTCTACTATTTATTAAACTTCTAAGACAATAATAATAAATAAATAATAAAAAAAAATTCTCTAAGAATGAACTAACACGTCAAATTACGTCGACAAGGGCTTTTTCTTTAACAAAACCCTAGATTTCGGATCTACGACTCGCTTCCGTTTCCTCACAGGTGTGACTGCGCCATTTTTCAAAACTTCCTTTTCTTCATCGTGCTCGTCAACAGTTATTTCACTTGCATCGTCGCTATTTTGACTAGAATTTCCGTTTTGTTGACTTGCAATATTACTGGAGGGTGTTTCTGTAATATCGTTATCGACATTTTTATTTTCCGACGCCTTTCTTGTTTGCTCCGCCTGTAAGAAACTCTTAAGTGGCAAAGGAATCGGTATTGGAAGAGGTACTGGTACTAAAACAGGATATGGTACTAAAACCGTTACTGGTGGTAGGATACTGGATGATGAAGACGATGGTGTTGATTTAACGGGAGGGGGTGTTGGAAGAGAATTTAAAAAAGCAGGATGAGGTATTCTTGTATTTAATGGATATGGTGGTTGCTGATGGTAAAAGTATGGATTTGGAATCCTCTCTATTGGAGGATTCGGCGGTTCTCTAACTTGATGGCTATTAACACAATTAACAGGTGAATGCCGAACACGAAGATCCTGAGGAAGTTCCGGTTGGTTTTTGACAAAATTCGGGCATGTTACAGTTGAAGAACATCGTTTTCGTTGTTTTCGTTGCGGTTTACTTATTCTTCGGTTTATTTCTGCGTTCGAGGCTAATAATTTCGATGGATGAGCCACGGAAATCAAAGGCAGTGGTGATGTTTGTGGTAAATCTGCTTGTTGTTGTTGTTTGGGTGATTCTGGCGGAGTTGGGGTTTTGGAATCTGGTGACTTGCAATTCTTCATCCAAAGTTCAGGTGTGATCAAACCGCTTCCCGAGTCATCTATTGGCAGATGGGGATGCATTTCTAAATGTGCTCGAGTTTCTCTGCAGAATATGTGCATTTTATACTGGTTCAAACATTTGTCGGAACAGAATTGCAACTGAGATGCACCATCCTGAAAAATATTTCATAATTTTCAATTAGTATAATATATGTACTATGTGCAGCTCTACATTTGTTAAATGAAACGCCCACAAATATTTGAGAATATAAACATATTATAATATAATTCAAACCTTGAATTCAATCAACTGTTATAATTTTAAAGAGGAGCTTGTTGCAGAAAGTATATAAGTGATTATTGAAGTAATTTGAAAAGATGACATTGAAAGTCTTAGCGTATAGTAATTTGAGCATATACTTATATCGCTCTAATATACGATACTTTAGATTTGTTTTTCTGTATTCACCATATATGTACATATTTGGAAAAAAACACTTAGCCCTTTCCAATTCTTGATAAAAGAGCATGCGCTCTTATAAATGTTATGTACTCCCACATTCTAGACCTCAAGGAGTTATGACAGAAACAAGACAAAAAGCAAATATTTATGATTTTAATACCCTTTATGTACGTTATTTATAATTATACTTCCTTAATGTATTTCCCTACACAAATTTTAATTTCTTTGTTAAATTCCATCTTTCACTCTTTCTTTTTGAGTACTGAGAGTAAAATTTTTCTTGTGGAACAAAATTTAGAAATAGCTGAATCTGTTTATTAATCTCTTTATAACGACAACATACGCAAAAAATATCTTAAGAAGCAACTGTTAGATATGCTGGTTTATAGTCAAATGTTTATAACATAGTCGTATATAGTCCAATCACCTAAGAAAGATGCAAGCAAGTACATAAACATAACATTTGGTGATCAAGATATAGGAAAAACAAAAAGAAACAAATCTGTTCAGATATTAATCACGTACTAAAAAAGTAGGGTCATATGGTCATAATTCAAAATGAATTTGATTGGATCATTAGTTAAGTTAAACAACAAAAACTGCTGAAATAGTAATTTGAAGTAAATAGCAAAACAAAAAAGGTGGGCTAATTTATAACCTTGGCAGTATATATAAAGATCATTAGTAGCACCCAAATTGTTAAAAAACAAAAGGTATAAAACAGTTTGCATTATAATAAATTTCATTTGAATTCAAGAACATTCACAGATATTAGAAAGATTTAAATTTGATATGTCACTTGAAGTACATAGCAATAGAGAAAAAGGTGGGCTTATTAACAACAGTGGCAGGAGCAGGAACTTATATATATTAAGATCATTAAGAGCATCTAAATTGTCGAAAAACAAGAAGTATAAAACACTTTTTATTATATTAAATTTCATTTCAATTCAAAAGTAGTCAGATATATTGGATTTAAATTTAATATGGCTAGACAAGAAAACGGTGAAACGATATTATACTAAGATAAAAGAAACTGAGGATTTTCAAACAAGTTGTAATGGTAATAATAAACAGCAAAAAAAGAGATAGAGGATATTATTATTAAGTAATGTAGATGACCTAACTCTATTAACTAAACTAAATTTATAAAAGAACTAAGTGAATTTATAAAAAAAATTGAAGTCGATGTTGATGGGAAATACTCAACAAGAAGCAGAAGATTCGCAAGGTTTAGGAACATTATTTATTTGGAAGTAATAATAAAAGGTAATAAGGTATGAAAATAAAATTGATGGCAAGAGGGAAAAGGGACACAGAAAAAGATTATAATAAATCAAGCGTCAGTACCTACATCAAAGCGTAAACAATAATGACAATTGGGTCATGTGGTGACGGCAGGTGAAAGAAGTAAGGCAAAACAGAGAAAAAGGTAAAATATATATCAGGAGCTTGAAGAAAAAAGAAAATAAAGATGAATAGGGCAAAAATAGTACATTCACATATCTACAAATGAAATGAATCATTCTAATCAAATATTATCTTTTGTGAATAGTTAACTGTTAACTTTAATATGCATACATGCTTACATGTTTAATAACTTATATTTCACATTCAATTGTCTTTTATGTATAAAAAATATTGCAATTAAAAAAGGGCGCTATAACTCCTGAAATAAGAAGAATGTTGTAAATTTAAAATTATTAAATTCTGGATTTCTAGATTAATTAAATCTTTCTATCACTATGTGCTTGCGTTAGAAATTTTACACTGACTATTCGTCGAATGAATTGACATATTGCTGTGTGCTGTACCAGCAACATAATTATAAAATAATGATAATTTTTATTATATTAGATATATTCACTTATTTCTTAACAGCACGTACTTTGTAAGTACGCATGAGTTCTGGCAGTGTATTCAGCTTTCTTTTCTCCCGGTAAATCTCTTGCTTATTTTTTGTTTAGGGATAAGGTTAAAATTTGTATTAAAGAAAAAATCTAAGTCTATATAAAATCATACTTGTATATTTTATTCAAACATTAATAATAGATAGCATCGCTATACTATATTCACCACAAAAATTATAAAAAAACACATAATTGAAAAAAAAACATTTATACCGTATTCTCGGTTGTAATGTTTTGTAGAATAAATATATCGATAATGCTAATCAAAAAAAATGAGGTGTGGCCACCACACGACTTTCTTATACGTATAAGCGTTTCAAATTATAGAATTTTAAGAATTTTTTTTACAAAAATTATTCAAAATCCTATTCTAAGTACTTCTATTCTCTTAATAAATCTCTATAGAATGCATACTTTGCAAGATATTATCAAAAAAGTGCTCCTCGCTAAGAGTAAAAGTGCTACTTCCGGTCCGAATTTTAAAATTTCATATATACAAAAAATATGGCAAATCCAGTTTTAAATACTTTTGTACTCTTGATAAATATATATAGAATGCATAACTTACGACATATTTGCAAAAAATCGCTATTCGATAAGAGTAAAAGTGGCACTTCCGGTCTGAATTTTGAAATTTTTTTTATACAAAAGATATTGAAAATTATGTTTTAAATACTTTTATACTCGTAACGTACTTGTCTAAAAAGCATGATTTGCGAAATATTCGCAAAAAACTGATTTTCGATAAGAGTAAAAGACCTACTTCCGGTAGGAATTTCGAAAAACTTTTTAAATAAAATTATTCTCATTTTTAATTTTAAGTATATATGAATTCTTTATAAATTAGTTTAAACTTAGTAATTGACGAAATATTTGCAAATTTCGATTTTTTCACTGAAGTAAACTACTACTTCCGGTCGGCCGATTTTGCTCAAAATCTAATCAGTTCTCAAGAGGGAGGTTATACACGTAAATACAAAATTTGGAATTGATACCTACAGCGGTTTGACCGCTATCGTGGTCACACACACACAGAGAGACACACAGACACAGACACACACACACAGAGACATTTTTTAAAAACCACTTTTTCGGTATCAGGGGACTTCAAAACGTGGACATCTGCAAAAATCTCGAGGTCGAAAATTTTCATCATCACAATACTTCCTTATACTACGTATAAGAAAGTAATAATATTATCCTGTTTTAAAACAAAGAAACTCAATTGAATGTCGATAATCTGTTAATATTGTGCTAATTCTATTTCATCAGAAACATTATATTTGCACGTAATGCCCTGATAATTCTAGAACTTCGCAATGGTAAATGTTCGTAGATAAGCTTGAATTGACCGCTGGCAACAACCATTCGCACGTATTGCAGCCAGCATCTCAAAACCCCCCACACAGAAACATTTCCCTTTTCTAAATGTATATTTTATTTTAAGTTTGAAATCAAAAATGAATTGCGAGAATTAATGATGCCTGATAAAGGTATTTGAAAATAAACATTCTCACGTTGTATTCTCTTAATACCCAACACCATTAATAATCCTTTTTGTGTTATATAAAAAAAAAACTAACGAATTATTATTTACAGGACACAATATCTATTTTATCCTTACTGCTCAACGTTATACTGGAATAAATATTTTCACATAGTATTCCTATAAACGCATTGCAGCATTGATATTTCTTTATAATTGAAAAACTCACTTTGTTTCATTAAACATTTCTTCAAATTCTGCCCTAGGCATCTCCATTTTAAAATACCAAAAAAAATTATCAAAAGAAAAATTATTATTATAAATAAAATGAAAATGAAAATGAAATTAAAATGAAAATGAAATTAATATACTAATACAAAATGAACAAATATATATTAAGTCGTAGTGTATTTTACCCTACGCTTAGCTTTTCAAAAAGTCTTTATCTTTCGAAGTCGAAATCAGAATCTCATCTTGTTCATTCATGTTCTTTGAATTTATACCCGAAAAAAATATGTAACGCTTGTTACGCCATCCATTGAACTAAATTTTAGGTTGGCATTATGCGTCATCTGTGAAATCTCTGAACTTCATTTTATTCAAGTTGTCGTTGTTACACTAACACACGCACATATTGTCTTTTGACAGTTCATTCACTAAAACGTCAACACTTGAAATTGTTTGCTTATTTAAAAGTCTTTTCCCTAAACTATTCGGTATCTTCAACGGTAGGTATATTTTCTTAATACAATCCCTCCTTGTATTTCTTTATAAACTTGTTGCCATTTGTTAGATACTTCCTTCTCCCATTCGCTAACATAATCCTTAATTTTTTCATTTTAGAAGAGACTTGACTCGGTAAAATGGGAAATACATTGCAGATAACAGGAATTCTTCTTCCCATATAACTTATATTACAACGGTTAGTCGTATCAACTACGTCGTCTTTCATTTCTACCTCAGACTTTTCACATGGTAATATATTTATCTGCAAAAAACTATAAACAAATTTTATACTATATTTCTCTTTGTAGGTCTCCAAACCATACAAGTCTTCACAGTCTATGAAACTTCTGTGTTACACATACAATTTCATGAATTTATATATTTTATTTGCTCAACTGTCGTTTATATAAAAACATTTGCTGGCTATATCGTGTTAGAATGTATACTTATATCCTTTTCTGTCTATTGTTATAAGTTAAGTTAAATTTTTTCCTTTAAGCATGATTTATTTAAAATCTCTTTATTATTATTATTTATTCTGTAACATTTTCTTCTCTTAAATAACGTATTTCATCTTGTTCGTATAGTTTGATGGCGTTTAAATGACTCACTCTCTTTACCGTTCCATCCCTCAACATGATTCTTTCTCTATTGTTTGCCTTAAGTACCTTTTTGTCTTTGAACAAGCGTCTATTATTTAGAATATTTAATGCAATTTTTACGCCTTGAGAAAAGTTAGGTTGCCTTTTGTTATATACAAACCATATCTTCTGTTCATCTTTTCTACAAAATAAATATATTGCTCAGACTTATTTTGTACCTATTTAATATATATCTAACCTATAATGATAATAATAATATTAAAAAATCCTATTTAAATTCTCTATATTTAAATATATGCAACTCATCATACACTTGTGTTATTAGTATTGCATGATATTGAAATCTTCAGTATATTCTTTGAAATTAAATTTAATGTTTTATTTAACACTTAAACTAGTTCTTAAAACTATTCTTATTTTTAATATGCAAGAGACCACGGCAATATGATATACCCTATTGTATTGACGTCAATAACTAAATTCATTTAAATCATAAAATTTTCGATGAATTGTGTTCAATTTCTTCCTTTAGTTTTGTATAAACTTCAGTAATGCCAACTCCGAAAATTTAAACTTGTGTTGTTATATATATATATATATATATATTTCATTATAAAAATAAATTTAAACGTTGTGAGAACTCCCTATATTCAAGGTATTATCGTAGGTAAAAGAATCAACTTAGCATTAAAGCAAGGTAAGAACAACTTCGCCATGTAATTGACAATCTACATCATTTCTAGGTTGAACGAGACAACATTTTAGTTGTCTCCTCCCTCATTTATTAATTTTTCGAAACAGTATTTGCGTCATATCCGAGAATGTTGAAGTATGTGCAAATTTTATGACCGAAACCAAAATCGGACAATTGCATCGCTAAAAGAGCCTGTCATTTTTACACGAAGGTAGGCACTATCAGTATAAAAAAAATTATCCAGATCCGATTTTTAAAGTATTAAGTAAGTCATAGGAAAATTTTAAATACCGTAGTAATCCTAACCACAAAAATAAATAAAAAAGGCCTGCCAATTACACTGTGTTCCTATATTAAAATCAGTACATAATACCTAATTCATTGTCAAAGCTGTATGCAAAATATGTCTTAGTACTATATCTACCTGTCGATACAGGCTGATTCATATTAAATTGAAGGTAGGTTTAAATTTGTCAAAGTTGACAGGTTTTGTGCTTAAGGGAAAATGGATGTGGAATAAATGACGCCTAAAATGGTGGGGTTTACACTTTTATCTCTTTGTTTGGACTGACTGACTAAAACTAAAACCATATTACTAGCCCCAATTACTGCGATTTATTTATGAATGTACTCTAAATTACAAGTATTTTGTGTAACGAGATTGCATACTTGAAATAATTGCAAAGCTTTAAAATTCGGACAATATTCCAGAAATAGTCCTCTCTCTCTCTCTCTCTCTCTCTCTCTCTCTCTCTCTCTCTCTCTCTCTCTCTCTCTCTCTCTCTCTCTCTCTCTCTCTCTCTCTCTCTCTCTCTCTCTCTCTCTCTCTCTCTCCTCTCTCCCTCTCTCTCCCTCTCTCTCTCTCTCTGTGTGTAATCTTAAGATTTGATTAGATGTTCAATAAAATCGGCAGGCCGAAATTAGTAGTTTACTTCAGTGAAAGAGTCGAATTGTGCCAATATTTCCCTAACTACTAAGTTTAAACAAATTTATAAAGAATTGATATGTACTGAAAATTGAATTTAAGAAGAATTTTATTTTGAATGTTTTTCAAAATTCCTACCGGAAGTAGGTCTTTTACTCTTATCGTAAATCAGTTTTTTGGCCGATATTTCGCAAGTCATAACTTTTAGACAGGTTCTACATATATTTATCAAGAGTACAAAAGTACTTAGAGCTAGATTTGTAATATTTTTTGTATAAATGAAATTTCAAAATTCGGACCGAAATAACACTTTTGCTCTTGGCGAGTAGCACTCTCTTTCGAATATCTTGCAATGTATGCATTGTATAGAGATTTATTAAGAGAATAGAAGTACTTATAATAGGATTTTGAATAATTTTTATATAAAGAAATTCTTAAAATTTGACTTATTTTTCTAAGAAGATAAAACTACTTAAAACAATTTAGAAAAATGTTGTATTATTTGAAACACTCATACGGATAAGAAAGTCGTGAGGTGGCCACACCTAATTTTTTTCGATAAGTATCACGGAAAAGGAGAAAAAATGAAAAACTAGTTTCAAGCTTTAAATTTTTGCCTATTATCTTTCGACATCTCAACAACTAATAATAATAGGTGAAAAGTTCACAGAACCAAAATTGTTGAGCGTCAAAAGAGAACAAAAAATTAACAAACAACAATTCTGTATTTTGGCGGAGAACTGAGTTATAACAAAAACCCAAAAAATATTTTATATTTTAACCCGGTCCTTGCCATCAAGTGCGTATATAGAGATCATACACATTCTTTATGTGTGCTCTTTTTTGTAAAAATTATTGGATTCTCTGTATTTTTGCAACACTGAAAGTAGAGCACAATGCAATAATGTAATCAGATACTTAATATACTGAAAGCAAAAACATTATTATCATGTTAATTATTTTAAGCAGTACATATTATATAGAAACTATATTTTGAATACCAAGGTGTGGCAGGTGTATATATTTAATCTGCTAAATTCGTATTCCTCTGATTAAATATTATTTTAACTTACTTGAAAATCCACATATGATACAGTATGCCTAACGTGTCGGCACCAATCACATGTCTTGTTTTTCTTGAAATTTGCTCTTCTCGATTGTGAGAAACATAATTCAGAACAAAATGTGTTCGTGCCAGCGGTGAGTCCTATATTTTCTCCGACGGGCTTCCCGCACCAACCGCAACCCTCTGTAATATAAGAAAAAAATAAATTATAAATAATTTAATTTACAGTACAGTATATATTCAATCATATTTATCAATTCGATTGAAAATTTAATAGAAGTTATTAGAAGTACCGCATCTTAAAGTCATCATTACAATAGTACATTACCCGGTAGCAGAATTATACTGATCGCAACTCCAGGTTTGTTTCATATTGTAATGATAGCTAAAGGAATGAAAAAAAAATGATTTTAACCGTAGAAAACATACCAACTCAAGAGACATAAATATTAAGAAAATACTCAGACAAAGTCTGTCGCAATAGCGTAATCAATTAAAATTTGTTGCCTTTGTTAATAAATATGAGCCGATATTTTCGGTAACCCAAATCTCTTGCTAATATAGATAAGCCTACAATATTCGATTCGATTCGAGTATAATTTTGCAATAAGAAAATGTGTGTGAGAATCTACTTATTTACACACAAATATCGTTGAAATTGCTAGATTTAAATCTACAAAGTTGCACAAATCTCAACTGAGTCACCGTGCGTTCAGAAGGTAACAAGGTAGATACGGATGCTTCTAGAATTGGTGGCAGCGCCGGATATCACTCCGCCCGTTTTTGCGCCGCTTCTACTTAAAATTACCACTTAGTGAAGTAGCACTTAAATTTAAGGTACACTTTATATTATTTTTGGTTAAACAATCTTCAGTTAGAAGAGACTTGGCTAATGGGCCGTGCATCTTGACAACAATGCAAAAATAGTAACTCTTCTAGTGAATCTTCTACATTGTTTAAAAAATCCAATTATCTTTCGAAAGTTAATTAAGACTATTAAGAATTTCAGATAATCTAGACAAGATTTGAAAGATATCACCTAATATGTTTTATAAACATAAAAAATGTATTTTAAACGTTATTAAGATATTTATTGCTTTAACACAAACAACTACTTTAAACTAGTTTAAAAACCACCACAATGCTGCTTAGTATATCCGTATATATGAGAAGTACATAATACATACATGTTAAGTGTAGAAATATAATAATACATATAATTTTTATGACTCTAACCAATAAACATTTAAAATTATGACAACAATTTGTTTTGTGTATTTTAACATTTGCCTACGTATTATAGGAACAACATTATTTCAGTGTAAATATCTTTATATTTGCGTTTTCTGAGTGTACCTGTTGATTGTTTACACGAAAATACAACGAGGCGAAAGTGAGACATGAAACGCCAAAGGATGCGACAATACTGTAGCACTTCTACAGTCGTTGTTCTCCGATTGTTAATACTAGAAGTACAAATTGGACTAACGTGTTTAAAGAAAGATGTCAAATTGTACTTATACAGCTTCAAGCTTGCGGTCGTTTCAAGGAAGAGAAGAGGAAGTGAAGTAGGGAGTTACTTTGCTGTCGGAGGACACTGACAGCAGACGTACATTTAATAATAATAATAATAATAAGTTTATTCCATGATACATAAAGGGTGGAACACGTCAATATAATATAGGAATACACTAATAATATTATTAACAGCATAAAAATGCATTATTCAAAAAGTTTTGTACAGTATAAAAGCAGGCAGAGCGGCTCTCTCTTAAATTTAGTAAGTGGATTTCATTTTAGGTTTGTTGGTAAATGGTTGTAAACCTTTATCATTTGCATTAGCACACTCTTATTAATTAAACTTTTTGTTACAAGTAAAAAATTGAAATAAATTCAAATTGAGTTCAAAATAGTTTTATTCACTTCACTACAATTGTTTCACCCTACTAGGGCTTCATCAGGTGATGAATATTATAATAAATAATTATAATATTCATCACTTGATGAAGCCCTAGTAGGGTGAAACAATTGTAGTGAAGTAAATAAAACTATTTTGAACTCAATTTGAAACTTTTTGTTGTTTGTGGAGGTACAAGATATACATCGGCAGCACCTCTTAAATCATATTCATGTCTAAGTTCTTATTCTTTGAAGGGATTGTAGTTAGTTTTTACAAAAAGTGCACATTCCAAGACATACAACAATAGAAGCGTTAGTATTTTATTAAAATTAAACACCTGTTTGCATGAATCTCTTCGCTACATATTGAAGACACCTCTTAAGCACATCTTTTGAGCATAAACGAACGTGACACCTCCACAGATGCCCCCAGAACATAACACCATAACGCAATCTCGAGTAGACATATGAGTGGTGCTCACTTAATGCAACGTCTCTGCTAACAGAACCTGCAATTGCGTAAAGAGCATAACCAAACCCAGATGTTTCTCCAGATAGATACTCTTATGTGTCGTATCCAGTTCCACTGGCTATCCAAATACAAACCCAGAAATTTTACTTCATTATTAGTTGAAAGTTCTTCTCCATTATAATCTAATGTCGGTTTATCTTTATTAAAATAGCTAAATTGAAGATTTGCGTTTTTTTTGTATTTAGCTTCAGATCGTTGTGCAAAAATCACCTGCCAATTTATTAGCTGTTGTGATTATTTCTTGGTTTAGGCAGTTTTATCTGTTTTAATTATAACTGATATGTCATCAGCACAGAGCGTAATCAGGTAGCTAGAGATATTCAGTATCTCCTTGGTATACAATAAGAATAGAAGAGGTCTCAAAATGGAACCCAGCGGAACTTCCCTCTGCACATCCTTCTAATCGGACGAGAGTGTTTTACTAGATTTTCCATCAATCATTTGTCTTGTATCTGTACCACTATCTAATGTTGTGTGATTTCAAACGGATATTATTCAAAAAATAAAGTGTCATTTCTTCACCGGAACCGTATGAAAATATCTGAAATAGTCTATTGCAAGTTGACAATACCTTACTAAGTTATACTCGTTGTATTAGTACCACGCGATCATTTAAATTCTAAATTATAGCAGAAGGGATTTTTTTTATTAGGTTGTCCAGAATGTCAATTATTGATTAATTAACATTTTGAAACGTCACTTTGACAATTCAAATTGTAAATTAGTACTTATATACCGACTTAATTTAAATTTCACAGCCTGCTCTAATTTAGAATTTAAATGATCGCGCGGTATTATATACGTAACGTATTATACAGGGTTGCGATTATGTATGGAACCGGGTTCGTTATACTAAAACGGTTTGAGCTAGAATCCTGAAATTTTAAATAGACGTAGGACTCAATTAAAACTACTTATTAATTTGTTTTATTTTTATTTTGATCAAGAAGTTTTGGAAAAACAAAGCCTACTTGTTTTTTTTTTAATAGAAACATGGGTTATATGGAACATCGTTAAAAAGGTTATATTTTCCCGAATTGAATGATATAATAGGTTTGGTGATTCGTTTGACAGAATTTTAGAAAAAAATTAAAACATTATTAAAATCAAATAAAACACGCAAATCCGTCAAACATAAAATTCTTGACAGTTAATTGTCAGTTGACGTTGTATTAGCAAAAAACTAATAATTATGAATCATTTAACTGAAAGAGAAAGAATTGAAATTCTCATGATAATTGGGTATGGAGATAGAAAAAGAAGTCACCAAGAAGCGTGTGCAGTGTTTAACGGTACCCATCCAAACAGGTATCCAATAAGCAAGTCAACAGTGACAAAAACATTAAAAAGATTTAATCAACCCGGTAGTGTCAAAAACCAACCTAAATTAGGACGGCCAAGAACATGCACCAACGAAGAAGATTCTTTTCATATTTTAATAGACATCGCGGAGAACCCTAAAACGTCTCTGCTACAAGTGGCTTTAAATCATGATCATCATGAGTCTGTGAAAGAATGATGACGATGATCGGCGGCGATGAAAATTTTGTTAAAAGGATTGTTTTCTCAGACGAAGCAACGTGTAATGTGGCACCAAGCTCTGATTTACAAAATGATTTCCAAAAAGTACCCCGACCACCTCATCCGCATCATCACATCATACCTTCATCGCAGAACATTCTCAATCAAAATTCACCACGAAACTTCAACCCCCAGAATCATTACTGCAGGAGTACCACAAGGCTCAGACCTCTCCCCACACTTATACGCCATCTTCACTGCCGATATCCCCAAAACTGAAAATTCAATACTTGCCACTTACGCAGATGATACTGCAATACTCGCCAGCTCTATCAACCCCAAAATAGCCCTAAGAAATCTACAAAATGCCGTCAACAACAGTACAGCTTGGTGCTACAACTGGCGAATAGCAATTAACGGAGAAAAATCTCAGGCCATAGTCTTCCGACGGAAAGTCAAACCATTAAAAGGACACCTTTACATTAACCACCAAGAGGTCCCATGGACACCACAGGTAAAATACCTGGGGGTGACACTCGATCGTAGGTTAACCTACACAAATCACATCAAAAATGCCCACAAAAAGGCAAAAACAACCAGAGGACTATGGCCACTCTTGGGCGCAGCCAGCACACTTTCAAAGAAGCTAAAATATCTACTACGTGTTTTATTTTATTTTAATAATGTTTTAATTTTTTTTCTAAAATTCTGTCAAACAAATCACCAAACCTATTATATCATTGAATTCGGGAAAATATAACCTTTTTAACGATGTTCCATATAGCCCATGTTCCCATTAAAAAAGAACAAGTAGGCTTTGTTTTTCCAAAACTTCTTGATCAAAATAAAAATAAAACAAATTAATAAGTAGTTTTAATTGAGTCCTACGTCTATTTAAAATTTCAGGATTCTAGCTCAAACCGTTTTAGCATAACGAACCCGGTTCCATAGATAATTGCAACCCTGTATATGAAACGTCGAGTTACCTTTTGATCCATTCGTGACTTATTTTAGTGGTACCTTCGATGCTACGTGTCCTATGATTAAACGTAAGCAAAAATGCAACCGTTGTCATGGGTTAATCAAGAATTAAAAAATTCTAGTGACAATCTTAGGTTTATGCATCAAATAGTGCGGGTAACAGATAATCAAATCTAGGCAGAACAATATACAGATTGTCGTATTTAAAAGTTAATATGCATCTTCAAATACACACACATAAACATGTACCTATGTATGTATGTATACAACAGTTCAAGAATGTGGCCCGCCACACCACCGGTCTTATGGTGGTGTGGGTAAACCGAGAGCGCGAACACCATGCGCACATGGCATTCGTTCCATATCTTTAAAGCGTGAATTTACATTTTGTCTGAGCAAACTCGCAAATATTAAAATAAAATGCCCTTAGCTGTCGAGGAAAAAATACAGATTGTGTTATGGTATGCGAAGGATAATTCGTACAAAGACGTGCAAACTTTATTTGTATAGTTTATTATAATATTTTGTTTCGTTTTAAATGTGAGAATTTTATTTTAGTTACAATTTTTATAGTTTTGTTTCAGTTCAATGTTAATAGATTATACATCAATTACCAAAATAGCGGAGCAATTCCTTAAAGCAAACGTCTGCATACTAGCTTTCAACGTTTTGCACTGAAGCCTCGGTCTCGGTACCCGGTGTCCCCCCGATATGAACTCATCTGTATTCCCCTATTATCGTACCCCTCCATTTCATGTTTGCATGCACATGTGTGCGTCTCTGTGTTTCCCTATATCTACTTTTATTTCAGTCAAACGGTATAGTTGAAAAACGCGATCATAGGCTGAATTCTACTAGCAATAAAAGTAAAGAAATTAGGAAATACATCAAAGAACAAATGAGCAAGTTGAAGGATTGCAATGTTTTTGCATTATTAAATTAAAATAGATATGTGTTAAATGGGGGTGCTGTTGTAGCAAATAGGTTTGTACAGTACACAGACTGAGTCTTGGCCGATGGGAGGAGCTTCGACCTATAAGTCGCGCAGATTTATAGGTCAGTGCGTGACAGAGAAAGTATTCGGAAAAAAGAAATGATAACATTTGTTCATCATCGCATACATTAGCCGGACGAACGAGTAAATGCAGATAAGAAAATGTAATATACTGAAAAGAGATACATATATGTGTAGCGCTTGACAATTTTTCCAGACTGCTTGTGCGTATCCTAATATTATAAGGATTCACTGCGCACCTTGTGGGAGGGGCATCTCATCGGGCAGGTCTCAGAGCGAGAGGTCTGTGAGCTGTAGATTATTTTGCAATGGTAGCTGAACAGAAATTCAGTAGTTACTTTCGGGGTAAATTGTCAGATAATTGTACAGCGACTGACTTATCCAACAAATTAACTAAATATGTTAGGGGTTTTACAATTTCTGGACAAACCTTTATTATAATTCTGCTGTTAACACAATCAAATCAAGATGACATGATAATGATATTTTGTATATCCTCTTCTGCTATAAATGTAAAAAACTACTGTGTGACATGTTTTTACATTTATAGCAAAAGTGAAGATACAAAATATCATTATCATGTCATCTTTATTTGATTGTGTTAACAGCAGAATTGTAAAAAAGGTTTGTCCAGAAATTGCAAAACCTCTAACATATTTGGTTAATTTGTTGTTCGAGAAAGGAGAATTATAGTAAGTCTTAAAATTAGTTCGTGTTGTGCCGATGCATAAAAGTGCATGTGAAGAAAATGTGGAAAATTACAGACCGATCTCAATTTTCAACACGTTTTCTGTAATAATAAAAAAAAATATTCTAAATGAATTATGGTAATATATAAATAATTTTAAAATACTTCACCCAAACCAACACAGATTTAGAGAAAATCATTCCACAGAAACAGCTACCTTTAAGTTTATACAGCATGTCAACAGAAAATTGAATCAGGAAAAATATGTTACTTCGCGAGCCTCTGACACCGTTGGTGCGGAATTTGTGAGCAGCAAAAAGTTTGCATTGGGCATTCGTGGGAAAATAAATGGATT
This sequence comes from Amphimallon solstitiale, assembly GCA_963170755.1. Taxonomy (NCBI): domain Eukaryota; kingdom Metazoa; phylum Arthropoda; class Insecta; order Coleoptera; family Scarabaeidae; genus Amphimallon; species Amphimallon solstitiale. Next base: position 197,921 of record OY720682.1, on the reverse strand, counting down.
GATTACCTCATTTAAGAAAAACAGACATATATACGTAAATGTAAAGGGTAAGAATTCTCTGAGAAAGAGGATGAGCCTTGGAGTGCTGCTGGAGTCATCATTGGGTTCTCTAATATTTCTGTTATACAGTGTGTCCGTAAAGTATGAAATAAATTCGATATTTCTTAAAGCAAAAGCCATTTTAAAAAACCTAAAACACGTCGATTTTTAATTTTAATGTTCTACATATGACAACAAAAATTTATTATACAAGGTGATCCACATTAATGTGATGACGTCATCGGCATATTTTTTAAATACGACACCCTGTATTTGGTGACACTTTTAGATTTTTATTAATGAGCTGATTCCAAAAAGGTAGATACTTGGGGTCTTGCGGACAGAATTTGAAAGATACTTGTTAACAACTATTTCTTATCAATTGCAAAAAAGTAGGCGACTAATTTTATTTATCATTTTTATTTATAGCTAATGATAACAGGTACATGACTTAAATGTTGGGCCTGTAACCCTTGCAACTTGTATTTGACAGTAACCTAAACGATGAATAAATTCTTGTAGAACCTTGTTTATGGTTTCCTGAGAAATATTGTTTGTCTGATTTCAATAGCGCTATTATAAAGCTAAGCGACATGTTCCGTATATTCTAAAACTCGAACAATATACAGGGTGTTCCAATTCAAAAAACTGTCGATGACGTCATTTCTCACATATGGTTCACTCTATACAGGGTGTCCGGGAAAATGTGGGAAATCTCTTGGATACAGATAGAACATGAAAAAATAAGATTACAAGTTCCTATAAAAAAATTTCCGACAGGCCCCCTCCTACGGAGATATGCGTCCCTGAAGAACGCCGCTGGAAGTCGGTTTTTATTGAATTTCTTTGAAAGTAATTAATATAATTTAATAAAAATTTAATGTGATGGACACTAGTAAGGGCCTCTTAAAATAGTGTCCTTGAAACATATTTAGCTTTTGTAGTTTACCAGGGGCGGGCTAATCTTTACAACTTAATGCCTACATTTTTAACACCCTGTATAATAAAGACTTTAAAAATATTAAACTGGATAGGTACTCTTGCTTATTGTCGTTTAAATGAACCATTTACGAGAAAAAGTTTGCAAAAAATGTGCGTTTTAGTTTTTATCAGCACCAAAAAAATTGGTTTGCTGTTGTAAACGTTACTATGGTACGAAATAAATATAATATCCGGCATTTTAGAACTTGTCATCACATCGTTGACACATTGAATTGAGCCCATGTTGAACCCTCATGTGATGTTTTTCAATAATTCCGTTAAGGTGCCTCCGGAGACACCACTGCGCTTATATTTATATTTATTACTTTAAAAAAAATTTAATAAAAACCGATTTCTAGCGACGTCCTTCAGGGACGCATATCTCCGTAGGAAGGGCATGTATGAAAATTTTTTATAGGAACTTGTAATCTTATTTTTTCGTGTTCTATCTGCATCCAAGAGATTTCCCACATTTTCCCGGACACCCTGTATATTTAATTATAACGCTAAATTAAAGCAAATTAAAAACAAAAATCGACCTGTTTCGGGAAATTTTGTTAAAATTATTTGTTTCGCAAACAATTAATTTATTCCATACTTTACGGACACACTGTATATGAATGATCTACATCACTTTATAGAGACCGGTTATACGGTTAGTTTTGCAGACGACATTTCGATGTTGGTGTTTTCTGAGACGGAGGATAATATGAAGTTGATGATAGATGCAGCTATAAACGAAATGAAAAAAATTTGCGATCTTAATAACCTGATGCTGAATATAAACAAAACGACAGTTATACATTTCGATAGTCGAAAAAGAATCGTGGTTACTACTAAGTTTCTGATCTGTCATGGGAAAAGCATGTGTAAAACGTGGTCGGTAAACTCAATGTGCACTTTACGCCATTTTGAAACTTAAAAATACTATGGAATCTCAGCAGTTATTAGAGATATATATTTGTAATGTATTTTGTATCATCGCATAATAGCATCTAAGTTATAATATGAAATTGAGGGGCAATTCGTCACGAGCTAACGTGAATTTGTTGCTCAGAAAAGACTTGTGCGACTGATATTTGGTTCGGGGACCACCCATTCGTGCCGTTCAGTATTTATATTACACAAAATATTAAGATTTCCATCCGTGTTTGTGTATAAGTGCGCGGTCTTTACTTTCACACATAAAGACGAATTTAAAAGAAATAATGACTTTCATGATTATCCAACAAGAAAAAGAAGATAAGTTTAGTGTACCGCTACATAAATCGGCAGCCTTTCAAAGATCTCCCATCTGTTGTTGTCTGTAAGAATATTCAAAAAGAGGATGAAGAATCTATTGATTGACTAGGTATATGTTTATATGACTATATTCAATTATTGTAATGTTTGAATCGTTTTTTTTATTTATTGTTTTACAGTATGTGCTAATTTGTACGTGATCTATTTTTGTACCTACATTATGACGTAACCGATATCACTATGTGATCAGATGGTTTAAGTAAATTTATTATTATTATAAGTGCACGTGCATATGTGTGAGTGTACGTATGTAGATACATCATTGTATCGGGTTTGAACCATCCTCTTTAAGTATTGCTGAGGATTTATTCGTTCCAAAACAAATGCGAAGAAGCATCAACTTATGTTGTTCTACAGACGCGTAATAATAATTCATGGTTTGCATGTTGTCATACGTTAAAGCAGGGGTCTCCAAACTACGGCCCGAGGGCCACATCCGGCCCGCGGACAGATTTTGTCCGGCCCGCGGAGAGGTAGCATACTTGAAAACTCCTTTTAGAGAACATATTTTTTATAGCAAATTAAATTTAGTTTACTGAAGTATTCTAATTTTATGTTGAATAATTATTAATATGACATCTACATTGATATGGTCATGGGCTATCTACTCATAACATTGTTGTAGGCTTATTGTTATTGTTTTTGTGATAAGTTGGATAAAGAAACACAGAATTGTAATGAGTAAAGACATGTATAATATGCAGAAAATTTTACTTCAGTATATAATAACTAACAAATTATTGAAATGAATCCAACTAACATTTTATACATTTTAAATAAAAACATAACTTATAACAAGCATAATGACATATGAAATACTAATGAGATTTGTGTAATTGAGATTTTCCACTGACAATAGTTTGTAGTTGTGGACTAATTTTATTTGTACCAATTATTAAAATAGATTTAAGATGCTCATCAATTAATTTAGATCTGTAAACATTTTTTGTGTACTTCATTTTGGAGAAGGTCTTCTCACACAAATAAGTAGCACCAAAAACAGAAAACAGCCCACGAGCAAATTTATGCAAATTATCAAATTGTGTCAGTGGAAGACTCTTATAAAATTCCAACAAAGATGAGTTTTGATATTTGTTCTTAATTATATCACTGCACTGTAGATCAATTATTTTCATTTGAAGTTCCGGGGCTAGGGTTTCAATGTCAGTATCAAAAGGATTCTGAAAAATCTTAATTTGATTCGCAATGGCATCAAAGTCCGAGAAACGAGTATCAAAATTTATTTTCAAAGCACTCAAAGTTTCGATTGCAAAATCGATAGGAAACTCAGTCTCAGTAGTGTGGCTGAATATTTCACATGTTTTAAAATGTGAAAAACATTTACTTCGTAGTTGTGATTGAAACAGTATCAATTTCTTCCGGAATGATTTGATATTAGTGTATAAATCAGGAAGATGCTGGTTTTCTCCTTGCAATCTCAAATTCAGTTCGTTCACATGTTTTGTCAAATCAACATAGAATGCTAACTTCCACAGCCATGCGTTGTTTTGTAATTCAGTAAGAGGGCGATGCTTTTCATTCAAAAAAATTTCGATCACTGCTCGAAGTTCAAAAAAGCGCTGAAGGACTTTCCCACAACTAAGCCAACGTACAGCAGTATGATAAGGTAAGTCATTTTCTCCAATCTCTTCAATAAATTGTCGGAATTGTCGGTGATTCAGCCCAAAAGATCTGATAAAATTAACAGTCGATATGACTGGTTTCAGAACTTCAGACATATCCAAACATTTTCCGCACAAAGACTGTTGATGAATGATACAATGTAAGACTAATGGTTTTAAACCACCGTCATTTTCTACAGCCTTTGACACAAGAGCGACCACTCCTTTATCTTTCCCACTCATGTTTTTGCCTCCATCAGTTGTAATACATTTCAAGTTTTTCCATCGAAGGTTCTTTTGATTAATGGCCATTTCAACTCCTTTAAAAATATCTGTACCAGTAGTTGTGCCATGAATACTATTCATATCAAGAAGTTCTTCATGCACTTCATAGCTTTTATCTACTCCTCGAATATAAATCAACACCTGAGCAGTATCTGACACATCCGTTGACTCATCCAAGGCCAAAGAAAACCACTCAACATGTCCATTTTTGTCGAACAGTTGAGAGGATATATTTTCAGCGATGTTTTCTACCCTTCGAGCCACAGTGTTTGCTGACATACTGACACTTTTTAATAAATTTACCTTTTCAGGGCACATTTCTTCGGCTACTGCAATTATGCATTCTTTGATCATTTCTCCATCGGTGAATGGTTTTCCACGTTTTGCAATTTCAAGAGCCACACGAAAGCTGGCACGCGTTGCAGCCTATTGTTCAGTTTTGAGTTTTGTAAATGAAGATTGCTGCGATTTCAATCCGCGCTTCATAGCTTCGAATTTTTCTGTCCGCAAACTTCCTGTATATTTTGAGTAATTTTGAAAATGTTTTGTTTCATAATGACGTTTAATGTTATATTCTTTGAGAACGGCTATGCTTTCATTGCAAATCAAACATAGCGCCTTCTTACTGGACTCAATTACGAAATACTGAATGTTCCACTGATCTTTGAATTTTCTGCATTCACTATCAATTTTTCGCTTCTTTTCCATACTACTAAATCACACACAAAAGCAACAATTCAAATCAAAATACTGTTACAAAGATGTCTTAAACTTAAACATGCACAAACACGTTTTAAGGAGGTACGCACTATTTTATTTCACAACAGTGTCATAGGAACTGACTTGTGGTTGCGCCACTAGCCTTCTTATATATTCCAATTACTGCCATCTAGAAGTGAGTGGAAGACACCAGAACTTTCTCGAACCAACGAGATTATTCTGTACGTGCTATTAGCGCCATCTGTTAGCGATAGAAGGTACTACCTATTTCCGCTTGTGTCCACCAGATGTCGTGTCACGTTACTCCTCATGACTCGTACTCTACGACTAATCTAGAAATTACAGATAATGACAGGAAAATTAATAATATGCAGTATTGCCGTTTTGCAGCCTTTTTTAAACGTTGCGTACTTTTTCGGACTTTTTTTCATCAGTGGACTATTTCACGTTTTACCACCGGCAACAATGATAATATGGTTTTGGCCCTCGGAACTTACTGGAGTAATCAGTATGGCCCTAAGGCTGGAAAGTTTGGAGACCCCTGCGTTAAAGCCAGAGAAATAGAGTAGGGGAGAACGCGCTTCGACGAGTGCGCATCCAGTTTTAAGCAAACGCTATTGTGGTCGCCATTTTGCAGGGTAGTGTCGGGAAAAACTGCTATTTTTCGGTAGCAGTGACAAACTGTTACTGTGACACGGTAGTCACAGTGAAAAGAAGCAGCTATTTTTGTCACTGTTTATATTCACTGATACTACTGAAAGCGGTTATTTTCGCTAGTCGCAAGTCGCAAGTCGAGGAAAAACGTATTGCATATAACTGCGCCCTTCCTATGGTAACAGACTTGGCGTTCACGTGAAAGGGCGGGTTTATAAAACACTACTGAGAGAACTGCTACTTTAAAGCTGCTGTCACTGTTACTAACGGTGACTGACCAGTAGCAGTGACAAAGTAGCAGACTGCGATTTCACAACCCGCCTCTATTGCAGGGTAATTGGCACTTGTGTTGTTGTAATTGTCAAGCTTGGAGGTTATTTTTAATTAATTGTATTAAAAAGGACTTGTGTGTGTTATTAACATGTCGTGCTCTGTGTTGGGCTGCAGTAACAGTCGAAGATTTAAGCCGGAAGGCATTTCTTTTCACACGTAAGTTTGTTTACATTTTTCTAAGTCAATGAACTTTACATGCGAATTGTTGAGCTAGGTATAAATATTACCGTAATAGAATGAAAGAATTGCATCTTTAAGAGCGCGATTAATTCTGCACTATTTGTAGATTTCCACGGGGTGATTCATTGAAAATGTGGTTAGATGTGCTAGGAAAAAATGTTGAAACGTGGACCTGGTCCAAAAATAAAGTTATTTGTTCCAAACATTTTTGTAAGGCTTGTGAGCAACCTTCAAAATGGCGGAATTCAATTTAACTTAGTTGGCGCATCTTTAAGCGCGTTCTCCCCTACTCTATTTCTCTGGTTAAAGCATGAATTTTTATTACTATTATTAATTATTAACACCTCTTTGTATTTTGTATTCAATACCAATCCCAAAGGAATAAGTATATCTCGATGCCTAGGAAGATGTCTTCATTTGGCATGCAATAAGTAGAGTCTGAGAAATTAATTTTTTTGCCTTTCAGTTTTATCGGTAATTGATATTTTTTTTAACAAGTTGCGCATATCAAGCAAATGATGGGTTTGGTCATACACGTCTTCATAATTTTAACTATATACAGTCCCTATTTGATCAATAAATCTAATTCCTACCACACTTGTCCTAAATTTATAAATGAACGCGTAATTAACCTTCTCTTATACACTAGAATAATGGTTGAATGGGGCGTCATTAATACCTCATTTAAAAATTAAATTCCAGAATAAAATTCTAAAGAAATGTTCACATGGAGTTAATAATAATATTATGACATTAAAATAATACGTGTTAGGGCGATTGTCATTTGTAAGCCGGTAACCAATTGGGGTTTGTGGATGAATCTAATCTATCAAATGTCTTTCCTGTGAATATAGACATATATTCACGAACCCTTCTTCGCTCATAATGGTTGGCCTAGTTTTATTCAAATTTCATACGTTTTTGCAACAATGGCTTTGTTAAAGTTAATTACCGAAATCCTTTGTGAAAAATTTTTATAGTAAACAGCATGTGCACAAGATTTTGTAAAAGTATTTTATACGTACAGAAATTATAATACTAAGAATTATATATAAAAAGTAAGGTTAGGAGGCGATTACGCAGCCATTTTGAAAATGTATTTATTCCCAAAATAATTCATACAGAATATTAGCTTTGTCACAATATACCTATCGATGCCTCGTAATATATACAAACATCAGTATATACAGAATGACCCAAAAGTCGGTTTATGTACTTATATTTAAAATTAACAGATATATAACTATGTATAACGATAACTATATATATATATATAGCTATATAAATAAAATTAATTCTTGGTCGTTTATAATAAAATATATATCTTTCTCTTGGTGTTAGCGACCTTAAATAACTCAATAAAACATAGTTTTAAACGTTTCAACAATTTTTTATTCTCTTCATCAGTAAAACTGTATATAGCTATATATATTCCTTCGCTATTGACAACGGTATATTATTTTTCACTTGTGTATATAACGTATTAATATTATTTTTAATGTTTGCTATGTCTCTATGTGTGATGTCTATTTCAAAATTAAGAATTTTTAAGCTCATCTTTTTATTGAAAGCTATAGTATCATTGGTGTATCTTCCATTTCCATCCGTCAATAAACCTCGGATGATCCTTGAACTGTCCATTATGTAGTTTAGGTAGTATTTCCAACTTCCTGCATCTCAGTAAAAATATTATTCTATTCAATTTATTAGCGAATTTGATATTGAGTGAAGACCATCTTTTTAGTTTCTTAGTGATTTCAGCGCCATAGGTGTTAGTAATTTCTAGATAGAACCCCATCTCTGATAGCAGTTTAAATAATGTATATCGACCGTACTTTGTATAAAAAGAAAAACAGTATAAGAACTGTTACTATCGGGGTGATCGGTTTGTAATTTAAATGAAACTCATTTGTTCATATCTCTATATTTCTTTGCCCTATTTGCAACTTCTTCAGGAGAAATAGATTTGCTGTAAGTATGTAATAATCACATTAGATGAAAAGAAAAAAATGATAATCTAATAATTACTTACAACTAGAGTTTTTCTTAACAAGTTACACATCTATTACATCAATTAAAAAGACGCAACAAAAGGAAAGTTAAAAACACATCACCGGACAAACACAACAGCGACCTGATATATGTATAGAATACGGACTGCATATGTGCATGAAAAAATGGGTATGTCTGTTAAAACGTATTTACTCGTATACTAAAAAGTACGGCGATTCTTTACCTACGTATGTACACGCGTTTTTGGTTATTTTTATCTATTGTTCATTTTTTACTTGATAGCAATGGAAATTAAGTATAATAATAGTCAAAAAATTAAAAATAAATCAAACATCTAACAAATTGGAGTAAATAATGCTTAACTGATTTACATCAGTCTTAAAATTAATAGCCGTTTCGGTTTTTTTAATATGGATCATCTCTAAAATCAAACTAGTTTTATAGTTTCTTTTAACGTCAATAACCGTCTCGTCATCATATTTAAAAGTATGATTCAATTCTCTGGCGTGCACAGATAATGCACATGCGCCCTTTTTCACCCTACAATCACTCTTATGTTGAGAAATTATATTCCACGTAATTATTAGATTATCATTTTTTTCTTTTCATCTAATGTGATTATTACATACTTACAGCAAATCTATTTCTCCTGAAGAAGTTGCACATAGCGCAACGAAATATAGAGACATGAACAAATGAGTTTCATTTCAATTACAGACCGATCACCCCGATAGTAACAGTTCTTATACTGTTTTTCTTTTTATATATATATAGGTATATAAACTTGACAGCAGCGGAATTTTTACGGTGATAATTCTGTCAGTAACAATAAAGTTGAAAAGTGGGTGAGAATGTTCAACTTTGATTTTCCACGGATTTCAAGGTCAGTTTTGTACACCACTGTATCGGAGAATCTGAAATATCGAAATTTTTGTTGTCGGTGGGTTCCAAAACTGCTTTCTAACAATCACAAAACAAAAAGACTGGGCTGTGCTTTATCGCTTTTGACTCTATATATACGATCAGGAAGGAAATGCTTTTTTGGACTACATCGTTACGGGAGATGAGACTTGGGTGTCTCAGATGACTCTTAAGTCCAAGTACCAGTCAATGCAACGGCAACCACATCATTGCCCAACCATACCGAAAGCCAAAACCGACACTTTCAGCGCGATGGATCATGGCAACTGCTTGTTTGGAATTTTATCCCGAGAGACACAATAATCGATTCTAATGCGTATTGTGATACCTTGAAAAACTTCGGCGTGCCGTACAAAACAAGCGGCGGGGCCTGCTGTCTGTCTGTGTGATGTTGATCCATGACAATGCAAGGCATAGGCCACATGTATCTGCACGAACACAAGGTTAAAACAGATCTTTTGCATGAGAACAAAGGGAACATCCACCTTACAGTCCAGAACTTGCACCTAGTGATTTTCACTTTTTTGGTACTCAAAAGAGTTACTTGGTGGTCAACGGTTTCACGACGACGAAGAAGTGGAAATTGCAATCATGGGTTGGACTCCTTCACTGCCGGCAGATTTCTTTGACATCGGTATTCAAAATCATGTTGAACAGTATGACAATGTTTAAACAAAAATGAGGATTATGTAGAAAAGTAAATGAAAATATGTAGAATATGAAGTGAGTATATTTTGATGATATTTGCAGTATTTTTCTTCTTATTCAAAAACGGACCTTATTTAAAAAATATCTCTGCTACGCTGTTTCAGGGTTATACATTAAGCAACCTTCACTATAGACACAAACAATATTTAATGCGAAAATTATTTAATTCTCAAGAACTTCATATTTTTCTGATTGCATTAATATAGGTATCACATGATTCTACAAATTTCGAGATATCATATGTAGCATGTTAAGTTGGTTACATTAGTTTTAAAAAAGCTAACTGGTAGATGAAAATGTAGTGTTATGTTTGTTCAAATTATCTTTATATATATTGTAGTAATACCCCCTTTCATAGGTGTATCAATTACATTTAACAATATGCTACTATATCAATATACTAGTATGCATATAAAACTTTATTTCATACAACAAACCATACCAATCCCTTCTTATCTTATCACAAATTTGGGTTGCCAATATGTATTTTCAATATTTAGTATAATAAAGATATAAAATGAATTATTAATTTGCCCGTAACTAACTCAGTCGAATTATTTCCATATACTTTGATATCTCTTTCCAACACTTTCTACAATACTCTATAAAATTCTGATTTCATAAATCTAACATTTTTATTTTCAAATAAATTCATCTTTTTAGAAATTTCAACTTTTATATATATTTTTTTAAACTAAAATATTCCTTAGTCCGAACCTGTACCTTTTAGTTTACTTAGCAAACTATATACTTGTAGTAATTTTTCTTCTGATAAAGTTGGTAACTCGGAACTTGAACGTTAGTACCGCTTCACGTTGGAAATTATTATGACAAGATTTCTGATAAATAATTTCTTTCGATACAAAGTCTATATATTTAGTTTTATTTTAATACTGCACAACATCTCCTTTTATCTCAGAGTAAGTATTTTTTTTATCGGTTATGATATACAGCCCATAAATTAAACTGATGTTTTTATTTTTAGGAATTCCAACATTTTTAATGTAGTAATTTTCTAACAGATATTCGACAACTACCATTAAAACAAAGATAGAAAACTAACCAACAATATATTAAATTGATAAAGAATTTAACAATATTTCTGGATCAATGATGAAAATGCCAAAATTTTATACAAACACCCTATCTAAACTTGTTCAATGTCAAAATAATATGGTTATGAAAAGAATAAATTTTAACCTCTTTTTTTTTTTAAAGGTATGTTTTTTTAATATTTATATTACAAGTAAAATAACTTTATATTTATGAGAACTATTACGAACTTAAATGAATAGTATTATAATGCAATTATTTATGATCTCTTACTAAATTTTGTATATAGTTTGTCATGTGGTTCATTTTTCTGTAATCTTCAACAAATATTTAAATAATAATAGAGAATTCCAAATGAAAAATAAAAATAGTTCAATACAACCTTCGTTTATATCAGAGTATTTTCTTATTAAGTAGCTCCTTTTAATATATTCTTGTTACTTTGTAGCCTCAGATGAACTAGAATCCTACAGCAATTTCTTATCCTAACAATGGAACAGCTGTCTGTGCCTCGTAAAAGTGACTGCTTGTACTGGAACAATGAAAAATGGTCCGAACACGATTGGATTTTCTCTCTAGATGTATCTGAATAATGCTCCAATGAATTCATAACCCCGTCCAGGAAGTTCTTCGATTAATTAAATAGCCTTGATAGATAAACTTGAATTAGTCCTACTTCTATATGAGTTTTTCCTTCTGGATATGTACGTGTGATGCTCCAATTCTTTTATGACACCGTTTGAAATGGATACTCCTTCAGGATAATTACGTATGATGCCCTAATTCTTCTGTGACCCCGCTTAAAATGGATACTCCTTCAGGATAATTACGTATGATGCTCTAATTCCTCTGTGACCTCGCTTAAAATGGATACTCCTATTATGGTAAGTAATTTCTAATTATATTTCCTGCTCTTATTCACTACAATCTTCCTTCACTAGTACAGTTTAGTTAAAACTGCTAACATTTATTTTTCAGCACACTAATACTTCGTTTTCTTTACCAATTATAATTCAAAATGTTTGAATATTAAATTCCAATATAACTATACTTTTATTTAGCTTTATTTTGGCTGATATAAAATTATCGCCAATTTCATAAACTCTCTCTGCAAATATATTTTTTCGAATTCTATTTATTTATCCCATTCCCTTAGTGATACTACCTATTTTTCAAATTGACCAATCTCCATTATCCACCTCTTAAATATACTCAATATAAATTCCATTACGATAATATTTTTTTAAATACCTTTCCATATAACAATACTCTTATTTTGATAATTTTATCCATGAATTTAGTATTAAATTTATGTATTCAGAACCATTTAAACACATTCTCAAATAACTATTCTGTAAAAATGTCAACATTGACAACCACTGACAGTTCCTTTAAATATTTTAAAGCGGGAAATTATAATCAATTTTGACGATGCCTTATAATAAAATTTACCTCTTAACACCATTTCTCTTCATTAAATTCAATTGAACAAGTTTTTACAAATTTATATTACATATCAAATTACCAATTAATTACAAATTCTCTATTTTACAGATTTCTGTGTCATTTGACGAACCATGGACCTTATTCAACAAACTATATAGAATCAACTATGGACCATTTGTAAATATAAAAAATTAATAAACAAATATTCTCTTTATAATACTATTCCTATTTATAATTCATTCAGTTTCTACCACTAAAAGAAATTTCTAATCACAAACACATATTGATATTGACGGTAGGTACCTAGTACTACCTCAATATGATCGTTGATGCATCTTGACCGATTAAGGTCGTATTCGCAAATATATTTGTTTTATCGAGACGAAGATCCATAGCAATGCTAGGATCCAATAGAGAGCGCTGTAGTCAAGTTATTAACAAACTCTATATTTACTGACCAAAGTGACTCATATCCACAGTATATATTGATTTACTGCCAAAAAAGAAAATCACAAAATTTGGACCCGATAAGTAGCGCTGTGGTCGAGCGTTTGCTATTTGGGAATACAGTAAGCGTTTACGTTTGGATAATTTTCGTGAACACTTCTCAAATTTCGCAGTAGTAGAGTAAAATTTCTATATGTTACTCATAAAAAAGGTGAAACATGCCGAACCATTGAAAGGAGAACTTGAACATGCATCCATATAAGATGCAATCATATCAAGATCTTTTGCCAACAGACCACCCCATAGGTACGTCTTGCGTACTGCCAGTGGTTCGTCAACAATTGAATAAATAACGACCTGTTAAACTTAACATTTGTTTTCTGATGAGGCATGGTTTCATCTTTCGGGGTACGTAAATTCTCAAAATATGGGAATGTGGCGCACTAATAATAAACCGCATTTTTTTGTTGAATTTCCACTACATTCTCAAAAAATTGGAAATTGGCTGGCAGTCTCCCGTACAAGGATAATTGGGCCGTTTTTTTTTTTTTTCAATTTTATCATCAATGCAGAGAGGTACTGAAATAGCATTTTGAATGAATTTGTTCAACAACTACACGACGATGAACTTCATAATGGTTATTTCCAACATGACGGCGCAATACGTACATACGACGATACAAGAAACTGTAGCTTTTCTCCGTGAGTTTTTTGATGATCGACTTATAAGTTTGCATACGCAAGTTGAGTTTCCTCCGAGATCACCTGATTTGACTATTATGGACTATTTTGTGTTCGCTTACCGCAAAGATAGAATTTTCAGAACTCCTATACATAATTTGCAAGAACTGCAACAAAAGATTATTGAAGTATGTGCAACCAAAACGCCACAAATGTTTCAAAATGCTTTTGATAGCATGAAAAGGCGCGTAAACCTGTGCATCGAACAAGGCGGGGGTCATTTTGAACATTTACTGTAATTTGTTTATTAATTTTTAATAAAATGTTATTCAAACATGTAAATCATGGATTTTTCTAAAAACAATACCATACATTTCAACAATACAATATTAATGAATAAATGGTAGGGTGTTGACCTGCAAATTGTAACATTATGCCTACATCTTTATTCTTATCAGCTACTACATAATGTTTTCCCTAGTGAAACTGGTGTTATTAATTACCTTTCTATAAATATAGAGATGTATATCTGCTAATTGCTGTTTTAACAAATATAATTATAATCTTGTAATAAAGGGATTGTATTGGATAAATTTAATTCTTTAATATTAAATAAATGCTTTCAGACCAAAACTAAAATTAAAATTTCTAACTCAATTTGTCATTTAGGGTTACTGTGTCTCAGGGTTGGCTTTTGTATACAGTTCAAGAATTTCATTAAGATAATATTCTTCAATTTTATTTAAATTAAATTAAAACATAAAATTATTCAATAACATAAATTGTATATTATCAGTTTCACATATTAAATGATGTATACAGAAAGAAAATATACAATAGTTATGTTAGGTAAGACAAGTTCTGATATTATTTTTAACATACAATAAAGTAAAATCAAACAATAATCAATATTTATTGTATGAACTTTAAAACAAATAAACAACTTCCATTTGATTTTAACATAAACGATATTACAAAATAGCTGTTTTTAAACGGTAGAAACTATGATAATAAGGTAGTGAAATTATATCATTTGTAGAAAATATGATGGCACTTATCGGATATGCGTCACTGCAAATTGGAACCTGATAAAACAGGTCTCTACTTGAACGTGACCATAAAAACCATCTCTGGATATGTTACTGCACGAAAGTTGAATTTGGTTGGAGTAATTCTTAGAAGATAATCGTTCAAACTTTACTTTCTCATACATAGTGTATGGAAGTATTGTGAAGACGAAAATTTTGGACCCCAAGAGTTTTGCAATGGAAAAAATGGTTTTTGAACAATATCTCTTTCTCATGCGCGCGCTTTGTATCTAGCTCTCACACGTCTTCCCCAATCTCTCATCCTCTTCTCCCACCCCGTCTCTGTCTGTAGGTATTAAATGAAAGTCCGAATACTAGAATATGCGTGTATTGAATATAAGCGCACATGTATATCGTATTTCCCCAATCTGTATTTTATAAACAAATAGGGTACTATGTACAGGGTGTTTCATCGGTTGGGGTATCGCGAATTAAAGTGCCTAAATATAAAAATATCGACTTCAAATTTTAACCACTTATAGAGCTTTTAAACCGCTACCAGCAGGTTAGGTTGTTTTTGATAATATTATTTTAATTAATGCGTAAATTAAAAAAAAAACGTATTATCAAAAATTAAAAGTGCTCAAAAAATGTTCAAATTTGAATGGTGATACGTGGAAATATCACCCATATTAACTTCACAATCAGAATTTTTATAAACGAAACCGTTTGTCAAATAAAGTCAATATTAAATAATGTCGTTTTTCTTACGACAGATTTATGGTACTTAACTTTCTAATTGTGCTGTCCGCAAACAGGTAGTCCTTTTAAATTTATGACGGATAATAAATAAAAATTTATGACGGATAATATTCAACCCTGAAGCCTTCAGTTGTTGTTGTAGTTCTACTAATCGGGAAGCGTTTCCAAGGGCATTCTGAACTTACATTTAGGTACTTTGTGATGTTAGTTGTGATTCTATTTTCACGGAGTCAACTTCATTTGTTTAAGCTGTGTTTTGCTAGTGTTTTCTGTTTTCAAAATGCCGTTCACTTTCTCTGCCGACGAAAAAGTTGACATGATACTTGTTTATGGGGAAGCTCTACAAAATGCCGCGGTTGCTGAGCAGATTTATGCGGAACGTTTTCCGGATAGAATCCACCCAGAAAGTCGAACTTTCAAAAGGTTAGTGGATAACTTGAGGCAAACGGGATCACTTGCGTCAAAAAATCGAAGTGTGAATAATCCACCTGTCACCAATGAACTGAATCAGGCAATTGTTTTAAATATGGTGGACAATAACCCTCAGATAAGCACTAAAGAAATCAGTGTTGCGACTGGAATCAGCAAGACATCGGTGTGGCGGATAATCAACAAACACACTTACCACCCATATCATATCGAGCTTCACCAAGAACTTCACGGGGATGATTTTGCAAATCGAGTTGCATTTTGTGAATGGACAATTAGAAGAAAATGAGCACTTTTTTAGACATGTTTTGTTTACTGACGAATGCTCTTTTAGAAGCAGTGGACATGTCAACAGACATAACATACACTATTGGGCACCAGTGAACCCTCATTGGATGCGTGAAGAACGCATTCAGAATAGGTGGACGGTCAATGTTTGGGGGGGAATCATTGATAACCATTTAATCGGCCCCTTCTTTTTTGACCAGCATTTAAACGGCGAGCTTTACGCAAATTTTCTGGAAAATGATCTTTACAATTTATTAGAAAATGTGCCGTTAAATGTTCGCCAACACTTGTGGCTGCAGCAAGATGGGGCTCCTCCGCACTACGCACTAAGGGCTCGTCAGGTTATGGATAATCAGTTCCCTGCACGCTGGATCGGACGTGGTGGGCCAGTTCCATGGCCAGCCAGATCACCCGACTTAACACCGATGGATTTTTTCACATGGGGTGCTGTGAAGGAGATAGTGTACCAACAACCGCCAACTACCGCCGAGGATATGAGGGCAAGAATAACAAATGCGTTTGAACGCCTTAACCAGCTAAACAGAGGCGCTACAGTTCTTAATTCCTTCACGCGTCGGTTAGAACTGTGTGTGCAGCAAGAAGGTCACCATTTTGAACATTTGTTATAAATATTTACTTTCTACTACCTGGTATTACCCATTCACTTGACATCCGCACAGTGACAGTGTCATGTTGATCTGAATTAGTGGAATTTACAGCTAGCGCCAAAAAAAGCTGGGTAATACCTAATTTTTCCTAATTTATATTAACTTTCTTACCTTGAATCGCTTATAAACTCAACACACAACACTGTAATAAAAAACCCATAAATTCTTCAACGTCTTGCCTTTAATTTTGAAATTATTGTAAAATATTCAATAATTGATTAAGTTTTAATTTTTTTTTCAATTGCATAGTTGATTTTATAGACATATCTTTTTAACACCTGAATTTCAATAAAATCTGAGTACTTTTGATTTTTTGAACGAAGGTTTTTTTTTATTTACGCATTAAATAAAATAATATTATCAAAAACAACCTAACCTACTGGTAGCGGTTTAAAAGTTCTATAAGTGGTTAAAATTTGAAGTCGACATTTTTATATTTAGGCACTTAATTCGCGATACCCCAACCGATGAAACACCCTGTACAAAGATAAATATATATATGCTCATACATAATAGAGACCTTGTATTCTTATGCGTATAATAAACACACACAATTCTCGAACGGTAAACACCACACAAGTACATAATTGAGAATTATATTTTATACAGGAAATGCTCATGATGCATTCCTAACAACTTTCAATACTAAATCTTTTATACATAGTATAGTAATTCTCTTAAGAACTGATTTGATTTGAATTGGGTGACCGGAAGTAATACTTTAGTTTAGTAACAAAATCAAATTTTAACATTATATCGTAAACGTTCAGACAAATTTCTAAGGAATAAAAAAGTACTCAAGTAAATTTGGATTTTTTTTATTAAAAGGGTTTATTGAAATTCCTACTAGAGGTCTTTACTCTTATCGAAAAACAATTCCTCGCCAGATATATTGAAAATATGAAAGCATTCAACGTTTAACATTCCCATAATATTTGTATAAAAAAAATTCGAAATTCCTACCGGAAGTATCAAGTTTACTCTCGTATATTAGCATTTCTTTTGCAAATATGTCGTAAATTATGCATTGTATACAGATTTATTGAGAGGATAAAAGTATGCAGACCTGGATTTGGAATAATTTTTGTATTTGTATTAAAATTCAAGCCGGAAGTACAACTTTTACTCTTATCAAATAGTCCTTTTTTAAGTAATGTCGTAAATTATGTGTTTAATACAGATTTATTAAGATTATAAAAGTATTTAGGGCTATTATAGATTTAGAATAATTTTTGTATAAAAAAAGTTTAAAAATTAGGACCGGACGTAACATTTTTACTCAGAGGTTTAAAATAATAAGAAGGTAAATGAATTTAAATCTTAATTTGAAACATATTGCAGTGACCTTGAGTTTGGTGGTAAATTGTAAATAAGCATAATCAAGATCACTTCTAGATTTAATTTAATTAATTACTATTTTATTTATTTTATCATGATGTGTATATAGATATTCATTAAGATAATATTTTGGGAAATTTAATTTTATTTACGTAAAATAATATTAGAATAAGCATAAAATATTAAGTGAATTATAACAAGAAAGTGTTTCCCGCATGAAAAATACTGTGACCGGGAGAGAACGACAGATTGGCTCGGCGAAAACAATATTCTTCGCTAGATGCATTGGACAAATCATGAATGTGTAAACAAGTTGATATTTACATATTTGTTTACCTTTTTGAAAGATTATTAATGCGCTGCTTTCCCGGGTGGTGCAGCACTGCAGCTCTGTATTTCTGGAGGTGGAATCGGTATCGTACCGAGGATAACCGTACCTTTTTGTGAAGAAAAATATGAATATAAGCGAAGACGCATAGTAAAGCAAACAGTTTTGCAGCAGGTGTAAACCGCTCTAAAAGGAAAAACTAGAAGTAGGTGGAAACCTCTTCTTCCTCTTAAAATAAAATGTTATTTTAATTTAGAAGTTTATTCATGAATCGGAACTTAGAATAATTTTTCAAAAAGATTTTACGACACTTAGAAAAGTTAGTAATATTTTATAGATTAAACGTTATTCTAACATAGAAATTTGTTCATGTATTGGAACTTATAATATTTTCGTAATAATTTTATCGTACTTATGAAATTTTTCAATCGAAGTGGGATTTAGAATATTTTTTTTTTTGGAGATAATTATTTATATTTGGAATAAGTTTATTAAAAATAAAATTTTAAATTATATTTTTTTTTTATTTTACTAGAATGTTTTATTTTTATATGCAGGGTTATTACACCGTGTGTATGGTAAAGCTTTTAGTGTCTGTGACGATTAAATTAGATAGCCTAATAATAATTTTTTTGAATTAAATATAAACACCGCGTTTTAATAAAATTTTCTTTATTATTTATTTACAAAATCAGAAGAGTTATAGTTTAATAATTTTTGTTTTATGTACATGTAGGATATTTAGACTGTGAAAAAAATTTATTTTTGAGATGCATGAGTTTGAGATATTATATGAAGAATTAAGGTGGTTTATTAATGTTTATTATAAATGTGTATGTAGTGTTGTACAAATTTCTTATGTGGTGTTTTATACTGGAATCCTAGAACGAGGTAAATTTTTTTTTGTATATACATACTTTCTTTATATTGCTTATATCTTATTGTGTTTGTGTATTTGACATTGACGTGTTGAGTAATAGATCAGGGATGTGTGCAATGAATTAAGTAGATGTTTAATTCATAGCATGGTGCCTTGGTGAATCCTTAAAGCACGAATTGGTCTTGGTGGTACTGTTTTGGGAGCGAGCAAAGGCGCCAATCAATATTTTGTTTAAATATTGATTGTTTACATGTATCTTTGACGAATAAAGAAAATGATAATTATATTTATTTTTAAAATATAAATTTGTATTCGATGTTACTCTATTTATTAATTATAATTTGTTTATTGTTTTGACCATTTGATCATGACATGCATAATTTTATGTAATATTTAAGATATTTAATTTTGTAAATATATTTGTATAATATTAAAATTTTCTTTAGTCATGTTAAACTGAGCTAGCTAAATGTAAAATTGCCTAACCTACTCTTTTGCAGAAAATTTATTAAATCTTGGTCTAGCATAAGGTCTAGCACTAAGATGTATGCTTGATTCTTACTTACTTACTGATTGAATGGTGTAAATTATTTTTATATAAACCTCAATTTGCAAGAGTCACAGCAATATGTTTTATCAGAAATAGGGGACATACGTATATGAAAGTTGTACGGTGCCAAGATCAAATTTTTTAAGAGGTTTAATTGGGATTATTCCTCTAGTAGTTTCACTATTTACAACTCAGGAAATTACTTTACTGTCTTTTAAATGTATACATACTTCTCTAATTTCTATAATCACATGTTTTACGAATTCAAATGGCCAAATAATAATAATAATAATAATAATAATCTTTATTCCACGCGACTCAAAAGAGTATGGGAAACGTCATAACAATGTAAATATAATACATGTATATATGTATATATGAATATAATAAATATGTATAAAATACAAAGCCCACTATTACACACACAAATGAAAGTCAAATACACATGAAAATAAAACACATTACCCATTACAAAAGTGTATCTTCTAAGTATTCATTTACTGAGTAGTAACCCCTTTCAATTAGTAATTCCCTAGTTGCCTTTTTGAATTGATCGTCAGACATTGATTTAAATTTTCTTGGCAATCTATTATATACTTTAATGGCCATATATCTGGGACTTTTTTCGGTAAAACTTAGTCTATGTCGAGGAATCTCGAGCGTGCAACAATTTCGAGTGCAGAAACTGTTCTTATTTCATTTCGGCCACTTGTTTAAATTTTCTGCAGCATACAACAGCAGCCGCCAAATATAGACGCACGGCAGCGTCATAATCCTGTGCTCCCTGAACAAATCCCTACAACTAGTCCCTGCAGATACTTTCGACATAATTCTTAATGCTCTCTTCTGCATTCTAAAAACGCGAATCATGTCTGGTGATGATCCCCATGCTATTATGCCGTATACCATCACTGAGTGAAAAGAAGCAAAATAGAATATCCTCAGTACTGTATAACTCACCACATTCCTCAGTCCACCCAGCGCAAAACATACCGGACCAATCTTACTGCACAAAATTTTTATATGCTCTCTCCAATTGCATGTGGAGTCAACAGTTAAGCCTAAAAATCTAGTGTTGTCCACCTGAGCTATAGCTGCAGTAGGCCCCCTAACGAGATGAGATTGATCTCGATCGCGCGACGCTGCCTTGAATTCAATGAATACAGTTTTATCATTATTTAGCACAAGCTTGTTGTTAAGTAAATAGTTATTTAAGTCACCCAAAGTATTAGACGCATGTCGTCCCAAGTCTTTCGTCTTCTCAGTGGGCACCAAAAGTGAAATGTCATCCGCGTACATGATGGCGTTATCTGATGGAATATCAGTCACATATATTATGTACAATAGGGGCCGCAGCACGCTCCCCTGTGGCACCCCACACCCGAGTGTGCACTTCCCCGAAATAGCGTTTCCAATTTGAACGTATTGACTGCGGTCCACTAAATAACTCTGAAACCATTTCAAAGGCGTACCCCTAATACCATATCTAAACAATTTCTGCAGCAACAGTCCGTGATCGACCAGATCAAATGCTTTACTCAAATCTACAAAAATTCCAGCACATGCGTTTCCGTCATCTATGTTCTTGTATAATGCATCTAAAAACTCTGTAATTGCTGAAACTGTGCTGCGACCTTTTCTGAAGCCAAATTGGTGGTCATTAAACAGATTATATTTTTGCATAAATTGCACTAGTCTATTGGCTACAAGCTTTTCAAAAATTTTAGCAAATACACTTAACAAAGATATCGGACGGTAATTCTCAACAAGTTCCTTTGCTCCTTTTTTAAACAATGGTTTAATTTTTGCTATTTTCAACCGCACCGGGAAAGAACCCTCCAAAAACGATTCATTGATTAATGACATTAAGGGAAATATAATCTCATCAATGCAGTGCATAAGCAGCCAGGCATTTATATTATCGCAACCAGCAGAAAATTTACTTTTTAAGCTTAGAATTACTTTACGCAGTTCGTGTTCATCAACTGGGTGTAAGAAAAATGTAAATGGATTGAATTCTATATTGCTTTCATGTGGCACATCCTGTACTATACTATTCCTCACTTTACAAAAATACATGCTAAAATGTTCTACCACATCATTTTGATTGGATATTATTTGGTCTTCAATTTTAAGCGCTATATCATCGCTGTTTTTAGTTTTCTGTTTTAAGTTAATAATATTCCATGCTGATTTGGATTTATTTTTTGAATGTATCATAATATTATTGTTATACAATAATTTAGCATTTTTAATTACTTTTCTATATATTTTTTTATATGTTTTATAATAGGTAATCATTTCCTCATTGCTGCTAGATAATAATGAGTATAAATATTTCAGATTTTTTGATGAAATACGGATCCCTTGTGTAATCCAAGCCTTGCCAGTTTTTTTTTTTGTGAGCAATGCTTATAGTTTTGTTAATCGTAGGAAATGCCAATTCGTAATTGTACGTAATTATGTTAATGAAAGCATCACATTGATCCGAACAATTCAAAGCAGCAAAAACATCCAACCAGCTTTCCCTACCTAGAAGCCCCTTAAATTGCATTATACTCTGTCTGTCAGTGACCCTCTTATACTGTATTTTCTTCATGTTTGATAAATGTTTAGCGATACAAAAATGTATTTTCTGCGCGGAATGGTCTGAGATAGCATTGTGAATTACTTCAATTTTATAATTATTAGTATTTTTCTGAATACATATATTGTCTAAACATTTTTTTTTACGTGTAGGTTCTTTTACAGTTATTTGGAGATTGTAGCAATCCAACAAATCAATGAACTTATACACCCTATCACAAGCATTTAAGAAATTTACGTTAAAGTCGCCACAAATAATTATATTATGATTTTTAAATTTATTTAATATTTCAAGAGCCATTTCAAATTTGTTCATAAAAATTGCATAGTCACCCTCCGTGCTCCTATAAATGACGACCACTATAAAGAATTGACCAGCTATATCAAATTTTGACGCTGCACACTCGAAATGCAACACCACAGACAACTCACCCAATGCATCAATATTACTAGGGTTACCACTCAGCAAATCACTAATAAAAATTGCCGAGCCTCCATGGATAAATGACCTCCTACTAAAGTGGTTGATTAACTTATATCCATCAAGTTTTAAATGTTCTATATTTCCTCCTGTGCACCAGTGTTCTGTTAGGCAAAGTATATCGCAACCATCCCGATCCAAACACACCTCCAGTTCGCCAATCTTGTTGCTAAGACTCTGTATATTCTGGTGCATGATGGAAACTTTTGCTATGTCCGCTCCAATAATCTGCTGCACTCGCCCACAAGAAAATCCTGATTTTTTTCTGCGACCATGGATTGCATTATTTCCACTAATTGTGTACATAAATATTTTTTGGCAGATTTCCGTATATGGATTTTGTCATATGAATAATCGCTTATTGAAATTAAATTATTAATGCAGAGCATCTCCACATGACTATATTTTTTTGTCAAATTATAAATCCTGTAATTGACATGCTCGATGATTTTATTGTCTCCTGTATTATAACAAATAAATGGAATTGCACAAACAATTAAATTTGTGTGTATGGTTGTTCTCATTATATCTTCAAATTTATTTGTTAGCCTTGCTATATTTGTACTGTCGTAACAAACTGTTATGTCATTTGTGCCTCCAAGTATAACGACAAAATCCTTTTTATTAAAGTTTCTAATTTCTGTCTCTAAACTCTGAACTATGATATCCACCTTAGCATTTGGTTTAACTACTGCAGAGACAACTGTGTCTTCCGCAACTCTATAATATGTCCAACAAAACTACTCCATGACCGCCCATGACTGTCGCTCAATATAAGCACATTTTGGTCTCCGTCTGACTCAGCTCCCTCTTTTTCAATAATATCTTCCAAGTTGTTATAATTCTTATTGCTATTCATTATTGCAATCTCTTTATTATTATTTAATATATTAGTTTGCGTTTCTCAATTACAAACCGTAACCAAGTCGGTTTGGATTTCCGAATTACATAAGTAAACTGAGTCAGTTTGGGTTTCCGAATGTATAAGAGTTTTTTTTGTTTCGCGCATTGTCAACTGTTCAATTGTTGCTCTTAAATCGCCTATAATTTTATTTTTGTAATCAAGCTTCTCATTCGCAATTGCCAATTCATCCCTTAACTTATCTAATTTTTCAGTAATATCAGTGATTTTAAATTCACTATCAGCAAGTTTGTTTCGCAAAGAGCTTAGCATATTACATTCCTCGTTTTCTTCCTTATTGTAATTTTTTATAGTAATGTAACTATTATTTGGGGATTTCTGACTTAATTTTCCCTCAGTCAAGACTTTATTTAATATTTTATTTTTCTGACTTCTCGTTGTCATTTTATGGAATAGGATAAACACTACGATTGGTATAAATATATTTGTATTATTTAAATAAGTTTTAAGGAATAACAGATAACATAAGAATGACTAAATAAAATCACAAACAGCAATCAGACCACGGGCAGGATAAGGTAAACAAGACGAGAGGAGGAGACACAAACACGATTTCTTTAGAACAACAACAAAAATACAACTGTCGAAAGAAATCCGTAATAAAAAGTAGTATGGGAATAAATCGGAGATTCACTTACATTTTTATTATCACAAAAACGGAGGCACATCAGTAAACACCAACACAAATCACAAAACACCACACCTACTTGATAATGCTTTTGAGCTCTACAATTCAATACAAATTACAAATCAGATATTTATTAATTACCGTCGGAATTAAGACGCACATGCAGAGCCGATGTGCGTCTTTATATTATTTGACATCACAACAATTTGTTGGCTTCTTCTTTTTACCAAAAAGATATTCTTTCTTTTTCTCAATCGACCTTCCTTACCCAATTCGAAGATAGTCATTCATGACTTAAACATTCTAGACTTAATTTTGACTAGTTTATTGTGAACATATTTATACAAGAATCTGCATTTTACGCCTACACAGGTGTTTCTACGAATTAATCTAACAAATTCTTTCAACGGAACCTGTCTTCTTCTCTAAGATTCTATAAGTTTCTTTTTTTTAATTCTTATGTACTTTTCTTTACACATTTTATTACTGTTTATTATTGATATAACAATTAAATATTGGCACTTTCTCAGTCTACATGGATACCGTTTTGATCATTTTCTTAATGAAAAGTCAATAAACAAACAAAATTCTTCATATTTTCATAACCTACTTTGCTTCTTAATAATTAAAATATCTAGCTTTTCTACAATATTCAGCGTATAATATCTGCAAAATGCTTAAAGATGTAGTTATCATAAGGTACATTTGTGAAGACAGAAAAATATAAAATTCACACAAATATTAGCATTTAAAAATTATTATTTTTTTAAGCAATTTCTAACAAACAGTTAACCCCATATATTTTATAGATTACAATTTAAAGTGTAAACAAAATTGTAAGTACACAATATTAAATTAAATTAAAAAAAACACCAATTAATTACCTAATCTGAGCCACAAATTTGATAGAAGCCACATATTATGATAAAAGTTACACAATTTAATATTACTACGGAATGTCTCTATAAATTAATCTAATCATAATTTGAGGAAATTCATGTAGTCACCGCAATGAAACCATGGTAATCGATTCGCGCCGAAAAGTAACTAAACCGTGATTCCCCATTCCAGGAAGTGGAAACTCAAATCAACTGGTAGCCCGTGGTACACATGATTAAAAAGGAACAAAGGGCCAACTTACATAATACGTGACAGTAGAAAGAAAATCAAAACGATTGGCTTATTGAACTTGAGTAGGAGGAGTAGAAGTTGAAAATATCGCCCAATAAACGAATTTCAGCAACTTACATATTCAAACATGTACAAAGGTAGTGATAAACGATGAATAGTAGCTTCCAAAATATTTATAATTATGTTAGTAGAAATGTATACGTATAAAATGAACGCGGCTCATTGTTTGGTTTTCTGCATGCAATAATTCCGATCAGATAACAAGACGGTTCGATTGGTCGCTTTTTAGCGAATAATTACAATTATACGACCAGCAGTAATGAAGCTATAGATTGTATATATGTGTAATAGGTTGTGGAATGAATATTTTGTATTTACAAATGTACCTAGGGGGAGATCGGTAAATGAATGCAGATATCAAGTAACAATTAAAAATTGATTTATTAAGACAGAAAAGTGGAACTGTTTGAACTTATAATTCTTTAGTGCATTTATTTAGCGATTTGATTTGATATAAATAATTCGAAATATAAGAATAACCCTTCAAATTAATGAAGTAAAATCAGACATATTCAAGATATTTAAATGGTAATTTTAGAAAATAGTTGAATAAATAAACTTTAGTGCTAACAAATAAATTTTATTGATGTTTTTATATTATATAATAAAACAAAAGAACCTGTTACTTTGAGAATGTATATGCTGTATTGATATTTCGGTGTATCAAAAAGTAAAAATTTTATATTATTTGAGTTTATATATTATACTATTAAAGTTGAATGAAACTATTTGGAATTTTTAAACATAAGCGAGTGTTTCATGATATTTTTTTTAAATGCTATGTTTAAAACTAGTTTTTCTGGGTTTAATCAAATTTTAATTGTATAAGTTTGAGAAAGAAAATTAATTCATGGATATTAAGAAGATATTTTGCTGTAGATATTCCATTCTTCTACATTATTTTACAACTTGAAATTGCTACTAACTCTAATAATTATTTTACAAATCCCAACAAGACGTACGTATCTATATTCAATCACTAAAAAATAGGTAAGTTCATTTATAGGTATACAGAGAGTCAACTAACTTTCTGCAATACTCTAAGGTCATACGATTTAATATATTTTTCATACATTCTTGTGTATAATGCATTATCTTTATTAAATAATATCATCCAAATACGGTAAAACTGATTACTTATGGTTAATAAAAACTCCTACATGTTACATTTAGAAATAATAATTATTAAAAAACGAATAAAGTCTATAAAAATAAAACATTTTAAGAATAATAAATTTAAAAAGTAAATTACATATTTACCACATTTAACTTCATAAATTAGCCCTTCTATAAACTTTTGATGTAAAAAGGATGGGAGCAAACTTATAATTTTTGTGCAACTACTCACAATTTCTTTAAAGAAACGATGTAAATCTTCTCTTGTATAATCCATTGCTTAAAGCTGAATTAAATCACAATTACAAAATGTTTTGAATTACCTTTTAACTCCAATATCTTTATTTCTGAGATGCTTATAGTAAGATTTGTTTTCTGAGATTTTTTTTTATTCTATTGTGTAGTTCATGTCTTTTATTTAGTACTGTAACTGAAATTTGCTTTTTGTTGGATAATAAAGATTAATTAATTTAGTCACTTCTGGTCCAACCGGAAGTGAAAACTAACACACAACTGTGATGAAAGATTCACATTCAAATTATTTGATTTAATAATAGACGTTACTGATAAAACTTCCTAGTTTGAAGGACTCTAAAGCCTAGAAGATTAGAGCTTTCGGTGTATGTATAATTATCCTTAATAATATGCTATTTAAATAGAATATGATTTATCATATACTTCTGCACCTTCTGAAGTCTATTATTGCCGTTCATAAATTCCATACAGTACTTATAAACCAGCACATTTTATTCGTTTTAGCTATAGCGTGATTTATGTGCAGATCAAATTCTGATGATCTTTCAAAAAGAAGACCCAGTCATTAATATGTCTACCATTTTCGATTAAGGTATCATCAAGATAATAATCAGGTACTTAAATCATCGGAATTTATGTCGTTTGAAGTTTAACATTATTAGTACTAGCAGTGATAGAAAAAAGTCTTAAGGTCGTCAGCATATAATAAGAACTTAAAGTATTTTATAACATGCTTGATGTCATTGACAAAAAGATTGAACAAAATACGCCCTGATAAGTGACTGAACTGCACTACAAAAATTTCAGGTACCTACAACGATTTACTCGAACTGCACCACGTATTTAAATTAGGGAAAACCGAAACGTAATTAAAGTAATTGTCGGAAAATCTGTTTTAA
Organism: Amphimallon solstitiale; assembly: GCA_963170755.1. Lineage (NCBI taxonomy): Eukaryota > Metazoa > Arthropoda > Insecta > Coleoptera > Scarabaeidae > Amphimallon > Amphimallon solstitiale. Next base: position 170,187 of record OY720682.1, on the reverse strand, counting down.
ATGATCATAAATAATGAATATACAGTGAAACTTCCCATAGGCGGATACTGTTCGTTCCGACAAAACTGCCCGTTTAAGAGAAGTGCCTGTTTATCAGAGAAGACAGAAAAATTAAGTAGAAACGCAAAGCTAAACTTTCATTTGAACAAACAGTGTAAAATTATATACTTATAACTTTACTTGCTAAATAAAACTCAAATGGCTATGTGCACATTTATATATACATACATATAATAGGAACATATGTAGGTAAGGTACATATACAATTTATATACCATCTTACAAAATAATTTAAAATGGAAATGTGCTTGTATGTATTACATGCCAATTTTGCTTCAAAATGTAATGATGGCTCACTAAGCATACCAAACATCATATTTTTCAAAACAAAATTGTTTTAGTTTTTTTATTTCCAGTAGACCAACATCTTTATACGATACTATTCTTTTCTCATAATCATTAGTTCTAGGAATTTCTATTTCATGTTCTTCATCATCACTGTTTTGACTTTCGTTTTCTAAATTATCGGGCAAAATATGATCCTGATTATCGTCTTCTGTATACAAATATGTATTTATAAATTCCTGTACATCCTTACTTCTTAATTTTCCCATTAGCGTACACATTTCAGCCACTTTAGATAAAGGAATTTCATCCCATGCTTTTTTAATAAAATAAATCGCATCTAATACGCTAATAGAATTGGTTAAATTATGTACAGAATCAGAACTCTCAAAGTGCGATAAGATGTGTTTTAGTATTAAATGTCGGTATCAAGTTTTGAACATTTTTATAATGCCTTGATCTAGCGGTTGGCAGTAAGCTGTCGTATTTGGGGGTAAGAAAACGAGTTTAACATTTTGCAACTGTACGTCCTTAGGATGGGCAGCTCCATTGTCCAAAAATAATAAAACTTTTCTGTTTTGATGGATCATTTTCCGAACAAATACACGCAACCACTCTGTCATAATAGAATTAGTCATCCAAGCCTTGTTATTTGAATACCATAGGACTGGAAGAAGAGCAATGCTAATATTTTTAAATGCGTGAGGACGTGCTGATTTTCCGATAACCAACAGTTTTTCTTTCTCCCCTCCCATATTCACACAGTGCATTATAGTTAATCTTTATTTCGATAACTTGCCGCCCACACATTTTTCGCCTTTTAATGCCATCGTCTTTGTTGGTATTGCCCGAAAAGATAACCCTATGTTTCGTCCAAATTATAAATATCGCAAGGTTTGTACCCTTTAATTATTAACGGCAACCTGTTTATGAAAGCTTCGACATCTTCTTGATTTACGCTAGCGGCTTCGCCAGATATCATGCGGTAATGAATATTATGTCGCTTCTTGAATTCATCTAGCCTTCAAATTACAATTGCCTAATTCTCAGCAATTTCCTTGGCTTTATACTTTATTAGTACCCCAGACACAGGCATATTCTTATTTCTAGCTTGCACAAACCATTCGTATGTTAACTGGTCTATTTTGAGGCCTTCAGTTTTAAAAAATCGCCTTTTAATTCCACTATTGTCATTTGTTTGCCACTGCTTTACGTATTCATAATTGTTTGTTATTATTTGCGCGGCTTGTGTTTTGCCAATATTAATTCACGTGAACTGAGGTTGTTTTTATTATTATATTCTATGATCGAAATCTTTTCCTTCACCGTTAAAGTATTCCCTTTTTTTTGATATTGTTTTCTACAATAATTAAAATACGTACATAGTTCATATGAATTATGCAATAAAAACAATTTAAAACCTACCATTTTCTACAGAGAACGTAACAAATATGTATTCAAATACATACATATATATTTTCACACAACACATTCAGACGAAGATGACTTGCGAACTAAACAAATATCTATACTGTTCAAATTAAATCATCGACGAAGGCAGGGGATTTACCGGCCAGATTTACTATGTCGCGATTTTCGCGTCCGTTTAATGGAAACTTTGCGGTCCAAAAGCAGCTAAATAACTGTCCGCGCCCGTTCAAAGGAGTGTCCGCATAAGAGAAACCAATTTATTAGGAATTCCCTACTAATAAATCTAAGGGAAGTGCCCGGCTAATAGAAGTGCCCGTTAATGGAATTTTCACAGTATAAGGGTAAATTTGCATGTTTAAAATGTTTATTCTTAGTGGTTACTCCAACAAGTGAATATCTTAAATCAACTATGGAAGTGCATAGTACGCTGAGTGAAAGGGGGAAGAAATTACTAATATTAAATAATTACACATTTTATAAACTTTGACACAATATTTAAGCAGTTTTTCTTTCAATAACACTAACATAATAAATAAACTACATGCATCGAAAAAAATTAACATTATTTACATACTTAAAACATACATTGTTAAATAAATGCCATCAACAATAAAGAATATAATATCTGAATGATTTTATATAATTTAATGTTACATTATTATATTGATGGTGCAGTTCAGGCAGGCGAAACATGGCCATGGTGCAGTTCGGTCAACGGATTATCAATGCCTGGGTCAGAAAAATTATACCTGATTATCCGTGGTGCAATTCGAGTGTGCCCGGAATACTACCGGGTACAACCCAGCTGCGCCGACTGTACCTGCACTAAGCCGGGTCTCAAAAGGAACGGTGAAATGTAATGACCCGGTTCGACCAAAAATATTAAAAGTAGGAAATGTTAAGTTGTAACGTCATTTAAATTATACAATGTTAAGTAATGACTATAAAATGTGAGCCGAAACTAAAATTATAGGATGCAGACTAGAAAAATTTAAAGTTTAGGGTTGATACCCCATTATAAAAATAATTATTCACTCACTAGAAATATTTTACACTGGACACTTGGTTTAACATTTTTAGAGCCAGAGGCACCGATAGACTGTTTTGCATGTGATTTTGATGTGAGATGGCGCAAGATTGGAAAGTTATTTTGATTATCTTCTCGATAATTATATAGACAACGATTCTAAATTTCCTCCCAAAATCTATTAATTACAGATCAACAAATTGCTGTGAAATTTTTCAGTCTGATTTGAACAAAAGGGTTTTTGATCCTCATCCGATATTTTTAAATTTGTTGAAATATTGAAGGTATTTCAAACTAACACTTACACTAAAATTAACAGTGTGCATTTACCAATTAAGATTAAAAATAAAGCATATCAATATGAAATTAAAATCTTAGCTGAAAAATAAAAATTTATTTAAACAGGGGCAAATTGAAAGGTTCGATTTTGTAAAGATTGCATCTTACCATTATAATAAACTTTGTGTAATTTGTGTTATTCTTAAATATATTGTATGATGTCTAGTCTTATAATTATATTAGTTTGATATTTTTATATTGTATTATGATTATAAATAAAATATAAGTAAAAGTTGTGACTAATTAGTTAAATAGTAGAACTTTCCCTCCCGTAGAGAGAATCGACGCAACAGGGTTATGAAGAGATGAGCGGTTATTGGCGCAATTGGGTTATACGATTTGTGGTACATTTTAAAATCAGGGCGATTGGGCTATGCCCATATTACCGTTTATCCAGTACAAATCCAGCTTACTGAGTAATATTCTATCAAAGACTTTGCTGAAATCAAATTCGCATATGAAGTTGTGGTGCAGTATCAGGTTAGTTTCATTGTTACGGCAAGGTAAAAAATCCGTGTGTACTGCTATTATGACAAAAGAGTAGGTGGAAAATATATTATTAGCCACGATGGAGTCAAGGACTTTACCAATAATCGGTAGTGCACAGATTGGGCGACAGTTAGTGATACTAGTCTGATCCGAGGTCGAACATACAATATTTTCCATTTTGAGAAAAAATCCCGCTATTGAAAAAGCTCTGACATAATATAGAGATAAGCGATGCTAGTGAACGGCTAAATAATCTAGAAAGTATGATCGTATTCCGTCTGATCGTGGAAAAACAGATTTTTTTAATAAACTAATCTTTCGATGCACCAGGTCCAAATTAATATGACTGTGGTTCAATGAGTGGATGCTATCATAGTGGCTGTAGTACAGATGCTGTAACTGTTAACAAAAACGTAGATTTACGTAGCACTTAATGACCAAGCTATTAAGAATTTGAATACAATTTATTCAGTTATGATGCAGCCTTAAAATTAAATGTACAAAGGAAATATAAAATATACAGGGTGAGTCATTCGTAGCCGCGTCTTCGATTGCTCTTTTGTGTTTTAAATAAAAGAAAAAATAATTATCAAAAGATCCATGGTTGCTTGTGGCGCATATTGTTAAAATACTTTAAGCTCTGACGCACTTCCGGTTTCACCGGTAATGCACGGAACTTAAGTTTTTTAAATGACTCACCCTATATATTTTTGGAGTTTCTTGTACTGCCTTAAATTGTCTGTTTAACTGTTTTTCTTTTTCAAAATTGAGCCAATAGTTTTTGAGTTATTAATCTTTTTGAAAATATTTGTCCAAAACACGTGTTCAGAAAAAAATCATTTTCACAATGTTTTTAAAAGTAAAAACATTAACTTTGGTGGTGCTCGTAGCCAAGAAAATTCTACATCATTTGGTAAAGTTGCACTCGACAATACCTCAAAAAACTTTGTTTTTTCAAAGCCTACTTCCCGAAAAACTCACATACCAAAAACTTATTTTTTTTTAATGGAACATCCAGTATTTTATTGAGGCATTTTATTCCTTTTTTTATTCTCTTTCATTTTTGTTAACAATGTCCTATACCTATCTTTTGTAATTTCTGAAATAATCTTTCTTTCTGGCTTCAGTTGACTTCTACCAGGGATCGCTGTGCATACAGTCTGGATGCTAGCAAAGAGTTTCTTTCAGATTCACCCAAAACGTCAATAATATCTATTAACTCTTCATAAAAATAATTCATTTGGATGATAACTAATAGCGATGCTTTTATAAATTTGACATAAAAGTATACCGACTTTCTTTAACAGTTGACTCAGGCAGTCAGCCGCATTCCAGCCTTTATTGGACGAATATTTCCTTAATTGACGGCTAATTGCTCCTATAGTGATCATCTCAGAAATTACAAAAAATAGGTATAGGACATTGTTAACAAAAATGAAAGAGAATAAAAAAAGGAACAACATGCCTCAATAAAATACTGGGTATTCCATTTAAAAAAAATAAGCTTCTGGTATGTGAAAATTTCAAGAAGTAGGCTTTGAAAAAACAAAGTTTTTTGAAGTATTGTCGTGTGCATCTTTACCAAATTATGCAGAATTTTCTTGGCTACAAGCACCACCAAAGTTAATGTTTTTATTTTTAAAAACAATGTGAAAATGATTTTTTTCTAAACACGTGTTTTGGTCAAATATTTTCAAACTAAAATTAATAACTCAAAAACTATTGGCTCAATTTTGAAAAAGAAAAAACAGTTGAACAGAGAATTTAGAGCAGTACCAGAAAATCCAAAAATATATAGGGTGATTCATTTAAAAAATTAAGTTCCGTGCATTTCCGGTGAAACCGGAAGTACGGATTTTTACAATATGCGCCACAAGCAACCATGGATCTTGCACTAATTGTTTTTTTCTTTTATTTAAAACGCAAAAGAGCAATCGAAGAAGCGGCTACTAATGACTCACCCTGTATACAAAGTGAATCTACAATAGTTACCTCATTAAATAATATTAAAATTCTCAAAAAGCAAGAAACAAGTTTTATTCTTGAAACAACTTTAAATGAAAGGGAAAACAATCAGGAAAATATATCTCGATTTTTATAACACCTATGTACAAAATAATTTCATAATATGAGCGAACAAAGCTTATTTTCCGCACCTGGCGGTCGTTTAACTTCGGATCCTGTTCAATACTCATCTGCATCTGATTCTCCCATTTCACGCGCTCCGCGACAATAATAAACCAGCTGAATCACACGACGTAAGGCAATTCAAGGCAATTGTGAAAACGCACACCATCGAGCGTGCGATGCTTCGGAAATCCGAGTTAGAGCGAGAAAGACGACATACGGACTTATTTATAAACATGTTATTAATGCTCTATTTGCAGATATCATTGTAACAGGTGCCCCGCGTATTGTCTCATTTTTGGTCTTGTGATCGTATTGTGGCTTTCTGCACTTGAAAAGGGAATATATAACAGGCTTTAATTATGCGTAGGATAGTCGCATACAGGGTAGCTAGCATTGGCAGTCCGAATCTTGTGACGGGTCGAAAAATAACTGATTTTTGCGATTTCATTTTTGACGATTAAAATACGCTAATCAATCTGATTTTTTTGTGTCGTATCAAAACACCCACGAAGAACAGGAAATAAATTTTCATAACGTTTATTCACATATTTGATAACATCTTTTCAACGGACGAAAATGTCTTCGAAAAAAGGAGTCGTCACGGTGTACACGATTGTAGTCGCAAATCTCATCTGAAACGAAATCTGGAAAAAGGTTATTAATCAGTATGAAAACCGTCATCTTGCTATGGAGGTTTTTTTTATCATCAAAAGTGACAAAATGGCGGCGATTTGAAAAAAAAGTATCGAATTCAACCTCTTTTTCTGACAGTTTTTTCGTTATGAAAAATAGAAAGATTTCGTAAAATAGAAAAAGCTTCCATAGCAAGATGAAGAGTAACGAAAAGAATGTTGAATTAAAATTTGAGATCGATAGCTTGAGAACTCTTCCTTTGAGAGGGTACACCGTTTTGAAAAACTACATTTCGAGAAAAACGCGTTCAAAGTTTCGAGGGCAGAATTTAGCTGCTTGATAAGAAAGGCTGTAGTGACCAAAATAATTCGAATTTCACCCCAAAATTTGAACAGCATGTTTATAACCATCTACACTATCTGATAATACAAAAAAAATCGAAAATTTGAAAATTTTACACTGTGATGATCCCTTAAATGTTTTCGCTAATATATTTTAAAATTTCAAGCATGACGCAAATACTTTTTGGAAAAGTAATTAAAGGTGAAATATATCCAGAAGTGGTTCACACACCACATGTTTATTTTATTTTTTTATCTATTCAAAATAAAGTTACATCAGCGATTCTCAACCTGCGGGGCGCGCCCCCTAGGGGGGGGGCGTGATAAAGCTAAACGGTGGGCGCGAGTGAGTTCCATTGGTTTGCAGAATAGTAGTTCTTCTACTGCTGACATGCCATAATAAAATCGAACATAGGCTATTAAATGAGCATTTTTATTGCTATGCATTTATTTATTTTCAATATTGATAACTAAAATTGATGTGATAATTGTCGAAAAAATGAGAAAACCTTGTATGCTTACGCTTACGTTTATTGCAAGAGATTTCAGTACAAAACTAATTTGTAAGTAATCTTGAAGTTTCGTTGTCAAGGTCCTAATAGAGCTTTAGCGTCAAAATAAGATTAAATTAAATAGAAACTAGGTATGTAATATGAAAATTACAACACGATAGTGAAAATTATTGTATGGGGGGGGTGACAATTGTGATTGAAATATGTAAATATCAATAGGTACAGCCATTTATATGTGCTAAACGCTGGCGAGTTGTCACAGCTTGTGCTTCTTGTCACGTTACTTGGTAACTTTACACACACTTTCCCCTTTGTATGCGTAGTTTCCGAAATAAAATCGCAAAATTTCCTGAAAGTTTGTTAAATTTCGCGAGTTTATTTCGGAAACTGTAAACGCTAGCGAGTTTTCACTGCATGTGCTTGTTGCCACCTTGGTTTCAGAGTGAATAGAATAGTATTTTATGTATCAAGTATCATAAACCTCATTTTAGCCGGCAGTTTAATCAGCCACGAGCGAAGCTTAGCGGGGGGGATTTTCTACAACATCAAATAACTATAACTAATAGAATTGGAAATTATTTAACTATCTTGCAGCAGATTACTAAACATGGTAACAATACAAAACTATTAAATTCTATTACTTAGGTAAATATCACTTGCTGGAGGCCACAATAACTGCAATTGCTGCGAACAAAAGTAATTTTGAACATAAATCAATCTCTTATAGGGTATATCATAATTAGTCTTTAAATTAAATTAAATATTTATTTGATAAACATGCCACAACTGGTACGAATGCATTGACTGATGTAGATGACCTCTTTCTTGAATTCTTTGACAATTTCTTGTGATGTTTTGAAGAGACAATCAGGAAAAAGAACAGACATGTGGTAAAGTATAAAGAGGTTCTTAATGAAGTATATGCTGGAATGCATCAATTAAAGCAGCTAGATTGGTTACGTAAGAACTTCAATAACGACGATAAGAATCCTTTAATTCTCTGGGGTGTTAAAATTATCGATTTGTTTAGGTCTGTAACCGTCTGATTTGCTCTTCAGAAACGCACGCAATTTGCGATACTTGCTTATATCAACATCGTTTTTACTTTCTTATACGTAGTATAAGGAAGTATTGTGATGACGAAAAATTTCGACCTCGAGATTTTTGCAGAAGTCCCCTGATACCGAAAAAGTAGTTTTTACAAAATATCTGTGTCTTTTTGTGTGTATCTGTGTGTCTGTGTCTCTCTCTGTGTGTGTGTGTGTGACAACGATAGCGGTCAAACCGCTGTAGATATCAATTCCATATTTTGTATTTACGTGTATAATATCCCTCTTGAGATCTGATTAGTTTTTCAGTAAAATCGGTAGACCAGAAGTAGCAGTTTAGTGAAAAAATCGAATTTTGCTAATATTTCGTCAACTACTAAGTTTAAACAAATTTGTAAAGCATTCATATGTACTTAAAATTAAAATTGAGAACAATTTTATTTAGAACATTTTTCTAAATTCCTACCGGAAGTAGGCCTTTTACTCCTATCGAAAATCAGTTTTTTGCGAATTATTCGTCATGCTTTTAGACAGGTACATTACGGGTATAAAAGAATTTAAAACATAATTTTCAATATCTTTTGTATAAAAAAAATTGCAAAATTCAGACCGGAAGTACACCTATTACTCTATTCGAATAGCGATTTTTGGCAAATATGTCGTAAATTATGCATTTTATATATATTTTTCAAGAGTACAAAAGTATTTAGTGCTAGATTTGCAATATCTGTATAAATGAAATTGCAAAATTCGGACCGGAAGTAACACTTTTACTTTTAGGGAGTAGCACCTTTTTTCGAATATTAGGAGAATTGAAGTACTTAGAATAGGATTTTTAATAATTTTTGTGTAAAAAAATTCTTAAAATTGTATATGTAGTTTGAAACGCTCATACGCATAAGAAAGTCGTGTGGTGGGCACACCTAATTTTTTTATTCTGTTTAATTTAAATATGTATTCTAATGAAATACTACGCGCTAAATAATACTTGTTATAATCCTAGGAATGCGCTAATAATATTTTATTCCAATATTAAGAATTTGACCTAATTATGACGTAAAATTATATTATTTAATTAATAATTAATTTGACATAGAATATAATGTAGTTCAAAGATACTGTCCGGTAGCAGATTTTACAGCAACGATCTCAATTGAACGTTTCTGTCTTCTAAAATTAGACACCGAGAGCAACATTTCACCGCCTGGAAAAGCGAGATGATTAATGGAGTATTATCTAATGAAGAAACTCGTTACCATCAAAGAAAAAACACGTAGAAACCTTCTATCGATGTAACCTTTGTTCCCCGTATCTACTTATACGTGTTGAAAGAATCGTTTCACTAAAGAATACAATTGATAAACCTGATTCATGCCATTTATTCATACATACATTTTAATGATATTCATTTGAGAGTTCTATTGTTCTGGGATATTGCTCATTTCTTACAAAGTTAGAAATTACCAGTAAGTGAAGAAGAATGTAACGTAAATGATCTGAAATTAGTTAGTCACTTTAATACGTCTATTTTAGAAGAATTCACGTTTTATTAAGCGCTAGTATAGCAAAGATTTTATTAATTGATGCCAAAGTAGCATTTTTCATTTGATAAAATTCTTATTAAAACACTTTCAAAAACATTAATAAAAGTTGTATTAATGCACCGAGGATAGTAAAGCTAAAATAAAAGTTTATTTAAAGAATAGTCATAAGGGTTATACCGGGTGTATTATGAAAAACCTTTCGTGCTGTAACTTTTTTATTTTTTATCCGAATGTAATAAATTATACGTCGAACTAAATCGTATTAAAAACACTGTAACGTGATCCGCTTTGAATTTTTTTTGACACTTTGTCTTTGACAGACAGCAGCAAACTGTGTTTTTTTAAATTGTACTATATTTTTTTTTACTTATTCAAATATATTTTTTTTTCTGAATATGAAACCGTAAACAACGATACCCTAGTATTAAAAAAAACGAGAAATTGAAGGCTTTTTTTTTAGTTCAATTTATTCTGGTTTTTCCGAACACAGAGATTTCGTAATGCATTTTAATTACTCTATTTCATTTTATTACCAGCAAATGTGTGTACCATTTAAAATCACTTACATTCAATACTATATAGCCCATAAAGTATTATAAACCAATGTTATAGTCCGCACCAACTTTCATGAGCTAAAATTCGTGGAAGACCGCTACGTCACTTTCTTGGAATCGACCCGACCCTCGAGTAGAATAAGGCACGCATAGGCGGCGGTCTTTCACCGTACAATTATTATAGCAAATATATAACACTTTCGGCTGTTACTTTATGATGAATCATGATACTGGATATAAGTAAAATAAAACACTCAATTAAGCTTTAAATACCTTCACTTTATTTTTAATCACTATGTGACTGCAGTTTCAACATTTTACATGTCATTATCAAACTAGAGTTACATGAATTGATGGCAATACAATATCTTATTTGGTAACAGCTGAGACGCATTACAAATTAAATACCTATTACTCTAATCTATTTTAAATAGTTTATGTTCGGTTACAAAATTTCCCAACTCACTTTTATATTAATATACTGTTATAATAATGTTATAATGTTTAAAAAAATATATATATTTGAAATTAGTTTTATTACAAAAAGTCGACGCTGGCCTACCCGCTTTATTTATCGTGATTTAATTTCTTACAACAAACAAAACTTGCTGAAGATCCATTCTATACTTTCTGAATATTCGCCAAAAACAAAATACCAAGAAAAAACAAGACACGCCACTGCTTTCAAATATCTAGTCGAGGTAGAGCCTTCCGTCAGCTTTATTCCAAGAAATGACACAGCGCTCTTCCACGAATTTTAGCTCATGAAAGTTGGTACGGACTATATCAGTGTTTCATCAGTTTCTTTACAGACTTCGTTACAGACAGTAAGATAATCAACATCTCTCGTTAAATAACAATTGTGAGATTTACTTTGTAAATGGGTTTAAGTGTTTTTATTAAAATAAATAAAATTGTGAAAACACTCCTAGTTTCAATATAACTGACACCAAATAAAAGAAGTAGGCTTAAACGGAAGTTACGCCCCGTGAGCGGTGGGTCAACAACAAAATTTACAGTGTTTATTTTAAAAATTTAAAAAATCAAGCAGTCATATTGAACGATAAAAGTGCATTCCAAATTTTCGAAGAGAGCTATGACATCTGTCAGTCACACATTCATTATAACATTTTTGTACTCACCGCCTGTAAAGTGACATTTGGCGCATGTGTAGCTCGACTGGGAAATACGTTTTCCCGGTTGAGGCGACTGTAAAAATTGAAAAAAACACTGGCACTTTGGGACATTTAAAAAAAAATTTAACTTGGTAGTAATAAAATTTAGTCTATAAAATACTACTTCCTTCCACTATTCTTCACTAAACGTTGGGGAAATAGGAGTAATAATTAAAAATTCTTTCAAAAAAATTGTGGCGCCATCTATTTGATGAAATTTTAAGCGACATCTTAAGCAAGAATCAAGCGCCATCTATTTGAACCACATCGACATTCATATTGGCAGTTCGGAATTGTCTGTATTTAAACCAAAAAACGCAATAAATGTACTATAAATTTATAGATATAAGAATAAGTACTTCATGTTTGCCATGTGTAAGAATATAATAACTTAATTTTAGGGAAAGGTGAGTAATAGTTACGTACATGAAATGCTTAAATTAATTAGGTAATCTATTTTAGGTTAGGTATGATACTAATGACATACATCAATAATATTTCTTTAATTTAATGTTCGTACAAAAAATATTGTACAAACCACTTGCGTGAAGACATGTTCCACGCATTCGCGCAATTCTTCCTGCGGTCGCTCGTGCTTACAATGTGCGCTCATGCGGGAAAACAGTCTTCCCGCACTTGGTTCGTAAATAACTATTTCAACGATTTATTTCTAAATTTTGTTATTGAAATGGATAATGGCGAATGTGTGGATGCGATTCAAGCATATTTTGAATGCGGAAAAAATTCTGCAGCTGCTTTGCGACTTTATGGAAATCGTTTTCCTGACAGACTGCGTCCAGGTGCTGATAAGTTTGGAAGGCTCGTGCGAAATTTACGAAGTTTTGGATCATTCAAAAAACCGAAAATAAACGCACGTGTAATTCAAAATCAAAATTTAGAATTAAGTGTCTTGCTCTATGTGGAAGAAAACCCTAATACGTCTACACGAGAAATTGCTCACTACATGCATGTATCACATTCTACAGTTCAGTACATTTTGAAGAAGCACAAGTTCTTTCCTTATAAACCACGGAAGGTGCATGCTCTCGGTGAAAACGACCCTCAACGTAGGGTTCAATTCTGCACGGTTTTCATGAATAAACTAAGGGAAGATCCAATTTTTTATCGTCGTGTGTTGTGGTCAGATGAATGCACTTTTGGGAAAAATGGTGTATTCGACAGAAATAATCATCGCCATTGGAGCGCGCTCATGCGGGAAAATAGTCTTCCCGCACTTGGTTCGTAAATAACTATAGTAAGAAGGATAGTAAGGGTATGTCATGAAATACCACCAAATCTTATATTAAACGCAGCAGTTGGAGTTAATAGAAGGTGTCAAATGTGTCTAGAACAAAATGGGTCCAATTTCGAACATTTGATTCATTAAAAGCTATGATAGCTTGATTTCTGTAAATTTCGTAGTTTAATAACAATAAATTTGTCACTCAATTTAATGGTGGTGTCTTCAGGAAATAAATCATTATTAGAATAACCAAAAAAAATATGTAGTACAATTTAAGAAAAAAGTTAACTACTATCTGTCAAAAACGAAATGTCAAAAAAAAATTTTTAAATAACAGGTTGTTTTAAAAACGATTCATTAAAATCAGATAAAATATAAGGAAGTTACAGCACCAAAGGTTTTTCATAATACACCCGGTATATATTATACTGAATATAACTTGGGAAACTTGTATTTCAAAGTTCAAGTTATTTTCAAGAAAAAGTAGGCGGGAGATTTATTATTATAAATACAACGATAATATGAAGTATACGAGGGATGTTCTCTTTCTGTTGAGCCTATCTGGTAGGCGATGATATTTTGCGACAAATTTTCAATCGGTTATTTACAAGTTTAGTTATAGTGACAGTTGTCAAATATACCTGATTGTTTGTAAGTTACATTTGTTTAAAGTACTCCTTTCGCCAATAAATTGTGGAACTGAACAAGGAGGATTATCGAGCGGAGATTTTTTACAATTTCAAGTGTAGGTTAAGCCGTAAAGAATGTTTTGAGGAACTGATTGGCGTGCTTGGTGACAAGTCGTGTTGCTTCTCTACCGTAAAGCGGTGGTACAATGAATTCAACACGGTCGACTTCCCTTAAAAGACAGTTTTCGAGTTTCTAAGCCAAAAACGGCAGTTACATAAAAAAATATTGCTCTTATTTGAAATATAATTGTAGAAGACCGGCATACTACTGTCAGAAGCATTTAAGCAACTTAAAAGATTGGTGTGAAAGCTAATAACATTATTTCACACAAACATTTGAAGGTCCGTAAGCTTTGTTCTCGATGAATTCCCCACAACTTGACTTCAATTCAAAATGATGACAATCTGAGGAGGTGCAGATCTACTCTAGATCTTGGATCGTCTCATTTGGTGTACAACATCATCGCAGCTATGAGCTAGAAACGTGGGTATACCGCTATGATCCCGAAAAAAAAGCAACAACCGACACTTTGGGTCTCTGAGAATGAGTCGGCTCCAACAAAAGTTGTTCGTGAAAAAAGTCGAAACAATAAGATGATCGCCATATTTTTTGGAATTACTGGGCATGTTTCCACTGTAGCACTGGAGGATAGACGCTCTGTTAAATTAAAATGGTACACTTCAGTTTGTTTGTCTCAGGTTCTCCAAAATGTTCGCGAAGAACTTCCAAGAAGAAGGATCATCTTGCATCAAGATAATGCTCGGGCCCATACTGCCGCTCCTACAACTGAGTATTTCAATGCCCAAAACATAGAAATAATGGGTCATTCACCATACAGTCCAGGCCTAGCATCTAATGACTTCTTCTTAGTACCACGGGTAAAGGATAAATTATGGGGTTTACGTTTTACAGCGACCGAAGAAGCGGTTGATGCCTTTAAAAATAAAATAAACAAATTACGGCCAGAAGATTGGAGAAAATGTTTTCAAGATTGGTTTCCACGGATGCAAAAATGCATTGACTGTGGAGGAGATTACTTTAAAAAATTATAAATACACGTTTTTGTAAATAAATTGTGTTTTACTTTACCAGGCTCAGGCGAAAGAGAACAAACCTCGTATGTCCAGAGATTTCGATTAACAAATACAAACGTTATTTCTTTGTTGAGAGAATTAAAAAATTTGATAAAATTTTCCATATATAAGTAACATAATTTATATAATGAATTAATAAGAATTCTCTCTCTAGAATGTTAATTTTGGTTATACGGTCTATAAGTGAATGAATTATAAATACGTCCAACCTGTAAATTTTGGGGAATCCGGTCCAGAACTGTTACTATTCGAATTAGAATGGCAGTTGATTGGTGCTTTTAATTCTTCTCTAGATGTTCCGTAACCATACCAGCCGAGAAGTTCATTCATTGCCGTTTCAGCGTACTCCTGAAATTATACGTTATAATCATTTAAATTAAAATGTAATACCTAGTAACACTAGTTTTAGAATAGTATATTAAAATACAAGTAACAGAAGGCATTTCATTCCGGCATGATTTCCAAAGAAACGAATGCTGCAATGGCCTTCTGTTATGAGTGTTTTACACTATTTTCTCTGTTTCGGATTGTATTTACATTATTTATTTATAGAAAATTTGTTAAAAGTATACATTAAGAGGAGCGTTTACCTATCGAAAACTAAGGCATCGCCGTTTCGCGTTTGTTGAATTTATTTTGTAATTTTAGAATCTCAAATTTGGGTTAGTTGTGCAAAAGGCATCAATTTATAGTGTCAAGGTCAGTTTTTATACTGATTTATTTTCTTAAAAAAGTTATGTATCTTAGAAATAACGACAAAAATGCATGAATTTAATTAATGTCTACTAACTAAGGTTGATACACAAAAGAAAAAAACAACCTCCACGCGCCAGCTGCACATTTGATGAACGATATAAAAAAAAACTTTCTGTAATTATTTTTGAAGATAAAAAACATTAAATAGTAAACACTGTCACACACATTTCACACGAGGTTTTTCCAAGCTATTGCGTCGTCTATCCCCACTTTACGGTATCTCTACCGGTCCTAGCGAAGACGAAAATCTATGGGAATCGGTCGGCTATTCGCCATAAATAATTTACTACCAGGTAAATCGAAAAGCATTTATGAAAAATAATATGAAAGATTTATGGCATGAACCTACTTCTACTAAAATGGAAAGTTACCAAAAATCGTTTAAGAATGAAGGCCATTCTTACACGAAAATGGATGCGAGAATAACGTTGTTCTAATACCGAAACAGAGAAAGAAACTTAATGAAATGAACTGCCGGTAATAATTAAACGGACTACACGGTATTACACATTAACAATTTTTAGTTGGATTGCGTAGTGTGATATTTTTAACGAATTTTATTTATTTAACGAATATATATTAAAATAAGTGAACATGTTATTTGTACCTTATATTAATTACACATATTCCCGCACCGCACATTTGAACGAGTACTCGGTAACGAATAAAACGTAACGGATATTGAATTCGAAATTAACGGAGAGTTACAAGTACTGAAAAGTAACTGAATCCAACATCACTAGTTCTAAATGTCAATGTGACCTGTTATGCTATAGAGGGGCGTAACTTAAATTAGACCTTTGTAGCTATAATTTTTGGTACATGCAAACCTCTCCAGATGACTCTGATTAGTACTGTCATGTAGATTACTAAATTAGCTACCTATACTTTACCGCCTTTCTAGTTTTAATTTTGAATGCAGTTGAATTTTAATTAGCCAGTTTCACATACGTGTACACTTATTCGTATTTTAATATTTTGTTCTGTTTAACTAAAATTTTAGTTAATTTTGTTTAGCTATTTTTAATCATTAGTGTTACTTTCATTCGTTTCTATAAATTTGTTTCTATTTTAGTTGAAGGGTTGAAGTTCATTAGTGTCAATTTTAGGTAAGTGTCATATGATTATAAATTAAGTTATATATTACTTTGTACTATATTATATAACTACATATTATACTTTTTTAATATGTTTTAATGTGTATTTTTGCAAAATGTTCTGTGATATTATTTTCCTTTTCAACGTGTATTGCAGATTTTTTTTACTTTGAGACGACATTTTATGCAACAAAATGTACTTGTAAAATAATTTGCAGCAAAGTATTTTGCGGTGGTGTGGCGATACTGTCAATGCTAACGTGACCTATTCGAACAAAATAATGCCAACCACTGTGCCAAGAACTTCGCCACAAATTGTTTTCTTAGAAAGTGTCATCTCATATTAAAAAATACTTGTTATTTTTCCATAACTTTTGTAGTTCTATAATCCTAGCATTATCTAAAATGTTCTTCATATTCCTCCTTATTATTTCCAGCTTTACCATTCTATTCCTTCTGAAATCATTATGGCGTATCGCTCATGTTATGTAGTAATAGTTGAGAGTACATGAATGATGCACTTTAGAAATGATATTGCGACAAAGAAATCATAAGGAGAATACAAGAAGTTCAACTAATGAAGAACTAGAATGGAGTGGAGAAAATAGAAGTTCAAAGAACAAAATGGTAACAAAACAGTGCTTTGTGTATTTTATCTATCTTTTTGTTTGTTTGAATAAAGACTATTAAATTTTTGTAAGTAATATAGCTTTATGTTACTTTTCGATTACCTTTAAAACAGATTGTTTGTTTATTGAGTATCGTTCAATTATTCTTCAGAATATGTATGTGCATAATTGCTAAAAAAAAGGATAATCTCCAAACTCAAACAGAGATTTGAATAAGACATATATGAACAAAACTCTAATATTTTAGTAAGTAACTTTTTCTTAATTAGGTATATTATGTAATTTTAGAGAAAAGAAGTTGATTACAAAAATATTAGAATTTTGTTCACAAACTATAAAAATAAAACCATTCATTTTGAATAAGTATGTGTTATGCTTAATTTCAAATTTTGCCGCCATTTAATTTAGTACCTGAAAATTTCAAGAGATGACTCTGATAGGGTTACAATATTTAGTGTTTAGTTACCCATCTACTCTGCCTGTTATATCATATTTGATCTGAATACTACATTACACAGGTTAGATTCAGATCGAGTATGACATAACTCGTCACATTGACATTTAGAACTGTCATAGGTGTTTTACATGAATTTCATCCTAAAAACACAATTTACTTTTAGTTTTTTAGCAAGAAACAGTCCTATATAGGATTACTCTGAAGACGACAGACGTAATATCCGCCAAAACGTCGGATGTTCAGAATCCAAACGATAGAAATAGCACAAATAACATATCAAAAATTATATACATATTTCATGTATGATATCAATATCAATAGAGATATAGATATAATAGAATAGATATATCAATTCATATCTATTCCGTGTATGTTAGCTGCAATTATCGAAAATGGTTTGCAGCATGAAGTAACAAAAATTTAATCTATTAATCATGTCATCTTCAGACA
Source organism: Amphimallon solstitiale (assembly GCA_963170755.1). NCBI lineage: Eukaryota > Metazoa > Arthropoda > Insecta > Coleoptera > Scarabaeidae > Amphimallon > Amphimallon solstitiale. The sequence continues at coordinate 152,202 of OY720682.1, read as the reverse complement.
ACTCTTGGTGCAAAGAAATTTTAAAAGGATGATATTTTTTGATTTTAATATTCTATGGATGGAACTTCTTGAAACCTGCACGTCTAAAACTTGAGAAATATTTCGTACACTTCTTATTAGATTTGGTCGAATGCCTCCACTACAGCACCCACTATTTCTTGATACCCAGTCACTGGCTTTTCCCTTACAGGCTTTAATTCGTGGACACTTCCTGTGTCTTCAAATAAATTTATTATTCTTTTGACTTTAAATTTTGAAAGGCCTTCGTTCGGGTGACGTTCGATAAGAACTCTTACGATTTCGTTTAAGAACTTCTGATATTCACCATAAGCGAAAATGATCTCTTTTTTGAGATACATAGACAATTCAGCCACTTTTATTCGAAAGGGAAAACAAAAAATCGAAATTAACACGTTTTACTGAACTGTCAACAATGACATATGACTTTTTCAAAAATTATGAGGGATGTACAAATTAAATTCAGTGATAGCAGCTGTATTTTTCGACATAGCAAAGGCATTTGATAAAGTCTGGAGGCAGGGACTCATATATAAAATGATAATACACAATTACCCAACACACATCATAAAAATCACGAACAGTTTTCTCCAAGGACGCTGCTTTCAAGTGAGCATCCAGAACACACTTTCCTCAATAAAACATCCAACAGCGGGAGTCCCCCAGGGCTCATGCCTGTCACCTCACCTGTATACTACAATATTTACAGCCGACATACCAGTATCAAATCCTACAAGATATTTAAATACGGCCACCTTTGCAGATGATACGGCACTGCTCTCAACATCAAGATGTCCGACGAACGCGGTACAGGAACTCGAAACGCACCTAGAAAACACGATAAAATGGTTCAAACAATGGAGGACAACAATAAACGAAGACAAATCCCAAGCAATAATCTTTCAAAGGAATCGGAAAACAACAGACAACGAAATAAGCATCAACAACAACACTATACCATGGAGTAGAGAAATTAAATACCTGGGAATATACCTGGATATGAAGCTCATTTATAACACATATATAGCAAAAACGATAACCAAAACCAAACAAGCAAGATGTCAACTATGGCCTCTTATAGGCAGAAAAAGCCAGCTGAACACGAACAACAAAATTCTACTTTACAAACAAGTATTACGTCCAATATTCACATATGCATGCCCAATATGGGTGCATATGTACAAGACCAACATCAAAAAACTGCATATAATACAAAACACCAGTCTTAGGGCCGGTATTATAAACACAAAATAAATCTACGAATAACAATTCAATGAATAAATATAATGGCTCATTAAAGTTTATTTCAGTATTATAAAGAGTTTGTCCAAGTAAATTAACTATTCAAAGATTAGCCTATATATGTATGATGTAGTTTCAAACTTCGACCGTTAGTTACGAGATGGAAGCACATTAATTCTGAGGTTGGGGGTATGGTTGCGGCATGATTTGAGGAGGTTATGTGTTTAAACGTAAATACGGTAAATACAGTATCAAATTCTTGTTCTTGAAGATGTCTTGTATCGAAGAAAAAAAGGGAAAGGTGTAAAAATTATACAGAAAGGGAGAAATACACATTACTGGATATAGTAGAAACTTTCCTGCATGTAATTGAAAACAAAAAAACCGATAGCATTAATGTACATAAGAAGAAGGAAGCTTGGGACGCTGTAGCTACCAAGTTTAATGCTATTGCAGAAACAGGAGTGAGAACGGGGGCGCAATTGAAATTGTTATATGAATCAATGAAAAAGAAAGTAAAAAAAGTTAAAGCTGATGACAAGGTATGTTAAGATGTAATACAAATTTCAAAATATGTTGTAAACATAGTTTAGGTGGAATTGTATAAGACAGGAGGAGGGAGCTTTTCAAGTAAAGTAGATAGAGTTGGGATGAAGCTATTGGAAATTAATAATGCGACAGTTACTGAATTAACCAATTCATATGACAGTTCAGCTCCTTTTGGTATGTATTCAAAAGAAGTTATGTTGATTGCAGAAATTTTGGAAATTTTTAACATTCACTACAAATAGTGAAATATTCTGATATACTTTTTAAATTCCAGATAGTAATAATGATGGTGGTGATAATAATAACAACGAAATAGATTTAGGGCAGTCAACCGTAAGCATTTTACATTGCATTCTATATTGTACAAACACTACACTGATTTTTTAGGAAACAAATTTAGTATTAACTGAGTATGTAGTGAATACTCCGGCATCTACACAGCTGGTGGGTCATGACCGCAGTTGTATTTCTGAGGAATCAAGAAACACATCGGGCAAATCTAGGGGATCGAGGAAAAGAGCTCATGAACAGACACGTACGCATTCATTGGAAAAAGAAGAAATAAAATTGAATATTTTAAAAACAAGGTACGAGAAGGAAAATATTGAAAAGGATATCCTGTTGTTGAAAAAAAAAGAATTAGAGTTAGTAATACGAGAGAAAGAAATGAAATTAGAAGCAATGAAGGATAAATGAATACACGTTATAATTGAAGTTAAGAATTTTTGTTTTGTTTTATATACAGTAAAAATTTTTCAAGTAAATATATTATTTATAACAGCATTTCTAACCGCATTAAATTCTTGCTGATTGTTCTCATCCACATTAACGATTGCTTGTTCCATTAATTGGTGATTTTCAATATTAAAATTGTCACCTTGTTCGATACATATATTATGTAATACACATGTGGCTACAATTACAGCCATTGATTTATCCAGAGAAATCCTTAGCCCATTAGATAAGCAAGCAAAACGTCGTTTTAATATTCCAAAAGTTCGTTCAATAGTATTTCGAGTTTGGATATGTGCAGAATTATATCTACGTTCAGCTGGAGTTTGTGGGTGCAGAAGTGGTGTTAAAAGGTATCTTCGACAAGGATAAGCTGAATCCCCTAGTAAGTAGCAGTTTCTAAATTCATTATTTTCAAACCTTGCCCGAACTAGAGAATTATTAAAGATGTAGCTATCATGGCTGGATCCAGGATGCCTTGCAACAACGTCCCTTATTTTTAAACGTGCATCGCATATTACCTGCACATTCACCGAAAACCAACCTTTTCTGTTTCCAAATAATTCACCATTATCCCCTCCCGGTGACTGAATTCTTACATATGTGCAATCAATCGCATCACACACATTTGGAAAGCCTCTTATATTAAAAAATCTCTGACATTCTTCATTTATGTTATCCTCTGTAGTTGGCATATTAATGTATCTCTCTCTCAGTAAAGCTATCTCATGTGTCACTTTGTAGACAATTCTTCCTGCTGTAGCTTTCGTGATGTTACAGTGATCGCCTATAACATTTTGAAAAGACCCCGTTGCATAAAAACGCAGGGCAATTAGCAGCTGATTTTTAGCTGAGATAGACATGTTTCTATTTGTATGCGGTTTTAAATATTCTTCGATTTGATGGAGAACATACAGAAATGATTGCTTGGACAAACGAAATCTGCTTTTAAATTCTTCGTTGGAATATAACTCGAACTGATCCACTCTGTTCCGAAATATCCTTGGCGTCCGTTGTCGCTGCCTTTCATTCTCATCACTAGAATCCGAGTCTGAGGTGGTAGAGATTGACTCTGGTGACGCCACCGATGACACCGACGAGATTCATTCTACATCAGACATTTTACAATTATTGGCTATAACGTTGCGTCTACACTCGCACGTTTTAACTGGTTTTAACACTATTTTGAAAGAAACAAATAACGTCAATTTAATTCATAATCGACGAATAAAATTTAATACCTCGATTTTCGACCATGTAAATTACTTGCTAGATTTACTTCGCTAGTTTCCTTATTTGGTCTTTATAATACTGAAATCTGTCGAATAAATTACATTAGTAGCTTACTAAATAAAATCTACAGAATATTTTCGTTTATAATACCGACCCTTAGAATGATACTAAATGCTCCATGGTATATGAGAAATAATCAAATAATGAATGAAACAAATACCCCAACCATCATTGACTACATCAAGGGAAGAGCGCTCAGCTTCTATAACCAGATGGAAAACCACTCAAATCAAAATCTTAAAAGAGCACTTGCATATGATGGAAATGAAAATTTCAAACACATAAGACCTAAAATGGTTCTACTTTAATTCTTAATCAAAATAAAGATAAACAATAGATAATCAAATTCAACTCCAACATTCCAAGATTCACCGCACTCAGATGAAGAGTAAAAGACTAAATAGTCTAACTCAAAGCCACAATAAAGAAGAAGAAGAAATTAAATTCCGGCAACGTTATTCAATTGTTCTCAAAGTTCTCTGTGCAGTAATTGTCTTAATAATTAAATTACATTTTTAGCAACATAATTTGATTTTTCTCTGAAACTAACATTTTGTTTTACTTCATTTATTCTCTAGATGCTTGATTTATGGTACTTAACCATCTAAAGATATTTTCGTGGAATTTGGAAAAAAAGAACGATGATTGAAAATTACATTTTTTAACTTTCACTAATTTCAAAAGTAACAGAAAATCCTCATTCAAAGTATCTACATTTTAAATTTCAAAAAAATTCGTTTAATAATAATGGAGATATATGACCCGAAAGTCTTAGCTGGGACACCATATACCTATATGTGTACATATACATACATATTACAAACATCTTGAAAACAGAATTTCTGAATAATCCCCAAAATCTATCCTTTATCAGTTGTATTTTATAACATAAGAAGTGGATCCAAACGAAGATATCCGATTACTGTAATACGGTAACGGCTCGGTTTTGCGCGAAATGTACTACTTTCTGTCGTAGATAAATGCTTGTGTATTACTTAGAGCAATGAATTATAGGGAAACTAATACCATGCATTTAATTAAAGAAGTTATTAATAGCAAACGATACGTGAGCCTCTCTTATATCGAGTAACCCGATACGGGGGTATCCTGTGTCGTATATTTTAATATCAACCTGCACAGTTCTTGCAGTTTCTGTAACCGATAGCTGTTCTCTAAAGCTCAGGCACGTTTGTTATTAACACAGGACTGCATATTTAATATCACACACAGTTATACAAATATTATGTGTTTACATAAATTTACGTACAAAGTATTGAAAATTTACACTTTACACACAATTCGGTAATATCGTTCGTGAATTACTCGAAAGTACAACATTATACGTTGATGCTTGCCACTTTTTATGATGACCGAATAATGGTGAGATTACGGCGTTAATTAGAAGAGTTATATCTAGACTATGGGGCTAGAAAATATTTATCTCGAAGAGTACAATTAAACTACGTTGATAGATTATAGATATATCTAGTTTCTTCTTTTACCATTAACGTAATAATTCATTTTACTCCTTTCGTAAGAAAAAAATAAGATAATAAATGATTTAGTTCATTCACAAACCTGTTAATGCAGTGCAATACAGTTTATAAATTTTAGTATGTAGATTGTTTAAAAATTTCTTTGTAAACAGAATAACGTTATATATTCTGCATTTCCAACGTTATTCAGTTGTTATAAATTAACTTATTAATATGTCTAAATTTTTGAAAAATAAAACTACACCTTTTCCAACAGTATATTCGAAAGTGTCAAATGTAGTATCGAAATGTTATTAGTATTTGGGAATGTCTCAATTGAATTTTAGAAATAAAAAAAGTATTTTAGATAATATCATATGTAGTTTAGAGCTATTAATTTAATTATCGATATCGTCAATTGTAAATGAGAATAGTCAAATGATTATGAGACTTCGTCAAAAGTAGTTTCGATTAGTAAATTTAATTTTAGAAATAATCATATGTATTTCAGCTTAATCATATGTAGTTTCGAAAAGGTGATATGTATTCTATTTATTTATTTGTCAGAAAACACTATACTAACTGGTATTAGCACAACAACCCTGTACAGAAAATTATAATATACCGGGTGGTGCAATAGTGTGTCGGCGGAGCTTAGTGTGAAAACTAATAACGCTGCAGCAATGAGACTTTACGTACGTATGTAGTATGCGACTGTGCATTTTCTAATTTTATTTACAAATATACAGGGTGTTCCAAATTTTCGCAACCACATTCAACTTTTTTATTTTAAATACATTGCTATACTTTCTAGATATTATAATGATAGCCATTCAAATTATCTTTGCAATGATATATGGATATGTGCACTTCAGACTGTTAGTTTTGATTTTATTGATAATATTGTTAAAATCTTGACAGTTGCAGCATCTAACATTTTAAGCTGTAGTCTGTAAATGGGTAGAATGCCTCACGTAACTCTTGTGTCTCTAATTTATGGACTAACACGTTATTTGTTTTGAGGTTGAACAAAGTGAATAAATATACAGGGTGTTAAATATGTCGTGTCTAAGTTATCGATCTTTATTGGTTATTTTCTCGTTTTTTTTTTAAATCTAACCTATAATATTTTTATAAGTCAGCATATTCCTTGTAAAATTGCCTTTAAAATGGTACCAATAACATAGTACTTATTTCTAGTATTTTCAAAGTTATAACCCTTTAATGGGATATACTCATGTTTATAATATGCAAGATGTGGGGCATCTAATAGTTGGTTGGCCTTGGTTTAAAAAAAAAATGGCTGTACAACCAAACGTCAAATCTCTACTTCAAAAGTCCATAAAAAGTCGTTTTCTGTATTTTCTCTTTTCTGTAATTGCGTTTTGTTGTTATAAATTAAGTTCGGCTAGTGAATTATTAATTTCCGTTTGTTTGTTAGTAGTTGTTACGTGTTGTATTTACCTTGTTATCAGTTATATCGCTTTATTGACATTATTTCTCATTTAGATACCATAATAATTTATTGTTGTTTTTGCTTTAAAATGAATTTTTCGAAAGAGGAGCTCATAGACATGGTATTTGCTCTTGGCGCTAGCAACAGAAATCCATTTTTAGCATCAAGAACATATGCGATGGAATATCCCAACCGAAGAGCACCGGATAGTAAAACGTTTGAAAATTTGTTAATAAGGTTTCTTCGAACGGGTTCAGTGAATTACGTCGAACATGAAAGAAGTAAGACTATGATTACAGAAGATAATGAAGTGATAGTCGTCCAGTCCATTGTGGAAAATCCGCACGTATCTACAAGGATAATTTCGAAACAACACGGGATAGAAGTCACTGCTGTAAAAAGGATTTTAAAAAAAACATAAGTTTCACCCTTACAAAATTCAAAATCATCAAGGCTTATTACAAACGGACTTTGAAAGGAGACTAGTGTACTGTGAATGGCTACTTTTACAATTACGACACGATATAACTTTTCTAGATCCTGTGCTTTTCACAGATGAAGCAACATTTGCTAATTGTGGAACCACAAACAGGAAAAATACCCATTATTATGACACTACAAACCCACATTTTGTTCAGCCCATTTTATATCAACAAAAATGGAGTGTTAACACATGGGGAGGCATCATAGGAAACACTATTATTGGTCCATTCTTTTTTGATAATACTTTAAATTGTGCAATCTACACAAATTTCCTACAAAATAATTTACCATTGCTATTAGAAGGCCTCCCAGATAACGTCATCAGGAGATTGTGGTACCAACATGATGGTGCACCAGCACATTATGGTGCTGCTGCAAGAGCACATTTAGATAGGATATTCACCAATAAGTGGATTGGGAGAGGAAGTTTGATAAGCTGGCCACCACGATCACCAGATCTCACACCTTGTGATTTCTTTCTGTGGCCAACTGTAAAAAACATTGTTTACGCAACACCTCCTACAACGGCAGAGAACATGCAGCAACGAATAAGAAACGTTTTTCTTCAATTAAGTGAGAATAACTTAGCTGAAAATGTAAGTCTGTCGATACAGAGACGGTTGAGAGCATGTGTAGAGCAGAATGGAAATATATTTGAACACATTTTAAATTAAGATTGTTTTATTATCGAAAATTTTCAAAATGTATTTCTAAAACTAATGATAAAGCATTTAAAAAACAGGTGTTTGTTAAAATTACTTTGTTTTATTTTCATGGCCAACCAACTATTAGATGCCCCGCATTTTGCATGTTATAAACATGAGTATATCCAATTAAAGGGTTATAACTTTGAAAATACTAGAAATAAGTACTATGTTATTGGTACCATTTTAAAGGCGATTTTACAAGGAATATGCTGACTTATAAAAATATTATAGGTTAGATTTAAAAAAAACGAGAAAATAACCAATAAAGATCGATAACTTAGACACGACATATTTAACACCCTGTATATTTATTCACTTTGTTCAACCTCAAAACAAATAACGTGTTAGTCCATAAATTAGAGACACAAGAGTTACGTGAGGCATTCTACCCATTTACAGACTACAGCTTAAAATGTTAAATGCTGCAACTGTCAAGATTTTAACAATATTATCAATAAAATCAAAACGAACAGTCTGAAGTGCACATAGCCATATATCATTGCAAAGATAATTTGAATGGCTATCATTATAATATCTAGAAAGTATAGCAATGTATTTAAAATAAAAAAGTTGAATGTGGTTGCGAAAATTTGGAACACCCTGTATATTTGTAAATAAAATTAGAAAATGCACAGTCGCATACTACATACGTACGTAAAGTCTCATTGCTGCAGCGTTATTAGTTTTCACACTAAGCTCCGCCGACACACTATTGCACCACCCGGTATATTACATTGCATAAGATAGCTACAGCCTGGAGCGGGTTCACATTAATTGTCGGATGAACGTCGGGCGTCCTACCAGACATACATATTGTATATCTGGTGCGCGCCCGACGCTTATCCGGCAATTAATTCATGAGCAAAAAAAAAAACTAAGACATTCAAAAGAATATAAGTACATAGAATATCGAAATAACATAATGCCATCGAAAATACAAATGATGCTTTCGAAAATTCATTTGATGCTTTATAAAATTCAATTGATAGTTCGAAAATACATTTGACGTTATCCAAAATCCATATGATAAGGATAAAATACATCTGATGCTTTCCACAATCCATTTGATTAGGCTAAAATACATTTGACTGGTTCGCAAATCTAATTCACTGTTAGAAAATACAAATGATATCTTCTACAATTCATTTGCTAAGACTAAAATACAATTGACGCTTTCAAAAATTAAAATGATAATTTCGCAAATACTGTTGGAAAAGGTGTAGTCAGTAAGGGTCTTCGCTAGTGAATGGGAAATGTAATATTGGTTGCATAGCACATAATTTAATAAGCCAAGGATGTCCGAGTACTTATTACACATAGGGAACATATAATAAATATTTGAAATAATAACTCAATATTTAAGCAAATGAAAATTCATTTATGACCAACTATTTACACATTTGTAACCGCTGGAAATATTTATAGCAGAATAACAATTCATTATAATGTGGGTTGCCTAATTTTAATTTATTTTATATTCATTTTAAACATAAAGTAAAGAATAGTTTAACGAAAAATAAGTGCACAGCCGGGAAGCTTTCTATTCAATTTATAACGTGAACCCAAGCAAACAAATCTCCTCCGAAGGACTTTTGAGAAAACTGGTTTTTAATATTTTGACATATTAATTAATTTTCTTTAATCCGTTAATTTTTTTCTAAATTTGATTCTTCAGCCGGGTAGATTACTAAATTCTTCATAAGTTGACGTTGAAAGGTTTTCTCCATCTTTAAAATCAACAAAAATATCTGGCATCTAAAATCTGCTATTTTGCCATTGTTGACAGATTCACTAGCGAGGACCCTTAAGGAATATTTTCAGAAAGATACGCTCAAGATATGTTAAGGTACATTTTCAACAGGTAAATTTACATAAAACTCTTCTGTTTCTTTTCCTTTGTGTATTTTACCTTATCTGTGAGATCATTTTTCTTGAGTTTCTTTATTGGAAAATTATCGTGATATGAAAGGAGCAGCGTTGTTAGTAGAGGGTCGAGGGTTGAAAACTATTATGAGATATCTTTCTTAATCAGTAACTACATCGTCTCCGTGATTTTAAAGTCTTTAGGCTTCTATAGTGTTTTTCTACCAGTTCCAAAAAATATCGAAAGCCATTTTGTTTCATTACCTTACACTACAAACGGCTTTGCGTTGACTATTACTTCAACCCACAGAAAATGATTGAATAAATGCAAAATTGCGGTCGCATATGACATGGATGCTTAGAAGTGTATTGGCTGGAAATGACATAATCTATTCTGACCTCTTTTCATATTGGTCACAAATAATTCTTCCAGAAAAATAAATATTTAACTTCCTTCAAATAAAATATATCTTTCGTCCAAGAAAACAAACCTATATGAGTTATTGCAAATGATCCCATTATTTGAACTGAATTATATATTTTAATTCTTCCAACAACATTTTTCGTTTGAAACTTTATACAAGTAAATTATTTTGTTCAGTGTACCATATTCTTCAACAAAATTATTTTGTAGATTCAAGTGATCAGTTAATCTCAATTCGTTTAAAGGAAATAAATATATAGTTGATATAACCGTATATTTGTTGACAAAATACATTTGTTTGTCGTAAATGTATGGGTTTTTCAGTGTAAGTAATTCATACTATTTAAAAATAAAAATATTTGTGTCAATAAGTATTCTTTGTAGTGGCCCGTCCTTGGATTATAATTTTCTCGAGTGGCCCCTGTTCCATATAAGTCTGTGCATCCCTGCTTTAATGTAACAAACATCTGCAATACAAGTTGTAAAAAGAACAAAAAGCACTCATGCTAACATTTTATTTACTAATTAACGATATAAATTGGTAATCAGAGTTGTATGATAAGTTTTCTGATGCTAAAATTGAAATTTACTTCCCATGTTGAATAGTACAATTGTTATAAAACTTTACTGTAACACTAGAAGATTCGTGTGCATTAATGAATATTCCAAGAAAATTTTGGAAACACACTACGTTTTGTCTGAATTCCTGTTGCTTCGCATTGACTGACACGTACTGCTATGATATTAGTACAATTGTTATAGGGTTGCCACGATCTAGCTCATAAAACAAAATTCTCTCTCTCTCAGGTTCCCTCGGCGAAACTGTATAATGTTCACGTCAGGAATCGTGATCTTAGGAAACAGTATAAAAAAACCACAAATTACTTGAAGACAAAAAAAATGAAATAAATAATTAATTATCTTTTCTAAAATCTTTAATAAAAGTGAAAAACAGATCAGATATAATTTATTTATTACAAAAAAACAAAAAAAAAAAAACTTTCATTAATAAATTCTCAAGAAAAAATCCTACCCACTAATTGACCAGATAGGATAAAAAAACTTGTACTGACAAACGCGACAAAATGTACCTAATTAATTACTGAAAATTATTCACAAAGTCCATACAAAATAATAATTACTTAAAATAAATAAATTAAATACCTATAATTAAAATACATCAAATTATAGCAAACTGCTATAGTAAAGAAAATTATCTACTTTAATAGCTTCTCAATAAATATAAAATATTTTCAAACACGTGCAGGAAACAAAATGACGGCTACGAGTCTACTTTTTACAATATTAAAATTTTCTCTTATTATTATAAAGAATGCATTCTCTTTCTTAAAAGTAAATACTTAACTTGCATAACAGCAATAAAACTAATTCACAAACTTGATTAAATCTTGGCTCCGTAAAATAATGAAATTTATAACAATTTTTATTCAAATATAATATAACTTTAATACAACTGTACTTGACGGGAGACCAAAATTTAATGTCTTTCATATTCACCACAGGACAAGTGAAAGTCACCCATCCCTACCATATCTCATAAACTTCGCACATGTATACTATATTAAAATATCAAGTTGAGCGTAAATACCCTTTCTGGCATCTTTTCTTTTAAATCCAAATAACAAAATAAATATTAATATACACAGATTACCAAAAGACTACTATACCTCCCAAATTCTTAAACAGAAACCAAAATACAGTGTGTACCAAAACATTTGCCCCACAGAAAAATAAATTTGAAATAAATCAATTTATTTAATTTTACGTATCCATGATATATAAAAAAACCATAGCAGTACGTTGATATTCGCTATATTATTTTCTATACACCAACTTAAAAGTGTTGGTTTAAATAAATATTTCGAAACTTTGTTGGCATAAGATTTTGTAAATTGTCTTCTGCTATTTTGCGAATCTCTCGGGTCGTGCAATTATTTATTTTGTCCTTTTTGTTCATAATTTGAACTAATTTATTGCATAAAACAGTCTAAATTTTAAACAAAATTACATATAACATCGCCGATATTTAAATATTTAAAATGTTCTACTTAAAAATCAGAATAACCAACCTCAAAAAAACAAAATTTATAAAATGTTCAAACAAAACATGTCTCTCATTTTAAGCTTTTTTTGAACTTTTAATAAATAAAATAGAAAAAATTGTATAAAATACCCGTTTCATAAGACATTTTGCACACTTGTTCTTTAGAAAATTCGCCTAGCGGCTCGTTTTCTAAACTCGAACGCGTGCGCAAAAATCATGTCTTATAAAACTTGTATTTTAATGTACTATATTAATACACTAACTGGAAAAGTGCGTAAACCTAAAGACGGCCCCTTGTATATCAAAATAGTGTAACAAACTACTCGTTCCAGCAATGGCAACAAACATATAGGTTTACGGGGTATTACAGGGAAAGAGAGGAGCGCAGCGAGGGTAAACGGACACTGCGATATCCGTTTTCAAAACGACTCTAATTATACATCAGAGTTTTACTGACAGAGTTTTGTTTCAAATTTGTGGAATCCCAGACTACATACTATGTATATATATGTATGAACATATTTCTATTCAACAAATTATAAAATATTTTTAATGAGCCAAATAAAAAATCAATGCAAGCTTAATTATAATCGTTAAAATGTTAGTAATTAAAATAATTATTATGGTAATATATATTATATTTATTAATTATATAATAATTAATAACAGTAATAGTACCAGGTAATTCAGATATATATAAAAGGTTAAATAATTCTTTTTTTGATGTTTGTTTGGAAAATATTTTAACAGAAATGTACAGTGTGTCCCAAAAACATACTGACAAACTCCGTAGAGTTGTAGATAACAATTTTTTTTTAATTTATCCCCTTTCTACCTACAATCTGCCATAGCCTAAGACTTAAAGTTCTTTTTTTGTATTTTAAAAAGCATGGAGGGAAGCAATTCTAATGAATATTTCCCTATTTATCATCTAGACTAATATCCTATTAAAAAAATTAGGTGTGACCACCACACGACTTTCTTATACGTATGAGCGTTTCAAATACAATTTTAAGATTTTTTTTACACAAAAATTATTCAAAATCCTATTCTAAGTACTTCTATTCTCTTAATAAATCGCTATAGAATGCATACTTAGCAAGATATTCGAAAAAAAGGGTTACTCCCTAAGAGTAAAAGTGTTACTTCCGGGTCCGAATTTTGAAATTTCATTTATACAAAAAATATTCCAAATCCAACTCTAAATACTTTTGTACTCTTCAGAAATATATACAGGGTGTCCAGAAACTCTCCTGACAAACGAAGACCGGAGATTCCTCACATAATTTTAAGTCAATTTAACCCAATTCACCCTAGTCCGAAAATGCTTCCTAAGGGAGCTAGCGCTCTTTGATGATGGCGCCTTGTAATTAGTTTTTTTTTAATATCTCCCTAACGCTTCTATTTAGAAAAACAAAAACTGGTATGCTTATTTATCCTCCAGAGATGAATCGATTCCATCAATTGCGAATTTCTAGTACCGGTCATAGGCGTCCGTTTTGGGTAGGTAAACGGTTATTTTAACGCATAACTTTTTTGTCTTTAACTTTTAAGCATTTGTGACACTAGATTATTAAATTTTCAGGTATTCTAGTACTAAAAGGTACTCTTACTTTAAGTCGGTAGGATACAACGTTTTCTAGAAAAATCGATTTGAAAATTTTTCATTTTTTCGTCATTAAAATTCAATTTATTATGTATGTACCTACTTATTTTTAGCGACGAAGTTGGCTAGGACTATCAAGGCATGGATGAAAATTAATTTAATAAATCATCTTTTGTTTCAATAAATGCAGCACACAATTCGTAAAAAAAGTTTGGGAAAAGAAGCAAATTTATATAATTTGAAACAAAATTGTAGCTGAAGGTTTTTAAAAACAAAGTATTTATTACAATGGAACGAAACTAACAAAAAAAAACAAGTATCAAAGGTAGATAGTTACAAAAGATGCTCGATGTGATGATCATTAGTCTCTATGCATAAATTTACCCTTTTGCTTAGAGAACGCCGAATTCTTGCAAAAATTCCAAAGTTATTTCTAAATTCGTTGCAAGCATCTTGTATCCTTAGCCAGAGTTGTGCACGATTTTGTATCGGAACGGAATAAACAAATGCTTTTATGTATCCCCAAACACAATAATCGCAAGGATTCAAATCCGGCGACGTTGCTGGCCAAGCAACTGGACCGCCTCTTCCAATCCAATGATCTTCGTAGTTATTATCTAGAAACTCTCGAACATTCCTGCTAAAGTGGGCCGGACAGCCGTCCTGTAGAAACCATAAGTTTTGCCGAATATTTAAACGCACCTCATCTAACAAATCAGGTAAAATATTTTGCAGGAAATGTAAGTAATCAACACCATTTAAACGACCAGGTAATTCCACAGGTCCAAGTAGATAATCGTCAACTACTCCAATCCAGACGTTTATGCTAAACCTATGCTGATGCTTAAATTCTTGAACAACGTGGGAATTGTCACCAACGTACGAATAATAGTGTGCCTTATGTACATTAAAAATTCCATTTTTTGAGAATGAAGCTTCGTCACCAAACAAAATGTACCTGAAAAAATCTTCATCTTGATTTATCTGATTTTGTAACCATCTAGCGAATTCTACACGAGCAGGAAAATCTCCTTCTAGCAGTGCTTGCACCTTTGTAAAATGAAAAGGATATAAATTTTCTTTGTGTAAGATATTTCCTACGGAAGATTTTGAAATTGTGGGGTACATGGCAAATAGTCTTCGAACGCTAATTTCTGGATTTTCCTCAACTTCCATTAAAATAACATCTTCATGTTCTGCTGTTACATCATTATGTCTCCCTGTTTCATTTTTTTTTTTGGGAACACTGAACCTGTTTCTCTTAATCGTTGATGAAGAGCTGTAAATGTTGAGTGAGTCGGATGCTGACGATTGGGAAATTTTTCAGCGTATCTACGTTGCGCTGCACGAGCGTTACACCTCATTTCGCCATAAACCAAATGCATATCGGCGTATTCTTCATTAGTAAAAACCATTTTTTTTTTAAATTGAAATCGTTGTGTTTGAATGCTACAAAGTAAAAAAATAAAAGATAAACTTCGCGAACTGACAACAATTTGACAATTAAAAACGTAGGTTTTATTTCTGTTGGCAGTTCAGAGCGAACTAGTGCAAAAAATAATAAATTGAATTTTAATGACGAAAAAACGAAAAATTTTCAAATCGATTTTTCTAGAAAACGGTGTATCCTACCGACTTAAAGTAAGAGTATCTTTTAGTACTAGAATACCTGAAAATTTAATAATCTAGTGTCACAAATGCTTATGCGTTAAAATAACCGTTAACCTACCCAAAACCGACGCCTATGACCGGTACTAGAAATTCGCAATAGATGGAATCGATTCATCTCTGGAGGATAAATAAGCATACCAGTTTTTGTTTTTCTAAATAGAAGCGTTCGGGAGATATTAAAAAAAACTAATTACAAGGCGCCATCTTCAAAGAGCTCTAGCTCCCTTAGGAAGCATTTTCGGACTAGGGTGAATTGGGTTAAATTGTCTTAGAATTATCTGAGGAATCTCCGGTCTTCGTTTGTCAGGAGAGTTTCTAGACATCCTGTATAGAATGCATAATTCACGACAGATTTCCAAAAAATCGTTATTCGGTAAGAGTAAAAGTGTTACTTCCGGTCCGAATTTTGAAATTTTTTTTATACAAAAGATATTTAAAAGTACGTTCTAAATACTTTTATACTGGTAATGTACCTGCCATGACTTGCGAGATATTCGCAAAAAACTGATTTTCGATAAGAGTAAAAGACCTACTTCCGGTCGGAATTTCGAAAAACTTTATAAATACAATTTTTCTCAAATTTAATTTTGAGTACATTTGAATTCTTTATAAATTTGTTTAAACTTAGTAATTGACGAAATATTTCCAAAATTCGGTTTTTTCACTGAAATCAACTACTACTTCCGGTCTGCCGATTTTGCTCAAAATCTAATCAGTTCTCAAGAGGAAGATTATATTCCTAAATACAAAATTTGGAATTGATATCTGTAGCGGTTTGACCGCTATCGTGGTCACAGACAGACAGACAGACAGACACAGAGACATTTTTCAAAAACCACTGTTTTGGTATCAGGGGACTTCAAAACGTGGACATCTGCAAAAATCTCGAGGTCGAAAATTTTCATCATCACAATACTTCCTTATACTACGTATAAGAAAGTAAAAGCAAAAGAAAATAAAACAAAGACTAAGCAATAGTCACTAACTAAATCTAGTTGGCAAATTAGTAACGTCTTGATTCAGAGTTTTCTTCCATAATTGTTTTGACAAGAACGTTGGGATGCACTTTAACCCTCTCACTGTACTTCTGACTAAGATTTGAAATTTTACTCTTCACTGATGGCACTTGTAAATCTCGATGAATAATTGAGTTTGGGGCATACCAAGGTGCACCCAGCATAACACTTTGTTTTGATGGCGTAGGAGTATTTCGATATTAGAATTGCTTGCTGTTCCCCAAAGTTGTATACCGTACGTCCATATAGGCTTAAGTATGGCTTTGCACACTAGGAGTTTGTTGCCAACTGATAACTTTGATTTTCCACCTAATATCCAGTAGTACTTACTGAGTTGTATTCCAAGTAGTTTCCTTTTAGTAAATATAGGCTTCCGCCAATTTAACTTCATGTCCAGGTGCATGCCAAGGTATTTAACAGAGTCAGCATGTTTCATTTGTTGACCATTTAATGTTACTGTAGGACAGTCTTTCTTTTTTGTCGTGTATGTTATGTGAATTGACTTATTTTCATTAGCTTTTATTCTCCAATCTTCCAACCATTTTTGGACTTTATTAATGTGTCGTTGTAAATGTGCTGAGGCTATATCTGGGTTTCGATGGGAAATAAAACAGCTGTATCATTGCAAAAGTATGCCATTTTGGTCTTAAGCATGTCAGCTGTATATATTAAATATAAAGTGGGACCGAGGACACTACCTTGGGGTACCCCAGACAATATTGGATGTAACTCCAAAATTTCGTTGCGATATTCGACAAAATAGTATCTACTGGTTAAGTAAGATTTTAGAACATCGTATATCTGACGCAGAAATACTTTCTTGAGTTTATAACACAGACCGTCATGTCAGACTTTATCAAATGCCTTTGTAAAGTCTAAAAACGCAGCTGAGCAATATCTATTTCTATCCAAATCCAGGTTTACTTGATGACTACCCTATGAACTTCTTCTATAGTTCCATGATAGCTTCTAAAACCGAATTGGTGATCAGGGATTATTTTATGTTCGTCAAGGATAATTTTCATATTTTGTAAGGGTATTTTTTCGAACAACTTGGACATAATAGGCAAACGACTAATCAGCCTGTAGGAGGTAACTTGCTCCACCTGTTTTCCAGGTTTTGGAATCAGAAATATTTGTGCAGTTTTTCACAGACTATGGAAGTGTCCGATCCTCATAATTGCATTAAATATCCGAGTGATAGCTTTAATTGCTAACTCTTGTAAGACCTTCCCAGTAATTAGGTCGAAACCAGGTGCTTAATTCTTTGGGCTGATTTCATTCTTTATAGCTTGTTTGTCTTCTTGTTTGGTGATATTCTTTATAGGTAAGGTCATTTGGTGTGGTGGGGACTTCAAAACGTGGACATCTGCAAAAATCTCCAGTTCGAAAATTTTCATCATCACAATACTTCCTTATACTATGTATAAGAAAGTAAAAGACCTTAGGGGACGTAGTTTTAAGGACGACAGTGAGTTGCAAGCAGCTGTTATAGGACATTTCGACGGAAAAACTTCAGCTTATTTTTACAAGGGTATCAAATTATTAATTAATCGTTGCAATAAATATGTAGAAGTTACGAGAGATTGCAAAAAAAAATAAAGATTCTTATATTGTTCCAAGTTTCTTTTTTGTATATCAGGCCGAGAATTTATGGCGCCTACCTCGTATGTACTTAAATTTTCGCGTGATGAAGGAAATCTGGTTAGATATACATTTATCATCCACAGTTTTCTTATAGAAATCACACATTCCTGCTTAGTTGCATAGAAGATAAACAATTAAATTTTCCTTCTCTTGCTACTTAAACAGGTTTTGTCCACTTCGTATTCAAAGCTTCACTCTTTTACTCTGCCTTTTCTCTAAATTTCAGTATTAACTGAAGCTTTCCTGTTTACCTAACAAATTTTGATATTTCTTTTTCTTCTTCATATTTTAAATATCACACCCAAGATACATCTTTCAAATTCAGTTTGCAAACTATACGGCTGGACAAATACTGATCAAACAAAAACATTGTTTATATACAATATGTTTTGTAGAAAGTTAAAAGGAATTTTCAATACCCATTCAATAAACACAATGGTGCACGAAACGTTTTGATCTTAAACAAAGCCTTTTACTGAGGCTGGACTCACTGATCGGTCAAAAATATTGTTATACAGAACATTTTGCAATATAAAAAGCACTAAATGTTCTGTTGTCATACAAAACATACAGAAAAATTAGCAAGCATTACTGTACCAGGTAAAATCATCACTACTGACTATGATAAACACTGGGCTGTTCTTATGATGATTTTTAAATGGCATAAAAAACAAAAGAAAAATTCCAAGTTATGGATGCATCGTATTAATGAGAAAATAGTAGCCAACAATATCGTAGCAAATTTTTAAATGAAGAATTACGGAAAAGTGAACAAAAAAGATGCAATTTTACTAGATTAAGCATCACCTGCTTTGATTAAGTTTTAAATCCGATTGAACACAAAATCAGAAAACAAAAAACAAATCTTTGATAAACTTCTCATCGCCTGTCAAAAACACATGCGCATATATCTGAATGCAAGAAATTATACAGTTGACGTTGAGAGTATATGCAGATATCTTACGTAGTTTAGCCATGCTGGGTTTGCATGAATAGTGTACATGCTTTTAAAGTAAACAGCAGTTAAATTGTACATAACAGTTATTAAAGGCACATGTGAACCCGTTTGGAAACTATTTTTTCTCAAACAATTTTCTTTGATTAAAAGCATTTGGAAATAAAATTAGTTAGACAGTAACAGCTAATAAATGATCTATCAATAAAAGTACTATGGCTTATTCACCCTATAGAAATTTGATGCAAATTAAATTGTTTCAAATATAGCAATGTAAAGTGCAATATCTTATACTGTTAGAATTTGATTAATGGTCCAATTGTGACTGCGGATGTAAAGTTTTCGTTTTCGACAAACTATTCCTATTTTGTACGATTTTGATACAGGTTTTTTATTTCAATACTTTGCCTTTTAATTACATATTACAAATTTTAAATATGTAATATGTACACAGAAATTCTCAGAATGTATATTCACAAAATAAATCCTAGAATTTATTTACTTAATTAAAATTCCTAATTACGCATAATATAATCTTTTCAAAAACCTTTTGATTTTCATCCGATTATTATATAAGCTCCTTTTTGCTTGCTTGTGTTTTTGTAAAGCTTATAATTGTTGGAAAGAAATGAATTATTATTTTTATTATTATTACCATTATTAAAATACATTGTCTTTCTTTATAGTGTAAATTATCAATATACAATATGGTATTATTTGAATTTTGCATTACTTTCTTACACGCATTATAAAGAAGCATTGAACACGATAGCGGCCAAACGGCTAGACTTATCAACACCAAAGTTCATATTTACAATAATATAATATCCTTCTTGAGCACTGATTAGATTTTCAGCGAAATCGGTGAAAGGGAAGTGGTAATTTACTTTAGTGAAGAAATAAAGTGTTAATAATATTTTGTGAACTACTAAGTTTAAACAAACTTCTAAAAAATACAAAAGTAATCAAAAGTAAATTTGCAACGGTTTTTATTAAAATTTCACTCTTATCAAAAACAATTTTTTTGTAAATATCTCGCAAATTTTCACTTTTACACTTATCTAATAGCAGTTTTTTCTAAATATCTCGCGAACTATGCGTTCTTCAGAGATTTAAAGTACTTATAGTTCGATTTAGAACAATTTTCGTATAGAAACTAATTCAAACGTCCGAAAGAAACATGTTTACATGAATAAGTAATTGAAACTTAATTTAAAACCACTTTTATATAAAAAAAAATCGGAAAGCACATACGTATAAGAAAGTCGTGTGGTCGTCACACCTCATTTTTTTCTAATATCAAATGAAATTTTGGGTAATTACCTATATTGAAATATTTATTTTGATTTGGAATACATTTCTACGTGTAACGAATGTATATAATTAACTTACTCTTATTCTACCCCAGAGTCGTGCCTTAATAGTTAATATATAAAATATACATCATTTTATAATCATATGATCATGCTTACGTGCAAAATTATAACGTTGCCAATATGATGAAATAACATTAATAATCTGTAATATTAAATTCATATTCAAATAAAGTTGATTAGTTTTAATTTTGAAAATTACTGCTAAAAAACCTTCTAAACCGTGCTTATAAAATTCTGATGTTAAATTTAACAATTAATTTGATTTCAAGCAGAGGTGGATATCCCTAAAATGCACATGGTGAATGCGTAAATTAATTACAGACACATTATACATGTTATTTCACATTTTAAAATTGAAATAATTACAACAATACATATTAAATAAGCTAATATTTATGCATTCACAAATTATTTCTGTTAATAAACAATATTTTCCATTAGATTAACTAATTTAAATTCGCAAACACATATCTAATAACTAATAAGTAATATATTTATTTGTAAACATTCCGTATTTATATATCCAAACAATTACAGGTTATTCCCTTTTTAATACACAGAATTCATTACTGTTTGATTAATACGTTAAACCTATGTGGCACAATGCATCCGTCGTTGCAGAATTCCACGAATTTAGGGTGCAATGTGCAACGTAACGTTTTTCAGAAATAAATTCGATTTTTCCGATGTTAAAATTTCCATTCGTTCCGGTGTCTAAACGGCAGCGGGAAAAAAATGAAACATAATGAAACAACGTTTATTGTAGCAACAACAAAGTGTTCTAAATGTATAATTCTATATACGCCGGTCGTAATATTGATTTATATATTTGTTAAAATGCATAAGTTCTAATCTAACAGATCACATGTTCAAAGGAAAATTGATACAAAGTATTAAATTTCAGTGTTGTTGATACGCCCAACCATTCTTTATACAAAACGTTACCGTAGCAATTAAAACGGTTAATTAATAAGATGAACTCCATGATAATGGATTTTCAGGTAGGATAATAATTTAGGTTTGCATTGAAATTGCAAAAAATTAATTTTATACAAAATAATAATAATATTTATTTTAAACTGATCTACGAAACCCCGACAAAGAGCCCAAGTTGACGTCTTACTAAACTTTAAAAAATTTTAAAATTCCTTTTAGTGTTGAAAATTCTGATTATAATTTTCTGCTTTTGAACTGTCAATTATTTGTTTATTTATTTTTTTAAGTAAATTGACTTACTTGATATGATTCAGTACCATTTAAAATGTTCGAACTCGCACCACCCTCGGTGGCGCGGAGGGCAGCGTTCCTGACTAGCGATCAGGAGGTCTTGGGTTCCAATCTCACTCGTGTGAGAGTTTTTAAAATTAAGTTTACATGATTAAATAATTGTCACTGCAAAAGCAGAAAATTACAATTAGAAGTCGACATCTTATACACTGACTTTTCTAAAGCATTTAATAGCATTGTTTTTTGTAAGGTAAACCTAATCATATTTGTTTTATCAACGTTTAATTTTAATCTATTTTTATCAAACCAGTCATTTATTGTATTCACTGTGTTCACTATATTATCTTTTAGTAGCATATTGTTTTCATCTGCAATAATAATCGAGGTATCATCAGCAAACATGTTTATGAAATTCTTGCTAACTTCTGGCAGATCATTGGTATATAAGAGGAATAGAAATGGCCCCAAAATGGATCCCTGGGGTATTCCATGTTTCACCTGTAACCAGTCGGATCGCAGTTCCTTGCCTTTCTCTTTTGCTGCTACATATTGTATGCGATTTGTTAAATAGGATTTAATTAATTTTTGAACTATTCCTCTGAAACCCAGTAGCTCTAACTTTTTTAGAAGAATGTCGTGATTTACACTATTGAATGTGTATTGGTACATACTATTTCATTTATTAATTTTATAAACTTTAATTTTAAGGATTTAATATTTTGAAGAAAAATAATAATTAAAATCAATGAATATGTTATGGTATTATTAAGTAAATATTAGTCATAAGTTTAGTATGTGTTTAGTTCTAAGAATTGTAGCGCCGAATGTTTACAACAGTGAAATAAACGCTACAGTTGTGATAAACATTCGCCGACATAAAAGAGTGTGTGTGAGAAACTTAAGTGGGAACAACCGAACTATATGTAAAACGGGGAACCACCGGCGGTTCAACATAAAATGAAAACACGCGCTGGGAACAAAAGAGTCAACCGCTAGATTTTATTCAAGTCGGACAGTGAACTCCCAAGTCGGCAGAAATTCGACTGAGAGACTTCATAAAGAAGTCATCGAATTCACGACTAATAGATCGTCAAGTAATATTTGTTAAATGTTATAAAAATAAGAAGGAGAACCTACACTCCTATAACTACTTGGATAACAATAATAAGAATTGTTATTACAAAAATAGTGATTAAAGTAGCACTTAAAGAGTAAATGTGCACGGTGTTAAAAGTTTAATAAAAGAATATATTGTGCTCCAGTAAGCAGAGCAAGGGGATTCGTCACCATAGGATCGTGACCACTCAACAAATGATGCCGATGAAAACATCGCAAGAAAAAGAAGATTTTACGGAAGATAGACATCACTGAAGAGCGAAGAAAGAAACTTTGTTATAAGGTATTTTTAAAAGATTATGAATTAAATCTTAAATTGATGTTAATATAATAAAGTTATCAAATAAATATCATCTCCGTTCTAATAAGGAGAATGTAATTTAATCTGTATTAGCAGCGTTGTATGTATATAATAATAATACACAAAACGTGTATAAAGCATACGTAGTAAATTCTGGCATCCGTTGTTGATATCTGACTATATTGAATAATATACAAAAAGATTTATATCTGTTTGGCATTTATAAAATTGTATTCAAATTGTCTTTTAAATTAATTTGATATCTTTTATGTTTGTATGAGATTGTTCGTTATCTGTTAAAATTATATCTGTGATTCATTTATTTTAATATAAGTATTATTTAAAGTTTCAATGGTATTTTTCTTTTTATTAATTTCAATTAATGTTTAGGAACCCTCTTTATTAAGCATTTCCGATAAACCCAAACCGCCCTGAGAGAAATTGAGTTATAGTCGGCAAATTGGGGTGTTCCTTTACATTATGTTGCCCAATTTTGGGGCAGTATTGGTATTTTAATTATATTATAAAGATATACCGTTGCAAATGCTTTGGACAGGTCTAAGAAATCTCCTGCCACCTCTCTTTTATCAATTAATGCCTCTGTAATCTTACTAATTGTCATGTATATTCCTCTAGTTGTCGATCGTTCTTGGATGTACGCATTTTGCATGTTTGTTAGTATCTTGCTTGATACTGCGAATGCGACCATCCGTCTTAATAATATTTTTGCCATAATCTTGGCTATTACCTAAATTAGTGCAATTGGTCTATAATTTTCCAGACTGTCTTTATCTCCTTTCTTAAATTTAGGCTTTATTATAGTTGCCTTCAAATTATCCGGAAAGATACCCATTTTCAGACAAGAGTTTATCATTGACGATAGTGGCGTGCATAATAAGTCTGCATTTTGTTTTATAATTTTAATAAGCATAGTAAAATTCCATTATTAATCAATAGTGACAATGTGGTAAATTTGTATTTTCCAAAAATGCATTTGGAGATATTTTGGGTCAACGCACGCATAGTATATATGTTACTGTGAAAGACCGAAATCTGGTGAATGTCGAGATTCACCGGTGAATGTCAACATTCTCAACGTTGCTTGACGTATGTCCGAAATATTGGTGAAATTTCATTATTTCTAACTTACACCGGCGATTGTCGACATTCAGCATGCACTCATGGTGTATGTTAAAAACATTTTTTTTTAAATAAAAAAAAAACTCCATAGGTCTTTATTTATTAAAATAATATGGGAAAAAGACTTTGTTGAACTCAAAACAAACAGTAGAACATAAAAATATAAAATGAAATATAAAAAATAATAACAATATCTTATTTATTGCAACAACATAAACTACCATGACACTTCGAATTGCACAAAAGTTCCTTGCTTTTACAGCTGCATTTAGTCGTGGAACACTTTCTTTTGCAGTTACAACGTGTGTAGCCTTGCCCTCCACTTTTTGAATTAGCAGAAGCTGCTTCTCTTAGCGACATTTCTTTTGTTGAAACTTCGTCCATGGAAACTAACTTTTCTTTACAAATTACGAACTGATTACGGGTGAAAAGCTGCTTCAAGGTACCATTTTTGTTAGCTAGTCTATAAAAGGCTGAATCCTCTATTCCAACAACAACCGCTAACACATTTCGAGGGTCTGTACGACCACGGTCGACATCAGGGACTTGAATTCTTACGGTATCACCAATTTGGGCAGGAGGAAACTTTTTTTTTGAGGTTCGCAACATTTTTGTTGCTTGAAGTAGAAGACTCTCTTTTGCAGCTACTCTTTTTGAAGAAATTAGCTCGTGTTGTTCAGTCAGTACTTGAGATGAAGATGTGCTAGGTGGCGGATCAGTCAGTGCTTGAGATGAAGACGTGTTAGGTTGCGGGTCAGTCAGTGCTTGAGATGAAGACGTGTTAGGTTGCGAGTCAGTCAGTGCTTGAGATGAAGACGTGTTAGGTTGCGAGTCAGTCAGTGCTTGAGATGAAGACGTGCCAGGTTGCGGATCAGCTCCAATGGTATTTTCATTATCCATGCCTCTTTCAATATGGTCACTACCCAAATTTTCTTCAACATAAGCTTCTAGCTGTTCTTCGGTCTCAATGTTTGCAATTTGCCCGCGGGGGAGTGATGACGATGTTATACCCCTTTTTGGTTTAACGCCAAACAGGGCTTCATAAGGACTCTGGCGTATTCCTTCGTGATAAGTTGTGTTTTTGGCGAATTGGACAAACGGCAAACCTTCTGACCACTTGTTTGAATCATTGTCTTGCATCCATGCAGTTAACATATTTTGTATGTCCTGATTGGCTCTTTCAACTGAGCCTTGTGTTTGACTGTGACGAGGCTTTCCGTGCACTATTTTAACATCTTTTCACATAGCGCATAGTTCAGATATGACTCGATTACTGAACTCTCTACCATTATCCGAATGCAATATAGCGGGAGCACCAAATGTTAAAAAAATTTGGAGAAGGTGATAAGCTACTTCTTCCGCTCTCTTGCTTTTTAAAGGTCGTAACTGGACAAATTCGGTTAAATGATCTTGATATACCAATATAAACTTGTAATCGCCATCCCTGTGTGATTGCAAGTCTATCAAGTCGACTTGACATCTAGAGTTCAATTCGGAACTGACCATTGGTTTCACAACAATACCTTTTTTAGGCGCACTGTGTTTCATTTGACATTGTTTACACAAATTTAAATACAACATTACAACTTCATAAGTAATATTTTTGTATCTAACTTGCAATTCTTTAAGCATTCGTGTTCTTCCTCCATGGCCTGTTCTTATGTGAGTTTCAGAAAGTATTGTAAACAACTCATCATTAGTAACATAATACTGGATATTCGTTTCTCCTGGTTTTAATGGCACAATTAACTTTTCTTCATCACTAACTTTTAAAATGTCAAAACGTTTTAAACGTCTGTAGTCCAAAGGTGTACTACACTTACTTTTAGCAGAAATTACTTCAGAAACGATTTTAGAGTACTTTTCTTGTGAAAAATAAAAACAATTGTCTTCTCGTTTACTTCCAATTAAGGCATGTAACTTTTCAAAAAACTTATCACGATTCACTGTAGTAGCCATTGAATACAAATTATAATTTCTAATAAGAAAATTAAATTAGGTTAGGGAGCGTGCCCGCAGGCTGTCAAACGTTGCGTTAGACTGACGAAGGCAAAGCTAACTGAAACAAGATGCTGGAACCGTCTAAAAACTTGTTGCGACCTGCCGTTTCCGACATTCACCGGACCTCATTTGTGTTTGTCGACATATACCGGTAAAAGTCCGAATCTATAATACAATTAAGAAATGTTCGGACTTTCACCAAGGCATTTGGTATTTGTCGACATCCACCGGCGGATGTTGACATTCACTACTTTCGGTCATTCACGGTAACATATACAATGGCGAAACGTACATTCTTATCAATTCTTAAGAAAAAAACTAAAAATTTATTAGAAATAAATTAAAGGATCTTACTCTTTTAAAAATAGTTTGGATATATGTTATTTATATGGACACCTATATAACTTATACGTGTATGTGTTTAGTTGACTGTATAAATCGCTGATAATACTTTTCTTTTCTTTGCCCATCTCGGATGTCGGTTACAAGAGAAGAATTCTCTCTCTCCGTGAATGATTTGCATCGGTAACAATCGTACATCACCCAACGTAAATGTGATTTGTGTGCGGACCGTTCGTTCTCTTCTCTCGCTGCTGGCTGCTACGAGAATCGAGTGAACCGAGCCCCGTATAGGATAACACGTATTTACGACGTCTAGCTGATGGATATCAGTTCCAAGCCATCTGCGATTTGATACCACATATCGCGTGACAGTTTCACGTTACACACCCATGTTAGGCCCGTGCTGGCTCTTGCTTCGTCGTAATAAACTCCTCATATTTTTAGATTTTCTCGTGTTTCTAAAGTGTGTATGTACATATGTGGTTGTATGTGTGTATGTGTGAATCCCTGATAGTCTGTAGCTATTGTATGCCATTCTGCGGGTATATCCTTTTGATCTAGAATGATGACGATGACCAATTTCGTGAAAAATATCTATTGATTTCTTGGAATAACGGATTAATCGCGAATGTTTCAGTTCAGATTTTCATGAAAGCGATTTGTATTTTTTTTCACTTTTACAAATTTCTTGAAAGACCTTTTTTAAGTCGATTGCTTTATTAGACGACAAATCTAGCCCGCCTGTTGACTTTCTTATAATATAATAATAATAATAGTAATAATAATAATAATAATAATATGTAAATTTATTTAAAACCATGATCACAAAGTGATGTCGGCTACGTCAAATGTAAATATATATCACATACAGTTAATAAGAGAAACACTAAATAAATAATGCAAGAAACACTAAATATACAAACGAAATAAAACAAACATTACAAAAACTGACCAAAGCCATACAAACAGCTTTCAATCAGTAGATTTTTTAACTCTTTTTTTTAAATATTTTAATATTACTACTCTCTCTCCCTGACTTGTTGTGGAAGACCATTGTAGACCGACAGGCAGCAATACATGGGAGATCTCTGAAAAGCCGCCGATTTATGTACCGGGACACTAAACTTATCCTTTGATCTTGTTGGATAATTGTGGAAGTCACTGTTTCTTTTGAATTTGTCTTTATGTGTGAAAGCAAAAATAGAGCACTTATACACAAACAGCGATGGAAATGTCAAAATTCTGTTCAAGGTAAATAGCGGACAGCACGAATCCATGGGTCTCAAACCAAAAATCAGCCGCACAAGTCTCTTCTGAGCAACAAAAATGCGACTAACATTAGCCCGCGACGAACTGCTCCACAATATGACATTATAACTTAGATGCGAATACGCGATGGCATAATATATCTCCAATAATTGCTGAGAATCCATAGAATTTTTAAGTTTAAAAATGGAGTAATACGCGCTATTGAGTTTACCGACCACGTGCTCCACATGTCTTTCCCACGTCAGACCAGGCTGCAGAAATACTCCTAGAAACCTAGTAGCAACCTCGACCCCTCTATTTTTTTCCGTGTGCGGAAATGTATAACTGTCGTCTTATTCATATTTAGCATCAGGTTGTTGAGATCACACCATTTCCCCATTTCGTTTATGGCTTCACCTATCTTCAACTGCATGCCATCCTCCGTCACTGAAGACACCAAGATCGAAGTGTCGCCAGCAAAACTAACTGTATAACCAGTCGTTATGAAGTTATGCAGATCGTTCATATATAATAGAAATATTAGAGGACCCAACGATGACCCCTGTGGCACTCCAAAGCTCAGACCCTTTCTCACAGAGATCCCACCGTTTACATCTACGTACATGCACCTGCCCTCCATAAATGAGGTAATCATCACATTTATATTCCCACGAATACCCACTGCACTAATCTTGTCACTCACAAAACCCGCACTAACGGTGTCAAAGGCCCTTGAAAGATCGAAGAACAACCCAGTACCATATTTTCCCTGGTCAAGTTCCTCGTGGACATGCTGTATAAATTTAAAGGTAGCCGTTTCTGTAGAATGGTTTTCTCTAAATCCATGCTGGTTTGGGTGAAGTATTTTAAATTTATTTATATATTTCCATAATTCATTGACAATAATTTTCTCTATTATTGCAGAAAAAGTGCTCAAAATTGAGATCGGTCTGTAATTTTCCACATTTTCTTCACATCCACTTTTATGCACAGGCACAACACGAGCTAATTTCAAGATGTTCGGAAATTCTCCTTTATCTACCATCAAATTAACTAAGTATGTTAGTGGCTTTACAATTTCTGGACAAACTTTTTTATAATAATAATAATAATATCCTTTATTTCAACATAGGAATGCATACATAGATATATTAAAACATAAGAAAATATGCTGTTGAAATCCTAAGGTGTGGTTCAGATGACTGGAGAAGTTCTTCCACCAAAACTCTAAAACCAAAAGAAACCAAAAAAGAAAAAACATTGCTTGCCAATCCTATCTTAATACTAATATTCTGCTTAACTACTAGATATATTAATGAAGGTCTTATTCAAGTAACCGTATACATCAAAGGCATCCTTACATAATATGTTAAAAAGAAAAACAAAACAATACATATTATTTAATATACTTAACAAAATATATATTGTTTATAACAAACAAGGTATTGAGAAACAAATTGAAGTAAGCGTCATTGTTGTTCTAACAAATAAGAATAAGCAGGACTCCTGAAAGCCGTCAAACCCATAGCCTTAAAATGTTCTGGTATGGAGTTGTAGAGGGAGTAGATTACATATGTGAATGATCTCTTCAAAAATGTAGAATGGTATTTAGGGAAAGGTAATAACATCGTTTCTCCTTATATTAATGTTATGCACGTCACAGCGAAACCTGACTTTCCTCAATAAGTACGGTGGGCACTCAAACACAAGGATACTGTGAAACAAGGTAAGGCAATGTAAAACAATTCGGTTTTGCATATTTACCCATCGCAAGGATCTCAGCTTGTGTGATATTCTATCATCATCATATAATATAAGAACGTATACTATAAAGGAAATTGTGGGCCTCGAGATTCCATGTTTTGAAATCCATGATAACAAGAAAGTGGTTTTTACTAACATGACTGTTTCTGTATGTCTATGTATACGTTGCCATGTTATACAGGGTATACCACGACGAGATTTCATTAGAACAATAGAAAAGTAATAAGAGTTGAATTTTGAAATTTCGCAAATATTAGTTTTGCCTTAAGCTCTTTCGATTTAAAATAGTTTTGAATTTTTGCTTATTTCGGGTACACCGGAAATGGATATCAACTTCCTTATTTTAAATGGAATACCCCATGTTTTATGACTGATTCGTATTTCCAACTTAATTTTAAGGATAGTTTGTCTAATAAGCTTTGCCTCTACAATTTGCCATTTTTGAAGTATTTCAATTTTTGTGAAAAAAATTGACAGCTGCAGACTATTACTCATAACAACATTCATAATAATTGAATGCATGCACATATTTAAAATTTTAGGTAATCATTTTGTAAAGTATACTGCTTCAAATGCGGTATTACAAACTTTTCAAAATAATACAGGGTGATCAGAAAACCATGTTAAACATTTCAACCGGCTTCGCCTCGTATTGTAATTTTCTTACTCGTGTCTTAATAGCTATCATTAAATGCTCATTGCATAATATACTATTATTTTTAACAAATTTGAAATGAATGCGAAATCTCGATACGCAATGGAATGTCACGATTTCAGTAAAATTTTTATTTTCAACAAATTTGAAATGAATGCAAAATCTCGATACGCAAATATTTAAAAATATTTCCATAATTGCAAATATCTGGTCTACCGATAGTTTTACGAGAAATTACAAAGAATACAAATGTGTTTGTAATTGTCAATTGATAAGTCTTTCATAGATATTTCTTAAAAATGGTGACCGGAAATGTTACTTTTACTCTAGGCGATGGCACTCTCGGTTCGGATTTTTAAGAATGTTTTCTACAATTCTTGTTCCAAATGGTTTTCTAAGAACTTTTGTGTTCTTTGCGAGGGGGAAACCGCTGAGGGATTATGGTGTACACCGCGTAGGAATTCCAGGAATTATTTGGGATTATTGGAATTATATGGAATTATTTGGGATTATATCGGATTATTTGGAATTACATCGGATTATATGGGATTATTTGGAATTATGTGGAATTATGCGGGATTATTTGGTAGAATTATGAGGGATTCTACGGTCATCAGAAAGAATGTTTTTGTATCTATTGTCCTGTATAATCAACAATACTTTATGTAATCGAATCATCCCTTCAAATTAAACGTCATGTCCGTATAGTTCAATCACAGTAGTAAAGATCAAATTGAATTTTAACAGAAAGTGCCTTTGGTAGTTTTTCACTTCCACGAATGACACTTACGACTCATTACTTATTCATACTATATTTTGCGGTAAATTGCTGATCGTACACTAGTTTGAACTGATTTGAACCAAGATTTGAACGCATGCGCGTTCCACTCGGCATATTATTTATACAGGTCAGTGTAATGCGGTATGATGTGATATTCTAGGATGTTGTGCTGTTTATTTTTGCTGCCACTGAATTATTGCACAAATAACCTTGAGGATAATTTTTACAGGTGAAATCAAGGTATGATTCCCACTTGAAATCTATTACCGAGTCTTTATCAAGAGAGTAATTGTAATTTGTAACAGCTAGTTGTTTTTCTTTAGGAAGTTTCACAAACCGGGGCTGAGTGCTTCACCGAAATTGAAAATAAGCTAAATATTTCCGTGTTTATCTGCATAAAAAATCTTTTAAGGATCAATGGATTTACTAACGCACAATTACTTGCTCAAATCACAAATGATGACATCTTGGAGGTGGAGAAATTTATGGCTGAAACAGTGCCAACATTAATTCCCAAGGAGGAATACGAATCGTATTTTGGAATATTTTCGAAAAAACTGGCAAATTTCAAACTTATACAAGGTCATAGAAAATTAATTACCAAAATTTCTACCCATTTCAAAAGAAACGTTCTACAACAATCGAAAACGCAAGATAAATCCCTTGCAACAAACTGGTGCATTGGAACCGAGACTGGAACTTTAGGTAAGCGAAGATGTCGGCCGGAACCTCAGTTAATCTATACTATAGTATATGGACAGTAGAACCCAGATTATCCAAACAATTTTCTTATATATTAATCGTACTCCATATTATGCGACCCTGATTCATAATTTTATGCATATTTTGTAACAAATCGGTGTGAATATTGTGGAAACTTATTTTTCTTTTCAATTAGTCTATTCATTTCTCTATTACTCCATTTACGTCTGGTGCATCGAGAGTATTACACATTCATAGGTCAGTTACGTGGTTGGCTACGAGGTTAGTAAAAATGCCAAATTTTAAAAAACGGTAGAATAATTATTATTTAGAAAAAGAGACCAAACCTTTCTCTAACATTCACTTATGATTTTATATATACATGGTGTCTCTAAAAGGTCTTTAAACAACTCTACCACGTATTTTTCGGACCAAAATAAACCGATTTAGCAAAACTTGGCTTAGTCAAAGTTGCTTAGTTTGTGCGCAATACGGTCCTGAAGTTGCAGTTGGAAAATTGTATTTTTATTATAAATTTGAAACGGCTGGAGCGATTGCGCTAAATTTTGTCACGTCAAAAGACGTGTACATAGTTTAAAGAGACGTCTAAACGGCCTAAGACACGTGTACACGGCTTAAAGATACAGTATGCGCTGCCGTCCTCTAGTTAATGTTCTCAAACCTTAAAATGCGATTTTTGAGAAAACGATGCAATTTTTCGAGTCTTACCAAGAGTACCTTTTTTCTTGTACTTAAGACACTTAATCTAAATTTTATAGACAAACTCTTTTTTATCCATTAGCGTAGAAAATGGAAATGTTTTAATATTTATAAACGCAGGTTCTCCGCCTATGGATTGCTTACTGTCACAATTTTGATACAGAATTACAGCTTTCTTGACTCATAAAACTATGTAAACGTGACAAAATTTAGCGCAATCGCTCCAGCCGTTTCAAATTTATAACAAAAAAACAATTTTCCAACTGCAACTTCAGGACCGTATTGCGCACAAACTAAGCAACTTTGACTAAACCAAGTTTTGCTAAATCGGTTTATTTTGGTCCGAAAAATACGTGGTAGAATTGTTTAAAGACCTTTTAGAGACGCCATGTATACCGGGGTCGACATATTTTAATTTCTGATACGAAAGTAGGAGGAAAAGAGCGCGACGAATTAAACTAAATATAAACATAAGCGAGGCTGCCGAGAGTACACTCGCGTGAGAGTCCCCCGACATCGACACTACGTTGCTCTCCCACCACTGTTAGCAAGCAGACATCGCTGCATATTATAAGGCCATCTTATGCATGCGATAGAAGTGTAAACCGAAATTAAAACTTGACGACCACGGTATACCAATTTTGATTATCGGAGCACGATTCGGTCCGCATTAACTCGGGTAATAGAAGTGCTACTCTACTTGTCGTTCTTGAAGATGAAGAAGTATTAAGAACGGATTTCAGAATAAAGTTTTGCTTTACTTTTAGGGACAAGTCGACAGGGAGGTACTACATTAGTGGGTGCATCAGCATCACAACAGGTAGTTACCGACGAGATCGCTACAAATCTTCCAGAAGAATCTTCTCATGTTTCACATACTATAAGAAACTGGATTAAACATAAGTGCATCAGCCAGGATCAATGGTACTTTTTTAAAACAAAATTTTCTGAAATCTTTTTCGAAACCAAATATGGAATACGAAATGAGTTATATTGCGTTATGAAATGCTACTATAAAAGTTCTTATAAAATTCAAAAATATGCGCAATAGCCAGGCCATTCTAAGAAATGGATTTTTGGAAATATTTACAAGCATTTATCTTAACATATAACTGCTTATTCTGCACCTTGTTCCGTATCTAAAACCACCAACACTAAAATCAGCGTTAAATCCATCTTTGATATGTAATCCAAAGAAAAAAAAGTGAGAATTAAGATATTACGTGGTTTTTTAATCAGATTTCTAGCTCTGAAGTGAATACTTCGATAGAACATGCTGAAAAATTTTCTGTCAATATCAGTTGTTATGGAGAAGTCCTAGATGGAAACTAATATTCCCGAGAACATTCCAGATGATTGTGAGATGGCAATTGATGAAAATATAGTTACCTGCACAGAAGAGCAAAATAATGATTTTCAATTAGTTTCCGACCTGGACACGACCAGGAACAGAGTACTACATAAGGAGATGGAAATACTACACTTGAATTTCACAATGACCTCAATTTCAAAGATTTTTCTTCAAGAATCGAAAAAGAAGGTGGGAAATCTTCTAAGAAAATTTATAAAACTGGGCTCTTTATTACAGTATAGGCCAATGGAAAACCTGTAGTCATAAAGAAGTTGTCCTTATGTTGGCTTCTGGTCGATTTATATACGTAAATAACAGTAAAGCAGCAGAAATGATATTGCCGTCATTTTCGCAATCATGTAAAGGCAAGTTGCGAGGAAAGACAATGTTTAAATCGAGATGTAATTCAATAAGCAAGAGAGGTTTGAAATATATTACTGGAGAGAGCTCGAAAGAAAGTGAGGAGGATGATCGGAATGATAACAGTGTATTATATACTGATACTTCAGATGCAGATACATCTTCTGATGGTGGAGAAAATCGGGACAGGGAAAATAAATCTTATCCCAGACCCATCACTCAGTGGGCATTATTAAGTGTAATTGAGTGTAATAAATTTTACGCTGTATTTTATGATGAACGGTGGTATATAGGCCAAATTATTGAAATTATCAGTGATACAATTTATAAAATTAATTTTTTAACACGTGGAAGGAAGCAAAATAAAATGTTTACCTGGCCAAAAATTAAACAAGACGTTGCTACGGTTGATCGCAAATATAGTTTTCATGGCCCTGTTAAATTTTGCCACCGAAATGAGACCTTTTCATTTAAATAAAATCGCATACGTCGAGATTTCTAAGAAACATGATAACATTAAATCTGAGATTAAATCCTGTGTTAAAGACTAATTATTATTGTTTAACTCGTTTTATTTTTATTTTTCACGAATATTTAAGTTTATAAATGTTACTTTTGCTGTGTTTATGTAAACAAAATCCTCAGAACTCGTGCAACATATAAAGAAATAATTAGGGATTATTTGGGATTATCGGGATTATATGGGATTATGTGGGATTACATGGGATTATTTGGAATTATTTGGAATTATTTGGAATTATTTGGAATTATCTGGAATTATGTGGAATTATAATGGATTATGTGGGATTATTTACATATGATGGGATTATGGTGTACACTTCGGAGTCAGCGGTTTCCCCCTCGGTTCTTTGTAAATTTTGATAAAACTAACGGTTTACGAGATAAAGGAGATAATTGGGATGTTATGATTTCAGTAAAATTTCGGTGCGGGGTCCCTTTCTCTTTGGGGCCCTAGGCTTCAGCCTACTCAGCCTAATGGAAGATCCGCCTCTGGGTCTACGTCATTTAGGCCGTATAGATACCACCTAAACGACCTAGCCATATACGAGGTTAGTCTGAAATGTTTTGAGCGCAACATAGAAAGAAGTATTTTTTCAGTCAGATGAAGTTTTAATTTCAAAACGTAGACTACTTTTAAGTGTGCACATTTCTTCCAGCAATGCTCTACCTTTTTAACCCTTTCAAACAGTTGTTGGTGTCTTGCTCCCGCAAAATAGGCGTTTACCTATGCGATGATATCCTCGTTTGATGAAAATCTCTGTCTTTTAAGCTTAGAAAACAGGAAAAAGTCTAGAGTCTTTAGGAACCATATCTGTTGAATACGGTGTGGGCTCAACGAATTCGTGAATTTTGGCTATGGCAACCGCTGAAGTGTGAGTAGTTGCGTTGTCTGGATAACAGATCGCAGTGAACAATATGTTAGTTCTAGGCGTGGGCACCATAAGAAGATCCGTTAATCTTGATTCCAATCATGGTACGGGGTAGCAGATGCAAAACACCAAATACTGGCCGTCGATTGTTCCATTAATGATGGAACCGACAAAACTAGCACTATACTTGTCCCTTCGTGAAGATAACGATTCAAAACCATGCCGCTCCAATAAAGTCAAGTATTCTGTTGAACGAACAGGATAAACTTTATCAATTTTATATGACAGAAATTTTAAAACCTTTTTCTGTATACGCTCAACAGCATCAATTTGAACACCGTAGAACGGATACCAAACCACGGATACGTACTCTACTTTGCTTATAACATATGCAAAATACATAGACCGAAAAGCAGCAATGTTCGTAATATTTAAAATATGATTGGTAAAACTAAGTTTCTCATCGAAGGTCACATCCAGATCCTTCACGGCAGATACATAGGCTATGTGAGTACCATCAATCAGGTAACTGGAACCGATTTTATTACATCTGCGAGTGTAGGATGTATAACAACACTTACTAACATTCAGTTGAAGTTTGTTAGTAATACACCATTCGTGAATTATATCCAAATTTGACTGCAGACGGCGAACGTCAGAGCAGTCCGTTATCGTGTGATAGATCTTGAGATCGTCAGCATAGGCCAGCACCGAACATTTCAGGCAGGTAATCAAGTCATTTATGAATATGTTAAATAAAAGTGGGCCTAGGTTTGACCCCTGAGGCACACCAGACACAGCGATATAACTCTCAGATTTATAGCCATTGTAACAAACATAATTCAATCTGTTTGATAAGTATGAGCCGAATAACCTGATCAAAGATGGAGTGAATCTAAAGTGACTCAGTTTCGCCAAAAGAAGCTTGTGATCAATATTGTAAAACGGTCGCGAAAAGTCTGTGTAAATCACATCCAGTTACTCTCCATCATCAATAGCTAAAAAAAATCTCATGTGAAATTTGGTCGAGATTGGTAACTGTAGATCTCCCTGACATGAAACCATGTTGGTTCGGCGATATAATTGACTTAGTAGCGTGATAAATCACCCGATAAAACACTACCTCACAGATCTTGGCAAATGTAGGAATAATTGCTATTAGGCCTGTAGTTTGTCACGTTAGCTCTGTCACCCTTATTAAAAACTGGGGAAATCCTTGCAACCTTCGACACATCCGGGAACACACCGGTTGGCAAAGATGAATTAAATAGCTTACATAAAGGCACAGAGAATACAGCAGCACAATCACGGATTAAGAAATATGGAACATTGTCGTGTCCGTAAGCAATAGTATTTTTTATCTGTCTTATACTTGTCACAACATCACTCTCAGTAAATGAAAGGATACATAAAGGTGGTAAAGTGGAATAGACATCAGGTAACTCGTCGACACTACCGTCATAATGTGTGTAAGTAGAAGAAAAAGTTGAAGCGGAAGCATCAATAATAGCCTGGGATCAGTAAATTCGCCGTCAGAACTATGCATCCTACCGGGAATTCTAGATACTTTATTTTTCGCACGTACGAAATCCCAAACAGATTTAGGGTTATCAACCAAGTTTTGTTGGACATTATCACAGTAACTGCGATATGTGAAGAACATCTCAGTTTTGATTTCTCTCCGCATACGTTGAAACTCATTTTTGAAGAATAAGCTGTCAGCAGTGTTGCCATACTTGGGGATTTATCCCCAGATCTGGAGATATTTCAATTAAATGGGGACAAGAGGATTTCTTCAAAAAATCTGGAGATTTTTGCAGAAACTTCAAAAACTTTTAAAACATTATTATTATTATTAATATTTGGTAAAACTACAAAATATTTGAATAGAGCAGGCTTTGGACGGAAATTCTGTCGAGTCTGTCGGCTGTCAACCTGTCATTTCTGTACCAGAGTTCTCTTGGTGGTGACTTAGTGTTGCCAATTGCCATACTTGGGATTATTTGAATAGCGCGGACTTTTGCGCGGAAGCGGAATTCTGTCACAGTACAGTTCACAGTGTCACCTGTCACTTGTCGTTTTTGTCTGCTCCTGACTTCCTGTGCTGTTCTGGTGAAGGTGATCTCGTGGCTCGTGGCTCGTGGCTGTTGTTTTGTCGTTTTTGTCTCTGCTGTGCTGTGCTGTTGTCTGCTATTAGCAACCACTCTCGAAGTTTGAAACGCCTCATCAACATAAAAGTAAGCTAGATTGAGCTAATGATGATGCATAATCATATTTAATTATATTATATTGTAGTTATGTCGTCGACGAAATTATACTTGCATAAATATAACAAATCTTGGGAAACAAAACCAGAATTTAGCACCTGGTTAACATCAAGTAAAAAAGGAGTACAGTACTTCTATTGTAAGGCGTGCCATGAAGATCTTATGGGAGGCATCTCCGCAGTTAAAAAGCACAACAAGAGAGAAAAGCACATTCAAAATCTTAACACTGTTAAACCCGTTTCTGTTTTAAGTTTGTTCCCGAAACAAATTAATATGGATAAGCGCACAAAAACGGTGGAAATATTGATAACTTCTTTTATAGTTGAGCACAATATACCTTTTAATACAGCCGATCATCTTGTGGCCCTAATAAAACGCCTATCTTTGGACCCAGAGGCAGTAAAAAATGCTACATGTAATAGAACCAAGTGTACAGCTCTTGTGACTAAGTGTATTGGAAAGACAAGTTTGGACTCATTAACTGACAAATTGAAGAATCAGAATTTTTCACTTTTAGTGGATGAATCTACGGATATAAGCGCCACTAAAAGTATGGCTCTTGTTGTACGTACTGTGGATGAGAGCTTAAAGGTACATGATGAATTCTTTGATTTAATTCCAATATCCAATGCTACATCAACTAATATGTACCAAGCAATTGTAAATTCATTTGCTGAAAAGAATATTCTGTATAAAAATAACCTTATTGGATATGGTGCAGATGGAGGCAATTCAATGATGGGGTGCAGTCATTCGTCAAAAACTTTACTTTCTACTGATATACCTACATTACATGTATCAAAATGTATATGCCATTCTTTGGCTTTATGCGCATCCAGTGCTTGTTCCAAGCTGCCTTACGAAATTGAAGAGTTGGTCAGAAAAATTTATAATTATTTTCAACACAGTTATAAGAGACAGGAAGAATTGCAATCTTTCCAAGAATTTGTAAAGGTAAAACCGCACAAAATGTTACAGCCAGTTCAGACAAGATGGCTATCGCTTTTAAGCGTAATTACACGAGTATTAGAACAATTTAATGCTCTAACACTGTACTTTAGATCTGAGTTTCTTGACAAAAATGTAGATTCAAGTGAAGTCATTTACAGTGGTTTAAATAATCCATTTAGTAAGCTGTATTTAGAATTTTTGAAATACTTTTTACCCATTTTTGTTAACTTGAATACAGAGTTTCAATCTGAAAATGTTAAAATTCATGTTATTTATACAAGAATGGGAACTGCATACAGAACTATCTTAGAATGTTATGTCAAAGGACAGTATCTAAAAAATACTGATATTAGTCAAGTTCAGTATAGAAATCCAAGAAATTTTGTTGAATTACATGAGGTATATTTAGGGCCTGTAGTTCAAAATTTTTTAAATTCTTTAAATGCTTCTGATGACGACAAAAACGATTTTAGAAATAAATGTTTACAATTTTTAGTGGAAAGTGCTCATCAAATCTATAAAAGGTTTCCATTTAATTCAGAACAAGTTAAAGACCTCAAAACTCTTGCTTTTTTAGATCCAACAAATATTGACAAAATTTCATCTATTGCTTCTGCTGCTGCATCATTTCCAAGTTTTGTTGATGATATTAATGAATTAGATAGAGAGTGGCGATCTTTAAGGAATTCTGAATTAAATATAGAGAATTATAAAAATGGAGACATTAGTTCTTTTTGGTGTGAAGTTAACAAAATTAAGAAAGGGGATGATACACTATTTTATCCTAATTTAATTAAATTTGTAAAACTTTTACTCTGTCTACCTCATAGCAGTGCTGGAGTGGAGCGAATTTTCTCAAGTATTAATTTAAATAAAAATTAAATTCGTAACAGATTAAATGTGGATACTTTAAGTGGAATTTTACATTCAAAAAGACTGATAAATTGTTGTTTTCAACTAGAAGTTGATGATTCTCTCTTAAAAAATCACAGTGGTGCAATATATAAATCAGATTCTGTCATCCAACAAAATGAGTAAAAGTACCTAATTGTGTAATACTTATAAGTTAGTTTAAGATTTTATTTTTGTGAAAAAATGTTTGCTTTATCAACTAGAACGAATTTTTTGTTTGTTTTTTTTATTTTCCGTCGTATTTTTGTGAAATAAAGTTAATTTTTTGTGTTACGTTTGTGAACGAGAGTTAATTTTTTTTTAATCAATAAAAATGTTACATAAAATAATAACAAGTCATTTTTAAGTACGATTGTTTATATCCATTTTTACATTTTTGAGTTTAAAACGTCTGGGGATATTTGGTTCAATCTGGGGATTTTTTATTCGAATTTTTGGAGACACAAATTTGGAACACCACCTGGCAACACTGGCTGTCAGTTACTTTCCACTTCCGATGATTGACCGGTTAGCGGCGATATTAGTAAATGATTACTATTAATCTAATCAGTACATACTTTAATCGACGTTGGAAGAATTTTGCTTTTGATAGCTTTAACCGTTTGGCCCATACCGTAATCGTTCATAGAGAAAGAGGGAGACATGTTATCAAAAAATACTTTTTAGTTATCAGATGGTTTCATATGATGGACATGGACTGCAAAAATTTTGATGTCGAAATTTTTGCCATCGGTATACACAAAAGTATTGTAACGTTTTCGAGTTCGCAATAAACAACTTACAAAATTACAATATAAAATATAAAACTAACGTATCACACTTAAACTACTACGATTTAAATTAGCACTTGTATTTATTTCTATTACTAATATTTATGTCCGTATATTTAAATCACTTATATTTATTTAAGACGGTAATATTTATGTCTTTATTACACTATATTTATGTTTATTCTTCGACTACACTCAAAGAGCTATTTATTTCTTTCTTATATTTATCTTACTGTTCCGTACGAGACTACTTAAGGACTTTCTTATTCCGGAATTACTCATCCATCGGTGATCCAGCCGCCTTATATACACATACGAAGCATCTGGAAGCATTCGCGTAAACTCCATCTTCCTCTCGATGTTTGTAGAACATTCGATAGACATTCTGTCTCTTCTCAGTACATATAAAGGCAGTGGAACGAATGGATGATTTATTGCTTTATGATGTTTACCAGTCGCGTCGAGATGATTTACAACCTCTCTTTTGTCGCTCGGAAGTCTGCCTTTCTTTGTGCACTTGTTTCGTTACAGTATGTTTACGGAAGTGAAAATGCAAGAATACTAACATGTCATATGTGTCTGTTTTAACATATAAGTATACTTTTGACAAAAGAATTAGATGTTATTTGTATAGTTACATATATAGTTTATAGACCTCCTAGTGGTGATGTGGAAGTTTTTGCTGGATTACTGGACATGGCGCTGACTATTGCGACCGAACCGTCACCAAATCGGATAATATATTTGGCGGGCGATTTAAATATCGACTTTAAACAACATTCTAAATATAGCAATATGATTGAAAACCTGTGCAGCTCGTTTGGCTTAGAAATTGTCATGACAGAAATATCGAGGATGAATAAAACGTATGGCACATGCATAGACAATATATTTACAAATGAAAAAAATATAGTAAGTGTTAATACGGTGGAAACACATATGTCGGACCACAAGGCACAAATGATAATGGTTGACATAAGGGAAAAGCTACCTATATATAAGGGAAAAATTATTAAAATACGTGAAATAAATGAACAGAATATTTTAAATTTTAAAATGCATTTATCTAAAAAATCATAGCCTGAATACTACGAAAATAAAAACTCTCAAGTTCTGTACACCCGGTTTCATGAAGAAATTTTAAAAACATACGATCTATGTATTCCTGAGAAGCATAAATTGGTTACGGCACCAGGTAAAATATATTGGTCCAGTGAGGAAATGCAAGCTGTAAAAAACAAATTAGATGCTTGGCACACAGTACATATACAGTCACGAGATCACCAAATACCCTGCGATTATATAAGGAATACAAAGTAAAATATGTAGACCTAATCACAGAGAAAGAAGCAGAGAGCCCATAAGATAGGCTTTATAGTAGCCCTTCAGTTTTAGTTCATTTAAGGAAAATAGAGGACACTACGATTTAGAATTTACAATTATTTTATATTTGAACCACATGTTTGCTGGAAAAATGAAATTAAGATTTGTTATAAGTTACCTTTTAAGTTTAACTAACCGACACCAGATGACGATATTGGGGAACTTGAATTAAGATCTATTTTCTATTTTTAATATTTAACAAGAATACAATCTCCTTATTCATCTCATCCCAAACATATTTAGCCTTGAGTTGACGACAAAAAACCAATTCACTTTTGTTAGTGAACGACAAAAAACATATACATATTGCAGTGATCTTGAATAAATAATAATATGTAAATAAATAAGTATAATCAAGATCACTTTAAGATTTTATTTAAATTAATTTTTACTTTATTCATTTTTATCATAATGTGTATGTAAATATTCACTATATCAATAATTTGCGAAAACTTTATTTTTATTTAAGTAAAACAATAAAAGAATCTTAGTAAAATTTTTATAAAGTCATAATATTAAAAGACGCATTAAATGTTACGTGAAAAGAAACGAGCAAGTGTTTCTCGCACGGAGGTCGACCGTATGGCCGGCGAAAAACAACATTATTCGCCAGATGCACGTATGAGTCATAAACGTATAGACAAATTTATATTCACATGTTTGTTTACCTTTTTCAAGGATTGTTAATACGCTGTTTCCCCAAGTGACCGATAAGAGCAGCACAGTCGATATACAATTTTGGAAGTGGATTCGTATATGCCGAAAGTTGCCGTACGTTTTTATAAAGAAAATTAGGCATAAAAGAGCGGACGGATAAAATTTCCGGGATAGCTGGTGCAAACCGCTCTCTTTAACTAGTCTAAAAGTAGGTGATAAACCACTCCCTCCTCTTTTAAAAAGGATTACTCTTAAATCCGGACTTAGAATAATTTTTGAGATTTTCGACACATAAAATTTTTAACAAGATTCAACACTTGTAATATTTTTATTTTTAACATGCAACGCGTATTACATTGAGATGTCTAGATATACTTGAATAATTACTTATGTATGAGATAATTTTATTTATGAATTCGGATTTTGAATTTATTTAATTTCATTTTATTTTCTTTTTCTAGAGTGTTTTGTTTTGCATGTAGGGGTACTATGCCATACATTATGACAAAACTTTCTAGTAATTGTAATGATAACTTTGGATAGCATAATCATTTCATTTTCGTATAATTTACTTTTCTTTTAAATTTATTTATCCTACAAAAGGGATTTGAAATTAATAATTTTGTTTTATGTGTATATAGGTTATATATATAAGTGAAACAGTTTTCTTTAAAAATTTATTATGGATGAGTTTGAAACCATGTACGAAGAGTTAAGGTGATTAGATAATATTTGTTATAAATGTGTGTATAGTGGTGTACCAAATTCTTTGTTTGTGGTGGTGTTTTTGTATTGGAATTTCACGAGAAGGTAAAGTTTATTTTAATGTATATATTATTTCTTCTTATATGTATATCAAGTATATTTTGTTGTATTTGGGTTTTCAATATTAACGTGTTGAATAATACATCAGGAATGTGTGAAATGAATTAGGCACTATTTAATTCATAGCATGGAGTCCTGGTGAACTTGAAAGACACGAATTGGTCTTGGTGGTACTGCGTTTGGGAGCGAGAAAAGGCACCAGGCAGAACTAATCAGGGCTGAGTTAATCTATTGAATACGCAAAGACATTATTTTATTTCATTTTATTTATATAAAATTTATTTATATAAATATATATATATATATTCCTTAAGGAGTGAGCTCATTGTGATGTATGTTCGGGTTGTGTCCAACGAGTTGAAAAGACATACTCGTAGGGTGGAACTTTGGGATACTCATCTGTGTGAATTTGCTATCTGATGGTACTGTGTTGGGAGCGAGAAAAGGCGCCGGACAGGACTAATTAGGGCAAAGCCATATCCTTAACGTTTATATTTTGTTTGCAAATAGTAGATCGCGTAAATTTTTGGTTATTTATATTCCAGTACAATTCATCATGTGTAATTTATTTTATTTTTTGATTGTTTACATGTATCTATGACAAATATAATTCATAATAGTCACGTTCACATTTTCTTTAGACATAAGTTTTTGACGACATTATGACTTCATTTATTTTTATTTCTTATAATATTTTATTGATTATGATGTATCAATTTGAATAATGATTGAATTATTGATTCTTTGTATGTAAATATTTATATATTAAATTTTTTTTTGAATTCGTTTAAATTTATTTTTAATAAATTAGATGTTAAGATTTATTTGGCATTTTATTTTCTTTACCTGACCTGGAGATAATTAAAGAGCAGGAGAATCGATTGGAGAATCTACATAT
Organism: Amphimallon solstitiale; assembly: GCA_963170755.1. Lineage (NCBI taxonomy): Eukaryota > Metazoa > Arthropoda > Insecta > Coleoptera > Scarabaeidae > Amphimallon > Amphimallon solstitiale. The sequence continues at coordinate 107,862 of OY720682.1, read as the reverse complement.
ATTTTCTGCCCCTGAGAGAATTATTTATTTTAAACTGAGCTAGTTGTATGTAATAGTTTTGCTTAACCTACTTTTCAGCAGAAAATTCATCGTATCTTAGTCTAGCATAAGGCCTAGCACTAAGATGCGTGCTCGACTCTCAATTACACATTGATTAAATAAATTAAATTTATTTCATTTATATATAAATTTGTAAGAGTCACAGCAATATGTAAACACACCATAGTTATCAATATAAATTACGAATTCTTGAATTTCAAATGAAAGAAATTCCAACATTATTTTCGTTTTTCCGAGTGAGATTTTATATTAGAAAATAAACCAAATAGAGTTAAGAGAGGTGTTTTTTCTAAGGGTGCGATTATAGTGGAGAGGCGAGGAGAGACAAATACTGCGAGTTTTACAGAGCGGTACATTCAAACAAAAGTAATTATATCTATGCGTTTATAGTGCAGCGGCGAAAAGAGAGGCGAGAAGTGAGGTGTATAATAGCGGTGCAGGTAGAAACAAACATGTTTGTTTTTTTCAGTGGCGATAAGCACGGTCGGGAACTTACGACGAGTTTCGGCCGTTTTCGTGGTTAGCACCCACCGTACTTCAAATAATTTAACGGTTAAGAGGGATCTCTACTCCCAGCCACTGAGGCCACTGTAGACAGTTTGATTTCCCCATAAAATTAACCGTAAATATTAATCAATTTTTAATTTTTTTTATACCAAATGAAAGAGAATTCGAATATCTATGTACGCCTAGTAATATTTTTTCTAAAAATATTTTAGAAATCGTCATAATTAGTAGCAGAAGTAGGTCAATATTAGACATTTTGTCGAATTTATTTTGAAATAAATAAAAAGAAATTCAAAATTTTACTACTAAGCGTACGTAAATTTGCGTTTTCTCTACAAATTGATGTAATTATTTATACCATAGGTTGAAATTTGATCTTAATTTTAAGGGGAAATCGCGACACCTGCAGTGATAATGTTTATGATTTTTCTACATTGTCAAATGGACTGGCCCGTCCAGTAGAGATCCCTCTTAAAACTTTATATTTGTATATATGTTGATATTGACATTCTAAAATATTTGTCTGAACTTCTTAGGATGTTTTATTAATTTGAAATATAGGCGTTTAAATTCTCCGTATTTTTCTCTCGCTACGTTTATAGGATGGATTGACCATCTTCTGGTCCTTTTTCTTTTCTGCATTAAACTTAAGACATGTGTTACAAGGGCACTACTTTCTGCAAGCATAAGCTTTCGAAACTTTAAAGGCGACATGTTGTGTCAATGTGTAGGGTGGAATAATTGGAACGCTAGTGATACGTTCTTTTTCGATGGTAACTAACAAAGAATGTGGTTACAACTAGACGGTGCACCAGCGCATTTTCAAGTAAATGTTAGAAATGAATTGGATAGGCAATATCCCAATAGGTGGACAGGACGCGGCGGTCCACTCAATTGGCCAGCAAATTCTCCAGACCTAACGACTTCTGTTTTTTTTTATGGAAATATTTCAAAAATATTGTCTATGATACACCACCAACTACACCAGACGATATGAGAGACAGAATAAGAATAGCGTTTCGTTCTTTAACACCAAATATTTTAACAAGAGTTAAACAGTCCTTTCAAGAGAAAATTCGTTTATGTATTGAAAAATAAGGACATCATTTTGAGCACTTGTTAAAACATTAGTTTTCTTTTACTACTTAAGTTTGTTATTTGTTTGTAAACAACAAATACAGAGGTACTTTATCTCTGTATTTGTTGTTTACCTAGTTATGACGCTTTTTAATTATTGTGAAACAAAACCAATCAAACCGTTAGGTTAATAAATATTAGCCATTTAAAAAATGAATTGCACGAAACTAAAGGCTGTATTACACTTACCAAGTTCTTGACCAAGTTATTGGCCAAGAAATTGTCGGCAAGTTCTTGATCAAGTTATTGTTGACCTTGACTGTTTTACACCTATCAATTTCTTGGCCAAGTTTTTAGATGAATTAGCAGTACCAATAGTGCAAAAGTACGAAACAAAAAAATTAATAAAGTTTGCGTTTGATATTGAACGTAAAAATAACTGCACAAGAGATGCAAAAGAAAATAAATAATTTACGCATAAATTCTTTCAAGAAGTATCAAGTTAACATGTCATTTTTAACAATTTTCTAAAATGGAATTTGTATTTACATTTTAGGCAGTTGGCAAAAAAGTTTATAACATGAATATTACTAGAAATCACTTAAAACTTGATCAAGTTGAGAAGAAAAATAGAACATGTTCTAAGCCACCAAGTTCTTGGCCAAGAAATTGACCAAGTCGACTTGACAAGTGTAATACACGACTTGTCGTCAATTTTAACTTGATCAAGTTCTTGGCCAATAACTTGGTCAAGAACTTGGTAAGTGTAATACAGCCTTAAAGTTTGAAATTGAAAATCCTAAATTACTAATATAGTTTTTAGTAATAATAGTAAATAATGTATCTGTTTGAAGTAATAATAATAATATTGTTTTTAAACACTCTGTATAATTTTTAGATTTCAACATTAACTTATCTTAGAGTCTGATGCTTTGAGTAAACAATAAATACAATTTAAAATAATTCGCTCAAATATATAAGACAGAAATAGTTAAATGTCTCTGTTAAGTTATGTATAGGGAGTATAACAGTAAGTAGCCTTCATTTAGCCTATAGTATCAAAATATGCCATAATATACAAGTGTTCCATTTAAATTTTCATAACTTTGGTACGCAACTTTTATTGAATCACTCTGTATATTTCAAAACAATTTTAAAACGTGCCCGTAATGTGGCAAAGTGTTAAAACATTTTGTCACTTCGTATATATAAATCGACGGAAATGTGGTGCGCCAGCCTGTATATTATCTGTGCTATATCTATATAAGTGTTTACATTAGGATATTTTCCAGTTTGTTCACTAAAATCAATCCTCTTCCTAGATTGTATTTTTATAATAATATTCCCCCAAACATTAATCTAACACAAAGAAGGAGCTCTTGGAATTTATAGTCAATAAATCAAAACATATAAATATAAAAAAAAAGTACGCCCAAGGTAACTTTGTGTGCATAGTTGATGTAACAGTTTTTTGTGATTGCAAGCAACTATAGACCTTAAGTCTTATGATCATATGGATGGAAATTAAATGAAATTTTGAATCCTATATTTAGTAAAAATGGTTTTGTCAATTATTAGACAAAAATAATTATAATACTTTCAAATAACAGAAAAAAATATATGTAAAGTAACTTATTCAGTACCGAAATAAATTACCTAAAATAATAATTTTTTTAGGAGAGTCATCTGTCGTTAACTAGAATACCAATTGTAGGTTTCAATCTCTTAAATTACAACTAAACTGCAGATTATAATTTATCAAATATTCAGCGCCTCTGGTGGTAGTAACCCGGCGACGGTGGCGTAGCCTGGTGTTCGTAACCAGTTTAGGGCTACAAAAATTTGTTAATCATGGGCCATCTGGATATTTATCTGTGACCTAATAAAGGAAGCTAAACGAAATTACAATCTAAATTATATAATGAGTTCGGAAAATAAACAGCAGGCAGTATGGAATGTCATCAACAGAGAAACAGGAAGAGATAAGAGGGACAATCAGGATATGGAAACGAAATTAACCGCGGATGAATTACACAATTTTTTTATAAAAATTGGAGACAGTATACAAAGCAGCATAGATAGAGGAGAAAATGGAGAAAGAACCATGGAAGATATGTTGTATGGGAAAATGAAATATACTTCAGCATCATGCTTCCTCTCATATGTATCCCAAAACGAGATAATTAGTATTGTGCACAATCTAAAAAGTAGGAGGTCCAAAGACAAATATGGTTTTACTGTAGCTCTTTTAAAGGATATAATTGAAATAATAGTAGATCCACTAACAATTATAGTAAACGCATGTATAAATGAGGGTAAATTTCCTACGGAACTAAAGTCAGCTAAAATGGTACCTGTCTATAAAAATGACGATAAATCTCTTGCGAGTAATTATAGACCTATATCGATACTACCGGTGTTATCAAAGGTTTTAAAAACAGTAATAAAAAACAGAATTATTTCATTTATGGAGAAACATACCTTACTGACAGATTCCCAACATGGATTTAGAGCTGGAAAATCGACTATAACAGCTATGATTGATATGATTGAATCCATACATGAAGCAAGGGATGAAAAAGAACGTACTGCAGTTGTTACATGTGACCTAAGTAAAACCTTCGATTGTGTGTCACATGAGATCCTGCTGACAAAACTATGGCATTATGGCATGAGAGGTTTGACCCATAAATTATTAGCCTCATACCTACAAGACAGAACTCAAATGGTATGGTGGCAGAATGGATATTCGAAATTGGGAAATGTTAATACTGGTGTGCCTCAGGGATCTATTCTCGGACCTCTGCTGTTTATTGTGTACATAAACGATCTGCCGGCTAATATCTTAAACTGCAAGGCTATAATATATGCAGATGACACTTCGATCGTGGTCCGCGGGAAACACAATGAAAAACAATCCATTGAAGATAAAGCCATTGAGAATGCGGATACTTGGTTCAATGCAAATAAATTGAAGCTAAATCAGGAAAAGACTCAAGACAATGGACATACTTTCTAAAAATGAAGAAGGGAAGGGTGTAGTGACGTATTTAGGTCTAAGTATAGACAATAAACTGACTTGGAACAATCATATAGAGATCCTCAAAAGAAGACTAAGCACAGCTATATTTTCAATAAGAAGAATTAAAAATGTATCCACGCACCAAGCTGCAAGAAGTGCATACTACGCGAATTTCCACAGCATTGCTGCATATGGTATAGGGGAGAGTGGGGTACATTCGGCTCTTTTTTATTAAAAAAATCGTAAAATGGACATGCATTTTTATAAAATGAATTTTTACTTATAGTTCACATCTACATAGACTAAGAAAAAATTGCACAAAACCTTGTCCGTCTATATTGCTTATTTTACATGATTATTTGCATTTTTTCAAAATGTGGAAAAGTGACGAAAGTACCCCGTTGGTGGGGTACTTTCGGCCAAGGTGTGGGGTAGATTCGTCCCGTGAAACCACTATAAACTCAATGTTATTTAACTGATATATTTAAGTTGGAAATTAATAATAATCATTTAACAATGAATGAACCAAAGTTATAACTAAAAGTAAACATGGAAGAAGTTCTTGCAGTACCAGTTTGAGATACAGTTTGAAGTTTGGCTACAATGTCCGCAATATTAATGTCACTTCTGTCTTCTACTGGTGGGAAAAAAAATTTTTGAGTAAATCCTCTTCTTCTCATAAACCTAATTGTGTACGTAGGGGAATTTATTTGTTCAATGCGACCTGCATAATGAATTACTGCTCCAGAGTTTGTACAAAATTTAACGAGAACATAATTGCCAATTTCAAGCTCACTTTCGGAAGCAGTTTCCAGTTCTTCAAAATCGTCACTGCTGCTGGATTTAACATCGTCCAATGAGATATCAGAATCGCTTGACTGACTTTCGTCTTCCTCAATTTTCTGCCTTTTTTTCACGTTGTCAAATATATTTCTTTTCACCGTCGGTTGCTTCTTAACTTCTAGCTTTCTTTTTTTCTCTAATTCTATATTTTCTCTTATCAGTAATTCAGGAGTGTCCGTGTAAATTGTCGATTTTGATTTTCTTTTACTATTTCTTGGTTTACTGATGGCAGCTTTGGGATAAGGAACCAGTTTCTCCACACTGAGACCGGAAGTTGAAGGTTGCTCTAACTGTAAAACGTCCTGAGCAGTACCATCTTGTGAATTTAGATTCTCATTATTAACATCAATTGGTAAAACATCCACATGTGTGTCATTATTTTCAAGGGCGGCAGGATTGTTATCATCAAGTGGAGGTTTTCGTAAAGCTTCATCTGGAATTAAAGGCCTATCTGTAACACTACTCGCCACAAAATCTTCATCTGAAAATATTAGCCTGTTGATTGGCCATAAACCAGTGTTTTTAAACGCGTGAGTAATATTTTTGAAAGAAAATGCAGTCTCGTACGCCTTGTTTGCCAAATATCCTATATTTCTTATGGTTATGGCCTGACCTGGATGTGCTAACATCCAATCGTTAAATGCAGTAGCCAGGTGTGTTTTGTTCGGCACGAAATTTGTACTTTTCCAGGACAGAAGCATATTTTCTAAAGAAGTCATCCACTACAGGTTTATTGAATGCGATTGAACGACTCAAACTAGTGCTCTCTGGTTTTCGCAACGAAAGATCTTGATGCCTCTTCATGTAACTATATAGCCAGTCTGGTCCTACAAAGGAAGTAAGGAATAAAACATGTTTGTTAAAACAAATGTAAAAGAAAATACATACCTGCCATCTTATTTTTTTCCCAATTCTCAGGCATCTTACAATTGGGAAGTGATTTTGCAAATTCAAATGCCAAAATTCTAATTTGCTTGTATGATAATCCGTAGTGTAAGTTTGATGAATTTTTTATGTATGCGCTAAGTTCCAGTTCTTGCTCTTTAGTAAATACTTGTTTTGCAGTGTATTTGCTATTGTATTTGGGGCCATCATCTTCACTTTCATTTCCCGAATCATCATAATTCCTAGGAACTTCGTCTAACAACCTCTTTCTCTTAATAATTCTAGATTGTAGGGTAGTTCTTTTAAGGCCATATTGCCTAGCTGCTTCCTTGACTTTTAATCGTCCCGCGAGACATTCTCGTATGGCCGAATTCATTATATTTTCATTAATGCTGACGCGATCTGTTTTTTTATGTATGTGCGTGGCATCTGCAAACATAAATTAGTCTTAAACTTATTGTAATAAAACTACAGCTATATTACAATAGGAAGTGCCTAGCTAGATAAAGCACGGGGTAGATTCGGCAGTATGACGAATCTGCCCCACTACTGCCTGCCGAATGTACCCCACATGTACAATTATTACTATCCATAATACCCACATAAAACATGCCTAAGTTGAGGTTAGGTGGGACCTGATTTTGTTTTTAGGCGCATTATTGTAATATACGGCTAAATCGCAGTGCATTTATTTCTATTATAAAGATAATAGTTTTGCAGTGCAGAATTGTAAAAAACTTACCTTGTTTAGTCGCATAACACTTAATATTCACTAAGAATACCTAATACACAACTGGCATCATCAATACGTTATACATACAAAACGGAAGATTGACGGAAGAGATTTCTTGACGATTTTGGCGGAAAGTTTAAAAAATAGTTCTTCTTTTATAATATGACGAATCTACCCCAGTGCCGAATGTACCCCACTCTCCCCTACTCATATGGGGCATGTCTACAAGAGCAAAGAAGGTCTTAGTCCTACAGAAGAAGGCAATAAGAACACTATGTGGATTTGGGTATAGTGACTCGTGTCGAGAGTATTTCAGGCGGGAGAATATACTCACAGTGGTCAGTATTCGTGTGTGAAATTTGTTCACGAAAATAAATCAAAATTCGCTCAAAATGGAAACTTTCACGAGTACAATACACGGAATTCTGGCGCTTTGGTTGTTCCACATCACAGACTGAGTGCTACGCAGTGTGGAGTTGACTACTGGGGTGTAAAACTTTATAATTCTCTGCCACAAAGCATAAACGACATGAGTCTAAATCATTTTAGAAGTGAAAAAACAATATTGGTCACTGCCAGTTTTTACAGCATAGACGAATACTTGGAAGCATATGCGTAGTAACATGTCCAAGTGACATGTTTGATTGTTTTGTTTGTTTTTTTTTTGTCTAGGATGTTTACAAGCGTTTCCTAGATAACAACTGTGTATTTGTTTTATATCTACATCTGTATGTTTTATTGATATGTTTTTTAAATGTTTATCTTTTGTATCTTTTGCTATTTGCAGTATTTTATGACATGTCATGTAAAGATTTTTTTTTGATGACCAATAAACAGTACTACTACTACTAAATACCATGCGTAATATAGAACCCAAGATACGACCATGGGGTAAACATTTTTTTTTAATTATTTATCTAAAATTAATTCGTAGTTGTTTCGTCGCTTACAAGTCTCTTCTATCACTTTTCGAATGACTTTAAAAAATAATTTTCCAAAATAATTCGATAAATTATAGCGGCCTAGCCTTCTCAACCAACTCAATAAAATTACTGTTTACTTAGGTACTAAAAAAGTTTTATATACTGTAATGAGATAAGCCCACAAAAAAAAGCGGACCTCCGGGCGACGACAAAAACGTACCGGTAAACAAGTCGTAAATCAACTGCACTCATATACTACGTCATCGACAGAAAGTCTGGAATATGGTAGAAGAGAGCCAGAATTTGCTAGACCTTTTGTCTGCACATATATATATATAAATGCTGCCGGTGGGATAAGGAATTCATTCATTCAGTAGTATTCGTACAGTGCAAATAAACATAAATACAGTGTATGGTGCAGTGTTATTGTAGTTCAAGATGTAAATAAATATTACAGACATAAATAGTAGTGATAGAAATAAATACGTGTGTTAATTTATTCGTAGTAGTTTTAAGTGCGTTTCATTTATTTTATATTTTTATATTGTGATTAGTTTTAAGTGTGTAAATATACAGACTGTTTCAAAACAATTGCACGAGTTGTTCATTTCGACCCCGAAAACGCTCGAATACTATTTTCAATGAATAGTTGTCACTAAAATAATATGTGCACAAAGAGATTTCAGCAGTTTCTTTCAACATTTTTGTGCCTAATTGTTAAATAAATTTGGGATAAATTTCCAGTTTCCATAAGATCAAACATCAACATATCAGACCGAACCACTCTATTCAAGATTGTGATATTTCGTCAAGATTCTTTACAACTTTGTCTTTTGAATTGCCTATATGAAAATCTATTTTTTTTTTTGAATCTTTGCAGTAGGCACTTACTATATGTTTGATAATCATTACTATAAGTTATTTTTTAATATATACCACAAATGTACATTCTTCTTTACTTTCTTCTGAAAGCCTTGTGGTATTACCATTGACATTAGTGTCGTTACAAATTGCTTTTATAAGAAATAAACATCAACACTTTCAATAGTGGTAAAATATAATTTTTCAATGTAATAATATATCTACATTATTTACATATATTACATGTATGTAAATAATAAATAAATATAAAGATTACATTTGTATAAAGTCTACCTATTTTTACCCATGTTAACTCTAATTTGTTTGGCGCGAAAATTAAGTAATATGAGATTTTAACTCCCAAATTCCCATAGGTATCTATTTACAGTAACACAAAAATTAATATGAAGATTACAGTTTCAATAACGACCTTCAGTATATTCAAATATACGTTCCTTTGTTGATATAAAAACGGCGCATTAAGTATGAAATAAATGTAAAGATTTCTCATCTCTAAACACAATAAAATTTCTAATTTTTATGTTTTTAATGTATTTCATAAATCATTTTCGTACCTACACGGAAAAATTTACAATATATTTACCTAATTAATTCTTATTAATAGGTGTGTTAAAGTGTGTCAATAATTTGAGAAATTTTTTTTATAATTGAAAAACCAAAATATAAATTGACGCAATTATTTTTAATCGTTATATAAATGAGCAATCTATTACTCACTTTGTTATATAGATACATTCAAAAACAAATAATGTAGATCGAATACAAGTTCGTATACGTAAGATCACGTTACTAAATAGAAAAGTTAAAAATAGTCAACATAGAAATTTTAGCTGAAAAATAGAATCACTGCTCATAATCCAAAAGCAACACGTAAATTTCTCTACCTTTATTTCCTCATCAAAGTTCTCTTTCTTTACTCTAGTCGTCGTCAAAGAAAGCGCGGCTTTTTCGTTATTAACACATTTATCCATTAAAAAGAGCGGACTCTGTCTTTGATCGCCGTGTATTTCACTAAAAACTCACACAAGATAATATTTTTCCCACAAAATATCACTGTGTATTTTGAAAAACGAACCGAATTAATAATACACTGCACACGGCTCTAAAAATCTATTGCCGAACTCGTGTTCTACTTCAGCAAGAGCTTTGCATGATGTGATTATTTTGGTAACATAAGAGGGGATATTCCCGCCGTTAAATTTAAACAATCCGCGCATGTTTGGTTGTATACATTTGGATAATCCCATAAGTGAACATTATGAATAACTATGCGTGCGCAATCTTTTTAATTATTAATTCTTTGCATGTATTTAGCAATTGAAATTTGAATTAATCTATAATTTAACTATATAAATTAGTATTGCTCAAAAATGAATAATGCTACAAAGCCGATACTGACATTAAAGCAGGTATATTTAAATTATTAACGTATTTTTCAAAACCTAACCTATAAAATTCCAGTAGTTTATGTTACGGCAGCAAGTATTGAACGTATATAGAAAATTTTTAAGAACTATTAAAAAGGTTCCCGATAAACAGTATCAAGCAGAACTACGAGAATGGGTTCGATCGGATTTTAGAAACAATGCTCACCACACAGATGAAATAACTATAAAAATGATGCTTACATATGGAGAAAAATCATTGAAAAAACTAGAAACAACACTTGCTTTAGCAAAATAGTCTTTATTTTTTTATGTACAAAATAAGCATATAATTTATTAGCCTTTAAATTATAATAAAATCTTTTATATGGGAACAGTTTTTAAAAAGGCAAGTGTGCCCATACAGTGTGAATAGCTAAACATGCCAATAGAAATGTACCAATTAAAGAAAGTGAAAGTGATGTTGTTGTGAGTGTCTTCTGATTTTGCACTTTTTTCCCTAAAGTCAGATTTAATAGAGCATTTATTATATGTTGGCCGTCCATTGCTAAACAAGGAATAACATTAATAACAGCAAAACCTAAAGAAAAGATGATGATATATTTAAATATCCTTTCAATTATAACTGGTAATTTTGAATTTATAAATTTGTATTTTGGTATATATTGGGACACTTCTAAAGTTTGCAACAGATCATATGGATGTCCCATATAAATAACACTTTTCTTAGTACAAGAAATCTTCATGATATTTGTGTTATTATTTAACAGAGGTCTAATACAATGGGAATTAACAGGACATTGCATTTCCAAATTGCAGAAATCAATAGATTTTTCTACAACAGGTCTTATTGCTAAACAAGAATGTTCTGGTATTTCAACAATTCCATCATTGTGCTCAATATATTCAAAACAAGCACTGCTTGCCTTATCAGAGGGACAACAATTCACTTCACCATTAGAAATATGCTTTACATATATTGTTTCATCTAGTTTATTTATAATATCAGCTGTGACACAAAATCCTAGCTTACTCAGCCTGGTTTTGTGTATGCAATCAAGCCATGTATCATAATCACTAATAATGCAGTTATTTATTTGTACTATCTGATCATCAATATAAATTCCATTGTTTCCTTTCAATGGAGAGTGTTTGTCAATATTCGTGACAATTACACCATTGTTCAAAAGGTATACAGATGAAAACAGAACAGGTAAGACTAGATAAACAAGATAAGCTATTGCACTTAATATTATATTATGCCAAACACCAGCACAAAATATTTTTAAACATCGTTTTGAATTTAATTTTTGGATGTCCTCTGTGTTTAAGCATACATATGCAACTGGTAATATAAAAAAAATATTAACACCTACACTTGATAAATGTACATCCTCTCTAACAGCTGCTAATGCATGTCCCATTTCATGAAAAATGCTAGAAATTATTAAAGTTAAACTGTAGTAACCTAATTCAGAAGCAGGTAAGTTGATGCCTGGTATAACAGGTTCCATTATAGCATGAGTATTAGGTGTTTTCTTCATAAATGTCTGAAATACTGTTGCAATTAACATTAGTATTGCAATTGGAAGTAGTATTAGTGTTGCATAAGTTCCATATTGATACCAAACGTTGAAAAATGAGGAATGTCCACTACCCCATCTTAAAAACGTCCTGTTAAGTGCAGTCGTATTCCATTTGATTTGTAGAAATTTAATTTCCAACCCAGTTCCTTTCAGAAACTGTATGTACGGATAATGAGAGCATGTCTGCAAAATATGTGTAATTGTAAGTATTAAGTTGTTTTTGAACTAACCTTGTAAAACTTATCAAGAAAAAATAAGATACTGTATATACAGAGAATGACTATTAAAGTGGTGTATATGTCCATTTTTGAAGAGAATAACCATTATTTAATCCATTTAAATTGTTATTTTAGGTTATAATCTGTCATTTTCTGTTTACCTAATGTTCGAGTTTGAATCTGAATTAGAAAAATCGCATAGCCAACATTCTATGGTCATAGTACCCTAAGTATATATAATTATATTTTAGGATTAATCTATGAAAATGCATACATATCAGCAAGATATCATATTTTAAATTAATTGAAAACTGTTTTAGATAACAATGTAATAATACTCTAACATGTTGGAAGAGATAAACTTGTTGACGTGTGCCTACCAAACCCATTTGCTGATAACTTAACATGGATGGCATTGTAATGGCATACCAAATTAAAATCATATTCCGAATAATATTCTTTGGCATTTGAAAAATGTCAACACAATTAAGGACTTGTTAAAATACGCCAGTTTAAAGTATGGATTTTATGAACGATTAATTCTACTGAAATTAATTTACACGTTAACATGGGTGATAGCTCAGAAAATGAAATAGAAGAAAACATAAAAAATTCTGATCAGGAATGCGAGTTAATTGAAAATTCACGTACTCACAATAAATGTATGGAAGACACAGGCCTAGATAATCAAATTGCTAGAATTAATACACATGATACCAGCGTAAATTATTCCATTGAAAATGAAGTTAGTAAAACTGAAGATACCATTAACATATGCAGTTCAATTACTACAGATTATTCATGCATTAAATGTGGCAAGTATGAAGATGAAATAATTGAGCTTACAAAAAAGAATAACACTTTAAATGAACAGTATTCAAGTTTAAGTAAATTATTTGAAAGCTTGCAGAGTAAATATGATTATGTAAGTTGCTATATGAAAATTTGTAATTTTAATTTATACCTTTTTTTTTATTTATCTTTAGGCACTTAAAGAAAAGGAAAGCGCTATTAAGGAGAAGGAAGCTGTTGTTATTAGGTATGCTACTAGTGAAAAGAATATATTAAACCAAAAGTCAGCAAAAGAACAAGTGGAAAAGAAGCTTAAGGAATCATTACGTGAAAATGAGATTTTGCAACATAAAGTCAACCAAATGGTCACAGAAAAAGCCAGAATATGTCAGATGTTAGATAATAAGGTAAAATACAATGTTTTATAAATGAACAATGAATAATATTGATATATCTTGCCTTAGTGTCATGATTTAAAACAGTCCCAGCAAGAATTAGATCATGCAAAATCAGATTTGGGTGCTCTTGATACCAAAATGAAATGGTTACAGAATAATTTAAAGACTGAATTAGAAGTTCGAAAGGTTTGGAATTCTTTATTCTCACATTTTATTTATATTTATATTTCAATTTATTTTAGGAAAATGAAACAAAAATAGAATCATTAAATAGTAAAGTACAGGAGTGTCTTAATGAAGTGGAGCATGTCAAAAAAGAAGCTGAAGAAAGTATTAAAATATTTCATACATCACAAGAAAATCGAGCATATGTTCTAGGTAAATGAATATAAAATAGTTTTTAGGAACTCGTGTGACATATTAATTTTATAAATTAATAGTTAATATCCCTATGTATTAAATCTAAACATATTTTCTGAGAAACTAACTTAGAGTCTATGGCTTGATATTAAACAAAAACCACAAAAAACTAAATATGTATTTTGAAATTACCGTTGTGGATATGCTACGGTGCATAGAAAACGCGGTTCTTAATCACTGCTACTGAAGATGACAGCATACTTGTCGAAATATGTATTTAGTTTTTTGTGCTTTAGTGTGGTAGAGGTGTTTTAGTATTCTTGTTTTATACTTTCTGAGAAATCTAACAAATAGCTAAGACACATCATAATAATATGTCTTAACAACATTGTTATTATTTTAGATCAACAATTAAAAGAACAACAAGCAACTTTAATAATGTTAAAACATGAAAAAAATGATAGGGATCAGCAAATTAAAACATTACAAGTGGAATTAGAACGGGTACAAACTAAACAAAAAGCAGTTTTGCATGAAAACAATGAATTATCAATAAAGGTGCAACAGTTGGAAAGGGACCGTCTCGAGTCAGAACAGAAACTTAGTGAATTAAGGGGTTATGCTGATCAGCAGAGACAAGATGCTGCTGATCTTTTTTCAAAAACTGCTCAGCTTGAGCAAATTAAACTTCAATTGAAAAAGTAAGATTAAATTTAACTTGTGGTTAATAAATATTATTTAATATACTTCTTTAGCGAGCAAGATCAGTTAGTGGCATGTAATGAACAAATCAATTTGCTTAAACAAAGAAATTTAGAATTAGAATCGGATATGGAGTCTTGTCGTGTCAAAGAAGCTGAATTACTGCTGTTCACTCAGCAATTAACTGACAAAAATGTTCGACTGCAATCAGAATTTACAGCAATGGAAACAAAGGTAAATATTAAAGTAATGGTACTATTAATAGTTAAAGTTATCAAAAATAGCAGAACTTTATATTTATTTAGTTTAACCTCATCTCTTTATATGGTTTTTCTTGTTTTGAAAGGTCCAACAATTAAGTTGTGAGGAAACTAGGTTAAAAAGAGCAATAAAGGAACAAGAAACTAAATTAACTTTGTTAAACACACAATTGAGTGAAAACCGTAAAAAGCACTTTGTGGAAAATGAAAAATTAATGGAATCTCTTGCTGAAAAAGAAAAATTGTGTGAAATACTGACACAAGAAGTTGCAGATCAAAAAGGAGAAATTTCTGTTATTAGAAGGAAATTGGATCTTTCACTAAGGGTTAGTTATATTAAGTCTTACTATCACAGTTTTTAGCTATGACGTAGTATTAAAACTTAGATTTTTATTTGTGCATAGTTATCATTTTTAGTTCACAAGTAAAAATAGCACATGTAACAAAAATTATTGCTAATTAAACATAAATTTACTGAGTATAATACCAATTGGCATCTGTCCGAGGAAATATGTTATTTAAACAGTTATGCATTTTTGTCGCAATTACATTAAAATTTTTGATAGAGTATTATGTTATTGAATATTCAAATTCCATTACTATATTTTGCACTATACTTTAAGGAAGCAAATAAGGAATTAACCCAATGCAGAAAAAAATTGGATCATTATGAAAATATGAATAATACCAGCAGTAGCAGTTCAAGTACATCTTTGAATACAGTGGACAGAAATGGAGAATCATCACCAACTGCTTCTGTAGAAGATCAAGTAAAAGTATGTCCAAATTCATTGTTCATATCATTTGAAAAATCATTCACTGCCATTTCGATCAATCGTAGGTTGTACAGCCAGAAAGGGTTCTCGACAAACAGACTTTGATCGAACATATTGTCAAACTGCAAAGGATAAGTGCCAGAAAGTCTGAAAAAATTGACTTCTTAGAAGAACATGTCAACAATTTGGTTTCGGAATTGCAAAAGAAATCTAGACTTTTGCATAATTATATTCTTCGTGAACAGTCAGGTACATTATCTTCAAATACGATGGACAACAATAAGGTACGTTATTTTTCAAGTATTTTAAAATTCGTTTATATTTCGTTTTTGGCTAACTTTAATTTTTGCAATGTTTTTTAAATTAAATTATCGTAATGTTTCCTGAAAATGATATTTGTTTTTAATATTTATTCATTCTGAGAGAAATAGAATTATTATTAATAAGTTTTCTTTTTGCATCAGTCTTCCAAATTTTGGTAAGTATACGCTTTTTTCACGTGGCTGTTTGTAGATGTCTTTTATTTGATATCATTAGGGATAGGAATTCGAGACACTTATTTACATTTCATTTTGAATATACAGGGTGTTTCATCGGTTGGGGTATCGCGAATTAAAGTGCCTAAATATAAAAATATCGACTTCAAATTTTAACCACTTATAGAGCTTTTAAACCGCTACCAGCAGGTTAGGTTGTTTTTGATAATATTATTTTGATTAATGCGTAAATTTAAAAAAAACGTATTATCAAAAATTAAAAGTGCTCAAAAAATGTTCAAATTTGAATGGTGATACGTGGAAATATCACCCATATTAACTTCACAATCAGAGAATTTTTATAAACGAAACCGTTTGTCAAATAAAGTCAATATTAAATAATGTCGTTTTTCTTACGACAGATTTATGGTACTTAACTTTCTAATTGTGCTGTCCGCAAACAGGTAGTCCTTTTAAATTTATGACGGATAATAAATAAAAATTTATGACGGATAATATTCAACCCTGAAGCCTTCAACTTTTTCGTCGGCAGAGAAAGTGAACGGCATTTTGAAAACAGAAAACACTAGCAAAACACAGCTTAAACAAATGAAGTTGACTCCGTGAAAATAGAATCACAACTAACATCACAAAGTACCTAAATGTAAGTTCAGAATGCCCTTGGAAACGCTTCCCGATTAGTAGAACTACAACAACAACTGAAGGCTTCAGGGTTGAATATTATCCGTCATAAATTTTTATTTATTATCCGTCATAAATTTAAAAGGACTACCTGTTTGCGGACAGCACAATTAGAAAGTTAAGTACCATAAATCTGTCGTAAGAAAAACGACATTATTTAATATTGACTTTATTTGACAAACGGTTTCGTTTATAAAAATTCTGATTGTGAAGTTAATATGGGTGATATTTCCACGTATCACCATTCAAATTTGAACATTTTTTGAGCACTTTTAATTTTTGATAATACGTTTTTTTTTAATTTACGCATTAATTAAAATAATATTATCAAAAACAACCTAACCTGCTGGTAGCGGTTTAAAAGCTCTATAAGTGGTTAAAATTTGAAGTCGATATTTTTATATTTAGGCACTTTAATTCGCGATACCCCAACCGATGAAACACCCTGTACAATTATACATCATTGTGTTTAGTTTATATACATTTCTAAATAAGTTTCAATTCACTTAGTAATTGCCTTTGACAGTACTTTTCTTTCACTGTTTTTATTTTTGTTACTTATATGAAAAAATGAGGTGTGGCCACCACACGACTTTCTTATACGTATGAGCGTTTCAAATTACAGAATTTTAAGAATTTTTTTACAGATATTATTCAAAATCCTATTCTAAGTACTTCTATTCTCTTAATAAATTTCTATAGAATGCATACTTTGCAAGATATCAAAAAAGTGCTCCTCGCTAAGAGTAAAAGTGCTACTTCCGGTCCGAATTTTGAAATTTCATATACCGGGTCGTCCAAAAGTCTGGATTCACGTGGATTTTGAGTAAACTATTCACTTTTTTGGAAAACTGAATTCTGTATCTTGAATGGGAATAAAATTGCAACTCAATAGTATTTTTTATTTCAAAAAAATTGTTTATAATTTTGAGATAAAGTTAATAACAATGTTTTTTTAAATGGAAACCTACCGTGATTTTTATTTCAGAGAGAGTACTTTCGATAAGAATTGCATTGGCATAGAAATTTTGGCTATAAACCTTACGATTATTGTTTAAATTAATATTAAATTTTCGATCCGAACACTCGTTCGCGCTTGTTCGGAAAATACACGAACGTGTCTTCTCTTACCACGTTTCCAACTGTAGGCATGGGTCCACCCCCTAATAAAGCATTCTATTGAAGGCGTTACGTTTATCTTGAATGAAAGCATTTTTTTTTTATAAAATGGAGATCTACCGCTTTTTGTCGCCGTATCCCACCATAATTAGAATTTCTATCCGTTCTCTCTCTACCAGTTCCATATTTACGCAAATTGTTCAAAATCACAGATCACAAAAATAATAGATAAAGTCAATACCAAAACAACACAATTAACAACAAACAAAACGTTCAAGAAAACAGAAAATAAAAATTCAAATTCGCTCCGTAAACGTACACTAGTAATACCAAAAACAGAATGAGATAAGATTTGGACCTTCCAAGTGTCTAAAAACGGAAAAAGACCATAAAATTATTTTTTATTAAACTACGTTGTACTTTCTCATAACGTTTAAATATCGTAATCGCGGTAGATCTCCATTTTATAAAAAAAAAATGCTTTCATTCAAGATAAACGTAACGCCTTCAATAGAATGCTTTATTAGGGGGTGGACCCATGCCTACAGTTGGAAACGTGGTAAGAGAAGACACGTTCGTGTATTTTCCGAACAAGCGCGAACGAGTGTTCGGATCGAAAATTTAATATTAATTTAAACAATAATCGTAAGGTTTATAGCCAAAATTTCTATGCCAATGCAATTCTTATCGAAAGTACTCTCTCTGAAATAAAAATCACGGTAGGTTTCCATTTAAAAAAACATTGTTATTAACTTTATCTCAAAATTATAAACAATTTTTTTGAAATAAAAAATACTATTGAGTTGCAATTTTATTCCCATTCAAGATACAGAATTCAGTTTTCCAAAAAAGTGAATAGTTTACTCAAAATCCACGTGAATCCAGACTTTTGGACGACCCGGTATACAAAAAATATTGAAAATCTTGTTTTAAATACTTTTGTACTCTTGATAAATTTATATAGAATGCATAACTTACGACATATTTGCAAAAAATCGCTATTCGATAAGAGTAAAAGTGGTACTTCCGGTCTGAATTTTGAAATTTTTTTTATACAAAAGATATTGAAAATTATGTTATAAATACTTTTATACACGTAACGTATCTGTCTAAAAAGCTCGACTTGCGAAATATTCGCAAAAAACCGATTTTCGATAAGAGTAAAAGACCTACTTCCGGTAGGAATTTCGAAAAACTTTTTAAATAAAATTGTTCTCAATTTTAATTTTAAGTACATATGAATTCTTTATAAATTTGTATAAACTTAGTATTTGACGAAATATTTGCAAAATTCGATTTTTTCACCGAAGTAAACTGCTACTTCCGGTCTACCGATTTTACTGAAAAACTAATCAGATCTCAAGAGGGAGATTATACACGTAAATACAAAATTTGGAATTGATATCTCCAGCGGTTTGACCGCTATCGTGGTCACAGACAGACAGACAGACAGACACACAGACATTTTTTAAAAACCACTTTTTTGGTATCAGGGGACCTCAAAACGTGGACATCTGCAAAAAACTCGAGGTCGAACATTTTCATCATCACAATACTTCCTTATACTACGTATTAGAAAGTAAAAGGAATTTTATTTATGAAATAAAAATTACCTAAAATAAGTCTAGACAATTTTGAGTTAAATTTGCGAATACATGTTAAAGTGTAACTCATTTATAATTTTACTTTCTTATACGTAGTATAAGGAAGTATTGTGATGATGAAAATTTTCGACCTCGAGATTTTTGCAGTCCCCTGATACCAAAAAATGAGGTGTGGCCACCACACGACTTTCTTATACGTATGAAAGTGTTACTTCCGGTCCGAATTTTGAAATTTCATTTATACAAAAAATATTCCAAATCCAACTCTAAATACTTTTGTACTCTTCATAAATATACATAGAATGCATAACTTACGACATATTTGCAAAAAATCGCTATTCGATAAGAGTAAAAGTGGTACTTCCGGTCTGAATTTTGAAATTTTTTTTATATAAAAGATATTGAAAATTATGTTTTAAATACTTTTATACTCGTAACGTACTTGTCTTAAAAGCATGACTTGCGAGATATTCGCAAAAAACTGATTTTCGATAAGAGTAAAAGATCTACTTCCGGTTGGAATTTCAAAAAACTTTTTTAAGAAAATTTGTTTCAAACTTAATTCTAAGTACATATGAATTCTTTATAAATTTGTTTAAACTTAGTAATTGACGAAATATTTGCAAATTTCGATTTTTTCACTGAAGTAAACTACTACTTCCGGTCTGCCGATTTTGCTCAAAATCTAATCAGTTCTCAAGAGGCAGATTATACACGTAAATACAAAATTTGGAATTGATATCTACAGCGGTTTGACCGCTATCGTGGTCACACACACACACAGAGAGAGAGAGACACACACACACAGACACACAGACATTTTTTAAAAACCACTTTTTTGGTATCAGGGGACCTCGAAACGTGGACATCTGCAAAAATCTCGAGGTCGAAAATTTTCATCATCACAATACTTCCTTATACTACGTATAAGAAAGTAAAAAGAATATTACAGGGTGGGGCACCTCATTTCCGTCGGTTTATATACGAAAAGCGGTAATATGTTTTATTTTTATTTTTATTAAAGGTTGTGTAGGTTCATTAGGGGCACGTTTTAAAATTATTTTGAAATATACAGAGTGATCCAAAAAAATTTGGCGCACCAAAGTTATGAAAATTTAAATGGAACACTCTGTATATTATGGGATATTTTGATGCTATAAGCTAAATTAAGGCCACTTCATGTTATATTCCCTATACCTAACTCAACCTCTTTTCGAGATATTTCACTATTTTTGAAAATGTAGATCAAAATTTCAGAGACATTGCTGTCTTCCATATTTGAGCGAATTATTTTAAATTGTATTTAATGTATACTCAAAGCATTAGACTCTAAGATTAGCTAAAGCTGATATCTAAAAATTATTCAGGGTGTTCAAAAACTACATTTCTGTTTTGGCTAACATTAAAGGCAAATAACTTTCTTATTTTAAATGGAACAACCTGTATTTATTGCCATTTTTAGATTCTACTTTTAATTGTTTTTAAAACTGTATTAGGGTTTCCTATACCTATCTCTTATAGTTTTTTGGTAATTTAGGATTTTCAATTTCAAACACTAATTTCTTGCAATTTTTTCCTAAAGTAGGCTTTGCCGCTGTTATTAATACTTCAAACAGATAAATTATTTGACAGTGACAGTACATATTAGTTA
This sequence comes from Amphimallon solstitiale, assembly GCA_963170755.1. Taxonomy (NCBI): domain Eukaryota; kingdom Metazoa; phylum Arthropoda; class Insecta; order Coleoptera; family Scarabaeidae; genus Amphimallon; species Amphimallon solstitiale. The sequence goes on along the minus strand of OY720682.1, from coordinate 86,901 downwards.
AGACAGCAACGCTATTCGACGTCGTTTAAATAATTTTAATTATTTAAAATGAGAACCTACTCTCAAAACGAAATGGTGGATATGATTTTAGTAATCGGAGAGTGTGGCGAAAATTGCTTGCTAGCATCAAGAGTTTATGCTCAAAAATATCCTAACAGGCGTCATCCTGACAGGCGGTCATTAGAAAATTTATTGCAAGTTTTCCGAAGAACAGGAAGTGTGCGTTATCAGAAACCAGAACGGCAAAGACCAATTACAGGAAATGAAGAAAAAGATTTTGTTGTTATCGGATCTCTGGCAGAAAATCCGCATACAAGTCAACGAAAAATATGTGAAACCACTGAAATAAGCAGAGAGCGTCGGAAGAATTATAAAAAGGCACAACTTCTTCCCGTATCGTATTCAATTACACCAAGCACTTTTGGAATTAGATTACGATAGACGACTCGTTTTTTGTTTATGGGTTTTAGAAAAGTTTAGTGAAGATGAAAATTTCTTCGATTTTGTACTTTTTTCGGATGAGTCATCATTCCACAATAACGGATTAGTTAATAAACATAATTTTCATTACTACAGTGACGAAAATCCCCATTTTACTTTCTTATACGTAGTATAAGGAAGTATTGTGATGATGAAAATTTTCGACCTCGAGATTTTTGCAGATGTCCACGTTTTGAAGTCCCCTGATACCAAAAAAGTGGTTTTTAAAAAATGTCTCTCTCTGTGTGTGTGTGTGTGTGTGTGTCTGTGTGTGTGTGTGTGACCACGATAGCGGTCAAACCGCTGTAGATATCAATTCCAAATTTTGTATTTACGTGTATAATCTCCCTCTTGAGAACTGATTAGATTTTGAGCAAAATCGGCAGACCGGAAGTAGTAGTTTACTTCTGTGAAAAAATCGAATTTTGCAAATATTTCGTCAATTACTAAGTTTAAACAAATTTATAAAGAATTCAAATATACTCAAAATTAAATTCGAGAAAAATTGTTTTAATAAAGTTTTTCGAAATTCCTACCGGAAGTAGGTCTTTTACTCTTGTCGAAAATCAGTTTTTTGCGAATATCTCGCAAGTCATGCTTTCTAGGCAGGTACATTACGAGTATAAAAGTATTTAAAACATACTTTTAAATATCTTTTGTATAAAAAAAATTTCAAAATTTAGACCGGAAGTACCACTTTTACTCTTATCGAATAGCGATTTTTTGCAAATATGTCGTAAATTATGCATTCTATATATATTTATGAAGAGTACAAAAGTATTTAGAGTTAGATTTGGAATATTTTTTGTATAAATGAAATTTCAAAATTCGGACCGGAAGTAACACTTTCATACGTATAAGAAAGTCGTGTGGTGGCCACACCTCATTTTTTTTAGAACTATTGACAGGCAACACAGGTGGTGTGTCAATGTATGGGGTGGAATAATTGGAACTCAAGTGGTAGGTCCGTTCTTTTTTGATGGTCACTTAAACGGCGCCATGTTTCTTCGATTTTTAAGAGACAATTTGCCTGTACTTTTGGAAAATATACCACTTAAAATTCGTCAAAGGATGTGGTTACAACTAGACGGTGCGCCAGCGCATTTTCAAGTAAATGTAAGAAATGAATTGGATAGGCAATATCCCAATAGGTGGATAGGACGCGGCGGTCCACAGAATTGGCCAGCAAGATCCCCAGACTTAACGAGTCCCGATTTTTTCTTATGGGGATATGTCAAAAATATCATTTATGATACACCACCAACCACACCCGACGATATGAGAGAACGAATAAGAATAGCGTTTCGTTCTATAACACCAAATATTTTAACAAGAGTTAAACAGTCCTTTCAAGAGAGAATTCGATTATGCATTGAAACAGATGGACATCATTTCGAGCACTTGTTAAAACATTAGTTTTCTTTTACAATTTAAGTTTTTTGTTTGTTTAATAAAGTATGTATTTTTTATTTACCTAGTTATGAGGCCTTTTAATTAATGTGAAACAAAACCAATCATCCCGATAGGTTAATAAATATTAGCATTTTGAAAAATAGTTTGCAAGAAATTAGTGTTTGAAATTGAAAATTCTAAATTACCAAAAAACTATTAAGAGATAGGTATAGGAAACCCTAATACAGTTTTAAAAACAATTAAAAAGAGAATCTAAATATGGCAATAAATACAGGGTGTTCCATTTAAAATAAGAAAGTTATTTTCCTTTAATGTTAGTCAAAACACAAATGTAGTTTTTAAACACCCTGTATAATTTTTAGATATCAACTTTAGCTTATCTTAGAGTCTAATGCTTTGAGTGTACATTAAATACAATTTAAAATAATTCGCCCAAATATGGAAGACAGCAATGTCTCTGAAATTTTGATCTACATTTTCAAAAATAGTGAAATATCTCGAAAAGAGGTTGAGTTAGGTATAGGGAATATAACAGTAAGTGGCCTTAATTTAGCCTATAGCATCAAAATATCCCATAATATACAGGGTGTTCCATTTAAATTTTCATAACTTTGGTGTGCCAAATTTTTTTGGATCACTCTGTATATTTCAAAATAATTTTAAAACGTGCCCCTAATGAACCTATACAACCTTTAATAAAAATAAAAATAAAATATATTACCGCTTTTTGGAAAAAGAAAAATATTTGGTATAATCCGCTGTAGAGCAACCGCAGACACGTGTTTCTGACTAATTGGTCGTCATCAGTACGGTGTAGCCAAGGAATTAGGTGGGATAACCTTGGAGATGTAAGCTAAACGGAAGACCATCAGGTGACAGACCACCATTTGCAGCTTCAGCTAGAAGATCCTCGGTTCCGAGGACAACAACTAACGTCGCCACGAGGAAGACAATGTCAACCTGCGTGCCATCCGAGACCCAGGAAATATAAATGAAAGAATAAGACATTGTCTTCCTCGTGGCGACGTAAGTTGTTGTCCTCGGAACCGAGGACCTTCTAGCTGAAGCTGCAAATGGTGGTCTGTCACCTGATGGTCTTCCGTTTAGCTTACATCTCCAAGGTTATCCCACCTAATTCCTTGGCTACACCGTACTGATGACGACCAATTAGTCAGAAACACGTGTCTGCGGTTGCTCTACAGCGGATTATACCCAATATTTTTCTTTTTCTGATATTTTATGTATCCGCAATAATTTCTTATTCTTTCATTTACCGCTTTTTGTATATAAACCGACGGAAATGAGGTGCCCCACCCTGTATAATCCCATCTTAAAAAATAAAAATTATACCAAAGAATTGATTACTCTGCATTGCAGAAAAATATACAAAAACAATTGGGGGAGGCTAGAAAATGATAGTTAAAAATAGAAATCATAATCATTGAATCAATCAAAGACACAATTGGAAAATTACAACAGAAAGGCCTTATGCAGTTACAACTGAAATGACGAAGACCATTAGTGAAATAATATAAATCTGAAGATCATTGATAATTAAGTCACGGCATGAGAAGAGTTGGAAACAAGAAAAGGATTGAGGTGTGGAGAAGCGCTGAGCCCTGTTTTATTTAGCATATTCCTATATTAAATGATATGCATCCCAAAGTTAATTTGATTAAACATAGGAATCAAGAAAATACAACAAGTAAATATCACAGAATTTGCATTTGACGATGTTGTAATTATCACGGCCATCACAGAAAATTGACTATAAAATAGCTTAAATACTTGTAACGCTATATTAAATAACCATAGAATGAGAATAAGCACAAAAAAGACCAAGACGATAATTATAGGAAATTAAAGATTTACATAAACATTGAGGTTATAACAAGTACAACAAACGCTTAAAATACCTAGAACAACAGTAGGAAGCAGCAGTGGAACCAAAGTAAGATGTCAGCGAAATAACAAGGAAAGCAATGAAAATGTCCCAAAGAGTGAGGCACCAGTTTATAAAAAAGAAAGGAAAACTGTGTAAAATTATATTCAGGCCTACACTAACTTTTCAAAGCAGACATGCGTACTTAACAGGTAAATTAAGTGCAATATTCAAGCAGCTAAGATGAGATTTTTGATAGCAGTAAAGGTAGATGTAAAAGAATAATTGGTAGTTGAACCCGACCCCCTTAAAGTATATTTGAAAGAGATAGATGAACCTGTTGTCCGTGATTCGATCAGTTCTCTTTCCCTTCATGATGGAGATGCAGTTTTGCCAACCTCTATAATTGAACTAAAATCCTTTATTTAGATGAAAAAGAATATTGAAACTCCTGGCTCTGACGGGGCCACCATTAAAAGACTCTCTGATGAGATCAAGCCATTTTATCTTTTGCCCATTTTTCTTCGATCTGGAAAGTAGTGGTGGCCGTTCTCCAGCCTGGAAGTGACTCCAGACTCCCTAAATCTCAGACCTATAAATTTGCTCTCCAATCTATTACAAATAGCAGAGGCCGTCATCTTGGCTCGTCTGAGGGAGTTAGTGTCCGATCTGAATACCATCCAACCTGAGGAATTTGGCTTTTGTCTCGAAATGATGATCTCGATGCTGGGAGTGGTCTTCCTTGACATAGCCGCACCGGTTCATTCCATGTGGCATAATGGTCTCATAAAATGTTACCTTTTGGCAACAATCCTCGAATTGTGAGATTGGTTGGGTCCTATCTATCGGACATATACTTCCATGTGAAGGAAGGTGAATAAATATCTGTCACCAGGCCCATTTAGCTGGAGTCCCACAGGAATCTCTGCTAGGCCCGGAGCTGTGTCTAATTTCCATGTCTGGCCTGCCGATTGAGTCGGCCACTTTGCTGGCTATTTACGTTGATAACACAGCAAGCTATTCATCGGGGAAAATAAACATTATCTGTGCCTATATCTGCACAGAACTCTGGACAAGTTAACTGATTGGTTTGGGAGATGTCATTTCGCGATTAGACAAGTGCACAGCTCTCAGAGTTTCGAGAAATAGTCTGCCGCCCTCTGGGTGTTTTAAGGTTGGAGGTATCGAACTTTACTGTAGTCAGGACGTTAAATATCTTGGTATTATCATGGACAGCAGGTTAACATTTAAAACCCACCTAGCCAATACAATGATGGCCGGGGGGGGGCACTGCTTTCACGTCTGTTTCCCTGCTTCCCCCTGGGCCTTTCAAATAAGTTATTAATTTATAAACAATTCCTGCGGCCGATCCTCACGTATCCAATCCTGCCCTGCTGCTCTGCTTCGGATACGCTCTTGAAATTCTTGGAGGTCCACCAGAGCAGGACTTTACCTTTACTTGTCTCAGCACCTTGGTTCGTCAGGAACGAACAGATAAGACGTGACCTTGCCATTACGTACGCACATTATTTCAGTATCATCTAAGTCATGGGACAGACTAGAGAGATCTGAGAATCCGCTGATTAAGCAGCTCACACAACGAAAGAGGTTGAGCCACAGAACAGACCCCCATCAACTCTTCTGGTCTGCCATTTGGGGGGAGTAATGACTGGACACAAACGACCCGGGATTGGCTAGCCGCGCACGGTATCAGGGACGAATCCAGAACCCAACTTCAGACCATTTAAACATCAAAGCCAGAAATCTAAATCTCAAATTTCCACCGTTTTGAGAACGGTCTCAGCCTAAGATGGAGAGACCCAAGGGGTGTTCTCCAGCTTCATATAAGTTTTGGTTCATTGAAATGAACTCGTGGGATGGAAAATACCAATTTAGTGAGAAAATTATGGGAAACTAAAATAATAACTAAACGTTGTACAGGTAGACAAAAGAACGTAGGGTATAACTAGCAAGGGATATACAAAAGGTGGGAAACATTTTATTAAATGCAAGAAAATTTGTATATGTGAAAAGAAAGTTGAACGTTTTCGTAAGAAATTGCAGTTAAAATAAGAATAGGATATGTCACCCCGGCATCAAAATATAAATATTCTTTACTTGTTATAAAAATACTTATACGTAGGCGAAAACAAAGTTAAAAATATGCTGTACAAGAAAAAGTGGTATTTTAGCCACTATATCTTTGAGATAATGGAATAAGTTCTGATTGTCAGTTATATTAATGAGTTTTATATAATACCATGTTAAATGTATACTTGTTAGATGTTTAATTTTTATTGTTTTTTTAATATTTGGTAAATGTAGCATTTATCTAGCTGTAGTTGCACATCCCTTTCACAATGGCTTTCCATATAGAGCATCATCGTCTTCACGGATTTTCTTTTGCGCAGCGATTTAATGCTAACTTGGAAATTGTTATTAAAACACAGTAAATATCGTGATGCACTAAACATATGAAAATGCTTTCATTCAGCAGCGGGCGGATCGGGAACAGTTCCCGCTCCAACCGTTCACTTCACAACAGTTAAGTGTTCGCTGGACAGGACCGCTCACCTTTATGTGATCGTCTGTCATCTGATACTTTTCATTGCTGCCATATGTTAAAATTATACAAATTAAACCAAATAAACAATAATAATAATAAATTGTTTTTTTGCATTAAGTTTTGGCGTAGTTTTTAGTGTAAGGGCTGGTTTTTCCAACCCCGAATAAAATACTGGGTGAACTCCAATATTATAATACATTTATTTCTGCACAATACCTTTAATTTGCTGTGTCTTACTTTTCTAATAACTTTCTTCAAAATTATGTATTAGGTTGGTCTTGGAATGCATCAATGACGCATGCGTACAGAATACGCTCAGTAAGTGAGTCTAGAATTTTTCCGCTCACAAAAATGGCGGCCGCTCCTGAACATGTTCAGAGTGAGCGGTCGTCTACTGGACATGATCACTGAACAATTGCGCAACTGTTGAGTCTGCTGAATGGAAGCAATATCAACGGACATCAAATCTTCAATACACTTAACCTATAAAGATAAATTATACGTTATTTATACAGATTGTCGTATTTAAAAGTTAATATGCATCTTCAAATACACACACATAAACATGTACCTATGTATGTATGTATACAACAGATCAAGAATGTGGCTCTCGGTTTACCCACACCACCATAAGACCGGTGGTGTGGGGAGACCGAGAGCGCGGACACCATGCGCGCATGGCATTCGTTCCGTATCTTTAGACTTTAGAGCGTGAACGTACATTGTGTCTGAGCAAACTCGCAAATATTAAAATAAAATGCCCTTAACTGTGGAGGAAAAAATACAGATTGTGTTATGGTATGCGAAGGATAATTCGTACAAAGACGCGCAAAATTTATTTGTTGCGGCGTATGAAAATCGTCCACCTCCCTCTGTGCCAGCTATCCATAAGATTGTGAAACAATTTCGTACAGAAGGTTGTGTTAATTCACTGCATACTAAAAGACACCGTAACGTCACAGAAGAACAAGAGGCGCAGGAATTTCTTATTTGTGCAAGTGTCGAAGAAGATTCTTCATTAAGCTGTCGGCTAATTGCCGCTAAGTTTGATATTAGTAAAGAAATGGTTTTAAAAACTTTGAAGAAGTATGGCTACAGGTCATATAAACTTCATAGGTCAAATACACTATTTCCCGATAATTACTGGCGTCGGATGGAGTTTTGTGAACGTGTAATGGAAATCGCTAACAGGAATGATCGGTTTATTAGTAACATTATATTTACTGATGAATCGACATTTCCATTACACGGTCGACATAACCCATCTGTAGCCCGTTGTTGGGCCAAGGAAAATCCTCACCTAACCTACAACGCTCACACACAATACCCGCAAAAACTGAATGTTTGGGCTGGTATTTTGGGGGATAATATTGTAGGACCATTCTTTATTAATGGCAAGCTAAATGGAGAAAGGTATCTCGCTCTCTTGCAAAATCAGGTAATTCATGCAATTCGAGCAATACCAGGTGTTAGATTCGATGATGTTTGGTTCCAACAAGATGGCTGCTCCGCTCACAACTGCCGGCTTTCCGGGGAATATCTCAACGGCATTTTTCCGGGAAGACGTATTGGTGGTCGGGATGCAGACATTTGTTGGCCTCCACGTTCCCCGGATTTAACAGCCTGTGACTTTTTTTTGTGGGGATACGTGAAATCGAAAATCTATACCGCTGAAGGAAATAGAGCGATTGATTTGGATGGCTTAAGAGAACAAATTCTTAACGCCAATGCAAATGATTACTCCTGAAATGCTATCGAATGTACGAAACGGGTTTTATAATCGTTTAGGGTACTGCTTGATGCAAGAGGGACAGACATTTGAACATCTTCAACATTAAATTTTGTATAGTTCATTAAGTATAATATTTTGTTTCGTTTTAAATGTGAGAATTTTATTTAATTTTTTATAAGAATTTTATTTTAGTTACAAATTTTATAGAGTTTTGTTTCAGTTCAATGTTAATACATTAGACATCAATTACCAAAATATTATACAAAAGCCGTACATAGCGGAGCAATTCCTTAAAGCAAACGTCTGCATACTAACTTTCAACGTTTTGCACTGAAGCCCCGGTACTCGGTGTCCCGATATGAACTCATCTGTACTCCCCTATTATCGTACCCCTCTATTTCATGTTTGCATGCACATGTGTGCGTGTCTGTGTTTCCCTATATCTACTTTTATTTCAGTCAAACGGTATATATACGTAAACCAAACAATGTGATTGATTCAGTCCAACATATCTACATCTTCCAGATAGTGATATTATAATCATGAGCATGTGGAAGCAACAGTAGGGACGAATCGAAGGTGCAAAAGAAAACGCCTTTCGTAAACGGTTTGTTTTTGTTTCGCTAAGAACGTCGTGTTTTGGTTTGTGATTGACAGTTCTGGAACCGTTCTAGAACTGTTCGTTCGGAACTGTGTTAGAACCGTTCGTAATATTAAACACAAACAAACCTATTGTTTAGCACAATACACTGTGAACAGCAGGTTTTGCATTTTATACGTACTTAATGAGCGGAATTCTTATCTCTGGATATCATATTCATTCATATGTTTTGATACTGATTTTTTAAAAATAAATGAAAAAAAAGGATTAATACTAATTGTTTATTTAATACTGTGGAATAAGTATACGTTTATAATAAATAAATTGGGCAAAGTTCGATAGGTGTTCTTAAGAGGGGTTCACACTGATACAATTTCTTGCAGGGATTTATCACATGTGAAAAGTTGCATGAACGTTGCAATTTTTACGAGTTGCCCGGCTGGTTCACACTGATCAGAAAGTACAATCAATTTTTCACAAATGCTATTTTTTTTTGTGGTACTACCGACATGAAATAATTATGTGTCATCACTTTCAATGTATAGTGATGAATAATAATACATGTGCTTTCGTACATTTCATAAGACAGGTTGGCAGCGTAAAAGTTACTAAAAAAATCGCATCCAATTTCTTCAGAAAATAGAACACACTCTAATACGTGCAACTTTTCACATGCGATGAATTGCATAGTGTGAACGCGAATTTTCGTGCAACTTTTCATAAAACTGTAGTTGCTGCAAGAAATTACATCAGTGTGAACCCCTCTTTAGATGTTGAGAACATAATCAATAGTTATGCCCTCTAACGGCGTCGAGGTGAAGTAACAAAGCCACTTTAGATGCACTGTAATGAAACAGACATAGTTACCAGTTGCTTTTTTATAGCAATACATTTATGTATCCAAAAGTTAATATCAAAACATATTTTCTAAGAGACATATGTATATTATTATCGTTTTGCATGTTTTATATGTTGTGAATAAATGTTTCGGATATGTTAGAAATTACTAACGTTTCTCTTTTATTTACGTAGGCGATCTTAGCAAAATATCCCGGAATCATGTCTTCAGTGTACAGTTCTCGAGTTTCTGATAATAACTTAACCTTAGAATTGTCCTTGGATATAAATCGCAAATTACAGGCTGTACTAGAAGATGCACTGCTCGAAAATATAACATTAAAGGTAATTATTCGATATTTTTTGACTTTCAATACCAATATACTTACTTGGTACATTATTATTACAAAATATAAGTGGTTATTTATTAGCTCATCGACAAACTTTGATAAATTAATGTTGATATAATTCTAAGATTACCAAATAGATATTTATTTACCTTATCATGCAGACATCACTGAATTTTTTAGATTAACATAAAATGACCCAAGTAAGCTTTGATCAAAAATTGTTTGCTGTGTCATTCTGAAACATGTTTCAAAGTGGAAAGGGCACATTCCGAATATCTGTTGTAATGCATTTTATTGTAATTTTTTTGGCTGTATTTAATAAATCATTTAAATATTTTTCAATTCTTTGTTGTTGTTGTTCATACATTTTTTCCTTAGAATTACTTCAACTTTCACTTATCCATGTTTGTGGATGTGCAAATAAGTCACCTGTATAAAGTTAAGTGGTTGCAAATTAATCTTGAGCTACTAAGTACTAGATGGCACGTTACTTCTTTATAAATCAAGGTTATTAGAATGATAGCTTGTATAAGGTTACCTTGATCCCTGTCTTTTAATACTTTAACTGTGTGTGCAGAGCTTATGTCCATTTGTGATGTAGTGCTGTAATGTCAAATTATACCGTATGTGTCAATTTTCATTAGGTATATGGATTCAATGTTTACGTGCGATTTATACGTATACAAATAATACATGGCAACGTATGTCACCCCTACCGTCCGTCACCAATCCCGGCAGCAATCGACATTGCAACGATTTTCTCCGATCTCCCCACCAGATTTTACATTCAATCTTTAGCTGCGAACACGTTGCGATCTAGTCGGCAATAAAAGCCGTCTTATTACTGGAACGGGAAACATCAAATGGCCGCCGCGATCTCCTGATCTAGTAATTTTATTATTATTTTCAGAAACCTTTTTTTATTTACCTTATTTTTAATTTTATTAGAATTACGCTTTTGTTTGTGTCATGCAGCGTGAACGCAGCTTAATAATTCTCTGCATTTACTGAAAGGAAAAAGAAAAGCAAATCCTTGCAACGCGTAAATATTATTTCTGAACGCATTACAAACACCCAAGTCTGTGGTGCAACAGTTACTGCTATAACTTGAGCTTGTATCGGTCGCGCTAGTAGGGGTGCCATGTTGTCACGTATTTCATTAATTAATCGCCTATGGCTAATGAAAATTGACACATGCTGTATAATTTATATCGTAACCAAACAAAATCATTTTTTTTGTATAGGCCATTTTAGTACATGATGACTTACTAACGTACGCCTCTTTATTTACGAAATTGTCTTGATGAGGCAACCTTTAGACAAGCTGTCCTTCTGCTCTTCTTTATAAATATATATATGTACTATCCGTCCATCGGATCTTTTGAGTCACGTGATTAATTTTGATCCGTATGAATTAAATCAACACTTCTGGCACAAATTCATTACTTACAAAATAGAATTAAACATTTAAAAATAAAGAACTTATGATGCTTATATCTAATATTTTTTATATTTTATACCATGTTTTATTCATTGCTTAAAATTAGCTATATCTATCATAATGAAATTTTATAAAATAATAATAAAATTTGGTTATGGTTATGAACAAAATTTATCGGTCTGTCATTCATTCACCTTGCAACAAATTGGTTATGTACAATTCTTTAGTATGTATTTATTTAAAAAAAAACATAATAGTGGAATAATATCTCAAAATATTTAACAACAAATCATGTCAGTCTGAATATAGAACACATAAAATGTTTAAATGCACCTCTACCTATTTTCTAGTGACAATTTTTTAATGGAATTATTTTGTGGAAAATCAGTTCAGTTCAAAATAATTTTTGTTTTATGGTTATTTTTACAATTTGTGAGTAATTATCATTGGAAAACCAGATAATAATTTAGCTCAGCAGTAGTACTGTTCTATTTATAAGCACGATAGAAATTTTAATAGCAATAACTCCTCAGTGAAGTATATGTTACATTAGTGAAGCTCGGAGTGACATACATCTCAAAAATGAATGGAAGAAGTAATTTTTGCAACAATCTTAACCCAGGATATGTTGTTCTATGTTTTCATTATTTTAGACTTTAAATAGGCATTTCATTACAGACAAAACACAAAACTTTAATAATAAGTTAAATTTATTTATTAATATATTTGAAATCTATTTACATTTTTTTAAACTGTTATTTATTGTATGCTAAATATCTATAATAAACTTTTATAATCTCACACATAATATTTCTATATGATTAAACTTAGTTTCTTATTGCTATTTATTAACTATTGCTTTTATTATAATTAAGTGAAACTATTTTAATAAATAAATCTTATTAAACAATCCTCTGATTATTTTGTAAGGTATTGTAAATTTAAATAAGTAATCCTTAATCAGTGCATGAGTGGCTTTCTTTTTCTTCGTATACTAGAAATAATAATGCACCAACATAACTACAATGTTCGGCTGTTACCAGCCATGCATGTAGAGTGAGCCGAAAGTATTGATTCACATTTCATAATAATGCACTCACTACACATCCATTGGTTTTAAATTAACTTCTTATAAATGTTTCACCGAAACAAAAACACGTACATTTCAACATAAAATAAAGAAGTTGTTAATAAATGGATTTTCAGATAAGAACTTCGTCAGGTAATCACTCTGCATTATCATGTTTATAAACTCAACAAACACATTGTTTTCTATTATAAAAAGTCAATCAGATTCTAAATCTGAACTGGATGTTTCATTAGGATTAAATACAGTTTCTCAGGTTTGCTTCTCCTAACTAAATCCAACAATTCATATTTTGTGAATTCACCGGAAAAGCTTATTATTGCTGGACAGCCAGTCTATTATTTCCTGTTTTCTCGATGCAGAATTTGGGATTTTATTTAATACTACATTATGATATGGTGTATTGTCCATTATCACAAGTGAATTGTTTGGTAAATGTGGCATGAATTGTATTTTAATCCATTCCTCAAACTTTTTACTGTTCATTTCAGCATGATAGTATTTTGCTTTGGTTTTCGATGCAAATATCAAACTTGCACCTTCAATAAACCCTGATTCATCTCCGGCATGTAAAACTATAAACCTTTTGCCATCATAACCTTCTGGCTTTTGAACACTTTTTGTAGATGTATCATGCCAAGATCTTCCTAAATTATCTTTTGAATATATCCATGTTTCATCAAGGAATATCACCGGTCTTGGAGAATTTGACTTTAAATTATCTGTATACTTCCTCAAAAAAGTGCTTCGGTAAAGGGCTATATCATGCTTTTCCACCAATGCTCGTCTGTTGTCTTCCTTTTTGAATTTAAATCCAATCTTTTAATAAATGGGACAAAGAAGATTTTCCAATATCGATTACCGCTTTTGTGTGTAATTCGTTTTTCAATGTAAGCAGGGTAACGTTTCTCTGAAATAATTTCAAATATATTAAAATTGTGAAACATAAATGAAATACCTAATAACATACTCTCTTTATACATGTTATAAATAGTGTTTCGTACTTCCATCTTTGTAGATTCTCGCAAATCTTCTGTTTTGGCTTTGACACAAGGTCTTTTCTTACCGGGTGAAGAAAGCACTGAGTTTTGTCCATTACGTTGTTTTATATTTCTGATAGTTTGTGTGGAGATTTTAAGGACAGCGGCTGCTCTCTGCAATATTCAAATCTTTATTATGATTTCAAAAAATATATCTATATGATTCTTACTTCAAAAAAAAGTCCAGGACATTTAATACAAGTTGTTGAGATTGTGAATTCAGAATTCAGACGTTTCCCAGACATGTCTCTGTAATAAATGTAAATTCTTAACCTCTAACCAATAAATTTAGTGATTAGAATACTTACAGAAAATGTATTAAATTCAGTTTTTTGTGTTCTGAATAGAACAATTATTTGCAAGATAGAACGAAAACGAATTAGAAAAGCAATATAACAAAAATAAACCAAAACGCAGAGAATAATGTTATATGTCAAACTTTAATAAGTTGACTAACGTAGTACATGTCATGGCGGTATATTTTCTCTGTCTGTCTTATTACTCTTATGGAGAAGACAACCCCACCTTAAAGTTTAAAATTTCTATCCTTATCTAGTCATTGAGATTGGACAGAAATGAGTATATATACATTCTAGGTGCGGATGTCCTTGATAACGCACGCAATTAATCATGTGACTCAAAAGATCCGATGGACGGATAGTATATTTGGTTGGTTAAAAATCGTCCATTTTGTAAATATGTTTTGTACATGTTTATGAATTCATATTTTTCCCTATGGTTTATTTTATTTGGTAGAATATAAACATTAATCTAACATTTAAAATAATTATAGAACTCTTCCGTTTATTTCATGATTTAAGGTTAACATAAACTTCATTCAATTTCACATATTATTTTATCTACATTACGTTTAATTTTATAATACTTTGAAAGTGGTCAATACTGCTTTTGTATTGCTGGTTGGTGCTACTAATTCAGCAAGAAACTTTGTCAAGAAATTATATGAAAGAAACCTGCATTATGTTGGATTAGACAACGGAATAATGGATACCTTTCTCATCAAAGGTAACTTCTATAAAATACATTGACAATGTAAAGGCTGGATTAAATTTCTTTCTTCAATATACCTACCTACATGCTCGTCTGACCTTAATTGAAAATTGTCTCTTTAAAAATAATGTTTGATTCACAAGGAGATACGAAAATTGGAAATTCCTATTGTATAATTGATGCAATAAAGATAACCATTTTACAGAACATATATTTCAGGGTTATAAAATGAAGTATATGTTGGACCAATTCTAACGAGAAACAAACATGTAAATTTTGCTTCAGGCACATTAAAAGCACAGGAATTTCAAGATTTCGATTTGCTTTTTCAAGAGTAGGAATATGTTTTGTATGGTTTGACAAACAATTGGAAGTATGTAGATTTTTTTCCAAGGTCTTTTTTACAATCTCCTTCTTGATTAAAAACTTTACCATATCAATGAATTAAGATATGTATGTACTATGCACATTATTCATTTTTTACGTCAATTTCGTATTAATCTGTCATACAATGAGATCAATCTGAAGTGAAGTGTGGTGGTATCTTAAAAATCCCTTGATTCGGGTATTTTCTTATTTTGTTGTCGTTTTATTATGTTTTACTTGCTTTATATTTCCTTTCATTCTCTTTACCGATATAAATATATAAATAAATATAACATAACTTACCTGTCAAAACAATATGTGCACATTGCTACGGTTGTACACAGTGCCTAGATATAAGTACGGTTCTCAATATTACCAGCTAGTCAATGCTGCCAACTTAAAAATTTAGGTCACACAACCTTCACTTGAGATTGATCACTCCGTATAAAATATTTTAGCAAATAACTTCATGTGTATTTATTTGCGCTGTTGACAAAGTTATTACAAGATGCTTTTCCGGCAATACTTCTGGGCTGCGTTCGGACTTAGATGACGTTAACAACAGGAATGTGAATTTATTAACGTCGGGACGTCGTCAAATATCTTCTAAATCGGAACGGTCCCTTGACACGTTCTCGGCTGTTTAAATATTTTTAAAGTCCAAATTGTTTGCAAGATAACTTGAACATTATCTGGTAATTTACCATGGTCTAATGGACAATTTTGGCATTTCTTCAATGAATGTGAAATTTTCGTTTCTAGCGATGACGAACAAATGGTATTATTGCTGCAGTCCCTTGGCCTTGAGTCTTCTTGCTTTTACGTCTTTCAAATCGCGAATATTTCTTTTTTTTTTTGTTCAGTTTAATAATACTTCTAACTGCATTGTTATAGACTATTTATGACTTGCACGCAGGTCTAAATGTACAGTGCACCAACAAAAACATATAACCTGCAGAATTAAGCCGGTTAGCAGTGTGTAGAGACCAGGCCCACGCTCACCTGACCACTGACTAAAATATAAACAGGTTTGTTCAAACCTGGGAATCATTCGCTTTTCTTCTGCTTTATGTACATAAATGCAAGTTAATAATAATAATAATAATAATAATAATAATAATAATAATTCTTTATTCATCCCTTTTGCATACAATAAAAATACAGGGTAGGTCAAAAAAATGTGTTTTTACAACATTTGAACAAAAAAATAGGTTGTTGAAATATTGCAAGATGATTTTTAAAATAATTATAATATATAAAGATAACTTTTTAAAATATATATGTATGTAGGTAATTTATAAAATATATATGTATGCAATAATAGTTCACTTATGGTGGTGAGACTCGGATAATCACCGGATCTAATCTAGTTGTACCACACCTCCTTGGCGCGTTGCATTTGCATGACAGATGTCGCTGAGGTTTTCTCACAGACATCGTCATGTAAACAGACGCAGAAACTGGAGGTTTAGAGTTCTTAGGCATTGCAGCGGACCACGTCGCACACTGACGAAGTCATAGTAGACTGAAACACTGTGTCTGTGCGTTGGTTGCTGTAATGCCAGCTCTGGAGCAGATGTGCATCCTTTTCATGCATGCATGTATGAATTTTTATTTCGTACATGTATGTATATGGTTAGTTGTAATTGAAAAAATTCACTTATGTTATAAAGTGGACACCCTAGGAGTACGTTTTTAATTCTTGTTTTGAATATCGGAGCTGGTAGTGATTTGTACACATTAGGAAGGTGATTGTACATATTAATTCCCATAATTTGAGGGCTTACACTAGAGAGATGAAGATTATGCCTGGGTAGGGTGATATTATTATTTCGGGTGTTATAAACATGTTCATTTTGTGGTAGAACGTTTTTCATTCTGTGAGTATAGAGCAGCATTTCCAGAATATAGATATTGATAACGGTCAATATTTTTAAGTTAATAAATAATGGTTTACAGTGAGCTCTATAATTAGCATTGGCCATAACTCTGATGACCCGCTTTTGAGCAAGTAATATTCTCTCAGCGTGCGGGGAAGCTCCCCAAAACAGTATACCGTAACGTAGCCTGGATTCAACCTCACTGGCATAGACATTCTTAATAACATCCTCATTTGATAAAGAAATAATGCTTCTTATTAAAAAGCATTTCTTATTTATATGCATAGCTGTATTATTGCAAGCTTGCTTCCAATTAAGTGATTCTTCCATTTCCAACCCCAAAAATGTGACTGAAGAAGGGTGCTGTATTTCGGTACCATTAATCGAAATACCACAATGCTCATCCAGTACTTTTTGCCTGGGATGGAATCTAAGAAAATTTATTTTCTTTAGATTTAAAAGTAATTTGTTACCACAGAACCAGCTATGCAACTTCCTTAGCACGTCGTTAGCTGCTAATTGTAAATCTCCTTCATCTGCGATCAATATTGATGTGTCATCTGCATACATAGTGATGTTGTCTTTATTCAGGTAATTTGGCAGATCGTTAACATATAATATAAATAATATTGGGCCAAGGATCGAGCCCTGTGGTACTCCAACGTCAATTTCTGTTAACGGCGATCTATAATTAACTCTGCAATTCTCAGACATAGACGTTACTTCGACGCACTGCTGGCGATGCCGGATGTAAGACTGAAACCAGCTAGCGACTATACCTCTTATGCCATAGTCATACAGGTTAGAAAGCAAAATTTTGTGATCTACACCAGGGGTCTCCAAACTACGGCCCGAGGGCCACATCCGGCCCGCGGACAGATTTTGTCCGGCCCGCGGAGAGCTAGCATACTTGAAAACTCCTTTTAGAGAACATATTTTTTTATAGCAAATTAAATTTAGTTTACTGAAGTATTCTAATTTTATGTTGAATAATTATTAATATGACATCTACATTGATATGGTCATGGGCTAACTACTCATAACATTGTTGTAGGCTTATTGTTATTGTTTTTGTGATAAGTTGGATAAAGAAACACAGAATTGTAATGAGTAAAGACATGTATAATATGCAGAAAATTTTACTTCAGTATATAATAACTAACAAATTATTGAAATGAATCCAACTAACATTTTATACATTTTAAATAAAAACATAACTTATAACAAGCATAATGACATATGAAATACTAATGAGATTTGTGTAATTGAGATTTTCCACTGACAATAGTTTGTAGTTGTGGACTAATTTTACTTGTACCACTTATTAAAAGAGATTTAAGATACTCATCAGTTAATTTAGATCTATAAACATTTTTTGTGTACTTCATTTTGGAGAAGGTCTTCTCACACAAATAAGTAGCACCAAAAACAGAAAACAGCCCACGAGCAAATTTATGCAAATTATCAAATTGTGTCAGTGGAAGACTCTTATAAAATTCCAACAAAGATGAGTTTTGATATTTGTTCTTAATTATATCACTGCACTGTAGATCAATTATTTCCATTTGAAGTTCCGGGGCTAGGGTTTCAATGTCAGTATCAAAAGGATTCTGAAAAATCTTAATTTGATTCGCAATGGCATCAAAGTCCGAGAAACGAGTATCAAAATTTATTTTCAAAGCACTCAAAGTTTCGATTGCAAAATCGATAGGAAACTCAGTCTCAGTAGTGTGGCTGAATATTTCACATGTTTTAAAATGTGAAAAACATTTACTTCGTAGTTGTGATTGAAACAGTATCAATTTCTTCCGGAATGATTTGATATTAGTGTATAAATCAGGAAGATGCTGGTTTTCTCCTTGCAATCTCAAATTCAGTTCGTTCACATGTTTTGTCAAATCAACATAGAATGCTAACTTCCACAGCCATGCGTTGTTTTGTAATTCAGTAAGAGGGCGATGCTTTTCATTCAAAAAAATTTCGATCACTGCTCGAAGTTCAAAAAAGCGCTGAAGGACTTTCCCACAACTAAGCCAACGTACGGCAGTATGATAAGGTAAGTCATTTTCTCCAATCTCTTCAATAAATTGTCGGAATTGTCGGTGATTCAGCCCAAAAGATCTGATAAAATTAACAGTTGATATGACTGGTTTCAGAACTTCAGACATATCCAAACATTTTCCGCACAAAGACTGTTGATGAATGATACAATGTAAGACTAATGGTTTTAAACCACCGTCATTTTCTACAGCCTTTGACACAAGAGCGACCACTCCTTTATCTTTCCCACTCATGTTTTTGCCTCCATCAGTTGTAATACATTTCAAGTTTTTCCATCGAAGGTTCTTTTGATTAATGGCCATTTCAACTCCTTTAAAAATATCTGTACCAGTAGTTGTGCCATGAATACTATTCATATCAAGAAGTTCTTCATGCACTTCATAGCTTTTATCTACTCCTCGAATATAAATCAACACCTGAGCAGTATCTGACACATCCGTTGACTCATCCAAGGCCAAAGAAAACCACTCAACATGTCCATTTTTGTCGAACAGTTGAGAGAATATATTTTCAGCGATGTTTTCTACCCTTCGAGCCACAGTGTTTGCTGACATACTGACACTTTTTAATAAATTTACCTTTTCAGGGCACATTTCTTCGGCTACTGCAATTATGCATTCTTTGATCATTTCTCCATCGGTGAATGGTTTTCCACGTTTTGCAATTTCAAGAGCCACACGAAAGCTGGCACGCGTTGCAGCCTCTTGTTCAGTTTTGAGTTTTGTAAATGAAGATTGCTGCGATTTCAATCCACGCTTCATAGCTTCGAATTTTTCTGTCCGCAAACTTCCTGTATATTTTGAGTAATTTTGAAAATGTTTTGTTTCATAATGACGTTTAATGTTATATTCTTTGAGAACGGCTATGCTTTCATTGCAAATCAAACATAGCGCCTTCTTACTGGACTCAATTACGAAATACTGAATGTTCCACTGATCTTTGAATTTTCTGCATTCACTATCAATTTTTCGCTTCTTTTCCATACTACTAAATCACACACAAAAGCAACAATTCAAATCAAAATACTGTTACAAAGATGTCTTAAACTTAAACACGCACAAACACGTTTTAAGGAGGTACGCACTATTTTATTTCACAACAGTGTCATAGGAACTGACTTGTGGTTGCGCCACTAGCCTTCTTATATATTCCAATTACTGCCATCTAGAAGTGAGTGGAAGACACCAGAACTTTCTCGAACCAACGAGATTATTCTGTACGTGCTATTAGCGCCATCTGTTAGCGATAGAAGGTACTACCTATTTCCGCTTGTGTCACGTTACTCCTCATGGCTCGTACTCTACGACTAATCTAGAAATTACAGATAATGACAGGAAAATTAATAATATGCAGTGTTGCCGTTTTGCAGCCTTTTTTAAACGTTGCGTACTTTTTCGGACTTTTTTTCATCAGTGGACTATTTCACTTTTTACCGCCGGCAACAATGATAATATGGTTTTGGCCCTCGGAACTTACTGGAGTAATCAGTATGGCCCTAAGGCTGGAAAGTTTGGAGACCCCTGATTTAAAGTAAAAGGTTATGCCCAAGATATTTTTTTAAGATTATTTTGAATCTGTGAAGTAGTACACTATTTTTATTTTAGGAGAGTATTAAAAATTGAAATCTTTTTGGTAATTTGAATTGTGATACCTACATGATTTGATACTTACATCAATCAGACTCTGAATGTTTTCTGTTATAAAAGTCTGAAGGTCACATTAACTTGCAATTTATAATAATTTTCATGATGTAACATGCTGGTACAAATACATACATATAATAGATTGTTCGAATATCCAATATATTGATATCACAGAATTCCTTTATTTTACTTAAATATCAAGGGTGGCGCATCGAATCAAAAATTATAAGTTTAGTTTACATAATATTAAATACTAGATTGTCTAAGTTTAACAAATATGTCACTTGGTCTTCAAATATATGATAATTATAAATTAACTTTTCTCATGTTCGCAAGTTCCTATATAATTGTACCATTACATGCACTTTATTTTTAGAAAAAGAATCATTTGCTAGACTCTAGAACATGGTATTAACTGAAGTAATTTCTAAAACAATAAACCACCATTTGAAGAAATTTGAATGTTTAATCACATACTTATAGCCGTTTACTTCGGCTATTACAAAATTGATACAATGAGTGTGAATAAAAACAAGTGTAATAGTTATTAACGAACCAAGTGCGGGAAGACTATTTTCCCGCATGAGCGCACATTGTAAGCACGAGCGACCGCTGGAATCGAGTGCTTTTAATTGCGCGAATGCGTGGAAGATGTCTTCACGCAAGTGGTTTGTACAATATTTTTTGTACGAACATTAAATTAAAAAAGTATTATTGATTAATGTCATTGGTATCATACCTAACCTAAGATAGATTACCTAATTAATTTAAGCATTTCGTGTACGTAACTATTACTCACCTTTCCCTAAAATTAAGTTATTATACTCTTACACATGGCAAACATGAGGTATTAATTCTTATAATTATAAATTTATAAAACATTTATTGCGTTTTTTGGTTTAAATACAAACAATTCCGAACTGCCAATGTGAATGTCGATGTGGTTTAAATAGATGGCGTTTGAATATTGCTTAAGATGTCGCTTAAAATGTCGTCAAATAGATGGCGCCACAATTTTTTTGGAAGAATTTTTAATTATTACTCCTATTTCCCCAACTTTTAATGAAGAATAGTGGAGGGAAGCAGTATTTTGTAGACTAAATTTTATTACTACCAAGTTAGATTTTTTTTTAAACGTCCCAAAGTGCCAGTGTTTTTTTCAATTTTTACAGTCGCCTCAACCGGGAAAACGTATTTCCCAGTCGAGCTACACATGCGCCAAATGTCACTTTACAGGCGGTGAGTAAAAAAAAAATTAAAAACATGTTTGATGGACCGAATCAGACAAATAGGTACATGAAGGACAATTTAAAAACAAACCTACAACTCCAAACTCTGAAATTCAACATAAATACAATAAACATAACCAGAAAAATGCGAAAGCTGATACGAATGACAATTACATACGTTTCGGATTTATCAGAATTTCAAATAATAACCCACCATCCAGATCTGTAAGAACTGTTCTGAACGGTTCTTGAATTACGAGTTGTGAAGGACCGAACGTCGAACTAATAGTTCTCAGAATTTGTAGTTCCAGAACTGCATGGTCCGAACAGCATTTTTTTCAAATGACAGGCGCACTAGTTCTAGAACCGTTCAGAACTGAAGGTGTGAACAAACCTAATAGTTGATTTAAACAAAAAGCTAATAAGTTGGGCCTTTTATGTGTTGAACAGATGCGCATTAGCAATCTAAAAAACAATCTCAGAAAAAACCCATTTGCCAAAATGGCCATTTGGGCCCTTCTTCTAATGATCGCTTCAATTAGAGACATCTCGTGGTCATCTTATCCTACGAAGAACACTAATCATGTTGCCATGACAGTCTTCCTTCGGCAATATTAGCTAGCATTGTTTTCTTTTTTATTCTTAACTATGGTGACGTGGCATTCACCCGCTCACTGAGTATAAATTCAACTGAAACAAAAATGTGGTAATCCCGTAATTTAAATTTTATATGTACTTTGTATTAAGAAATATGGTTATCTAATAAAAAAATATATATAATATTAGTTTGAAAGAAAGTATAAATTAAGAGTTTCCCTCTTTTCAGGAAAACGTGGATACTTTGGGAGTTGAAATCGACCGTCTTAACAAACTGCTGAATTCTTAATGTTTTTGTGTACATTAGACATTATGTATGTATATATTGTGTTATTCTCTGCAAGAAAAACATTTATACGTATAAGACTTGAATTTTTTATGTTTGTATACGTTTTCTTTTATTTATTTTTCCTTAGTTCTCATAAAAATAAATGTTGGTATAGTTTTATGTGCAACCTTGTACTTAAATGATTAGTCAACCGACAAATCAGTATTATTTTTTTATATGTATTATTAAATAGTATTTCAATATTAATTGGGTAACTTTCTAATTTAGATTCTCAATGTTAATATGTGTACTTGACAAGATTATATACCTCACTTAGTACATGAATGTATATTTGGTGAATTCCGTCTTCCACATGTTGTATGATAACTATTCCAAATATAATCACACTAAACACTGTATAACATGTTATCTTATTGTTGCTGTTGATATCTTAAATGTTCGTGAATAAGACTATGTAAAATATATATAAATTATATAAAATATGTACGTATCAACTTCTATGTAAATATATTTTGAAGTTATATAAAAATATTATAAAACATTTATACATATATACGTGGTGTTTCTAGAAAGTGGTGAGTCCAATTTTGGAAGTCTTGTTTTATTAATAATATTTTCCAGATGAGATATCGACTTTAAAAATGTAATCTGAACATCAATATAATATATTGTGACCTAATAACTTTAATAATAGTCAAAAGAAAGGCTTACGCCAATAAATAATGTCATTGTATCATAATTTATTGAGACTGTAACCCCTTGGTGGATTATGAATTCTTATAATGTACAAACTGTCGTTCGTATTTCTAAACAACTTTATTCACTAACTTACATATAAATAAATGCTTGTTTTACATGTTATGTAGTGTTTCGTAATGTAATCTATATAGGACTGTATCTATACGACTAAATGTAATATATGTTGTCACTACTAATGTTCGACTCGTAATGTCCCGCTCGCTCTCGCGTTCTCACCGTTCGCTTGTCGATATCACGCACGCGCACTACTGTCGTCGTTTGAATCCTTAAAATGAAATACCAACAGAGGCATTCACACTTTTATTTATTATTATTTAAAAAGCCATGTAAATATCACTTATGAATATTCAAAAAAGCACACTAGATAACAACAATAGATAAAAAGAAAGTCGCACATAATTACTTTAAAATGGAATAGTTTGGTTATTTTAACATCTTGCAAATCTCATGTTTTACCTCACAGAAACTTACTTTTTCTTCGTCTGTTCTTATAATGTGGTAATAAGCATTTTATTTTAAGCTTTAGGATTATATAATGTGAAATGCATATTATTATTTTTATGCAATTTAGTTTAAAAAACTCGTTATTAATAACGTTTTGGATTCAGCTATAAGAAAAGTAAGTCATTAACATTAGTAAATTATAAAAACGTAGATCATAGGATAGTGCATATTTCCTTGTTTTTCGGTCCCTCCACTCTCCAGGGGCCTTTATTTATGTAACTGCTGCTCGCTCTAGAACATTCAGTAAGTATATCAATTCCAAGTATTAAGTATATTATAGAGTTTCATTGGATAACTCGTCCGTCAAATTAAATTTGTCCGTACTATTACCTTAATAAAATTTCTAATATAACAGGGCCGTAGACATTTATACTAGAGACGCGTTAAGTTCAGTTGTACGTCATCGATGACGTTTACATGTTGTCATAACTGTATTAGAGAAACTGGAAATGTTACTTTGTTAAATTATACTTGAGGGAATTTATTTCATTAGCTTAAATAGAAGATTTATAAATTGATCGTGATATACGCATTCATAGCAAATAAACACATAATTTCCGTTTCAATATTAAATTTCTTTATTACATATTTTTAATAGACTATTAGTTCAATTCGGTGTTGACAGATAAATCATATCTGTCAAAAAGACGTGCGTTGTGTATATTCTTCCTGTCAAAGTTTTCATGTTTATTTTTTGCTTTTATATAAATTTGTATAAAAACGGAGCTTCTTAGATGTGTATTTATTATTTATTTGCGTCCATTGAATATAATGCCGAAAGGTTTCTGTAAACAGTCGAGGCTTTTTACAAACATTTCTATAATCATGTGTTAAATTAAATGTGAATAGCGTAAGTATTGCTTATTTTAAATTATATTATGGATACGTAATGAAACATGTAAGGTTTTTCGACAATCTAAATCAATATAATAAATAAGTTGAGAAAGACTGAAGTCTTAGAGCATTTAAATTACTAAATATATTACGTTATAGTTATTGTATAGTGAATCATTTTTTTCTTTGGTTATATCAAATGTCACTGACAGAAATAAAAATAGATCCGGCAACATATGCAAGGTGAGATTCAGTTGCACGTCATACTAGATCCATGACAACTCGCCTTGTATATGTTGCCGGATCTATTTTTATTTCTGTCAGTTACATTTGATATAACCAAAGAAAAAAATTATACACTATACAATAACTATAACGTAATATATTTAGTAATTGAAATGCTCTAAGACTTCAGTCTTTCTCAACTTATTTATTATATTGATGTAGATTGTCGAAAAACCTTAAATGTTTCATTACGTATCTATACATAATATAATTTAAAATAAGCAATAAATTTAACACATGATTATAGAAACGTTTTTAAAAAGCCTGGACTGTTTACAGAAACCTTTCGACATTATATTCAATGGACGCAAATAAATAATAAATACACTTCTAAGAAGCACTGTTTTTTACAATTTATATCAAAGCAAAAATAAACATGAAAATTTTGACAGGAAGAATATACACAACGCACGTCTTTTTGACAGATATGATATATCTGTCAACACCGAATTGAACTATTAGTCTATTAAAAATATGTAATAAAGAAATTTAATATTGAAACGGAAATTATGTGTTTATTTGCTATGAATGCGTATATTACGATCAATTTATAAATCTTCTATTTAAGCTAATGAAATAAATGCCCTCAAGTATAATTTAATAAAGTAACTTTTTTTAGTTTCTCTAATACAGTTATGACAACATGTAAACGTCATCGATGACGTGCAACTGAACTTAACGCGTCTCCAGTATACGTCTGTGTGCGTAAAGTTTAACACAAGGACTTTTTCTTACAAATATCCAACATCTCAACAACTTTTACTTATAAAATTATTGCATCAATGTATATTTACCGTGCAATTTCTCGCAACATAAATTCGTAATGATATCTTTTATACACACTGTTATAATAATTAATCTTTATTTCATTCTACAAAATTTAATTTATGGGTTTTTCATGCAAAAACTTGAAAATTATTCGATAAACAACATATAAGTACGTAACCAATATTACCAAGACCGTTATCAACACAATTTAACATAGAGCTCCTTAATTTAAAGAAAAAACATGCATGACGTCATTGCACAATGTCCGATTTAGCAGCCACGTTGAATTTTTTCTCTAAATCATCGTGCTCTACATATTGGGAGCGTGGAAAACAGGAAAAAAGAAACCCATTTCAATATTAAAGTTGTAATTACACTTGGAAAAAACTCAAAATCTTTCGTATATTCGATCTTAAAAAATATACTAGAATTCTATAAATAATTTCGATCTAATAATGCATTTTATTACTGGTTTTAAAATATTTAAAACAAAATTTTAATTTACACTACTAAATTTTTTTACACAAAAATCAAAAAACCCATATATTAAACTTCATAAATATGATTTGCTTCGGGAAAGTATACAGCTCGAGCGCGCGGGGTATGATCACCCGATGCTAGTCGATATTCTTCGGACGTATATTCGGCAAATGATCTCCGCTAGCTGTGTTCGCCAGATATAGATATATAGATTTATTTTTCCAGAGTTGTTATTTCGTTATATTTACTGGAGAGAATCTCTAATTTTAATTTCTATTTCAAGGGTCGTTTTTATGTTATTTTATGGTATTCCTGTTATACTTATTTATAGTTTTTTTTTACCATGAAATTTCTATTTATTTATTTTTCTCTAGACATCTTAGTTTATTCTGCAGTTGTTTCAGGCGGGTTGTTTGTATTTCATTCTGAAACCCAGTTGTACTGCTATAACTTTGTACACAACTACATTATTATTTAATTTCATTAGGATAATCATAATTACGTTATAAGTATTACAATCTTCGCGTTATTATCGACTTAGTTATCTAGGCAATCGTCATCACTTAAAGAGAAAATTTCATTTGTTCTTTTTGTGAATCTGCAAAAAAATAATCAGATCACTATGAGTTCGAATATGAGCAGGCAATGCTAGTATGTTGTGCCGTTACTCTAATATGTATTATCGGACCACGTTTAGATGCGAGTTTACGTATACCATCGGGTGATCATACCTCGCGCGCTCTTGCTGTATACGTTTATGGTCACTACTTTTTTGACACACCTCGTGAGTTAACCTTGAAATATTACTTTCGTACTTTCTTAAAACACGTCATACATAATATAGGCAAAATGTAAAGCTTATGTTCATAGTAATATTGCCAAGATCAAAGTGAATCTCTTCGATATCCATCAAGAAATTAAACTGCATAAGAATCTCCCTTCAGCAGTGTTATACCATGCTCATTATTGTAATACATCATCAGCGAAATAAAGCAAGGGGTGCTTGATATATAAGGTTTGTTGAAACCTCCAGTTCTGAACAGTTCCGGAACCGTTCTAGAATTAGTAGTTCTGATAATAACGCGCATGTCCGGCCAAATCCTGGTTCTAGAACGTTTCGAAATCCTGAAGGTCCGAACGGTTTTAAAATTGGAATTTTAGGAAAACTTGTACTACCAATATTAGTAATAGATATATTAAAAAATACCAAACTTATGGGAAGAAATACCAATCGTAATGAACATTTAATAGCTAATGCATCTAACTACCAAAATTGCGACAGGATTTAAAAAGTTGTTTATAAGAAATACATTTTTCGAAATTTTGTAATGGATATTTCTGCATTTTTTATATAAGCAATATATCTAGATATATTAAAAAAACACCAAACTGGTGGACAAATATCAATCGTAATGAACAATTAAATGTTGCATTTCAAAATTGCAACAGGATTTAAAAAGTAATGAAGCAGTTGTTTAGAAGAAATACATTTTTCGAAATTTTGTAATGGATATTTCTGATAAACCGGGTAAATAAAACCAGGATTTTTAATACAAGCTGTTATTAATAATAGGCATGTGCATCAAATGCGCACACACATTAATAAATATGTATGTATTACATAAACAAATATATTACAATACATTTTCAATGTTCAAATCCAACTCCTTTTCTTTTCATTTACTTATTCATTTAAAGTAAAAGATTATGCTCAAGATACTTTTTTAATCCTATTTACATGTAAAAACAAGTTTGATGAACCGAATCACATCAATATTCTAATAATATCACAAACTAAAATAAAAAACATGAACAAATAGGTACTTGAACGACAACTTAAAACTAACCAACAACAACTCCAAACTCTGAAGTTCAACATAAATACGATAAACATAACCAGAAAAAATTTGAAAGATATGAATGACAATTAGGCATGCTCCGGATTGATTAGAATTTCAAATATTAGCCCACCATCCAGAACTGTTAGAACCGTTCCTAACTGTTCCTGAATTATGCGTTTTGAAAGACCGAACACTGAACTATTAGTTCTCAGAATTTGTAGTTCCAGAACTGCATGGTCCGAACAGTCTTTTTCTTAAATGACATGCGCACTAGTTCTAGAACCGTTCAGAACTGGAGGTTTTAACAAACCTATATATACCTACGAGGAAAGGATAGAACAAGAGAGTGTCTCCTTAATAATAATATTTGTCCAAAGTGGTAACTCAATATGGCCGCCGCAATGCATAAGCGTGCATAAATATTTTGTATAGGGTATATGTACACTTCGTATGTTCTCGATAATCATTCAAAATAGGTTCTTAATCCAATAATAATTAAAGAAATATCGTGAGCGCTTTATTTTTTCAATCCTTTTATTCTTTTTAATATAGTAACATTTATTCTAACTGTATTAAAGAAAAGTTAAAAAAAACATGCCAAGAATTGTTACGCCACTGAACACATAATCAATTTTAATTTCTGATACGATACCAGAAAGAGGAAAAGAGCACGACGAAATAAACTAAAGATAAACATATAGCGAGGCTGCCAAGACAGTACACTCGACAAATGTTTCCTATGAAATGTAAGGAGTGACGGTCCCCCGACACTGCGTTGCTCTCCCACCACTGTTAGCAAGCAGGCATAGCTGCATATTATAAGGTCATCTTCTGCATGGGATAGAAGTATAAACCGAAATTAAAATTTGACGACTACGGTATACACAACGTTCTACCATATTCGACGATAAATTTTAGCGTAAACTGTATTTTCCAAGAAACGTTGCAACGATGTACTTCTTTCTTCCGTAAAATACCAGTTGTACTCTCTCGCAACCGTACAGTTCTAATCTCTAAGTATTTAATGATTGTATTTTATTAAAGTTGAAAGTATATTGATCTATTTGCGTAAATATAATTTATAAGTTGTTACTATGCATTCCTCTATTGTTATTGTAGTATTTACAGAATTTATTTAAACAAAAATATTAATATATTTTATGTATTTTTCTTGAACAGAAAGTGTTCAAGTTCTTTTAAATTAATTTGGATCTTTATATATTTTATTAAATTATTGTGTGTATCTCATAGGGACTTGATAGCTTAAGGCGGATGCATGTTTATTGATATGTATATATATAATGGAATCCTGTCATTGTTATATTAATTATAAAAATTATTTATATGTTAATAGCATTTGTAAATTAATAGTATTGTGATTTTCGTAAAATCTCACAGACACTATAAATAAGTTATTAATGTTAAATAATTGTTGTACTTAATATGTTGGGTGCTGCATACAGTTTACCATTTTTTTTTCTTAATTTCACATATCACAACTATTTAAATGTAGGCATATAAAAGTAATTATAATTATATACCTCATCTATTCTATGCATTTACTTCGATTGTATGTAAAATTAACAGATCTGTGTATATTTTAGTTTTAATACCCTCTTCCAAGTAAGATCTACAAAAGAAATGTATTTATGTATGTATATGTATATAAAAATAGTACTTATAGATGGAATAAAAGTTACTTTTGAAAATGAAACTAATTTTTATTTTTCTTCACCCTTTTAAATAAAATAATTATTAATTATGTAGTATGGAGTGCAGTTTTTGTTTTGGGTGGTGTGCAGCGTGGTATTTAAGATACGAGGGCGTATTTTTATGTTATCTACCTAGCCATGAAACAAAAGAGTGACGATGTCAAACAAATTATTGAAAAATTGCTGTCACTGTTAGAAGTAGGGGAACTGGGGGCAGTGTGAAATGGTGGGGCAAAGTGAAATTTTGAATTAAAAAAATTTCAAAAACGCGCGCTTTAATTCTAGTGACATCAAAACCTTCTGCTTAACGGTTGGTACCATGGGACATTACAAATGGTTGACATTTGCCTGTTAAATGCAGTGTTTGCAATGAAAGAAGAATTTTGCAACTAAAATTGTAATTTTGTAAGTACCTATACGTCTTAATATTTCAGTTATTTTATATGCAGTGAATGAGTTTTATTTTTTTTAAGTAATTAAGCCATTATTTGGTATATTTGAGATAGAAAATTCAGTGATGGCTTGTATTTTTTTTTGTACAGAATTTTTCATATAATTGACATGATTTGGGGCAACGTGAAAAATCGGAATTGGGGCAAAGTGAATTATTATTTCACTTTGCCCCTAGGTTTCTCGCAGTTAAAAATATTTAGTTTGTCCTGTTACTGAATATTTTTTAATTTATTTTGAAGTCAATTATACATTAATCTTTTTTCTTACAGTTTGAAGATGGTGCGCAATTATGTAAGAAAATCTAAACAGCATAGTTGGGAAGAGGAATCGATGATTGCTGCTCTAACATCTGTAAAAGAAGGAATGTCCGTAAATGCAGCGGCAAAACAGCATAATGTTCCTGTAGCGACTCTCTTTAAAAGGAGCAAAATGCAAGGAGAGTTAGATACTTTGGCTCAGAAGAAATTGGGGAGGTACCGAACCACCTTCACACCTGAGCAAGAAAAAGAGTTGGCCGCTTATCTTCTTGAAATGGATCGACGTCTGTTCGGCCTGACGATCCAAGACCTGAAATCAGTTGCATTCCAATATGCCGAGCTAAACCACATTCCAAATTATTTTAATAAGGAAACAAGGAAAGCTGGCTGGGATTGGGTGCATGCATTCATGAAGAGAAACCAACAGCTTTCTCTTCGCTTACCCGAAAACACTTCAGCAGCCAGAGCATCCGCTTTCAATGCAACAAATGTCAAACGATTTTTTGACCTCTTAAATGAATTATACAATCAACACAACTTTACCGCAAGCCGCATTTACAATGTTGATGAGACGGGGATATCAACTGTGCCCAACAAGCCATCCAAAATAATATCGAAGAAAGGAAAAAAACAGGTTGGCAGTTTAGCTTCGGCAGAAAGGGGGACGCTGATTACAGCAACGATTTGCTTCAGTGCTGCTGGAAATTATGTCCCTCCTCTTCTGATTCTTCCACGAGTGAGAAATAATCCTCTTTTTGAAATTGGCCTACCTCCAATTCCGTAGTTGCGTCTCACAAAAGCGGATGGATGCAGACCGACATTTTTGTTCAGTGGTTTGAACATTTTCTAAAACATACAAAACCTTCTGAAGAGGATCCGGTTCTGCTCATTCTGGATGGACATGCCACCCATGTAAAAAACATTCGGCTAATAGAAATGGCTAAGGAGAAGCATGTAAAAATTTTAGTTATACCACCCCACACGTCGCATAGACTCCAACCCTTGGATGTGACGTTCATGTTTCCTCTGTCGGCATATTACGAACAAGCTGTTCGAGTTTGGTTGCGTGAAAATCCAGGCAAGGTTGTGACTGTTCTTCAAGTAGGAAAATTGTTTGGTGAGGCTTATAACCGGGCTGCTACAGTTCATAACGCAATGTCTGGGTTTTCGAAAACTGGAATTTATCCGTACAAACCAAATTTCCCTGATAATGTTTTTGAAGCAGCTGAAACAACAAATCGACCTCCAGTGCCTGGCTCGGAATCTAATAACTCAAATCCTACGTTAACACTACATTCAGATGCTCCGACACCGGATAGACATTTAGGTTTAACAGTTTCACCACACCAGATCTTGCCAGTTCCTAAAGCTCCAATGAGATCCACTGAGGAAAAGAAACGAAAGAGGGGAACGTCAATGATACTCACAACTTCACCATATCTCGAAGAGCTAAAACAACTTAAAGCATCAGAAATGGCGAAGACAGCACAAACATCCAAAGCCAAGAAGAAAGTCAAAGCGAAATTATTTCAAGAGCCTGCCAAAACGGATACAAGTTCGGAAAGCGATGGCAACCTAAGTCTGCACGACTCAGACAGTGATTTGGACTATTTATCGCCTGATGAAAATGAACAAAGAACTCCTGACAAAATCACAGAAGACATGTTAGCAGTTAAGAGCTGGGTTCTTGTGGAATATAACTGTCAGTTGTACCCAGGCCAAGTGAAGGCAAAGAATTATAAAGGAGTGTCTGTAAGTTGTCTAGAAAAGACACAGAAATATTTCAAGTGGCCACAAAAGGAAGACCAGCTCTTCTACGAGTGGAGTCAGGTAAAGAAAATGATTCGCACCCCGAAAAAACTAAAAAGGGGCTTTTTCGATATTCCAGAGATATCTTCTTATGTTTAAACTGATGTGTAATAACTTTCTTTTTGTATTTTTCAATAAATGTATGCGTTCTTAACAATTTCCTTTTTTATGTATTTACCTTAATATAAATTTCACTTTGCCCCGTACACACGGGGCAAAGTGAAATTTGCAACACATTTAAAAAAAAAAAAATTAAGGAAAAAATATCAACCCTAGTTACAAATTATGCTTTTTAATTTGAAATATAACATTGAAGTAACAATATTACCAAAAATCACAAACGAGATATCAATTCTGAGGACGATGTGCTTATATAAAAATTAAGTATTTCACACTGCCCCTACTTCCCCTACATGTGCTAAGTTGTGTTTAGTTTATGCTGTGTATAGAGATTTGAGACGGTCCATTTCTCGAGAAAATGAGTGACACTAAAGTTGAACATCACAGCGTAATAGAGTTCCTGACAAAGGAAGGCAATGGTTCAAAAGCAATTCATGAAAGAATGGTTGCTGTATATGGGGAAGATACGCCATCTTATTTCCAAGTAAAATATTGGTCTAAACTCTTTCGATGGGGCCGAGAGTCAATCAATGATGACCCCAAGTCCGGACGACCCGTTGAAGCTCGAACTGAAAACATTGTGCGAAAAGTCGAAAATTTGGTACTGAAATATCAGCGTGTAAAGATCTCTGTTATTGCCAATGAAGTCTGTATATCCGAAACAAGTGTTTTCAAAATTTTGCATGACGATTTGGGTATGAAGAAGGTGTCTGCACGGGGGATACCCAGATTGTTTACACCTGAACAAAAACTGTGCAGAAAAAAAGTTTCTCCAGAAAATTTGTTCAAGTTGGAGAGGGACAAAGCATTTTTATCTCGAATTATTACCGGGGATGAAACTTGGGTATATTACTGGGACCCTCCTACTAAACAAGAATCCATGCAGTGGGTTCATAACGGCTCTCCACCACCAAAAGCTGCGTTCGGAATGGTGAAAAGTGTTAACACCTTTAACACTTGTTTAACACCATGAACACTACTTCGTTCGGTAATTGTGAGCGGTCATAGGTGTGCACCTATGACCGTTCGACATAATGACGTAGTGTACACCGGTGTTAACTTACGGCCACCGTATCATCTGACGGTGTATGTGGTGTGACACCGAAATATCGCGCCTTTTTGCGACTGTTTTGTGAGGTTATGAATAAAATATTTAATAATCATTTAATAATTACCGGGAAAAATAGGCAAATTTATCAATATGGAGTTGGCAACCGATGTAGAAGGCAAGGTAATTACTAATGCAAAT
The DNA here is from genome assembly GCA_963170755.1 of Amphimallon solstitiale. Classification (NCBI taxonomy): domain Eukaryota; kingdom Metazoa; phylum Arthropoda; class Insecta; order Coleoptera; family Scarabaeidae; genus Amphimallon; species Amphimallon solstitiale. The sequence continues at coordinate 53,325 of OY720682.1, read as the reverse complement.
GGTGAAATGTTAATAATAGACAAAGGTAAGTTAGAGGTTAGCTTTTTGCAGGCGTTTTTTATTTAACTAAATTTTTAGAGACTAATACCCAATTGTGGATAGACCAAACACAACTAGAGTTAGTATCTGATGGTGCATCTGCTGCTTCTGCTGGTGGTAATATCTGTAACGGTTAAACATTTCATTATGTAATTAACATTACTTATACTCACAGACAGTCAGTGTATGCAAACAGAAGTTGATTCGGGGTCAGAAGAAGATGAGAACGTGGGAAACAGAACATGGCATCATAATGATATACTAATGCTAATTCATTTAATACAAAAGCATGAAAAGACGTTTGAAACAAGTTTGAAAAAAACAGTATGGCAGAAAATTACTAAAATTTTAAACGAAACATCAAAGAAAAAATATACACCTCAGAATGTCGAAAACAAATGGAAATCTCTCAAACGCACCTACAAGAGTTTAAAAATAAAAGCAACTCGCACTGGCACACAGAGAAAGTACTGGGAGTATTTCCAGGCCATGGATGATTTAATGGCAAAAAAGCCGGAAATAAATCCACCAGTAGTAGCTAGTAGTTCTAGTGGTATTAGGTCACAACAAAAGAAAGAAGACAATGCAGGGCTAAGTAGTGTAGAAACAGAACCAAATACTTTATATGATGATAGCAATACTTCCACGGAGCCAAGTACTTCACACGATGCCAATAATACTTCTAAAAGAACAGATAGGTTTTTTAGAAAGCGAAATGCCTTAAATGTGAATGACAAACATGAGGCGAAATTGAAACGCCAGGATAAGTTCTTGGAATTGTTTGAAAAATTAATTGATAAAATGTAATATTGAAATTTAGATTTAATTTTGTGTGAAGTTATTAGTTTAAATTTTATTGTAGTAGTTCATTTTGGTAAGAATCCTATTTTTTGTTATCATTTTACATGTGCTTTTTGTAGAAATTTATTTTGTGTTCAGAATTGGACTTTTTTTGTTTGGAATAATTGTTGTTGAAATGTTTAAAATAAAAAAAATTATTGAAAAATACAAAGTTTATTTAGCTTTATTAGTACAAAATTAGTTACGAACCCAAAGAGCATTTACAATTTCATTTCTTTTCACAACCGCCTCATTATCGTGAATCACGTCTATTCTCGGAATATCCAACCTATTTAAAGGGTTGTTCAGTCTTTTTCTTCGTAATTCATCTTCAATATTGATTATATCCTCAGCGTTATCACCTTTTAGAATACATATATTATGTAAAATGCAACTAGTAAGTATAATGTAACAAATTATTTCTGGAATTTTGGATTCAATGAATTTCAGCCGCCTAAAACGTCCCTTAAGTAATGCAAATGTATTTTCTATAATAACCCTTGCTTTAGATAATTTAGTGTTAAAATTCATTTGCTGTCGGTTTAGGTGACCGTTATTCTTGAAACCAACTAACATTCGAGTTGTTAATTTGTATGCTAGGTCTCCAATTAAGTGACTATCATTTGGAAAGTCACCTAATGGTCGCTGTGAAAGCTCAGATTTCAAAAACACACTATAATCATGCACAGAGCCAGCCTCTCCTGCATAGACATCAGTAAATAGCTTTCTGTTGTCACATACTCCTTGTAAAATAACGGAATGATAATGTTTCCTATTTATATATGAATTAGGATATTGTGCCGGTGGAAGTATTTTTATGTGTGACCCATCTACAGCTCCAATTATCCCTACAAGATGACACAATGAACATCTCAAATGAAAAGCAAAACACTTATGAAACTCACCCGGAATATGTTGTTTTTGTACAAAATTATTGGAAATCATTTGACATCGTTGCGGGGAAGGCCAACTGATAATGTGGTACCTTTCATTAACCAATACTATAGCTTTGCAAATTCTAAGAGCACAACTCCATGCAGTAGATTTTGAAACCTTGAAGCGACTTGCAATGCCACTGAAGTAATTTTTTGATTAGCTCCTATGTTTTACTACAAATTTACCATTTCCCATTACCTACCGAAAGCTTTCTAAGTTGGCTAAATACCACAAACATATTAAACAACTCTCTTCTAATGAAAGTTCAGGGTGCCCAATATTTGAATGATTATAAACAGAATGAAGGTTGTTTATTAAAACTTCAAATGTATCAATGTCCATTCTAAAATGTCTTTTAAATTGCTTCGTGTCCATACTCTGAATTTCTTCAAGAAAATATTTCACTGGCACAGTATACTCATCATTTTCCTCATCTTCATCAAATAACATATCATGTGCGAACAGGATAATCGGGCATAAAATTCTTTCCATCATATTTAGCAACTGTAATGCCTAAAAATCATTAATTACAACATAATATTATAATATCATTCTACAATACCCCTTGACACCCTTAATAATTACCATCACTTATAGGTTACATGTATATTTTAAATTGACAGCTATGTGACAAATAGAACAACAAAGTGGCAATAAATGACGTTTGGCGTTTTTAACGTTCAGTCAGTGCGGTGTGCACTGATATCACGTGACCTGCATCACCAACAACACCACCACTGCACCGCACTAGTACTACACTGCAATTCCGAACACGCCTAAAAAAGGCCAAGACACAATTTTCTGGAAAAAAACTGATGGCAACTGTTTTCTGAGATGCTGAAGGAGTTTTGCTTATTGAATATATGCCAGAGGGTCTACCATAAATGGAGAGGTCTACGGAAACACAACTAAAAATTTAAAAACTGCTCTGGAGGAAAAACGCCCGCATTCTTACCCACAAAAAAACTTGTTGCTGCACGACAATTGTCGGGTTCATAAGGCAAACAAAGTTCAGCAGATAATCAATGACTGTGGGTTTATAGAGTTAAGGCATCCACCTTATAGCCCCGACCAAGCTCCGTCAGACTTTTCTTATTCAAAAACTTAAAAAATCATCTCAGAGGAAAGCGTTTTGCGTCTGATGAAGAACTCAAAGAAGCTGTTGAAGAATATTTTGCGGGGTTACCGGAGCAATTTTTTTCTGAGGGTATGGGGCAACTGGAAAAAAGATGGAATAAGTGTATTAGTGTTGAAGGGAGTTATGTAGAAAAATATTTTTTTTTGTTCTCTTATGTGCTTCTTTTCATGGCTAGGTAGATAACATAATAACATAAAAATACGCCCTCGTACTAAACTTGCCTAGGCAACTAAATCCATTTTTATGTGTGTAAAACAGAGGTTGGATACCTGACATCTCTGTTTTACACACATAAAAATGGATTTAGTTGTTCTCTTATGTGCTTTTTTTCATGGCTAGGTAGATAACATAATAACATAAAAATACGCCCTCGTACTAAACTTGCCTAGGCCATTGATTATATATAAGGAGATATATCAACGCAATAAGAAAATCGGCTACGCTTAAAACTCAGTTTCGGGATGAGGCCGCTTAAAGTCGCTAGTGTTCCTACATCCCAATATACGTATATATGTATATCAAATTGAAAAGGTAGAACATCCAGTAAAATGCTGCCTATAATTATACTTTTCAACGCTAGATGACAGAACTATCGTAAGTAGGTATAATAGAAAAATATTTTTTTAATTTTCTGGGCGCCAACGAAGCCAGTGTAGTTGAATTTGCATATTTTCTTTTCAAACGAAAAATATGGCTGGTAATAAGTGTCAGTATTTTAAATGTGAGAACAACCGAAGAACTGTTCCGAATCTAAGTATGTTCTCATTTCCTGTGCAAGATTTGGAACGTGTAAAGCAATGGATATTAAATTCAGGTAAGTTTCATATTTAATATCAAATATTTACCTTTTGGGTTTAATAATAAATATACTCATCTTACTGCAGGAAGAAATTTTACCCTTTATAGACAGCGGAAATTAGACAGACACAGAAATAACACTAACAATAATAATAACCATAATTGTCCTTATTTTAAATATATAAGTACATATATTTTCTTCATTGTCTATTACTCTATTATTTACTAATTTGAATTATAAAATATATTCCGAAATCTGTTAACTGCTGTCATTACAAAATAGATATATTCCCAGAAATAAAATTATTTGAAATTATGTATTAGAGATACATCCATATCAGAATTCAAGGAAAAAGCCTAAGCATATTTGAAACCAGATGGGCTAGAACAGAAACAGCTATTGATAAGTGTGTTTACATAATATATCAGTTAAGGGCCTCTAATTTTTAACATCCATGAAATACCTACCTTGTCTCTTTAAGGTTAGAAAGAGATAACAGAACTGGAATTTTGCGTTAATATTTTCATTATTTATTACCCTAATAATTATGAAGAGCTTAGGGATTTTGCGGGGTGCCAGGATAGTATTCAGGTAAACGCACGAATATAATGACCTTGTTTCGATCGGTGATGCATGCGTGATTTTATTGCTTTACATGCATTCGCTATTTATATCACTTAGGTATGTCAGTTATGTCGTTATAAAGTTTATATTTAGAGAAATACTAAGCAAAAAAAATTAAATTCTTAACATACATAACAAAATTTTCTACAAAAAAGACAATTTCTCGGTCGTACGTATATTTGAGTAACTATGTGTACATTTTAAAAAAGAAGTCTATGCCTACATGTTTATACAAAAAATAAATAAAATTTGAGTTTATAATTAAATAATATATTCAGGTGAACGTATTTTCTACATAATTTAAATTGCACTGAAAAATAAAACAATCCTTATATTAAGCAGAAACACCATAAAAAGATCTATTGACAAAGCACAATGTCGCCTATTCATACATTTATACATAAACTCGATGCGGCTCTAGTACATAATGTATTATGTTTACATAATACATTATGTACTAGAGCGGCATGTATTATGTTTACATAATACATTATGTACTAGGCGGCATCGAGTTTATGTATAAATGTATGAATAGGCGACATTGTGCTTTGTCGATAGATCTTTTTATGGTGTTTCTGCTGAATATAAGGATTGTTTTATTTTTCAGTGCAATTTAAATTATGTAGAAAATACGTTCACCTGAATATATTATTTAATTATAAACTCAAATTTTATTTATTTTTTGTATAAACATGTAGGCATAGACTTCTTTTTTAAAATGTACACATAGTTACTAAAATATACGTACGACCGAGAAATTGTCTTTTTTTTTGTAAAAAATTATGTTATGTATGTTAAGAATTTAATTTTTTTTGCTTAGTATTTCTCTAAATATAAACTTTATAACGACATAACTGACATACCTAAGTGATATAAATAGCGAATGCATGTAAAGCAATAAAATCACGCATGCATCACCGATCGAAACAAGGTCATTATATTCGTGCGTTTACCTGAATACTATCCTGGCACCCCGCAAAATCCCTCAGCTCGAATTATGATGTACTTATATTTAAATATTTAAAGTTCTCCTTTATATTGCCCTAATTTTAAGAACAGTATTTTACACATAGGTAGGTATCTCTATATGCAGATAATAAGGATATATGTATGTTGACATATATATGTTAACTCACTAAGCCATAAATTTTTATTTATAGGTAGTACATACATATATAATTTCAAATATCTTTTACATTTAAATGACAGAGTTTAAACAATTTTTTATTCAGGATTATTATATTAACTTAGACCTATATATACAGTGTGCCCCGGATTGACCTAACTATACCCCTAAAATCTTTTATTTCTTATTTTTTGAGAAAGTCATTCTTCATAAAGAGTTTCGCTTGTTCTGAAAAGTCGATAGCTATAACCAGAATGTCGGTATAACGTAAAGGATGTTTAAAAATTAAGGAAACGTAAAATTATATCAAGAGTAAAGTACTAGTTATTTGAGATAAAATTAAAAATCGCAACCCTCAACTTTCTGTGCTAATTTGCAAGGTTTCTGAATATTGTGTTTATCATTGTATAAAAAATTACCAATACTAACACAACAAGACTTTCAAAAAAATGTTGGTATAAGATCAAGTTAATTAATAAATTACATTATTTTGTAAAGCAAAAGGTATTAAATAAACAAGTATTAATGATGATAGAGTACGGATTTTTCACATAATAAAACATTTTAATTAATAATTATAGTTAATAAAGTAATAAAATACTATTTAAGTGAAAATTGGTATTAATTCATCTCCAAATCTATAAATGTAAATTTCTTTGGTTTATAGGAAACTCTTCCTTAGCCACCACACCCCTGGAAGACCTAAAAAGGTATCAAATTTGCCAAAGACATTTCGAGAGTGACAGTTTTGTTAATCAAATACTGAAGAATCGTTTAACAAAATCAGCAGTTCCCCAACCATACGATTCTAAAAGAAAACGGGAAATATCTGAGCCGCAACCAGGCCCGTCTAAAATTATAACAACGTATGAAAGAAAAATACGAAGCGATGAAAATATAACTTTGGAAGAAGACGAACGGGAAGAAGAGGTAGAATTAATGGATGAATCAGCGGATATGGATTGGCTGCGTGATATCACAAATCTTCCTGTTGCAGAAGTTTCAACTATATCTGGAAGACATACATCTCGTGAAAAAAAATTAAAGAGCAATATTAAGAGTCAAAGTAAATTGCTTTTACGAAAACGAGCACAAATATCCAAATTAAAAAAAAAAGTGAGATTCTCAAATTTACATCATCAACTGAATACATATTCATTTAAAAAACAATGTAGCAAAACATTAGTGAATATGCAATTAGGACAAAATAGTGTAAGAAAGTGGCCATTAGATCAGAAAAATTTTGCGTTGGCATTATATTATAAATCACCCACAGCGTATAAGTTCTTGTTTGAAAAAATTGTACTACCAGCACCTAGTACAATAAAACGATGGATTAGTGGGTCTAGCTTTTTACCAGGACTTAGCCAAAAGCTCTTTTGGCAAATTAGCAGAAAGATAGAAAGTTGGAGCATTGTAGAGAGAGCTTGCGTGATAAGCTTCGATGAAATGTCACTTAAGGAAATAAGTGAATACAACAAACATCTGGATCTTATAGAAGGTTTTGAGGATTTGGGACATCTTGGAAGAACTAGCCGACCAGCAAGGTATGCGTTAGTCTTTCTTGCTAGAGGGTTGTTTTCAAGATAGAAGTTGTCACTGGCATACTTCCTTAGTCATTCTGGCGTGCCTGCAAACAAGCTTGTAGTACTACTGCAAGATATAATAGAAAGATGTTTAGAGAATGGATTACTCCCTTATGCAACAGTTTGCGATCAAGGTGCTTCGAATCAAAGCACTTACAAAAAATTGGGAGTGACTGAGAAAAAGCCCTTCTTTAATATTCAAAATCACCCCATTGTAGCTGTCTATGATGTGCCACATCTAATAAAGAATTTTCGCAATAATCTACTAAAGGCCGATTTTATTATTTCAAATAACACCGTTATTAGTTTTCAAGATATACGTAAAGCCTATCATATTGACAGCACAAAACCTTGCAGAGCAATGCCAAAAATCACGGAAAAACCCAAAGGATTTCAAAAAATGTCAGTGAAGTTAGCTACACAAATTTTCAGTCACTCCGTGGCAAGTTGTATTCGGACTTGTGTAGCAACAGGAGAACTAAGATCAAATACATCTTTACACACTGCAAATTTTATATCTACGATAAATAATCTTTTTGATACACTCAATAGCAGCACATTTCATGATCCTAACCCATACAAATGTAGTTTACATCATAGCCATCCGCTAGTAAGAACAACATTAGAAGAAAGTTTAGTCTTTATTCAAAATTAAAAAAAAAATAACCAAACAAGAGCACCATCAAGACCACCATGTTTTGATGGACTCCTACAAACAATTCGAGGAATATTAATGTTGTATGACAGTGAAACAACCAAACATCCTGATGCATATATTCTTACTAGAAAAACCAACCAGGATGTTATTGAAAATTTATTTTCCATTTTCCGTCAAAAAGGAGGATACAACCCTAATCCAAGCGCGCGAACATTCAGAACCACTTTCCGTTCATATGCAATAAATTCTCTTTTAACACCTTCGGAGGCATCAAACTGTGAACATCAATCAAGAGAAATAGAGACTGAAATAGATCTATTGGAGCCAATTTCTTTAGATTCTACAGCGCAAGAAATACTGCACTCTTCCAGTAGCTTCTCCACATCTTCTTGTGATATTTTATCAGGAGGGACTGTTGAAACACCTACAAAAACCGAAACTACATTACAAGAATGCAGTATTACATATTTCGCCGGCTACCTGGCTAGAACATCGTTTGAGCAATCAAAATGTAAAATTTGCTACCACTCTTTTGTTGATACTACCTCTACACTTTCCAATAAAAATGAATTACTCATATTAAATAAAATGTATGGATATATTGAAGAAGGTGCATTTAGTTTATTAGCACCAACAGATCAGCTATGTGAAGCAATTAAATTGACTTTAGATACATTTGAAAAATATTTTGATTGTACAAAACATAAGAAGAAACTACGCAAAAGGATATTAAACAAAGTTACAAAAAATCTGGAAAGAACATCGTTTTTAACTGACGAACCTTGTAAACAACATAAGGTGCAACTATTAGAACGTTGCATAACATGTGTCATTTTTAAGAGATGTAAATTTACTTCTTCTAAGCATGTAATTGGCAAAGAAAGCTTGAAATTAAAAAAGGTGAAGAATCTATAAATTATTTGTTATTTCTATTGATTTCTGTGCTATTTATTATAAAAAAATCTATGTAAAAAATCAAATAAAGTAATTTCAAGCATGTCTCTTGTTTTATCCTTAATAATATATAAAATTATACATTTGGAATAAATCAATTTTTGTAAAACATTGGAAAGTACCTGAGTACCTATGTATGTAATGTAACACCTATGTCAAACAGATTTTCTATTAACTGTAATAAATATTTTCACTTCCTAATACATACAGACAGAAAGCATCCCTCTAAATAGCGAACGCGATATACTTAATGAATAATAGAGTAAATCACCCCTATACAGTAAGCACACGAATAGTTTTAATTATGGCCAGAAAATAAGAAAGTAAGGCAGGAATTAAATAACAAATAAAACAAAGATAGTTCAGATTCAGATAGATAAATATACTGAGTTGTCCAACAATAGCCAACCTACTCACACTTTACAAACGGCTAACTTAGAATTCACTGGCTCAATTCCAATACACAGAGATTATCTTATTCCTGCGATTATATTAGCGATCCTAATTAAAACATTTCGTTTACATTTCTTCAATAATTGTTTTGATAGGACACATCATTATAGATACATTCATTATCTATTTTAATAACATTCATCATATCCTTGTTTATATAAGTATATTATAAAAACAGGGATCATATACACACACATTGAACAAAAACTGAGAAAAAATATTGTGCATTTGCAGGGTCATCGAAATCTTAATATGTTTTTATTGAAACTTAAAATACCATATGGGGCTTGTGTAGGAACTTATTAAGTCACTAAAGGTAGGAAAATAAGAATTTTGGTCTTCAATATATTGCACATACAGACGTATGTATATATTTAGAAAGCATGACAAGTCAAAACAAATAATAAAAATATCACAATATATATCTAAAACAATTATGTGAGGTGAGAAAAGCAGGAAATACTGTTTCTTTCATTTATTTCAAGCAACTTCCCTATTTATATTCATTTTCCGTAATAATACAAAGGAGCATTTAGAAAAAAAACTAGAGGATGATTTTTTGGCCCTATATTATGTCGATTTATACAAATGTAAACAAAGTGTCAAATCAGTAGGATTTATTACATATTTACAAAGCAGGCTGTGAACCAAATTTTAGTACTTCCAATAAATACCAGAAAGCGCTAAATCTAAAATTCCCAAATTGTGGGAAAAACTGCATAAGATGGTAATTTCTGGTTTGCTCCGACACCTATTGAGAATATTTACAATTTTTGTGAAAAAGTGCTCGTTGATATATCTCCTTATATATAATCAATGGCCTAGGCAACTAAATCCATTTTTATGTGTGTAAAACAGAGGTGTCAGGTGTCCAACTCAAACTCCTAAAGTGACAACTTTTTGTGTTGAGTGTAAAACGTATAAAAACGATTTTATTAAATTTATAAATTTGTTACTAATTGCTGAATGATTATTATATGTCTTGAGCTGTGGAAGTACTCTTAAAATGTATACTCTGCAGCAACTGCAATGATAAAATCTTCATTAATTCATCGAACAAATACAGCTGCGATGTACATATCTCTGATTTCTGTACTTTCATTGGGTACTAAGGAATACCAGATAAATTCTTTAATTTTATCTTTACTTTGAATGTTCAAATTTTCTGCCAACTCATTTACTCTGGCAGCAATTATATTTCGAGTGAGCCGTATACCTTGAATGACTTGATTCTGTGATGGGAAACAAATATCGGCCACGTCTGGCAGACAAATTTTAGAAAAGCTTTTGATTTGTTTACAATATTTAGTGCGATCTATTAACTAGTCTTCATTGCATTCACATCGTTTTTGATTTTTTTAAAAATGTTTGCTGTCCTGTAAGCGTAGTTTTCAAAAATGCCGGTTTTTCTTGCCTAATTTCGTTGGTAAATAATTCAGACTTGCCTCTATAATTTGTTAGTGTCCCTTTACACCAAATTCTTTACAAATGGCAATAATCTGAGTGCAAATCAAACAAAGTGGTTTACCTTTCCATCCAATAAACCATACAAGCATTTACAATAAATAACTTTTTTCTACTCCCATACTTTAATTGTATTATTAGATATGCCGAACCTTTACTTTAATGATGTCCATTACGATACAGATTTTCATTATGATATAAGTTTATATCTAATAGGAATGCGACATTCCAATATTCAAACAATATTCAATATGGCGACTGCATATCTGACAGATATACAAATTAAATAAATGTGACAATTCTCTGCAATTTACAAGTACTTAAAATTTGTGCTTTTTTGAAAATATAAACGGTGAAAATAGGGATAATGACAGTGAAATGTAAAATTTGAGTCCACCAGAAATTATGAAACAAGCCTTAGTAACCACGAACAATTTATTACCAGCTAAATTCGCAAAGGTGCATGGAAAATTTTAACCTCAATTTATGAAATGGAATGTTCAAAAAATAATGTTTTATTATGGGGCCGTAGAAAAAATAGTGTATGCAACTCGCATTTAATGGCTATTAAGACGCTCGTATTCATTACAATACTCGGCTTCGTCTCGTATTGTAATTTTCTTACTCATGTCTTAATAGCTATCATTAAATGCTCATTGCATAACATACTATTATTAGACCGAATTCGCACACATTTAAGACAAACGCACCAACATTTCTAATCACGGAAGTGTATCGAATACTCAGCACAGATAAGCAACTGAATTAAGTTCAACTCTTACACATGATATCGTCGCTCTGTGCTTTGTGCTTGGTGATTGGTTACGCCGATGTTAATGCGTGAACGCGGCATTTCTCTTCTTCTTCCTGGACGTCATAATTTTTTTTTAAAGGGTAAGTTTATTATTTTCTTACAATTCAAGTTATTAAAAAAGGGTAGAACAAATTCTAAAAATTGTAAAAATAACTTTGTAACACTATCATTTAACGTTTTCAATATATTATCTACAGACATCTTTGGTACTAGCGACATGGGTGAAATATAAGTGTAGAGGTCCATACTGTTCTAATAACCGCGAAACAACGCTATGTACGAATAACCATCGGGTTCGACATGGGTGTAAAATTTTATGGATTGGATACTTCATATAGTTATAATATTACAATGTATTCCAGATAATTATTAATTATATACATTTATGACTATACATTTCATTACAGTTTTAATATCAAACAATATCAGTATTACCTTACACTATCTAATTCAAACACATACGAAACCAGTATTTTAATGAGGCTGAGCGCATCTTGTACTGAAATCCCTGATCCTATTGGTACTGGATTTGGAATTGGTTGGTTGCAATCCTGTGTACGGCTATCTAATTCTTTAAGATGTTTCGCTTTTGTATGTTATCGGTTTTTGAATGTATTTCTAAATTACTACAAAGTCACAAGAGTCACACTTAAAATCAAATCCTTTCTAATGATTAGTTTTTATATGCCTTTTTAAATTAGTTTTCTGGTTTGTTCTATATTTACAAGAGTCACACTTAAAATCAAATTCTTTTAAATGATTAGTTTTTATATGTCTTTTTAAATGACTTTTGTCATTTGTTCCATAGTCACAAGAGTCGCACTTAAAATCAAATTCTTTTAAATGATTAGTTTTTATATGTACTCTTAAATTAGTTTTCTGGTTTGTTCTATATTTACAAGAGTCACACATAAAATCAAATTCTTTTAAATGATTAGTTTTTATATGTCTTTTTAAATTAGTTTTCTGGTTTGTTCTATATTTACAAGAGTCACACATAAAATCAAATTCTTTTAAATGATTAGTTTTTATATGTCTTTTTAAATGACTTTTGTCATTTGTTCCAAAGTCACAAGAGTCACACTTTAAATTAAATTCTTTTAAATGATTAGTTTTTATATGTGCTTTTAAATGACTTTTGTCATTTGTTCCATAGTCACAAGAGTCACACTTAAAATCAAATTCTTTTAAATGAATAGTTTTTATATGTCTTTTTAAATCAGTTTTGTTGTTTGTTCCAAAGTCACAAGAGTCACACTTAAAATCAAATTCTTTTAAATGATTAGTTTTTATATGTCTTTTTAAATCAGTTTTGTTGTTTGTTCCAAAGTCACAAGAGTCACACTTAAAATCAAATTCTTTTAAATGATTAGTTTTTATATGTGCTTTTAAATTACTTTTGTTGTTTGTTCCATAGTCACAAGAGTCACACTTAAAATCAAATTCTTTTAAATGATTAGTTTTTATATGTCTTTTTAAATCAGTTTTGTTGTTTGTTCCAAAGTCACAAGAGTCGCACTTAAAATCAAATTCTTTTAAATGAATAGTTTTTATATGTCTTTTTAAATGACTTTTGTCATTTGTTCCAAAGTCACAAGAGTCACACTTTAAATTAAATTCTTTTAAATGAATAGTTTTTATATGTACTTTTAAATAACTTTTGTTGTTTGTTCCATAGTCACAAGAGTCACACTTAAAATCAAATTCTTTTAAATGATTAGTTTTTATATGTGCTTTTAAATTAGTTTTCTGGTTTGTTCTATATTTACAAGAGTCACACATAAAATCAAATTCTTTTAAATGATTAGTTTTTATATGTCTTTTTAAATGACTTTTGTTGTTTGTTCCATAGTCACAAGAGTCACACTTAAAATCAAATTCTTTTAAATGGCTGGCTTTCATATGTCTTGTCAAATATTTTTTATGTTTTGCTGGGAAACCACATAGGGAACATTTAAATGTTTTCGTTCGATCTAGTGAGTTGGATTGTTCTACTTTTGTATGTGCCGGGTCTTCTTTTCCACCAACAGAACTGTGCGTATTTTCCACGTGCAACCCCAGATATTCTTTTGTCCCGAATCGTCTGTAACAAATCCCACATTTAAACTTTTTCAGTTTGAAGTGCTGGCTGTTGATGTGCTTCTTGAGATCTGCTTTATACTTTGTCCGGTACTTGCACTGCTCACACTCATACAATTGGCTGCGACGTTTCTTGCGTCCGTTTACCGCTGTCACTTGATAGCTTTGCGGCGGTGCACTGCATTTCCTAAAAACAAATAAAAATAGGTGACCTCGTTCTCCGTACGACGAACTAATTACAAATGATACGACTAGTAAGAATACGAATTTAAAGGAAATAGCAAATCACTTGAGACAAACACGATCGTAATATGAACAAACAGATTTAGGTCAAGAACTTGCGTTACGTTTAAAATGCAGCATCCTGTTTCTTTCATCCATTTTAATTCTCCAAAATTGTAATTACATTTCATATTTGCTGAAATCTGGATACTAATCATTTGCATGACTGGAATTCAATTTTTTTCTTAATTATTTGCTTTATTAAATATTTAATATTAATATTAATCCCTTTTCTAACAGTTTCAATTCAATTATAGAAAGGGGATTTTTATACATAATACACACACCATTCGAAAGCACACATTTCAAATTATCTACTGGTAGTAATTTTTAAATTTCTTGCAGTAAAAGAATGTTTATATGTTAATCTAAGAAATAGTATGTAAAATAAAACATTTTGTTGAGAAAATATATTTGTATTAGATCATTACTTTTGCACAGCTAGATTATCAATTTCGATTTCCATGAGGTGGGAGTTATATATTATTGTTGGATGAATTAAAAACAAGAATGTAACAGTTCCGTTGGACAAAGAGTAAACTTAAAGTTGTTAAGAGGATTGAAATATTGCTGTATATGAATATAATAAAATAAATAATTAATAATGATTCATTGTTCACTAAAAAACACCATAAGTGTATGATGCTACGTTGATAAAGTTTTATGATAATGAATTATACCTGACATTTCCTTCAGAACAGTAGGCAAAATGATGTTGCAAATATTCCTTTTGTTCAAAGTGGATTTTGCATATTGGGCACTGCGTACATTCTGAAATCACAAGAAAAACAACTGAAATACAATGAATAGTGACATTAAATTGTATTACAATTTCATTTGCCATGGCACTTCAAGACACTGTAAGGATTTTTCCAACTCCGGCTAAATTCTTGGTTAACTAAACAGTGTTCAAGGATTCATTATACAAAGTTGGCAATATTTTTGCTAGTGCATTTGATCTAAATTAGTATATTTTGTTCTAATATTGGCGCCATTTTAGACATTTGCATGAGATGGCAACTCTATATTTGATATAAAAATACTCCAAAATAGGCCTCTCAGAATATGACATCCAAATTTTAATACCATACTAGAATCGACGAAGAGATTCAGTGATAAAAGTACGTGATCACAACGTGATCGAGGCATCCTAGACATAAAAACGCTCGGCGGCAAAGATCGTTCAGATTAGGCGATTAGGTAAACAGTAATAGTATCACAGATCGCAGGTGTGTGAGAATTACTAGGTGCTATTTTATAGAGACAATACAATTTTAATACGTGTTGATAGAAAAGATTTGAACATGCACAATTTCTTATGTCAAATACTACGGCGATACCTATTTTACAGACACTGATCCGTGAATGATTTTATGTGCCTGTGTGCATACCACTTTGGTGTGATCACGTGAACCCAACGTGATCAATGAATCTGTTCAGCGATTTGAGTATAGATATCATCGACTTTGATATATTTATACACTAAAATAGTTCGCCCCATCTCACAGTGACGTTATTAAAGGGGAATCCCAGTTGTTCTATGCGATGTTGGTAGCCATAAACACATACACTACTTCTCCTAACTTATTTTTACTCCCTTATATATTTAGTATAAGGAAGTATTTTGATGACGAAAATTTTCGAACTCGAGATTTTTGCAGATGTTCCCGTTCTGAAGTCCACCCATACCAAAAAAGTTGTTTCTAAAAAAATCTCTCTCCCTCTCTCTGTGTGTGTGTCTGCCTGTGTGTGCGTGCGCGTCTCTCTCTCTCTCTCTGTGTGTGTGTGCGTGTGTGGCCGCGATTGTAAATACTTCGTCAACTATTAAGTTTAACATTTACTCACAGGTTTAATTTTTCAAGATGATAAACTTATTTAAAACTTAATTTAGAACAACTTCTGTATAATTTGAGACGCTTATACGTGCCCACACCTCATTTCTAACCATTATTGTAAGTTATATTTATAGTTTTGAAACAACATGCAGTTAACTTAATATTATGTATATTTATAGGAATAAATCACGGACTTGTGCGAATTTATTGCATTTATCTCAAAAATTAAAGAGCATCTTGGAAAAGATCCTATTCATTTTAATACCAACACATTATACACCTCCAACAATTAAATTATACTTGCAAATTATAATTTAGAAGATTAAAAAAAAATTACAAGTGTTTCATATACACCCTCGGGTTGAGCAGTTCCAAGTACTATAAGGTAACCCAAAACGTCACAAACGCAAATATCGGCATGTTTTGTAAAACAAGAATGGCTACCAGCGGAATTCAGAAAAAGACAATTATTTTAAATTAGTGTTTTCGACTCTCTAATCATGTAGGAATCAACAAACAAAAAATCATGTGATCATAAAAAGGTCAAGCGACCACCTTTGGACACTTATGGAATGACACATAACCGCCGTTAGTACATAATAGCAAAAATTCAAATCTCTTAGATTATGCGCATGTGTAAGAAATCCTAATCACAGTTTGATATTTTATTAGGAAAAATTTCTTTGATTAAAGGCGTCCTCAATCAATAATTAGCGGTAACCAGTGTTGGAAAAACGCAAATTTGTACTAAGCGGTACTTTAACCAATGATTATGCTAACTGGCATTTTAGTCGGAGATGGAAAAACCAGCCCTAAAATTCATATTCAATCATTGTTTTAAAGACCAGAAAGTTGATATTATAACAAAGCGTTATTATTAAATTACTTTCTTAAAATACTCATCAATTAAATGAACTGCATTCATTGACAAAACTAATTTAAAAAAGAGGAACTATACTAACATGCATTTAGTAACTTTTTAAAAAACTAAATAAGAAAATCCAAATGGACTCAAATAAAGTCTATTAGCTTTGAAAGAGCTTTTAATTCCCAAATTTGATATACTTTGACATACCTTCAAATAAAAAGTTGCTACATGCATCCCCAGGGCAAATTGTTTTATGTTTGGCCAAATATATTTTCGAGCTGAATCCAAGACAGCAAAATGTGCAGGCAAATACATTCTTGACGATGCATTTCCTAGTGGGAATAAAATCTACTTCAACATTACCAATCGGACTATCTTCATATTCTTCACCAAAATATACCAGTAATTCTTCACCTGATTGAATTCGACGAGTGCTTTGATAATACAGATAATCTTCATGTTGAAAAACAATTAGGTTTTGTTCAGAAATATTCCTGGCAGTGTTAATGTACTGCATCCAATTTAAATACTGTGATGTATCCTTGTCAAATACAAGTTTTCCTCCTTTTATTTTCCAAGTACATTCTGTTCTACAAAATCCAGAAAAAGGACCAAATGTTACACCATCAGGAATAAATTTTAAAGCTAATATTCCAAACTGTCCAAACAAATGTTGAATTTCTAAAATATCATTTGGTAATTCTTCTTGTGTTCTGTTATTGGTATTGTCTGGAGCATGCCTGTTCAAAATATGTACCAACATTCCACACTCAATGCAGTAGTCTTCATAATATGCCCGACAATGTTCACAATCTGGCGGTCAAATTTAAATCAAGTAAAAACCAGGCAATACAATATTCACATATATGAACAAGAAACGAAAGCTTATTTGGCCATTCAACCAAGCTAGACTTTACTAATTTATGTGTAAATGTGAATTTTGAAAATAAATATGTCATTATTTGGTTTATTATACAATGAAACAGTAATATTAAAAACTTAATTGCACTTTCAATAGAGTGGAAACAAGCCAAAAGAACCAACTGAGTAAGATGCAATTAATAGTTATTTAGCAGTTCAAGTAGTGGCTAAAGTGCAGTTGAGGTGTCGGGCGATTTTTTACAAAATGACTAGTGTACCTTATAGAGGACCTCTAACTGAACAACTTTTACTTATAACATTAAGGGTGAAAACGTACAGAAGTGGAGATAAAAAATAAATTAGGTACTCACCGAGTGAATTTTGCAGTTTACATCCCATGTAAGATATCCCATATAGAGCATTGAAACAATGAAAATCACAATAAATAGTGTTTATTTAAGCTCACAACACAACAATTATCTTAGATTTGTACGTTTTTTTGATTAAATTTTAGTAAAATTGTAAATACGAAAATCTAGAGAAACAAAATGGCGGGTGTAAACAATTCGATAAAACGAGTGAGAAGCACAATCACAATCTAAGGATCGTGTTGGATCGGTTATGCTTCCTTGAATCAGTCAATAGAATTAATGTAGAATATCATTGAAAATAGGATGTTGGAAATAGTATTAAATGTTTATAATTACGAAAATCACTAATAAAATTGAAATTATTAATAGAAATGTTGTTTTTGTAAGTAGATGGAATATTAGATAATTAGTTGTATCAGTTATATTTATGTATAAATAATATTTATGATTGGTATTGGTATTTATTTATGATCGGTAATTTGAAAATACATAATGAAATTGAAAATTGCCATAATCACAAAATTTTACAGTTGTTCCGATTATCCATTATCTGCTCTTGCTAATAATTGGTCTGTAATTTGCCATGTAAGTGCATTTAGTTTAGAGAAAATCATATATCATGTAAATATTAAAGTAAATCACAAAATAAGTTGACTTTTATAAGAATATAAGCACGTTTTACAACTATCAATATTGAGCTCAATACAGATATAAAACAAGCTTAAGATATACAAATGACATACATGATATGAATTAGTTATTTTCCAGTCAGTCTTGCAAAAAAGTAATTGTCACAATAAAATAGCAAATACATAAAGTAGCATATATTGATAAGTAACAGTACTATATATGTTTATATAGTTTAATATCTCAATTATATTTTGTATTACCTACATCCTTAAAAATAACTGATTAATCATGAGCATTAATATATAATAATGTATAACTAATGTAACTTATGATAACAATATACCTAATACAGTGTATTTAGTCAGAGAAAGTAAACACTATCAACTACTATTTGTTAATTTTCGATTCAATTTAAAAATCATTGTTTAGGTTTAATGTAAAAATTACTGAACGTGTTATAAATGAATCAGTGTAGTGGATTAAATATTTTTATATTATAGTCCCTGCAATTGTTAATATGGTATAAAAGATATGACGTAATGTACGTTTAAATTGAATAACTATGAACAAAGAGTAAGTTATAACTAAGCATATGTATCAAATATTGTTATATAGTAGAGTCGTTTTGGCAACCGACACGGCCAAATTACGGACTAAAGACGACGATTCAATACTATGATTTTCTCTAAAATAAATGCACTTACATGGCACATTAGAGACCAATTATTAGTAAGAGCAGATACATTTTACAATTTCATTATGTATTTTCAAATTACCGATCATAAATATTATTTATACATAATTATAACTGATACAACTAATTATCTAATATTCCATCTACTTACAAAAACAACATTTCTATTAATAATTTCAATTTTATTAGTGATTTTCATAATAATTTCCAACATTCTATTTTCAATCCGTGCGTTCAGGGAGTTACGGCGCCGCTAGCGCTGAGCTGTGCTAGCTCGAGCGGTGTCCTGAACGCGACTGCTGGTGCTGAGTGCCGGCGCTGGAGCTAGCGGTCGCCATCTTGTCTAGCGAAAATAATTTCGCTCGATGACCTAGCGGCGCTAGAAAGAAGTGGGGATAAGCGATGAATATTCAAATATGAATTTAAAAATTCAAACTCGCGGATTAATAAACACATTAATTTATTAATTGTAGTAGTAAATATCATTTTTACGGTTGCTGTTGTACTTGTTATATTTAATGTTATGCGAAAGTTATAGGTAAATTTATCATATAAAATAGATATTGATAAGTACTATTACATTCGGTTTACATATAAAGTGAATATCTTTTTTTCTACTTGAAATAGATTATTTATTTCTAATAAACAAACAACTGTTAGTGAATCCTAAGTAATATATGAAAATAATAAATTTTGCTCGATGACTTAGCAGCGGTAAAAGAAAGCGGTTAAAATTCAAATTTGAATCTTGTGAATAATACGATCAATAGAAACTTCAATTATGTTGCACAATAGATCTTAAATAGTGCCTAATAAGTCTTTTTGATATGTTTATATAGGTATTGAAATGTATTTTGAAATAGATATAACTAACAAGTAATGTCAAACAGTATAATTCCTTCTAATTTGGCACTAAATTTAATCAAAAATATTAAGAGCTGCTACTGAAACTAATGAGCTATATATATAATATTGTTTGTTTTTGGGCCTTATCTTCTTATTATATTTTCGTGTTCTAAAATACATTAGTATTGTATGCATAAGTATAGATAGCTACATAGTCTATTAGGTAACGTAACTTAAGACTTTTACACAAGATCTACCATCAGATTCCAGTACGATAAATGTTGGAATAATGTGAAAATAAAACAAACAAATGTTTAAGATTTACACTGTATTTAATAATAACGACAGCTGTTTCGCTACACTGTAGCTTCGTCAGGTTAACATATACAATAATAACTATCTACATACACTGGACTCTTATATATAGTGTGTGGATATTAGGAATTCTAAGAACTGATATGTAAAGAACAATTTCTTGTCTAAAAGTGTCGGGTCTATACAAAAAGTACGTGGAACTAAATCTATTGCAAACAGATGTTATGTGTGAAATTAGGTAAACTGTATTACTGACTAAATATATTTAACAATGGTGATGAGTTTAGGTCTACTTTATCGTTTAATAAATTGTCTGAATATTTATATTTATTGATTTCTAATGTCTCTAGTAAATCTAATTTAATACTTTTATTTTCAACATGAAGGATATCAAAATCTTTATTAAAAATGTGATTATTCTCTGTCAAATGATTCGCGTATGTCGAATCATTTTTTTGGTTTATGTAAGCGGAGTAATGATCAGCAATCCGTGTTTTAAATGCTCTTCCTGTTTGACCTATATATCCCTTAGTACATGTACCACAAGTTAACCTATAGACTCCCGATTTATTATTGTGATTAGTTTTTTCTTTATTGTTCTTGATGTATTTTGCAAGGTTATTGTTTGTTTTGTATGCAATATTAATTTTCTGTTTTTTAAGTAATTTTATTGTTTTCCTTGATTCACCCCGAAGTAAGTGAAAGATTTAAACTTTTTAATTGTAGTGTCTTTTGTAACTGGATAAATTTCTTGCAACGTTTTGTTGAATAATTTCTTAGAAATTAATTTATCTATTAAATTTGGGTCGTATCCATTGTTATAGGCAATTTGTTTAATAATATTATATTCTTTACTATAGTCTGAAGTAGACATTGGCGTGTTAATCAATCTATGGATCATGCTGTGGTAAGCCGCTAATTTATGTTGATATGGATGGTTGGATTTGTTGTGAATGGTTATGTCAGTATGTGATTCTTTGTGGTAAATGGAAAATTGTACTTGGTTATTGACTCTTTTTAACGTAAGATCTAAGAAGTTGATACTGTTATTCACTTCTTTTTCTAATGTAAATGTAATATGGGAATTAATAGTATTAATAAACTCAAAGAAATTATTCAATTGTCTGTTTGTACCTGTGTATCCTATCAAAATGTCGTCAACGTATCTGAACCAAAATAATACGTTCTTAGTTAATGTACTATTTTCAAAAATTTTTCTTTCTATAGACCCGACACTTTTAGACAAGAAATTGTTCTTTACATATCAGTTCTTAGAATTCCTAATATCCACACACTATATATAAGAGTCCAGTGTATGTAGATAGTTATTATTGTATATGTTAACCTGACTTCAACTAAAACCTCAAAACATTCCAACGAATTTGCTAACATCAGATTTCAATAAGTTAAATATTGGAAGAATATTGTTTTTACAACTACAGTAATAAAATAAATACACAAAGTTATTTCTTTGTAATAAATTTATGTATCAGTTATAATTCTGTGGTTATACCTACTCTTACTGCAACATTAGCATTCAGAAAATTCATCAACTAATTAAAATTGAAATGAATACTGTTCACAGTGCCGATAAATATATCAACCAAAACTGCTGATATAATATTGATAATAGATTACACCAACTTCATCGAAAACTTCCACATAATCCATATAATAATACACTGTATAATGTAGTATTAAATATTTAGACACACTTTATATTACAGTAAATAATTTACCATCTCCTCGGTCAATTCTAAAATAAGGATTTTATATTGCTATCATATATTAATTACACACCAAATACGTTAACTTTATTTTTAGTTTAGATTTTAAAAGTACGTATGTCACGTCTTCATACTTCAAACAATAATAATACTAATTAAATTAAATAATAATAAATTTCAGAACCCCAAATTGCCGCTGTCAGACTTCAGAAGTAGTGAAAGTACGCATGTCCAAGCAATAATTTTAAAATGTACTACTGTGACCCGTTCAATGACTTCAGGCGCTGGCCACAAGCTCTAGCGGTATACGCTTCCAGCGCCATAACTCCCTGAACGCACGGAATGACATTCTACATCGTATTAATTCTATTGATAAAAAAAAAATCTATGTACATCTGCATGCGTTGTACGTACATGCAAATAGTTGCTCTCTTTTTTCTATCTATTTTATTAGTTATTCTTGACAGTTAATTGGTGTAAATTATATCACCGTGTAGTGTAAATTTTGCTCTATTTACTAGTGTAACTTTGTTATTGACATATGATTAATTTGAGTGTATTTTTGTGTTTAAAGTTCAATCTATTTTGGTGAGTCAAATTTTTTCTATCCTTGCTTTTTCTGTTGAAATATTTCTTTAATACCTCGTGTGTAAAGACTGTTATTTTCAATATCCTTTTTTTTGCCTCTGTACTCTGTTCGAGATTTCCTTTCCGTTGCCTACTTTTTCCGTGTTGTGTGTTTCAAAGTCGCCACGACGGGCACCGTAGGCGTGAAGACTGTGTCCTTGTTTTCTATTTCCTTTTAATTTGTATAATTCTTTGTCACACATTATGTCAGTTTGCGTCTGCTGTAATAAATCAGATTTACCTCATAAAATTATTAATTGTTGCGTATGTAATAAGCCGTATAAAATTGACTGTGTAAATGTATCCAGTAGCGAAGCACGCAAAATTCATCTCAAGACGGGATTTACCTGGACCTGTAGGAATTGTATTGGATTTGGTAATGATTTAAATGCCATAAAATCTTTCTTGGCATTACTTCAAGAAGAAATAAAAGTATTAAAACAATCATTACTCGAGTCAGTGAAGCCCCCTTCCTTGTCTCCCCTTGAAACGGAGCAAATTATACAAGAGATTTCGGACCGCGACAGACGCAAAAATAATATCATAGTATTTGGAGTTGATGAGTGTGAATGTGATACCAATAGCGAGCAGATTAAATTAGATACCGATTTGGTAAACGACATGTGCTCTAAGTTAAATGTAAAAACTGACGGGTTATCTATATCTCGTCTAGGTAAATTTGATCTTACCAATACTGTTCGTCGTCGCCCAATTAAAATCAGCTTTCCTTCTGAATATGAAGCGGCGAATGTCTTACGCAATATGTCTAAACTCAAGGCTAACCCTAAATTTACAAATCTTTCCATTTATCGTGATCGCACTCCCCTACAGCTTCAAATACATAAAAACGCCAGGGCTGAACTCAATGAACGTTTAAAGAATGGTGAAGCCAATCTGAAAATCAAATATAATAAAGGTATCCCTAGCATTGTATCATCTTTAAACTAGTTATGTCCAATAGTATTCCCACTTCTGTCAGCATTTACTACCAAAATACACGAGGTCTTAAATCTAAAACTCATTCATTCTACACTAGCGCATGCGAATCCAATTTTGACATTATTGTGATTACTGAGACCTGGCTTGATGACTCTGTCACTAATTCTGAAATTGTGCCTTCTTACTATAACATGGTTCGATCTGATAGAAAATTCGCTATGATTGACCGCTCAACCGGTGGAGGTGTATTTATTGCGTTATCTAATTCAATAATGTATGAAGTCATTGATACAAGCCATTTAGCTGCGCTTGTCCCTGTAGTCGACTTCGTAATGTGTAAATGTACTTTTCAATCCTCGCTTTGGTACGTTGCTGCTATTTATATACCACCTAAACTTTCGTTGCATGATTTTGAGGTTTTGTGTGATTATCTTGAAATTTTACTTCTCAATAAAACTGTCTTGCTATTAGGAGATTTTAATCTTCCTGAATTTTTTAATGTGCATACATCATGCTCTAAATGTTCCACTCTGCGTTGCTTCTGTAGTTCCCTTAATGTTAGGCAGTTTAATTCCTTAGTGAACTGTAATAGTCGACTTCTGGACCTTATTTTATCCAATTCCAGCAACGACATTACTATTGCACTTGATGACCTACCGTTTGTCTCTGTTGATGTGTTTCATCCACCCTTGGCTATTATTTTTTCGCAGCAAACGTTGTCTGCTAACTCTGCATTCCCTATAAGTCATAATACATACAGATACAATTTTCGTAAATGTAACTTCAACCAATTGTACACCGATCTACTAAAAACTCATTTTTGGACAATCTAAGCAATGCCGATGATGCGCTCGCTGAATTTTATGCTGCTCTAATCGAAAAAATTGACACATCTACTCCTAAATACATACATCGAAGTACTGCATCACAATATCCTTCGTGGTTTAGCGGTTCCATTATATCTAATCTTAAACATAAAGAATATTATCGACGCAAATGGAAGGCCACTAAATCGGAATTCTACTTCAATGAGTTTAGGAAACTAAGAGCTCGTTGTAAGGCTGAATTGAAAACACTTTACTCGAATTACATGCAGAATGTTGAGGATTCCATCATCACTAATCCAAAGGAAGTTTTTAATTATATTCACTCTAAACGTGGTACTACAAGAATCCCAAATAGTTTGGTTTATGATGATGTTTGTGTTGATACCCCTCAGGGTATTGTAAATGCGTTTGCTGACAAATTTTCTGCTATTTATCAGGGACCGTCATATTTGTGTCCTGATTCTCTGCATAGTGATAGCATCCCGTTCTCCTTAACTCCTGTTACCGATGATGAGATTATCGGGATAATGTCAAAATTTCCAAACAACTTCAATGCAGGTGACGATCTAATACCTGCTTTCCTATTAAGAGATGCTAGATTTGTCCTGGCTAAGCCGCTAACATTTGTTATAAATTTGTCTATTAAAACTTCTACTTTTCCCAATCTATGGAAACGCGCCAGAATATGTCCTGTTTTTAAAAAGGGTGATAAATCACTTGTTGATAATTACAGGCCTATTTCCATATTGTCTAACTTCGCTAAAGTCTTTGAGCACGTAATCTACTCTTGTTTATGTTACAACACCAAATCTATTGTGTCCGAATATCAGCATGGCTTTATACGCGGCAGATCTACAGTCACCAACTTAACTGTTCTCACTGAATACATTAGTAGAGTTCTTGACGAAAGGGGTCAAGTTGATGTTATTTATACAGACTTCAGTCGGGCTTTTGATACGATCGACTTTGAAATATTAATAGCTAAACTATCTACGATTGGCCTTAGCCCATCGTTTTTACAATTATTGTATTCATACTTACATAACAGATGTACTTATGTTTTTTACAATGGCTATAGATCCTATGATTTCTTCCCTACATCTGGAGTCCCTCAAGGGTCCAATTTAGGTCCATTGTTGTTCGTCCTCTTTATTAATGATCTTTTAACATCACTAACTTGCCCTGCGCTCGCCTACGCAGATGATCTCAAGATTTATATGTCCATTGCTACCAGTGATGAGGTTGTTAATTTACAAAACAACCTGAACATTATAATCGATTGGTGTGCCAAATTTAATCTTCACCTGAACATTCCCAAATGCTGCAGTGTATCATATACTAAAAGAAAGTCTCCTATATTATCCACTTATGTAATTCACAACGAGCGACTGAAGAGGTGTGATAGTGTAAAAGACCTTGGGGTTATCTTCGATTGCCAACTAAGCTTTGCTCCACATATTGCTGACCTTTGTGTTTCAGCTTCGAAAACATTAGGATTCATCTTGCGAACGTCCAAATATTTTAAGAACATTAACCTCTTGAGGGTATTATTTTTCAGCTTTGTTATTAGTAAGCTGGAATACGCATCTTCGGTATGGTCACCGCACTATGTATACCTCAAACTCGCGGTGGAGAAATTACAGCGACGCTTCCTTAAGTTCCTGTCATTTAAACTGGATGGAATATATCCGCAGAGGAACATAGACTACGCGTCGTTGTTGGAAAGACATGTTCTACAACCTCTGGATTATCGACGCGAAATACATGGAGCCCGTTTCATTTGGAAGTTGGTGCATGGCATGATTGATTGTCCCTTCTTACTTTCCATGATTAGTTTCCTCGTTCCTAGGTCATCCTCCCGTTCAACTAACACTTTTTCCTTGCCCTTTCCCAGAACCAATATTCTCTTGAGCTCCCCCCTCTCTACGATGTGTCGTGCCGCTGATCTGCACTACGAGGATATATTTTTTTGAATATGTAATTATGTTTCATTATATGTTACTTCTGTATATTTTTCTGTGTTAACTGTTAACTGTATTATTTTTGTTTCTAATGCACTGTTTGTATGTATTTCCTTCTATTTGTCCTGTAAATGGGAAACTGTTGGACAATAAACGATATTATTATTATTATTATTATTATTATTATTATTGACTGATTCAACGAAGCATAACCGATGCAACACGAATCTTAGATCAACTGAAAAATCCAATGCAAAAACTGCACTATTCCCCTACCCCGTGAAAAGGTCTGCAAACCCAAAAAGTATGAGGGAAAGGTGCGCCACAAAGCGAAATAGTAAGTAAGTTTGCAGTATAAATCATGTAAATGTGCAAAAAGACTTATGACTGTTTGAAAAAATGAAAGAAAACACCTATAAACATTCTCTAAATCTTTCCGTACTTATTTGCTGGATATTATATAATACTAGCTGTCCATCAATCTCTTCGAGCTTGAATCGCCTCTTCGCGTCCGCTTACAGCTGTCCGCCAGTCTCTCTTAACTTGAACCGCTTTTTTCGCGTCCGCTTACAGTTTCTTCACAGTTTCCTGTAAAAAGCAGTCACTGTCATGGCTTTTTAGAGTGTCCGATTTTATTAACTTTTGAAGCACCCCTGTATATATATATATCTTGTGAAGCCAATAGTATGTTTTATTTAAAATGCTTCTCGAACTGTTTTATACACAAACCTGTACACAATCAAGAGCGAGAAAGATAATTTAATGTTAAACATAGTTCATGTTAAAGTATTTAAAGAAACAATGAGCTGAAAGAGCACAACATTTTCATCGAGGCAGTTTACAATAGTATTTTGATGTGATAGTGGAAAAGCATGTCAACCTTTTCGAAGTCCACTCTCGTTAAGAAAAAAGCACAAAATAATAATAAAAGTAAAAAGCCCAAGTTTTAAATTTAAGCCCTATTGAAGCGCCTTTCTTGTAAAAAACGCTTTTTACAATGTCCACTTTTATAAACTTTTGAAGCACCCATGTATATACATATATTTTGTTAGGCCAATAGGATATTTTATTTAAAATTCTTCTCGAATTGTTTTTGACATAAATCTGTACATTCTCAAGAGCGAGAAAGGTAATTTAATGTTAAACATAAGTCATGTTAAAGTATCGAAAGAAACAATGAGCTCAGAGCGCAACATTTCCATTAAGACAGTTTACAGTACTATTTTGATGTAACAGTGAAAAATCATGTCAACCTTTTTGAATCCTACTATCGTTAATGAAGAAACACAAAAGAATAATAAAAATGAACTTAAAATTCATTTTACTCAAAGATCCAAAAAAAAGCCCAAGTTTTAAATTTTAGCCCTATTGAATGGCTTTTTTCGCGTTCGCTTACAGTTCCTTCACAGTTTCCTGTAAAAAGCAATCACTGTCATGGCTTTTTAGAATGTCCGATCTTATTAACTTTTGAAGCACCCCTGTATATACATATATCTTGTGAAGCCAATAGTATATTTCATTTAAAATGCCTCTCAAACTGTTTTTTTACACAAACCTGTACACACTCAAGAGCGAGAAAGGTAATTTAATGTTAAACATAATTTATGTTAAAGTATTTAAAGAAACAATGAGCTGAAAGAGCACAACATTTTTATCGAGGCAGTTTACAATAATATTTTGATGTGATAGTGGTAAAGCATGTCAACCTTTTCGAAGTCTACTCTCGTTAAGAAAAAAGCACAAAATAATAATAAAAGTCAAAAGGCCAAGTTTTAAATTTAAGCCCTATTGAAGCGCTTTTCCTGTAAAAAACGGTTTTTAGAATGTCCACTTTTATAAACTTTTGAAGCACCCCTGTATAAACATACATTTTGTTAGGCCAATAGGATATTTTATTTAAAATTCTTCTCGAACTGTTTTTAACACAAACCTGTACACACTCAAGAGCAAGAAAGGTAGTTTAATGTTAAACATGTCATGTTAAAATATCCAGAGAAACAATGAGCTCTCAAAAAGCGCAGCATTTTCATTAAGACAGTTTACAATACTATTTCCAGGTGAAAGTGTAAAAGCCTGTCAATCTTTTCGAAGTCTACTCTCGTTAATAAAAGAGCACGAAATAATAATAAAAGTAAAAAGCCCAAATTTTAAATTGAAGCCCTATCAAAGCGCCTTTCCTGTAAAAACGCTTTTTAGAATGTCCACTTTTATAAACTTTTGAAGCACCCCTGTAGATACATATATTTTGTTAAGCCAATAGGATATTTTATTTAAATTTCTTATCGAACTGTTTTTGACATAAGCCGGTACACACTCAAGAGCGAGAAAGGTAATTTAATGTTAAACATAACTCGTGTTAAAGTATCCAAAGACACAATGAGATCAAAAAGCCCAACATTTTTATTAAGACAGTGTACAATACTATTTTGATGTAAAGTGTGACCTTTTTGAAATCCACTATTGTTAATAAAGGAGCACAAAATAAAAGTAAAAGTAAAAAGCTCAAGTTTTAAATTTTAGCCCTATTGAATGGCTTTTTTCGCGTCCGCTTACAGTTTCTTCACAGTTTCCTGCAAAATGCAATCACTGTCATGGCTTTTTAGAATGTCCGTTTTTAATAACTTTTGAAGAACTCCTGTATATATACATATATCTTGTGAAGCGAAGAGTATGTTTTATTTAAAATGCTTCTCGAACTGTTTTTTACACAAATCTGTACATACTCAAGAGCGAGAAAGGTAATGTAATGTTAAACATAAGTCGTGTTAAAGTATGCAAATACACAATGAGTTCAGAAAGGGCAACATTTTTATTAAGACACTGTACAATACTATTTTGATGTGAAAGTGTAAAAGTCTGTCAACCTTTTCGAAGTCTACTCTCGTTAAGAAAAAAGCACAAAATAATAATAAAAGTAAAAAGCCCAAGTTTTAAATTTAAGTCCTATTGAAGCGCCTGTCCTGTAAAAAGCAATCACTGTCATGGCTTTTTAGAGTGTCCACCTTTATAAACTTTTGAATCACCCCTACATATATTTTGTTAAGCCAATAGTATATTTTATTATTATATTTAAAATTCTTCTCGAACTGCTTTTTAGACAAACTGGTATATAATCAAGAGCGAGAAAGGTAATTTAATGTTAAACATAAGTCATGTTAAAGTATTGAAAGAAACAGTGAGCTCAATGAGCGCAACATTTCCATTGAGACAGTGTACAATACGATTCTGATGTTTGCGAATCTACTATCGTTAAGAAAAAATGAAGTATTAAATTTAAACCCTGCTCAATCACGTTTCGAAGAATCGCCAAATTGAAGACGTAATAAGCGACCACAAACAATCCCGTATCTAAAATTTCACATTCACACGTCAATTTTCAAAAAAATCTTCCGCCATTTTGTTTTTTTTTGACATTTTGACTTTGGAATCGTGATCAGCGACCTCCAAAACCCCCGTATATAAACTTTCACTTTCATACGTCAATTTTCAAAAAAATCTCCCGCCATTTTGTTTTTTTTTGACATTGGAATCGTGATCGGCGACCCCCAAAACCCCCGTATCTAAAATTTCACAATCATACGTCAATTTTCAAAATAATCTTCCGCCATTTTTTTTTTTAACATTTTGACTTTGGAATCGTGATCGGCGACCCCCAAAACCCCCGTATCTAAAATTTCACATTCATACGTTAATTTTCAAAAAAATCTCCCGCCATTTTGTTTTTTTTGACATTTTGACTTTGGAATCGTGATCGGCGACCCCCAAAACCCCCGTATCTAAAATTTCACGTTCATACGTCAATTTTCAAAAAATCTTCCGCCATTTTGTTTTTTTGACATTTTGACTTTGGAATCGTGATCGGCGACCCCCAAAACCCCTGTATCTAAAATTTCACGTTCATACGTTAATTTTCAAAAAATCTCCCGCCATTTTGTTTTTTTTTTGACATTTTGATTATGGATTCGTGATCGGTGACCTAAGACATCCCCGTATCTAAAATTTCACATTTATACGTCAATTTTAAAAAAATCCTTCGGCCATTTTGTTTTTTTTTTGACATTTCGACTTTGGATACGTGATCAATGACACCACAAAAACTCCCAAGTGCCGAATTTTACTTTAATCGGAAGAGAGAAATTAATTTCAGCTAGCTCCGCCCACTCTGCATGTATGCGTAATCGATTAAATAAAATTATTACATAAGGGCACATCGATGTTAAAAGCAATCCTTTTCTCCATTAAGGAAACGGGGCATACGCGTTCTGGAATTAACGTATTTTAATTCAAATCATTATTAAAGTACTAATCGACCCCTGTATATAGATAAAAATATTAAATCAAGCGGGACCGTTATGTATTGTGTGGAGATATGGAGATGCCGAACATTCACCGGACCGTAATACATTGATCGGCAGTGCACATGAGAATCTGATTATATTTTTCGCCCGTCCGAAATACATTGATATTACTGCACATTGAATCGGCCATTTTTCTGACCAAATGCTTCTGCAAAAGAATTTGAAAGTGCTCGTGCCCTTGGTTGCGTGCGTCTGTCGACTCGAAATAAGCACGTAAAAGGTCCAGAGAAGGCCGTTCTTTAACACCTCGGGTCTTGTTGG
This sequence comes from Amphimallon solstitiale, assembly GCA_963170755.1. Taxonomy (NCBI): domain Eukaryota; kingdom Metazoa; phylum Arthropoda; class Insecta; order Coleoptera; family Scarabaeidae; genus Amphimallon; species Amphimallon solstitiale. The sequence continues at coordinate 22,413 of OY720682.1, read as the reverse complement.
ACCCTCGCGACCTTCAAAATTTCATATTTCACGCTTAAAAGTGAATCTGTGGACACAACTCAGTTTGATGTCAGTTTGACGTTTCCCGAGATTTTTATCGCTTGTCACGGGAATGGTCAAAACGTAAGCCATTTTTTCGTTACAAAATGGAATGCACGCTCCCCTTTAAAACCCCATATCTCTGCACACGCTCCACTTAGAAGGAAAAACTCGCCGACGAGGAACCCTTTAGAGTCCACGTAACACGCACGCCAAAGGACAGCTTTCAATTCCGCGTATCCAGAGAGGAGTTGAACCTGGCGTTTTGTCGACTTTTTCTATTTTGATAGTTCCGAAAATGCTCGGTTAAGCTCTTTCAACCAAGGCGATTAACAACAGAGGTCTGTGCGCTATTATTATATATAACTAGCTCTAACGTCCGCTTACAGCGGGTCCTCCGCTTACAACGGGTCCTCCGCTTACAGCGGGTCCTCCGCTTACAGCGGGTCCTCTGCTTACAGCGGGTCCGTCAATCTCTTTTAGTTGGAATCGCTTTTTTCGCGTCCGCTTACAGCTTTTTCATAGTTTCCTGTAAAAAGCAATCACTGTCATGACGCCTTTTAGAATGTACGGTTTTATTAACTTTTGACGCACGCCTGTATATACATATATTTCGTGAAGCCAATAGTACATTTTCTTTAAAATTCTTCTCGAACGGTTTTTTACACAAACCGGTACACACTCAAGAGCAAGAAAGGTAAATTTATGTTAAACATAAGTCATGTTAATGTATCCAAAGAAACAATGAACTCAAACAGCACAACATTTTCATCGAGACAGTTTACAATACTATTTTGATGTGATAGTGGAAAAGCATGTCAACCTTTTCGAAGTCGACTGTCGTTAAGAAAAAACACAAAATAATAATAAAAGTAAGAATCCCAAGTTTTAAATTTAAGCCCTATTGAAGCGCCTTTCCTGTAAAAAACGCTTTTTAGAATGTCCACTTTTATAAACTTTTGAAGCACCCCTGTATATACATATATTTTGTTAATCCAATAGAATATTTTATTTAAAATTCTTTTCGAACTGTTTTTGACACAAATCGGTACACACTCAAGAGCGAAAAAGGTAATTTAATTTTAAACATAAGTCATGTGAAGGTATCCAAAGACACAATGAGATCATAAAGCCCAACATGTTCATTAAGACACTTTACAATACTATTTTGATGTGAAAGTGTAAAAGTCTGTCAACCTTTTCGAAATCCACTATCGTTAATAAAAAAGCACAAAACAATAATAAAAGTAGAAAGCCCAAGTTTTAAATGTAAGCTATATTAAAGCGCCTTTCCTGTAAAAGGCGATCACTGGCATGACGCTTTTTAGAATTTCTACTTTCATAAACTTTTGAAGCACCCCTGTATATACATATATTTTGTTAAGCCAATAGGACGTTTTATTTAAAATTCTTCTCGAACTGTTTTTAACACAAACCGATATACACTCAAGAGCGAGAAAGGTAATTTAATGTTAAATATAAATCATGTTAAAGTATCGAAAGAAACAATGATCTCAAAGAGCGCAACATTTTCACTGAGACAGTGTACAATACTATTCTCATGTTTTCAAATCTACTATCGTTAAGAAAAAATGAAGTATTGAATTTAAGGCCTGTTCAATCACGTTTCGCAGAATCGCCAAATTATAGACGTAATAAGCGACCACAAACACACCCGTATCCAAAATTTAACAAACAATCATCAATTTTCAAAAAACTCTTCCGTCATTTATAAACTTTTGAAGCACCACTGTATATACATATATTTTGTTAAGCCAATTGGATATTTTATTTAAAATTCTTCTCGAACTGTTTTTAATACAAACCGGTACACACTCAAGAGCGAAAAAGGTAATTTAATTTTAAACATAAGTCATGTGAAGGTATCCAAAGACACAATGAGATCATAAAGCCCAACATGTTCATTAAGACACTTTACAATACTATTTTGATGTGAAAGTGTAAAAGTCTGTCAACCTTTTCGAAATCCACTATCGTTAATAAAAAAGCACAAAACAATAATAAAAGTAGAAAGCCCAAGTTTTAAATGTAAGCTATATTAAAGCGCCTTTCCTGTAAAAGGCGATCACTGGCATGACGCTTTTTAGAATTTCTACTTTCATAAACTTTTGAAGCACCCCTGTATATACATATATTTTGTTAAGCCAATAGGACGTTTTATTTAAAATTCTTCTCGAACTGTTTTTAACACAAACCGATATACACTCAAGAGCGAGAAAGGTAATTTAATGTTAAATATAAATCATGTTAAAGTATCGAAAGAAACAATGATCTCAAAGAGCGCAACATTTTCACTGAGACAGTGTACAATACTATTCTCATGTTTTCAAATCTACTATCGTTAAGAAAAAATGAAGTATTGAATTTAAGGCCTGTTCAATCACGTTTCGCAGAATCGCCAAATTATAGACGTAATAAGCGACCACAAACACACCCGTATCCAAAATTTAACAAACAATCATCAATTTTCAAAAAACTCTTCCGTCATTTATAAACTTTTGAAGCACCACTGTATATACATATATTTTGTTAAGCCAATTGGATATTTTATTTAAAATTCTTCTCGAACTGTTTTTAATACAAACCGGTACACACTCAAGAGCGAAAAAGGTAATTTAATTTTAAACATAAGTCATGTGAAGGTATCCAAAGACACAATGAGATCATAAAGCCCAACATGTTCATTAAGACACTTTACAATACTATTTTGATGTGAAAGTGTAAAAGTCTGTCAACCTTTTCGAAATCCACTATCGTTAATAAAAAAGCACAAAACAATAATAAAAGTAGAAAGCCCAAGTTTTAAATGTAAGCTATATTAAAGCGCCTTTCCTGTAAAAGGCGATCACTGGCATGACGCTTTTTAGAATTTCTACTTTTATAAACTTTTGAAACACCCCTGTATATACACATATTTCGTTAAGCCAATAGGATATTTAATTTAAAATTCTTCTCGAATTGCTTTTGACACTAACCGGTACACACTCAAGAGCGAGAAAGGTAATTTAATGTTAAACATAAATCATGTTAAAGTATCGAAAGAAACAATGAGCTCAAAGAGCGCAACATTTTCATACAATACTGTTTTGATGTTTTCGAATCTAATATCGTTAAGAAATATTTAAGTAATGATTTAAGCCCTGTTCAATTAGGTTTAGAAGATTCGCCAAATTGAAGACGTAATAAGCGACCACAAACACCCCCGTATCGAAAATTTAACAAACATTCATCAATTCGATATTTTATTTAAAATTCTTGTCGAAGTGTTTTTAACATAAACTGGTACACACTCAAGAGCGAGAAAGGTAATTTAATGTTAAATATAAGTCATGTTAAAGTATCGAAAGATGCAATGAGCTCAAAGGATGCAACATTTTCATTGAGAGAGTGTACAATACTATTCTGATGTTTTCGAATCTACATCACTAAGAAAAAATGAAGTACTAAATTTAAGCCCTGTTCAATCACGTTCCGAAGAATCGCCAAATTGAAGACGTGATAAGTGACCACAAACACCCCCGTATCCAAAATTTAACAAACATTCATCAATTTTCGAAAAACTCTTCCGCTATTTATAAACTTTTGAAGCACCGCTGTATATACATATATTTTGTTAAGGCAATTGGATATTTTATTTAAAATTCTTCTCGAACTGTTATTAACACAAACTCAAGAGCGAGAAAGGTAATTTAATTTTAAACAGAGGTGATGTTAAGGTATCCAATGGCACAATGAGATCGAAAATCCCAACATTTTTATTAAGACAGTTTACAATAATATGTTGATGTGAAAGTGATGTCAACCTTTTTGAAATCCACTATCGTTAATAAAGGAGAACAAAATAATAATAAAAGTAAAAAGCCCAAGTTTGAATGCTAAGTCCTATTGAAGCGCCGTTCCTGTAAAAAACGCTTTTTAGAATGTCCACTTTTATAAACTTTTGAAACACCCCTGTATATAGATATATTTTGTTAAGCCAATAGGATATTTTATTTAAAATTCTTCTCGAACCGTTTTTGGAAGAAAGCGGTACACACACAAGAGCGAGAAAGGTAATTTAAAATTAAATATAAGTCATGTTAAAGTATCGAAAGAAACGATCTCAAAGAGCGCAACATTTTCATTGAGACAGTGTACAATACTATTCTGATGTTTTCGAATCTACTATCGTTAAGAAAAAATGAAGTATTGAATTTAAGCCCTGTTCAATCACGTTTCGCAGAATCGCCAAATTGAAGACGTAATAAGCGACCACAAACACACCCGTATCCAAAATTTGACAAACAATCATCAATTTTCAAAAAACTCTTCCGTCATTTATAAACTTTTGAAGCACCATTGTATATACATATATTTTGTTAAGCCAATTGGATATTTTATTTAAAATTCTTCTCGAACTGTTTTTAACACAAAGCGGTACACACTCAAGAGCGAGAAAGGTAATTTAATTTTAAACATAAGTCATGTGAAGGTATCCAAAGACACAATGAGATCATAAAGCCCAACATGTTCATTAAGACACTTTACAATACTATTTTGATGTGAAAGTGTAAAAGTCTGTCAACCTTTTCGAAATCCACTATCGTTAATAAAAAAGCACAAAACAATAATAAAAGTAGAAAGCCCAAGTTTTAAATGTAAGCTATATTAAAGCGCCTTTCCTGTAAAAGGCGATCACTGGCATGACGCTTTTTAGAATTTCTACTTTTATAAACTTTTGAAACATCCCTGTATATACACATATTTCGTTAAGCGAATAGGATATTTAATTTAAAATTCTTCTCGAATTGCTTTTGACACTAACCGGTACACACTCAAGAGCGAGAAAGGTAATTTAATGTTAAACATAAGTCATGTTAAAGTATCGAAAGAAACAATGAGCTCAAAGAGCGCAACATTTTCATACAATACTGTTTTGATGTTTTCGAATCTAATATCGTTAAGAAAAATTGAAGTAATGATTTAAGCCCTGTTCAATTAGGTTTAGAAGAATCGCCAAATTGAAGACGTAATAAGCGACCACAAACACCCCCGTATCGAAAATTTAACAAACATTCATCAATTCGATATTTTATTTAAAATTCTTGTCGAAGTGTTTTTAACATAAACTGGTACACACTCAAGAGCGAGAAAGGTAATTTAATGTTAAATATAAGTCATGTTAAAGTATCGAAAGATGCAATGAGCTCAAAGGATGCAACATTTTCATTGAGAGAGTGTACAATACTATTCTGATGTTTTCGAATCTACATCATTAAGAAAAAATGAAGTACTAAATTTAAGCCCTGTTCAATCACGTTCCGAAGAATCGCCAAATTGAAGACGTGATAAGCGACCACAAACACCCCCGTATCCAAAATTTAACTGATATTCATCAATTTTCGAAAAACTCTTCCGCTATTTATAAACTTTTGAAGCACCGCTGTATATACAAATATTTTGTTAAGCCAATTGGATATTTTATTTAAAATTATTCTCGAACTGTTTTTAAAGAGCGCAACATTTTCATTGAGACAGTGGACAATACTATTCTGATGTTTTCGAATCTAATATCGTTAAGAAAAAATGAAGTAATGAATTTAAGCCCTTTTCAATTAGGTTTAGAAGAATCGCCAAATTGAAGACGTAATAAGCGATCACAAACACCCCCGTATCCAAAATTTAACAAACATTCATCAATTGGATATTTTATTTCAAATTCTTCTCGAAGTGTTTTTAACATAAACCGGTACACACTCAAGAGCGAGAAAGGTAATTTAATGTTAAACATAAGTCATGTTAAAGAATCGAAAGATGCAATGAGCTCAGAGTGCAACATTTTCATTGAGATTGTGTACAATACTATTACGATGTTTTCGAATATAGATCGTTAAGAAAAAATGACGTATTAAATTTAAGCCCTGTTCAATCACCTTTCGAAGAATCGCCAAATTAAAGACGTAATGAACGACCACAAACACCCCCGTATCCAAAATTTAACAGAAATTCATCAATTTTCGAATAACTCTTCCGCTATTTGTAAACTTTTGAAGCACCGCTGTATATACATATATTTTGTTAAGCCAATTGGATATTTTATTTAAAATTCTTCTCGAACTGTTTTTAACACAAATTCAAGAGCGAGAAAGGTAATTTAATTTTAAATATAAGTGATGTTAAGGTATCCAATGGCACAATGAGATCAAAAATCTCAACACACAGTTTACAATACTATTTTGATGTGAAAGTGTAAAAGCCTGTCAACCTTTTTGAAATCCACTATCGTTAATAAAAGAGAACAAAATAATAATAAATGTAAAAAGCCCAAGTTTTAATGCTAAGCCCTATTGAAGCGCCTTTCCTGTAAAAAACGCTTTTTAGAATGTCCACTTTTATAAACTTTTGAAGCACCCCCCTATATACACATATTTTGTTAAGCCAATAGGACGTTTTATTTAAAATTCTTTTAGAACTGTTTTTGGCACAAACCGGTACGCACTCAAGAGCGAGAAAGGTAATTTAATGTTAAATATAAGTCATGTTAAAGTATCGAAAGAAACAATGATCTCAAAGAGCGCAGCATGTTCATTGAGACAGTGTACAATACTATTCTCATGTTTTCGAAACTACTATCGTTAAGAAAAAATGAAGTATTGAATTTAAGCCCTGTTCAATCACGTTTTGCAGAATCGCCAAATTGAAGACGTAATAAGCGACCACAAACACCCCCTTATCCAAAATTTAACAAACACTCATCAATTTTCAAAGAACTCTTCCGCCATTTATAAACTTTTGAAGCACCACTGTATATACATATATTTTGTTAAGCCAATATTTTATTTAAAATTCTTCTCGAACTGTTTTTAACACAAACCAGTACACACTCAAGAGCGAGAAAGGTAATTTAATGTTAAGGTATTGAAAGACACAATAAAATCAAAAAGGCCAACATTTGTATCAAGACAGTTTACAATACTATTTTGATGTGAAAGTGTAAAAGTCTGTCAATCTTTTCGAAATCCACTATCGTTAATAAAAGAGCACAAAACATTAATAAAAGTAGAAAGCCCAAGTTTTAAAGTGAAACCCTATTGAAACGCCTTTTCTGTAAAAAGATGTCACTGGCATGACGCTTTTTAGAATATCCACTTTTATAAACTTTTGAAGCACCCCTATATATATTTTGTTAAGCCAATAGTATATTTTATTTAAAATTCTTCTCGAACTGTTTTTTACAGAGACACTCAAGAGCGAGAAAGGTAATTTAAAGTTAAACATAAGTCATGTTAAAGTATCGAAAGAAACAATGAGCTCAATGAGCGCAACATTTTCATCCAGACAGTGTACAATACTATTCTGATGTTTTCGGATCTACATCGTTAAGAAAAAATGAAGTGTTAAATTGAAACCCTGTTCAATCACGTTTCGAAGAATCGTCAAATTGAAGACGTAATAAGCGACCACAAAAACCCTGGTATCCAAAATATCACTAACATTCGTAAATTTTCAAAAAACTCTTCCTCCATTTTCTCTTTTTTGACATTTTGACTTTGGAGTCGTGATCGGCGACCTAAGACACCCCCGTATCTAAAATTTCACATTCATACGTTAATGTTCAAAAAATTCTTCCGCCATTTTTTTTTTGACATTTTGATTTTGGATTCGTGATCGGCGACCTGAGACACCCCCGTAGCTAAAATTTCACATTCATACGTCAATGTTCAAAAAATTCTTCCGCCATTTTGTTTTTTTTGACATTTTGGCGTTGGATTTGTCATCGGCGTCCACATATACCCCCGTATCTAAAATTTGACATTCCTACGTCAATTTTCAAAAAACTCTTCCGCCATTTTGGTTTTTTGACATTTTGACTATGGATTCGTGATCGGCGACCAAAGAGACCCCCGTATCTAAAATTTCACATTCATACGTCAATTTTCAAAAAATTCGTCTGCCATTTTGTTTTTTTTTTGACATTTTGACTATGGATTTGTAATCGGCGTCCACATATACCCCCGCATCTAAAATTTTCATTCATACGTCAATTCTCAAAAAACCCGTCCGTCATTCTATTTTTTTTGACATTTTGAGTTTGGATTTGTGATCGTCGACCTAAGACACCCCCGTATCTAAAATTTCGCATTCATACGTCAATGTTCAAAAAATTCTTCCGCCATTTTGTTTTTTTTGACATTTTGACGTTGGATTTGTCATCGGCGTCCACATATACCCCCGTATCTAAAATTTGACATTCCTACGTCAATTTTCAAAAAACTCTTCCGCCATTTTGGTTTTTTGACATTTTGACTATGGATTCGTGATCGGCGACCAAAGAGACCCCCGTATCTAAAATTTCACATTCATACGTCAATTTTCAAAAAATTCGTCTGCCATTTTGTTTTTTTTTGACATTTTGACTATGGATTTGTAATCGGCGTCCACATATACCCCCGTATCTAAAATTTTACATTCATACGTCAATTCTCAAAAAACCCGTCCGTCATTCTATTTTTTTTGACATTTTGAGTTTGGATTTGTGATCGGCGTCCGAGCACCCCCATATCTAAAATTTCACATTCATACGTCAATTTTAAAAAGATTCTTCCGCCATTTTTTTTTTGACATTTAGATTAGTGATGGGCGACTTCGAAAAGCCCCGAAAACAACATTTTACAAACGCACATCAATTTTCGAGCAACCTTTAACATTTATAATACTTAAAAGAAAACCCAGTCTGTATATAAGAATTTATTTCGAGCGACCGGGACCATCATGTCGAGAAACCGTCGTTTTGTCGTATTAAATGTCCGTAAATATTCATATTTGAAATCAGTCGTATTCGAAAAAAAAAAGTACTTGTCCCTGCCTAAATTTGAACCCGAGCAATCAGAGTTGCTGTATTGGGAAGCGTTGGCTTTACCATTAGACCACCAAGGTATTTACATAGAACATGTTGTTTTGGGTATTTATATATATGCTTGCGGGCTACACTGGGAGATGATAATTTTTTTAATATTCGCCAGAAAATATATGTACCTACGTGCAATCGTAAAAAGAATATAAAAAATTTATTAATTGCGTCCCGATAATTCATTTAGTGCCTTATGTTTGTCGCAAAACTAAATATATCATGTGTATATATTTGCCACATGAATTTAATCTGACTTTTATATAAATAAAGATGGCCGATATTGGCAAGCATTTTTCTAACATATTCGTCTGCAACCGCACTTTTAATCGCCCGTACCTTTGTCTCTATACCACTATAAACTGGGAATAGGCACTTAAGAGGTCCCCAAAGGACAGTACTTTACTATTCTGAATCTTGTTGCGCCCCCGAAAGCTTTAAAATTTGGAATTTCAGGCCTAAAAGTGAAAGTTTGCATACATTTCGAATGGGCTGTCACTTTGACGTTTGTCGGGATTTTCAGTATAAAAGGCTCCAGAGCAATTTTTGTTTCCCACGTCCTCCTTATGGGCGAAAAAATTGATGCAGCGCTTTTCTCTACAAGTGCTAAAATTTTAAAAAAATTCTTTTCGCCGCCTTACCACCGTTTCGAAGCGATAAAAATACGCCTATACAAAGTAGAATTGTACATCCGACGATATAAAACTCTAAAATCTCCCCTAAAATGCCTCAATTCGTCAAACACTCAAAGGTCGTTTTCCCATTTTCACCCCCATTTTCCCTCCTCTACTAAATCCGTGAGAGCGGTAAAGGGTCCTGCTCGCTTTTATAGAGTATAACGTTCTAAATTTTTCAAAAATTCCTTTCGCCGCCTTAATGACCGTTCGAAGCGATAAAAATACGCCTATACAAAGTAGAATTATACACCCTAGCACATGAAACTCTAAAATTTCCCCTCAAAAGCCTCAATTCGTCAAACACTCAAAGGTCGTTTTCGCATTTTACCCGCATTTCCCCTCCTCTACTAAATCCGTGAGAGCGGTAAAGGGTCCTGCTCGCTTTTAGTATATATAATTAAAAGGCATGTTAAAAGTCAATGAAATAAACTACAAATTTATAAATAATATACATTTTATAACGTCTTTTGTTACTGATTTGCATATAATTTTCAAATAAATATTGAAAAATACAAATTTGTTCGACCATCTATCTACCCACTCTATAACTCTATGGATGACAGTAGTTGGTACGAATGCAACTTTTCCACTAGGTTGTTTGTTGTTATGTATGGGTTATGTTAAGATATTTAAAATCGCAGAAAAGTAATTAAAAAACATAAAAATTAAATGTAATTGTTATGTGGTAAAGTGAAATAAACATCATTTATTACAATTTTCATAATTTCAACGGTGTTGTATAACAAATACGACTAAAAATGTGACATGGAAAATTCACTCGGTGAGCACCTTAATTAATAATTATCTCCGCTTCTGTACGTTTGCACCGATTAATTTATAAGTAAAAGTTGTTCAATTAGTGGTCCTCTATACGGTACACTAGTTTTTTTTTTGTCAAAAATCGGTTGCAACCATATACAGTGGAATCTCCCTTAACGGACACTTCCTATAAGCGGACACCCCCTTTAGACGGACACTGTTGCCAGGTCCCGGGAGCGCTCCATAAGAAAAGCATTGCAATCGCTCCCCCTTGAACGGACACCCGCTTGACAAAAAAAATTCTCTTGAACGGACATTTCGTTTGTTTTTTTCCGGTTTTTTTCATGTCATAGTTTACAAATAAGCTTGTCAAGACTCTTTTAATTTGCTCGCCTTAACAACAAGGCTCGATTCCCCAAATAACATAGATGTGCGTTTGTTTATTGTATATACTTTGGAAAGAAGTGTTCATTCGTTTGTATACATTAGTGCGGGCGTGTTTAAAAATGGATAAAAAGAGGTCTGTATTAACACTGAAGCAAACAATAAAAGTGATTGAAGTGTACAATAAAGAAAAATTAAGTGTGAGAAATTTTTCGAAGCGATTTAACATTGGTAAAAGTCAAGCTTCTGACATTATAAAGAAAAGAGAAGTGCTAATTAAAAAATGGCACTCAAATGCAAATCTAAATGAGAAAAGAAGCTTTTTTAATGCTGAAGGGCTGACAATTGATCAGTTGTCCTACGAATGGTTTGTTGCAGCACGCAATAAAGGAATTCCATTAACTGGTAAATAAATTAGGTTTCTTAATTCTATACAAAAGATTTACAGCAGGTTGATTCATTTTATCACTAATTTACTAAATGGACTCTGATTGACTAATATGTTTTATTTAAATAATTTTACTTCTCCATTTAGGTCCATTGATACAAAGTAAAGCTAGAGAAATAGCTGAATCCTTGGGTAACAACACTTTCAATGCCTCGTCCGGTTGGCTTAACAAGTTTAAAATTCGTCACAATATTACGTTCAAAACGATATCTGGCGAAGCCGCCTCTGTTAATCCGGCGGATGTAGCATAATTCATGGTGAAACTACCTAATCTAATAAAATAGTACCTACCAAGAGATATTTACAATGCAGACGAAACTGGGCTTTATTTTAGAGCATTACCAAACAAGACTGAATTTAAAAAATCAAAAATGTGTGGGAGGAAAATTGTCTAAGGAAAGGATAACAATATTGCACTGTGCGAACATGGCTGGAGACAAGAAAAAGTTGCTGGCTATTGGAAAGGCATCTAGACCAAGAGCTTTTAAAAATGTAATAAAAGATACTTTACCGGTGACATGGAAATCAAACACCAAATCATGGATGACGTCTGAAATTATGAATAAATGGTTAGAAAATTTCGATCGGAAAATGGGAGCACAAAACAGGCAAATTTTACTTTTTCTGGACAATGCGGCATCGCATCCAAAAAACATCAATTTGAAAAACACTAAAATACACTTTTTGCCTGCTAATTGTACTTCAATCAGCCAACCACTTGATCAGGGTGTTATTAAAAATTTTAAGCATAATTACAGAACTTTGATACTGAAGCACTTACTAGCAAACATTGAAATTTCTAACACAGCCAATAATTTAGTGAAACGTATAAACTTATTGGATGCAGTTTATTTTACTAAAAGTGCATGGGACCAAGTTACTGCTGAAATTACGTTTAACAGCCAGGAATATCCGACAGCATTTGATGTTGATTTTGAACCTGAAGATGAGTTGCCATTAAATCTACTTGCTGAAATTCAGAAAAGATGTATTGCAGGGGTCAGTGAGCAAAGCTTAAACGATTTTTATCATATCGATGATAATTTACCAGTTGAAAGATCACCTTTGAACTTACGCGTACCATTACAAGAACAAATTTCTGAAGTTCAAGAAATTTCTGATGGCTCAACAGATGAACTTGAACCTTCAGATCTTCAAGATGCAAGAAACAACATCTTAACATATAAGGAGGCTTTGGCTAAAGCGCGTGATCTTATAGCGTTTGTGAAATGCCAAGGTGATACAGAAACTATGAATATACTTTTATCGCTTGACTTACATTTTCAAGATGTTATTGCCAAGACCAAAACACGCCAAACTAGAATGCAGGAATATCTATTGAAATATGTAATATAGTATATATGTATGTACTTATAAAACATTTTAAACTTTTATTACATATGGAAATACATATTTACATATTAATGATTTTTTGTTATTAAACCCAATTGAATTGTTTATTTTTTTAATAAAAGCATTTTTCAATAAAAACTAACCATCTTAGAAACATTTTACTCATTTAAATTTGTAGTTTTCTCTTGACCGGACAGCCCCCTTGTACGGACACATTTCAATGGTCCCTTCGGTGTCCGCTCAAGAGAGATTCCACTGTACTCCAATTTAGCCAAATCTATAGATTATAGATTTTTTGATATATATTTTTTGTGGTAAGGGATTTTCCTTTTGCATTTTATCTCTATAAGGTACACTAGTCATTTTGTAAAAAATCGCCCGACACCTCCACTGCATTTATTCCCAAGTAGTTAATTTATTTAAGCATTTACTTACATAGTAGTCCATTATCAAATTCAATTTTTATATTACTAGGATTGAAATCTTCCTCAATTTTAACATTGTCGTTTACTACATTATACTGTCCAGATGATTCCATTTCCATTTTAATATTACCTAAAATAGTGGCTGCCTCATATTCTTTTAGCTCATCATGCCATTTCATGCGATCTTTTAAATCAAAATTGTTTACGGTAATAACAGTTTCAGAGACGTGAAGTTTATCATCCTCAAAATCGTCTTGTTCGTTGGTATTCGATGTATTTATAGAAAACAATGTGTTATTCACATCACAATTTTCAATTTGGTCGGCCATAACCACCTGTAACCACCACAATTACTAATAGAAATCAGAGGCAACAACTTCTACAATAAGAATAATATCACCACCACAATTACTATTGTCACCTATTGTGTTTCTGTCCGGTTGTCATTCAGCCGCCATTTTAGAGCCGAAAAATTCTATGCACTGCTGCCAACCATGGGTATCCGACTCCCCTTTCCCGCCAATTTTTTTTTTTTAGTTCTACTAAGGTCGCAAAGTCTCTGCTATTCAATAATTCAAATTACCCGGGTAAAATTAAAGATACGCTTTGTCGCTGACCGACATTTTGCGTAGCAGATTCGGAAGTGTTTGTGTTGTGTTTTTTTGTTTATTTTTGTGTATTGTTATTGAACTTTCTTTAAATTGTATTATTTATAGACAATAAATTATAGACATTATTAACCATCTATAGATACTTAATTAGTTTTATTTGGTAAGTGCAACAATTATTTAAAAAAGAAATTTAGGGGAGTAAGAAATTGTGATTATTTAGGTTCCTCATTTTCAAACATTCAGTTCAGTTTTGGAAGTGAATTTGAACTCTTAAGCTTTAGGTAAGTTATATTCTATGTAATCATTTTTAAAACATTTTCATTAATTACCAAACAAATTAGTTACGATGAATTATGCAGCATATTATATTTAAATAATACAGATTAGTAAAAGAATCATAAATTTATAATTTAATTTAATTTCGTTTGTATTTGTTTTTATTCTATTATTTTTTTAAATAGGTATTTTCATGTTTTTAGAGTAGTTGTCCGAGTTGCACAACATAGTAATAATGGTTTTCGTTTGTTGTGTTTCTGGGTGTAGAAACACTAATAAAGAAGAAAGAATGTATTCGTTTCCTAAAGATATTGAGGTATGTTGTTATTTAATAACTATGTTTCTGTTCTCTATATTATTGTGATTAAATGTTCTATTAGATTGCGAAGAAATGGATGGATGTTATTGGTCGACAAGATTTGCTACAGAGAGATTTTGAACGTGTTCGAAGTTCCTATAGAGTATGTGGTTCCAATTTTGATAATACTTGTACATTTTTGGAATATCATAACCGAACAAATTTAAAATATGATGCATTTCCAACATTACATTTACCAGGTAAAATGATAATCGATATTATATTAATATGCAACATACATAATGAATACTCTAAATTTTATAACTATTTTCTTTACATGAAAAATATTTATTTTTAACTATCTTTATATGGTGGGTAATTTGTATAAAGTTCTAAATATTGAATTATTGTCGTCACATGTGACCCATGGTAAATCAGTGAAAGAAGTTATGTTAAATATGCATTGGAACAAACTATACAAAGTTATATTGTTTATATACCTAAAGTAACACATTTCACATTAGATATTTTAAAAAATATTGTTTTGCAGATTATGATATATCAGTTGTAGAAGCACCTCTAATTCCTGAAGAAGATGTTAGTTCTACACATGCAGGTACTCGTTTTTTTTTACTTGATAGTTGTTCATTACACACACATATAATTTTAGGTTCTGAAATGCTTGAAATACCACCAGGAAAAAGGAGGAAAATATCACCGAAATTGCATATTACACGTGCAGGTTATTACTAACTACTGTTTTTCATTTTGTCATATTTAAAGTTTGACATTTTTTAGGCATCAAAACAAGGGGAAGCTTGTTGGGATATATGGGTGTGAAACACAGAAGACAGTTAACACCACAATCGTTAAAGGCTTATAAATTAGCGAAGGAGTTTCAAAATATTGCCAGAAAATTGGATGTTAAGCTCGTTGACAATGAAAAACGTTTACAAGAAGCACTTAAGTTTGCAGAATCTGAAAAATTTTTACGTGCTAATGTAAATGAAGTTTCCCTCAAATTTATAATATCTCAAATAAAAATGCAACCTAAGAAAAGTAGAGGAAGAAGGTTTAGTATTGATGATAAAATATTGTCTTTGTCTCTTCTGAAACAGAGTCCTAAAGGATACAAGCTCCTTAGAAAAATTTTTGCTTTACCGTCCAGGAAAACTCTTGTAGAGTTATTGTATAAACTTCCGTTTTCTTCTGGACTTAATCAATCGATTATAGACAGTTTAAAAACCAGTGTTGCTAAAATGGATGTGCAAGATAGGTACTGCTGCTTATTGTTCGATGAGATTATGTTAGAAGCTGGTTTATATTATAATAAAAAAGATGATTTCATTGAAGGTTTTGAAAATGCTGGTGTAGAAAGAAAAAAAAAGTTAGCTGATCATGCTATGGTATTTATGGCAAGAGGTGTAAGAAGCAAATGGAAGCAGCCAATTGCTTTTTATTTTGTCGAGTCATCAATGAATGCTGTAGATATGGCAGGAAATTTAAAAACCATCATTATTGCCCTTAATGATGTTGGCTTGCACGTTCTGGCAACAATATGTGACCAACACTCAACAAATGCAAAAGCTATTAGATATTTGAAAGAGAATTATGAGAGGGAATCCTGTTTAGAGGGAAAAGAAAGTAGGTTACTTGGATTTAGTATAGGCGGTAAAGAGGTCATACCTTTGTATGATCCTCCGCATTTACTAAAGGGTATTCGGAATAATATGCTAAATTCCAATGTGCAATTTAAATGGAAGTCGCAAGAACAAGTAGCTAAGTGGGATGATGTAATAAAACTATATGAGCTTGACACAGGAGATTATGATACCAAAATGTGCAACAGGTTAACTGAAGCCCATGTATATCCTACTAAAATCAAGAAAATGAAGGTGAAGATAGCAGCACAGGTATTTTCGCAACGATTTCAATCTGTCATGAGAGGATTAGCAAAATTTGGTAAGCTTTTCAACACAAAATATTTCTTAGTTGATTTCCAAATAATGTTTTTATAAATCCATTTTCACTCCAATTATTTTAAGCATATTTATATTGTGATTTTCATTATACAAAATTTCACGTTACAAGAAACAACTTACCATAAACATTATCAACACAAATCTATTTTTTGTTTGTTTTTTACTAGGTGGTGGTTGCCTTCCGAAAAGTGCAGCTGACTGACACAGCAGATTTTTTGCTTTTTGCTGACAAGCTATTTGACAGTGTCAATGGCTCGGCAGTTTGTGCGCAAGAAGGAAAAACCTTGCGATGTGCGGTTTCTGCATCTTCACCTCATATGGACTTCTGGAAAGAAGCTATACATGTGTTGAAATCTATAAAATTTTGTAGTAAAGAAGGAAGGAAATTTGTACCACCAACAATCATAAACTGGATAACAACATTGCAGGGTTTTATTTATATATGGAATATGTTAAAGGATGTAGGGTTTGACTATCTCTGTCCAAGAAATTTCAACCAAGACCCATTGGAAAACTTCTTCGGTTGTATGAGAAGTCACGGAGTAAGAAATACAAATCCCACTTGTACTAGTTTCACTTACTCTTATAAAAGTCTGTTGATTAATAGTTTTATGGCTGTGCATTCTCCATCGTCCAATTGTGAAATAGATGATTGCGAGGGTGCTTTAAACACATTGAAAGGGTTTATTACGAGCATTGAGATTATTGAGAATGTACCAAATGAAGATTCTGGAATTGCTGAAGTTGTTGAAGAAGTTTCTCCTTTCACATTTACAAACTATGATAAAATTGTAATCAGCAGCCACAGCTACATAGCTGGTTATACGGCAAAGACCATATTGAAAACAGTTAAGTCCTGTCAGATATGTAAAGGAGAATTAATATCAGACTATGATCAAGAGGAACACAATTTAATAAATGCAAGAGCATATTCTCCACGAGCTCTTCTACGTCCACATACAAATTTCATAAAATTATTTGGGAAATGCAATGATATTATACAAGAAAAACAATTATTTTCATGAAGCATGGCAAAGAAACAGTTTGAAGAAGTAAAGTAGAAATTATGATTGATGATGGGCAAACATAGAAAACATGTGTCTGAACTTAAGCCACATATTATATAGATGACAGTCAATGTTACTGTCTAGATAAATTTCAAAGTCCTTAAGTTATAATACTTGCATTAAGTTCAGACATATGTTTTCTATTTTAAGTCCATCTTCGTCCTAGAAACTTTATGATATCACGGTATATAATATATATATAGGAGATATAAAAAATATACCTACAAAATTGTAAAAATTAGATTTGCTAATTAGTTACACCAAACATTTTTATACATTCCTTAATTTAGAAAATTTTATAATTGTTTGCTTCACATAAAATTGAAAACATACTTTGATGTAGTAAGGTTGTCCTTACATTGAAAGCGTAGCTTTTTCTTAAATTTAGAAGCTAGTGCCCATATAAGGAGAAAGAATAATAATGTTAAGACTTGCTACCGGATCTACGTCGCATTAAGGTAACGGCAGAATTCGGAAATGAAACGGTGAGTCGCAATAGGGGTTGTTAAACAGGATAACGCAGGGCCGAGCTAACTCTGTCGCAGACGGCGTGACGATTCAAGAAAATAAGAACACCTATAAGTAGAGCGTCGGTCGGCAACGACGCTTGCGACGTTGTCCGGGCACCAGGACACTATGCTATCTACAGATAACCTACCTGCGCCTCCTACGAACTACCACTGGCTGTGTCCCTCCAGTAGGATACCTATTGAACACCCTGTATATTTGAAGCACCTAATCTTATGTACGTGCTTGTCACAATAATGTTCAAGATAAGCAGAGGTAAAAGAAATAAAAGATAAGGTATTCGTAATGTAACAAAATTTAATTAAATTTGATGTGCTGCATGTTTTTTTTTTAAAATAAGAAAAAGAAAAATTTAAATTGTGCAGTTAGGCAATAAAAAAAAAGAACAAACGTTGGATGAAAAGTTAAATTTGAATAAAGTGTAATTAAGCTAGACAGTTGATAAATAAAAAAAACAAACGTTAGATGACAATTACAAAATTTTGAAAGTATAAAAAAAAGACTTAATGGTTTAACATATACTCTGCGCTTCAGCAGAAGTTGGTCGGTTGCAGAAACGTTTCCTTCACCTCACATAAGGTGTACATATATATATAAATTTATAAGCGCAAGAGAATTAATAAGTCGGTACAAAGACTTAGTCTAAAATGAGAAAAATTCGCTAAATATAAAAAAAACGCCAGGTTTGATTACATGAACTAAATTAAATTAAATGAAGGTTATTTATTAACAAAGTCAAATATTTAAGTCAAAAGTTAAAGGTAAAATTTAGAAAAGAAATTACATAAAAAACAATAAAACCCTGAGCTTCGAGAATCAAAGTTTGCTACTACAGAAAAGAATTAATCTAGCTCAGGTAAATTAATTGATCAACGGAAAGGCAAAATTTACAATCTTACAGCAAAATATAAACGTGCAAAATTATTAACCAATGTTAGGTTACTTAAATGCGACACATCATGTAACATACAATTATAGTATCAGAAGTGATAACACTAGGTATATTCCTAATAAAATAATAACCACCCAAAAGATAAGGTGATAATATATTATATGTACTAGAATTAGTTTTAATTAATTATCTGCCTCATTATAGGGCTATAGTAATTCGGTAGTGACAAAACCAAAATTCAGGTTAATCTGAATTATACATAATAAAACAAAGAGAAATTATAACGGTAATTTAAAAAAAGGATTAAATTGTGACCACGCAGATTACTAAGAGGTGCGATAGTTATTTAGCCACTCAAAATTCTTGGTATTAATTAGGCCAAAAATAAGTCTTGCACTCAGGCGTAAAACGTCGAAAATCAGACGAAAAATATGAGGTAAAAATTACAACCTTAGCTGGCAAGATGGTTGCCGGAAGGACGCTACAGAAATCCCAAAATGGCGGCGACTCCCTTGATGGAGAATTTCCAATTCAACAGGTGGGCTGGATGTTATGAAGCGTCTTCTGATGCGTCGGAAGAAACACCACGCTCTTTGACGTAAATGCGGGACTATCCCACCAGAATTAGGGCGTCAGAGGGCTTTGTGCCCGACAAAAGAATCCCCAAGGTTGAACGATGGAGATTCCACGGTAAGGACTCAGAAGTCACACATTGCACGAAAATAATTCAAAATCCACCTCGTGGCATTCGTAAATTAGATAGCGGTATTGCGATAAAAATTAATTCACGATAAACACCTAATTAAGGTATCGATAACTTAAACTTATTTCATTAAAGCCGCTTAAGCGTTAGTCTAACTTTAGACAAAGTGATAAATTCACCAAAAGAAAATAAGCATATCGTGCCCATGCACTTATAACAAGCTTGACTTCGAAAGTGACCCAACCGTGACCTTTTCGGTAGATACGTACAACCCACGAACACGCACGCTCAATGCGTCACTGGAAAGGATTCAAACTAAAGGCGGGAGTTTTCAAATAAACATAATAAACACACAACTAACCTGACAATAAAAGGGAGACGACTTCGTGACTTAAACACAATTAAACGTAACCCTACACATAACTTAGACGGAAAACCATAAGCGAAATACTCAACAATTGTAAGTAGAAAATATAAAGTCGACCGCACGAGAGGGTATTTCATGCTCGACGTTGGCAATACCGCGTGTGTAGACAGACCTGTGCAATATGACCGATAGGTTTGACAGACATCAACAAACATTCTTCCGCCCGTAATTTCTATTTTACTATGCGGAAGGACAGAATCTCTGCAGGTAAATAACGAAGTACCAAAGCTTTAATATCAAAACGCTGCAAAAGACGGTAGAACGACCGATCTTAAACTTATGTTACAGAAAAATCACGATCCTAACCCTCTACGATGGTTCTGAGGGGGAACGAATTAACAGAAGTTCCTAATACTAGAATATCGAAGATAGAGCAGCAAGGGATCGGCAACAATTAATAGTATGCCCTACAATCCAAGCATTTCTTTAATTAATACTCCTTACCTTTTTTTTTTAGACGGACGTCCGCGAAGGAAAAGGAAAATAACAATAATACTCGGGCCTGCTCGAGAACTGTGTTTGGCAATACGCAAAACATGTGAAACAGTTAACACAAAACTTGACTATCGTCTCAAAGCGTTTACAAACCACAATAAATGCATTAGGTAGGGATCGGACGTAATGAATAAGTAGATATTCTTTTAAGAAAACTTACGCAAGGCGTAAAAGTAATTGCAACTGCGGAAAATACGAAACTACAGGTAGGTTAGAATAAGCTAGAACTAAGATAATTAGAGTTAGTTACTCAGACATAAAGGCTTACACAAAAACAGGGTGTAAATGCCCGATCTTACACAAAATAAATCTGTCATATTCGCGGTACATGGTTTAGAGCGGTGAGGGCTCAATAGTAGGTTTAATACCCACGGAAGCATACGGCAGGCAATCTTAGTAGCCGGAGCAATAGACAATATACAGGGTACGCTCAAAAAGTCACGATCTCTATACAAAATTCCACGTATTTAGTCAAAAGCACACAATCTTTCGAGAACTATAAATAAAGTAAATTTACAACGTAACAGACTAAATTTTATATTCGGTGTATATTATTTTAGAAATAATAATTTTAAGTGTAGGTACTTGACTCTAATAGTTGACTAAGAAAATGAATTAAGATTTGCTGTTCCTTTTCATTTTAAGTAATTACTGTTAACCAAGAAACTGAACATGCTGTATAATTGTTTTTTCTTTGATACACTTTCAAAAAATCTTTTTTATTTCAGCATTCTCACATATTTTTTACAAATAATGAAATTTTTTTTTCTGCCACTCACTGATTCACTTTATATGTTTGATAATAACAAAGTAAAATTTTCATATGGAACCCTAATAAAATACTGAATGTAATTTTATAAATTAAAGGAATATGCTGATTTACTTTTTCTATTAGGAATTATTATGTTTGGTATTATACTATTGAATATTTCATTGTTATGTGCACGTTGATGCAAGAATTATTTGTTTTATCAACTTACTTTGTATATGAAATGTTATTTTGTTAACAGTATAATAATCTAATAATAAAGTCTATCTATATTTTCATACTTTTTACTTATTCTATTTTTATTTAATATAAATCATATTTAGACATGAATGATGTTTTATTTTACTACCTATTAAATAGTAAAGTACTTTTCTGATGTTACTTACTTGTATTTGTATAAATAAATACTTTTAGTTTCATTTACTTTAACCAACTATATTTATATTTGGTTAAAGTAAAATGAAACTAATTATAAATATATCATATAAATCTAAATTTAAAACCCGCCAAAATACTTCAACGACACTGCGACCTTATGGTAACTAAAAATTTAATCGTGAGATATTTGGGGAGTTGCCTATCTTTAAAGAGTATGTAATCTGTGCTGCCAACCCACTATAGACAATTTCCCCTGAATGCTCTGAAATACTCTGGGGGGCGAGGGGTTAATCACTGTGAAAATTTTTGTACAACAAATTCCAATTCCAAAAATTCCAAGAAAATTTCCAAAATTCCAAGAAAAATTCTGAAATTCCAAAATTCCAGAAAAATTTCAAGTCTTGAATTTATAACACGCATGCGCACACATGCTCATTTAGGTATTAAAGAATGGCTTATTAATTGAATTTAATATAATATTAATTGAATTTTATAGAGTTAATAAATTTCTCTAATTTAATGAACAACAGTGAATCTCTTTATAGCTGATCTAAGTGATCTGATCACCATAAGGTTTGTTCGAACCTGCAGTTCCGAACGGTTCTAGAACTAGTGCGCATGTCATTTAAGAAAAAGACTGTTCGGACCATGCAGTTCTGGAACTGCAAATTCTGAGAACTGGTAGTTCAGTGTTCGGTCTTTCAGAACTAGTAATTCAAGAACCGTTCGGAACGGTTCTAACAGTTCTGAATGATGGGCTAGTATTTGAAATTCTGATAAATCCGGAGCATGCGTAATTGTCATTCGTATCAGCTTTCGCATTTTCTGGTTTTTATCGTATTTATGTTGAACTTCAGAGTTTCGAGTTGTTGTAGGTTAGTTTTTAAGTTGTCATTCAAGTACCTATTTGTTTTTTATTTTAGTTTGTGATATTATTAGAGTATTGGTGTGATTCGGTTTATCAAACCTATTTTTACTTTTTTTTCAGTTTTTA